>ML058361.1:0-600000 GCA_003013855.2 Liriodendron chinense | reverse complement strand
CTCTTCCAAGTCATGTGAGCTTTCATCCACCTTCCTCCCAAACCCTTTTTCCCATTCCTTCTTATCGTCTTTATCGTACTTCCCCCCACATAGACTCTCTCTCCTATGAAAACATCCAGTGCCCACGTACAAAGGCCCTCCAATGCCATCCAATCCAGGTAAATCCACCTACATAACATAAAAAAGTAAACTAAAATGACATAAAACTAAAGGAAAAGGATCCCATGACAAATGCAAATACCATAGTTATACAAGCACTAAATCTAGGTGCATGTTGCACCCATGTGGAAGATTCGTTGGTTTTGACCCTCTCATGGATGGGCCATACACCCAAAATTTGTAAACCAGGCGAGTCAACCTGGCCTGATCATGGGCTTAATCATTGGGTTGGAAACCTAAAAGGATTTTGACTCAAACCTAGTTTTCTAGCTAGGTTGACTCAATATTCAGTTGAATAGGCCTGGCTTCGATGAGCCAGTTGAATTGGAAAATGTCCTCTCTTTTTTTTTTTTTTTTTTGTGTGTGTTATATTTTAGAAAGAGCAGCAGATGAAGAAGAAGAAGAAGATGATGATGATGATAGCGATGATGGACACTTAAATCCATTACACGCTCAAAAATCCGAACAAGAGAAGTAACACCCAAAAATTCAAATTTTAGAAGAAGAAGAGCGCGAGTCAACCTGGCCTGGTCATAGGCTGGTGAAAACCCAGGAGGCACTTGTCTCTAACCTAGTTTTTTGGGTTGACTCAGGGCCCAGTTGAATTGGCCTGGAAAGAAGAAGAAGAAGATGAAGATGATGATAACAATGCTGGCAACGACGGTGACTATGGGTGCCACGAAATTGCCCCCAGATCCATGACCAAAAGACATCCCAAAAAAATTTAAAAAGAAGAAAAGAAACCCACAAGAGCAAAGCCCAAATAAATAAATAAGATGATAAAAATCGAAGATTTGAGAAGAAGAGGAGAAACAAGAGAAATAGGAGGAAAATAAGATCCTAAGCATCTAATGTATACAAATATCATACAAAATAATAGAATATTGACTCCCCAGGTCGACTCAACCGTGTAACTGACCAAGTTCCAGACCGAGTCCCTAGCTTGCAAACTATGAATACACAACAGTACTCACATGTTTAGATGATCCAAGGGGCCATGATTTATCACCAGTTGAAAAGACATTAAGTGCTTGACAACTAACTTACATATTAGCAACCCGATAATAAATTAAATGTAATTACAGGTGGAATCGCATTTTGTTTGTGCCCACCTCAGAAATTATCTTGAAGGAAGTAGCATAAAGATCGTTCTTCGTCATGTTATTGTAATTCTGTGGGAATTGCACATAAGCAATCTCGCGGCCATTTTCTTCATCCATGAAAAAACACAGTGCATCTCTCACTGATCCTGAATTGTTCGAGTACATATCGCAATCTACATTCAAGATTATCTGCCCGTTGCTTATCTCCGACGACACCCTTATCTGCATCGAATGGAAACGATGATTAACACAACTATTCATACACATATGTTCTGTCATGTTTGTGCATTCATGTGCAAGTAGTTGGACACAAGCATATACATCTCGCTTGTGTCGCTAATGGGCCCACATGCAGCCTTGGTTGTATCATTGGAACCGTCCATGTTTTTGGGTGCCATCACGGATGGCTGCAGTCCAAAATTGTCCTGAACATCAATTGGTTTGCATTCAAGGGGATTTTCAGAAAGATGTTTATCTAGGTTCCACTATATGTTGAAATAGTTTTGTTTTAAAACATTTTGAAAAGTTAGAAAAAAAATTATATTTTGGTTTTATCTCATGTCGGATGGAAAAAAGTATTTTTACCTCTTTATAAATAGGGTATTGTGTTCCTTACTTATTTATGGTGGAAGAGAGGGAGTATAGTGGCTTGCGTGTTCCAGTGCGAACATGCACGGTTTCGGACTCAATTTCGAGCACGGGCATGGGCTAGGTTAGTGCCATTATGGCTCTAGACCAAAACTGCCAGCCACCCTTGCCTATATAAACTGGATAGGTCTGGTTCATTCCAATGCAACAACTACAATTACAACTATCTCTATTGAACTAGCACCCATCTGAGTCTATTAGTCTCTCAGTTTGGTTGATACAAACCAAGCCACTTAGACCAACGTAGTAGTCTACTGCTGCAAGAAGAAAACCGCCATTCATTTTCTCTCTTTCTTTTCTTTATCTGCCAGATAGTGTTATTGAGTTAGGCTCGTCGTATCCTAGAAGTAATCTGCCTGCAACCTATCTACAGACTCAAATTATTTTGAGTAAGGGCGAATTACATTTTAAGGACAGCGTGCTTTTTCATGTGCTTCAGCCTGTCCTTATTTCTCGATTTTTTCAAATTTATTTATTTTCTGAGATAAAAATCTTTCAACACCATCAACAATACAAATTGATGTTTTTGGATCAGTCTGGACGATGGACGGTTCTGATAATCTGTCCATGGCTACAAGTGGGTCCCATCCAGTGATCATGCTGTATGCAAGTGTACGGATGGGAAGCATGGATATGCATGCATGTTAGATTACCAAAGAATTCATAGCTCCAGCTTTGAAGTTGTGAGGGTGTTGAGGTCTCTTCTCACGAGCTAAGTATACCAGAGTTGGCAATGCCACTCCTTCGCTATCTACAGCTTTTGGGTCTCCTCTCCCATCAATTAATATCTGAAAAAAAAAAAAAAAAATTAGCAAGAAGGAATTTACGTGCATACCAATTACATCAATTTTCTTCAGGATTTCATTAGAACCCTTTGAAAAACTCATTTCACGTTTTGTGTATACGCAATCTAGGCCACACAGACTCTTTTTCTGACTTGGATGAAGGGTTGAGAAAAATATCACGTTGGTTTGCAACTCAAAGTGAACCCAGTAAAAATCAAGGATATGGATATCCCTTCTTATTATGGGAGTTAATGAGGTAATGTTTTGTCAGAGACTTATACTGATGTGTTGATCACGTCAACTCTGACCATCGAATACGCTTATGGCCATAGACCCAACAATATATAGCCTAATCCAACGTTTATGTGGGCCCCACACAAGAGGGAACAGGGAATAGAGGACACCCACCAATAATTGCCAATAGGGCCCATCGTTTTTCTGTAATGGCCTGATCTCCACAGCATAATATATGTTTCACATGTATGGGTTGGATGGCATATACACAATATGGTGGGCTCTCTACTTGAAAGAAGAGTAGAATCCTCTCAATTTACATGTAGAGTGAGAAGTGAGCATTTGCCACCATTTATTTGTTACATACAGCGAATAGCGAGTCGACTCTACAAGTCTTGCTGAGTTATACGAGTCTCTCACTTGTCAGCAAGTTTCTTCGTGACCGGTTTAAAATCTCATCAAGTTGACTTTGCTGAGTTTTTAGTCAAGTCACAGAGATTTAAAACCATGTATTAAACTATGAATTTAGATCGTATGCTCGGCTTCAACAGGATTTTTCTGCTTGCCGATGCCTAATTGGTCCAGCTCAGAACATGTCAGCACTGACTGCATTTAATGCAGTAGTGCTGACAACGTGAGTGCTGAGCTGGACCAATCAGGTGGTCGGCAAACAGAAAAATCCTATTTGAACTTAGTAGACTATTTAAACTCTTAAACTATATATGATGACTCATCCATCGTACAAATGACTTACAAGTGTACGGCACATAGCCAAAATTCATTGATTATTGGACAACTATAACCATGGGCCCGAATCTCAGTTTTGGGAAGAAATTATTTGACCAGATTTTATTATGACTTGGTCATGGTTTGGTATACATTTCACGGGAGGACATCGCCTAAATGAGCTTTAAAAAACCAAAGAAAGAAAGAAAGAAATAAATAACTGGAACCGAATTGACTCAGTTGAGTCAACTCGCTTTTGTTCAACATTCAAAACCATGATCATAAGTAACCATCCAACTAGTAGGCATGGCCGAGGATTGAAATCAAAATGGAGTTTTTCCAAAAACCAACACAAAGCGTATGATCCAGATCGTTCAATCAGTGTGATTTTCAGGCTACGCTCCATCTGCAGTGGGGACCAACCATAGCAAAAATCCGTATCATCTGGACGGTTAGAGATGTCCAGCCATGGCAATATTTGGCTTATAGCCCATCCTAATCGTGGGCCACCAGATAAAGGGTTTGGATCACACGTACGTGTTTGACACACGTGCTGTGAGTGTGGGACTAACGTAGAAGTTGTAGCATACATACCTGAAGAATTGGCCAGTGATCACGCGGGGTGATTCCAGAATTCCATTCAGAAAATCCTCTGTGAGTTTGGCACACTTCTTACAGGAATTCTACCCAACGTAACTGCTGTATCGATGCGATTCTCCATTTCTTCGTACATTTTCTGCAAGAAAAATAAAGGGACGTGGCTTATGCATGTATGATCTGGGCCGTTAGTTGTCATGTGGCCACACTTGCAATTAAACGAATAGATAGAAAAAAAAAATAAAATGATAACCAATGGTCTTAATTTTGTTACCGATTTGACTGTGAGATGGAAATTTAGGATCCTGCGTAGTGCCAGGTTGGACAGCATGCATGGTCGGCAATCCTGAGTATTTTGTGGGTCCCATTCTGGATAGAGCATATATCTAAAATTATGCATACCAAACAATCATATCCATCGGATGAATGGCTATGAAATGAATGGTTAAAAGTAAAATAGAAAGTGGTCCAAATTCATGGGGAAAGATTAGATGGCTAATATTAGCTGTCAGTGCAATTTTTTTATTATGGTCCCTCCAAAGTTGGTCCAGCCATGTGGACGGTCGGGATCGCCATGTAACTATGTCAGGTGTGCAATTGAAGAGTTACCACTATTTTATTAATGGTGCAAAACTAACATAGGATTCCAAGCAGTTGATACGAAGGGACCCACTTTTGAAGGCCCATTGATGTAGGGGAAGAATCCCATGATCGAGGGTGTAGATCACACACCTTCCTGCGGGAGATGGACAGGAATAAAAACAAGAGGAAACTAAAGAATTTTTAATTTTAGAGTTTCAACCAAAATAAGGAAATTGTTATTCTCGTTTTTGAATTTCAGCCCAACTCGTGGGGCTCATCTTGATCATTTATGATGATCCGTTCCATCCATTTCATAGAGCTGCTCGATGCCGAGAAAACTTAGTAATTTCACGTCGATTCGAGTTACGGATTGATCGTGACGTCCAAAATAGTACGAACTATCTAGAAAGTTTTAAATTCTACTCACTAAAACTGGAGATGATCTAGGTGGCCCACTACTACTGATATGAAGAACTTGAGCCGATTATCTTAAAGAATACGTCGATGTCATTAAAACCACAAAGTTTTGTGGCAATCAGATATGTAAATTGCTCGTATCAGCGGAAGGAAGACAGCGCCCGACAGGCATTACACTGTTTGTGTAGATTTTTCTGTTTTTTTTCTAATTATATTAGGATTATTTTCTTCATTTGCAAGTTACTGTTAAGTACAAATTTAAAGTTTAGTTTATTATTTAAAGCAAGGTAATTATATTTTTTTATTCTTTTATTTTTTCTGGTGGATTCAAGAAACACTCAGGTTAGAAAGACGGTGATCGACCTACCATGTCCTCTGTGCGTTCACCCACGAATCAAAACTTTCCCAGAATTAAAAAATGAAATAATGAAATAGCCCCCCATATATGTCTCCCAAATAAGATGATCAAGAAGGAAAATGAAGCAACGGTCTACATTCATCCAAGAGAAGGATTAAGGTTTAATGGATAAGATCTTCAATTCTATGTGCCACCTTTCGCACATGGACCATTTATTGTGGGACCCATCATATCAACCACTTGTATCAGCTGAAAACCATGTGCCCAGTGCTTGTACAATATAAAATACCAAGAGTACAGTTGAAAGCACCATTCTGACACACATGTGTCATGCATGTAAGTGGATGGAAACAGACCTAAATCCAAACCTTTCAAATAGTGGGGCCCACTTTAGATATGGCACTGCCCCAAAATCAAATTATTTAGACTGATCATGGTCACTAATCAATGTGTATTATTTTGTTTGTTGAATTTGCACCGTTGATTGATTTACATCTTCACCATCCTGTAGATGCTTACCGTGCCAATTAATTAAAATCGATTGCTTGGTGTGTGGGGCCGGCTAATTGGACTGCACGTGTGTGGATCATGATGCTCAACAAATCACACGTGAGAGATCCGAGCCTCTTATCAGGCTACCCCCAATGGTGTAGATGCCTTGATTAGATAATCAAGATTCAGATGAAGGGCTCTACACTCGTGTGGGCTGTCCATACGCATGTACTAAAATTGTGGATTGTTGATTGGCCATTGTTAACATCATTGGGCCACCGTACACGTGGCACGCATTCACGAAATCCGGACTCTTGAACATGTGGCTACTGTTCACACTGATCGAACCATCTTAAATATGTGGCTACACTCATTGAATTTGGACCATTGACCACCTTATTCTCAACCGTCCATATGATAGCAAGCTATAATTGCATGGTTAAGATTGGTACATCAGTGTTACTTTTGGGCCGTCCATATGATTCGATGGGACTTACCTTCATGGCCCACCATTCATCTGCGTCGCTAAGATAAGGTGGGCCAGGCATGGTGGAAAAATAGGCTGCCGGGCACCTTGGCTCCACTTTGAATTTCTTGCAGAAGGGAATCCAATGCTTGGTGAATCGAGTTGCTTCTAAGAGAGCATAGAACGTCAGATCCGACCCTCCATCATCGGATAGATAGACGCTCAGCTTCTCTGGTGGGTAATTGTAGGCCATGACCGAAAGAACGGTGTTGATTACTAGGATGGGTGGCTCGATGAACGGATCTGCCGTACATACGAAGACGTCCACGCCAGGTAATTTGTCTTCGTATCTGGTTCATAAATAATGAGCGTCCATTAATCAACGGTCCATTTTCAATGGGGACAATGTCCAATGAATCAGACGGCTGGAACAGCCTACCTAGGGCCTTCCACACTAGTGCATGACTACTAGATGTGTGGCCAAGATTCATCGAAGTATGTTTAAGCCATCGACCATTGTTGGATCTTGAGTGGGGATGGTTGTCATCCAGATTGTTCATCTAATGGGCCGGGACATGTGTATAGCACTAACCAAAAATCTACAAGACTGGAAGATCACAACCATCCAATCTTTTTCTTTTTCTTTTTCTTTTTCTTTTTAATGAATGAACAGGTTGGAACGGGGAATCCAAATCCAAGATGAGAACCATAGCATCAGGAAAAATGAATTGACTTTAAAATTATTTTTTTTCCCATTTTTCTATATAAAAAAAAGAAAAAAAAAACGATTCAGTTGAAAACTTCTTAGTTGAAAACTTTTTATTATTATTTATTTATTTATTATTATTATTTTTTTTAAAACACGACCCGGCATAACGCAACCCAGCCTAAACTCGAACATAACCCGACGGAAAGCACACAAAGGTGCTGCTGGTGTGTATGTGTATGGAACCTGAGACCAGCTGGTTGATAAACTCGGACCCAACCAGCTGGGCTACAGGCCCTCCACCTGTTGGGTGGCCTACTTGAGTTTTGGATCTACCTCATTTTGTAGGTCATGTCCTAACAAAATCATGGTGGCCCCAATTGTTTGAACAGTGGCCCTTAAATCTCCACTATTTCTCGCCGTACGTGTGGCTATCTTGAGTTTTGGATCTGCTTACTTTCTGCCCCACAGCTAACATGATCTGGTAAAACTGATGAATGATGTAGGTTTTTCAAATACATCACAGTGGGCCTATGAATGATTGAACGGTTGGTGTTCAATACATACAGTTTCTACCGTTTGGTACACTTAAGTTTTGGATCTGCTTCATTTTAGCCCACCGTTTATAATGAACTGGCCAAACTGATAGATGAGGTGGAATTTTCAGAAACATCACGGTGATAGGTACAAGAGTCTCAGGAGCTGCCCTTCAATGTCCACTCCTTGCTATATTAATGCATGCAGTACCCATGTCACTACTCTACCAGAGATTAAGCAGACTACACTAGCGGAAACAGTAGGAATAATGATGTCCACTATGATGTTTATGAGAAATCCACCCCATCCATCCGTTTTGACAGCTCATGTTAGGATGTATCCCCAAAAATGAGTCAGATCCAAAACTCAAGTGGGCCACAGAGTATGAAACAATAGGGTGGGCGATGCCTACCATTGAAACCTAATTCACTATGTCTACCATATGCTGTTTATATGCCATCCAAGCCGATCATAAGGTCATTCCCATTGGAATGAACTGAAAATTAAAGTAGCCTGATCCAAAACTTCCATGAGCCCATGACAGGAATGATGAAAAAATGCACCCAAAACCTCTAAGTTCAAGCGTTGTTGTGGCCCACATGAGTTTTGGATCAAGTTGAATTTTTTAAATTATCTTCATCATCATGAGTCCCACCTGATGAACGGATTTGATGAAAGATAAACACATTGGTGGCCCCGCATACAAAACCTAAGGTGGCCACCCATCATCATTGTTCCTGTGGCGTCGCTCACCTGAGTTGTGGATTAAATTGATTTTTTTCCTCGCGGCCTACCATCGAGGGGATCACCTGATGAACTGAGTGGATTTCACATATACAATATGGTTGATCTCAAAGAGATTAGCATCAGGGAGGTACGGACTGGTTTTGGACGATACTTTGTGAATGGTCAATTCAAAGCAGGGCGCGACGGACAGTATGGTCAGGATTACTGGCCCCACTTATCAGAACTGAAAACTACCAGTATACTGTGAAGAGCTTCGGAGGGAAGATCATGCAGCTCCTCTTTCACACACGATGCTTCCTTTTCTGCCCACGTGTAACTGGTTTAGAACATCCGATCGGTATGAAATGTGGGCCCCACCAATCCATCATTTGGAGCTTGTAGGCCACCTGATAAGTGGAATATCCTGGTTTTCTCCCCAGGTGATATATGTGGTGTGGCCCACCTTATGCACCGCTAGGATGTCCTACATGCAGGCTCTACACTCAATGGAGGGTTAGATCTGAGATCCGGTTTCCTCCGGATCCATATAATGTGGATTTGGATCTTAAAATATATCCTATTAATTAAATGGACTGGATTTGGACTCACATAAATAAATTTTAATTCAATCCGAATTCGACTATAGATTTTCAGACTCGAGCCTATCAATTCATATACGAATTGTCACCTAACTATATATGTTATATCTAGTTTGGACATCCGCTATTTCAGGATATCTTAAGCAGCGTCTCAAAATTGAGACATAGGCCAATCTTAAGTCAACTATATCACAGTAAATAGTGGGATTTGCATAATTTTATTACTAAATTAAATATATTATATTATATATTTTTTTAAATTTGTCATGGGGTGAATTCGGACCTAGATCTGACTCGAATCCAATGGTTATATGGATTTTGAGTAAAAATGAATTTGGCTATTTATAAATGGATCAGATACGGATATCATCTTTTGGATCTGAGTTGGATCCGAATCTGAATCCATCTTCATATTTTCTGACTCTGAGCGGGATCCCAACTGGATCCGATCCAGATCCGACCCATTGAGAGCCCTGTTTGGTTGTTTTCTGCAAAAGCTAGAATGGTCCGAACTGCCCATATGATGGGCACTATCAATCAAGGGCCATGTTCCGAAAAATCTCACCGATCGGAATCCACGACTATATCCGCTTTAGTGTGGACCATTGCTAGACTCCAGTTTCAAAATACAACCGTCCATGTGAACGCTATCAATTGGGCGGTAAAGATCCATCATGGGAATGATCACTTGCGTTCAAATAGGTGGGAGTTCACATACGTTAGAGCTTCTGTGGGACACACGGGGATCTACGTGTAGAATCAAAACCATGCATCAGGTGCACCCATCCACTTTCACCTTATATCCCAAAAATCTGTCCAATCCAAAACTCAGGTGGACCAAGCCACAGAAGCAATGTAAAATCACGCCCAAAGCCAATAAATCCACGTGGTGTAGCCCACCTAAGAAACGAAATAGGCTAAACTCTTCCATTATCCCTTCACCCTGATGGGTCTCGTCTGATGAATGGATTGGATGGCACATACACATACACTTGGGCCCCACACAAAATCTGGAAATTTCTATGGTTCGCACACCTCTCCCATCTTTCCGCTTTTTCCTTGTTGTGTGGCCCACCTGATTTTTAGATTAGGCTGATCTTGCGAATTCTGGTCTAAAAATAGTGGTCACATCTTATGAACGGTTTAGATAGCATATGCACATCATGGTGGACCTTATGTGCAGTAACAAAGGTAAGAACGTATGTGATCATTCCCCCTAATTATCAGTTGACTTGGCTTTTACTACGGTCCATACAAAACATCCAATGGATGAGAGAGAGAGCCCCTAATTATCAGTTGACTTGGCTTTTTACTACGGTCCATACAAAACATCCAATGGACGAGAGAGAGAGAGAGAGAGAGAGAGAGAGAGAGAGAGAGAGTTGCACCACTCCCTGTGGTGCAGGGCGTTTCCAGCCGTTGGATGGATTTAAGTGGGGGAGAATAAAAATAAATATTTAATGCATCCAACGGGTGAGATCACCTTGCATCGCAAGGACTGGTGCAGGCACCTGTAGTTGATCATGATCAGTTAACTTTTTTTTAGTATTTGTACCTTTGGGAGAGTCTTTCCTTGAAGGTGGAACGGTAGACACAATTCCAACGGACGGATTGAGAGAGAATCCAATAGAAACTGAACCAAAGGTCAGCAGCAAACAAACCAATCCAAGCCCATCTCCCATCTTCTCCTTCTCTTGGGATGTGAGTGGCTCTATACACCCATACCATACAAACGCCCACGAACATACAGATAACATACAACCTATATGCAATCCTACCCGTTGCTTCTCTCGTTTCAAATAGAGGCAGATAACCATCTCCATCTCCTCTCCTTTCACTTCCCATCTCTCTCTCTCTCTCTCAGAAGTAGGCTTCTGGATGCAGAAAAGCTTTTATAGTCTGGCCGAGTGAGATGGATGATACGCAGCCACCTAGAATCTAAGGGCATATGTAGATACAAGTACTCAAATTAAACCGTTCAAATAAATAATAATCATATTTGATTTCTAACTATTTGGTTAGAGCTATTTTATTGGACGGTTGAAATAAAAACATCCAACGGCCCTTTTTTTTCTTCACAAAATAACATTCTCAAATCAGCGGTTAGGATTGTTTAAAAGATCTGATCATCTTGGGATTTTTTTTAATTGTGGGTATTCAATCACCACTGTTTCCTCTTGTGTGGTCCACCTAAGATTTGGGTCTCCTTCATTTTTAGGATTATTCCCTCAAATGACCTTTAAAAACAGATGGACAGCGTGGATGTAAGGAACATACATCAAGGTGGGCCTCACAGTCAGGATTCCACCGAAAGCCAGCCCATTTTAAGAAAGAGTGGATGCATGCTACCAAAGAAAGAAAGGACAAAAACGTTAATGAGCTTATCCTTTCTGATCAACCACGAAATGATCTGGACCGTTGAATTATTTTTTCATTCAAGTTATATTTTTATGCGGATTATTGTCCATATGAATTGATGGCTGAAAGCGAAATGATCAGGTACAGCCCGAAGTATGAAGCTTGTCTGTGCAACCACGTTTCTCCCTCCAAATGTCAGCTGTTAGGAAATCCGTATCATGAAAAATGTAATCCCCGGCATGAAGTGGCCTGTAACAACAAAAATCAATCCGGTCCAGTCAAAAGTGGGCCATATATGTATGTTGAATCAGACCGTCAATTCCAAACATTGCGGCCCACCTGAGGAGCGGAACTGCCTGATATTTGTGGCAGATGATGCTCCTTACTTTGCATGGTATGGATTTACTACATTGCGGCATGTTGGCAGGAAAAACATGATTGGACGATAAGGTATCGTACATCCGACCGTACTTGACCAGTTGTCAAGAACAAAAATACAGAGGAGCAGCCATTGGAGTCATGTCGAACCGGCCATGATCGGGATATTAGTTGATAAAGGCCATTATAAATGAATCACCATGACGATTGCTCTCGTTTAGAATTTTTTTTTTTTTTTTATCTAGCCTTTTGGGCACTATTTGGCTTTTTCGACTGAAAATGTCCCTCTATACCCAGCCGTTCTCTCGTACAGCTACATCAAAATGTGGAAGTCGAGAGGGCCTTTCGAGAATGAGAGTGTGGGCCTAGTAAAATAATGATTGGGGCTATGTTCGGCCGATCTGATCCGTTCACTTTAATCGGACGGTCGTGAACCCACAGTAGGATCATTTAAAAAAATTGGAGCTTTCTGTGATCTATACCTGCATTAACGCTATCAGTTAATTCTGGATTGTTTCCTCATGTGTGGTCCATCCGTGATGAGTTTTGCTGTCAAATTAGACAAATGGCATGAAATTAAAACATCATTCATGTGCATAGCTTGGATTTATTCCAAGACTATCCAATGAGCCTCACATAAAACATAGGATGGGTTCAACAGATGGATCTCTTGCGTGGGAAAATTCATTTGGCCGTTAGGACCGTTGCCACCTTCGTGGGATCTTCAACGTCATTCATTCAATTCCAACGGGCAATTCTGAGTGTTTTTTTTTTTTTTTTTATATATATAAATATTTTCGACCACAATCTCTTACGTAAAGCTATGACGGCAAAAGGTGGGTTTATGTTAAGATAATAATGACTTTTTTTTTTGTGGGTATCAATGATAGGAGTTTACTAAAGGAATGAGGGTGTAATGGTTCCCTTTATAATTATTTTTTTATGGGTATGAAAGGTGAGAGAGGTTGTAAAGGGTATGAATTTTGTAATGAAAGAATGTTGTAATTGAGATAATAGTGACTTTTTTGTGGGTATCAATGATGGGAGTTTGCTAAAGGAGGGTGTAATGGTTCCCTTTATAATTATTTTTTTATGGGTATGAAAGGTGAGAGGTTATGAAGGGGATGAATTTTGTAATGAAAAAATGTTATAATTGATGAATTTTAAAATGAAAAAAATGTTATAATGAATAAATGTGATGAATGTTGAAATGGATGAATGTTATAGTGGATGAACAGTCATAACTGTTATAACTCCATATGGATTGCAGATCTCACAAAAATGGACCCACTTTTGGGCAGTCAAATGGTGTCCAAATTAAGTGATTCCAAAGCCATATGAAAGTTTATCAAGAGTTACCTTTCTAACAAGTAAAAGATCATCCAAATCGGACATGTAACAAGGGAATTATGACAATTTTCGTCGGATCTAGCAACAATAGTGAGTATCGACGAACGACAATAGTTTTATGCCTACTTTTGGGCAATCAACTGGCATCAAAATAAGGTGATTCTAAAGACATCTGAAAGCTCATCAAATTAACTTTCTAACAAATATAATATCACTCAAATCGAACATGTAACGAGGGAGTTATACTTGACTTGCATTAAATGCATATTAAAGATACAAAGTATTAAATGTAAGTTGCATTTAATGCAATAGTCATCTCTGGTGTGGTCTACCATAGTGTCCCATCTGCCTCATTTTTTGGTGTCTACCTTAACATGATCTTAGCAAAGGAATAGACAACGTGGGTGGATAAACAGATACATCATGGTGGGCCCCCACACAGACCTGGCGGAACGCTTAAAGGTTGGCCAGAGGTACCTTGACGATGGTTTGTATATCCACACCGCCCATCTGTTTTTCCAGCCCATTTTAGTAACTGGTCCAAAAAATTAAACATATCCAAATCTCAGGTGGACCACACCTGAAGAAACAGTTGAGATTGAACTCCCACCATAAAAAACTTCCCAGGGCCCACTGTAAGCAGATCAGTAATGTTAATTGACCATCCAACCCGTTGATAATGTCAAAAATACCTACATGAAGAGAAATACAATATTAGATTGATCCAAAACAAATAATCCTTAATTATCATTCACCACTTTATCTAGTGGAATACAATATTAGATTGATCCAAAACAAATAATCCTTGATTATCATTCACCACTTTATCTAGTGGTGTGGTCCACAGGAGATTTGGATCTGCTAAATTATTGGGATGACGTTGTAAAAGGAGCTGAAAAAAGGATGGGAGGTGTGGATTAACAACAAATTCATTAAGGTGGGCCTCACACGGTCGGGGGTAACACCCACTAAGGTGTGTTACCTGGGTAGCACGTAATCCACTCCCCAGCCTGACGCATCCAAACGCCTCGTCTGTTCTGAGCTCGGAAAAGGCTGGGCCTTTGAGGGGCCACCGTGATGTATGGGTTTTATCCACACCGTCTATCAATTTTTTCATATTATTTGAGGGTAAAAACTACAAAACGAGGAAAATCCAATGTTCGAGTGACCCACACCACAGTAAACAATGATGATAATGACACCTGCCGTTGAAACCTTGCTAGGGCCCACCATGATGTTTATTTCCTATCCAACCTTCATCCAGGTCACGTAGACCTGGATGAAGGGAGATCAGGCTTCTGTCGCCCGCAAGAGTTTTCAATGGTAGGCATTTACCCCAACTGTGTAGTTCATTTGAGCAATATTGGATCTACCTCATTTTTTGGATTATGCCCAAAAATGATATGGAAAAATGGATGGACTGTGTGGATAAAATCCTTTAGCCTGTGCCAAGGTCCGAACAAGCAGGTGGTACACAATCTACCTCCAGCTCTATGAGCCCAACATATCACGTGAGCTTCTCCCATCTAGTTGATGGGGCTAAAACAAAAAATAAAATCCGCAAGATCTACAATTCAGGTGGGCCACACCACACGAAACAACGAGGTTGGGACGGCAACCTGATAGCAGATTTCATATTTTCACCCCTGGGAATTAACAAGATTCTACCATGGAAATTTTACAAAATGCTACATGAATATCCCGGGAGCTTTTTTTTAAAAAATGGTTTTCAGTAAGCTGTCTCACTAATTAAGAAATTATCATTACATTATTTTGTTGGATTTCCCAACAGAAGTTGGGAGTGGGCGTCCGAGCAAAGGATTGGTTCCTCAGCTGGGCCCCACCATGATGTTTTGAAATCTATGCTGACCACCAAGTGTGTCACACTCACTATGTTAGGCCCACTGTCTAAAAATCATCTCCATTTATAATTCAAATTGATTACAAGACTGGAAATAGTGTACAAGGCAAAACTTACCCTTGAAAAATTCACCCTTCCCCCCAATTCAAACCATTCAATCCCCACTTTTTCGTGTGGTATGGCCTACATAAGTTTTGGATCTGCCTGATTTTTAGAATGTGGTCATGGATATCTCTATGGGCCCAACACAGCTTCGGGCATAGAAATATCTCAACTCAGGAGGGGTTATAGGTGTCAATAGCCCTTAGTATTTGTAGCAGTAGCCCATCTTTTTTAGATGTAAGCTTTTTAGCCCCAGAACCACTTTTCTCATTTTTTAGAGGGCAAAAATGCCCTTTGCACTAGTTGCCCTTCATATAGCGAGCTCTTGTCTTACAAGGAGAAGCATTTTTTTTTTTAAAAAAAAGGGACGTGAGCCTTAACAAAAACAAAGATTCAACCCACCACTTAGCCAATCTGATTGATTCATTTTAATTGGATAGTTGTGAACCCACAAAAAAGTTTTTTTAGTTTTCTATTTGAAGCTCTCTATGGCCCACAACTACACTAACGTTGTACTTTAATTCTGAGTTGTTTCCTCCGGCATAGTTCATCTATAATGAGTTTTCCCATCAAACTTGGTTCGGTGACATGAAATTAAAATCCCTTACAAGTGGATATGATGAATTTAGTTCAAGACAACCCAATAAGCCTCACAAAAGATGTGGATGGGTTGAAAATGGTGGGGCCCTTACTCTACGAGGGTCATTTGGTTGTTTCCTTCTTTCTTCCTTAGTTTTTTCCAGGGAGGGGAGGAGAATGCGAAATGGAGAATGGTGTTTTTTTCTCTTCTTCCTTCCTTCTTCCTGTCTTCTTTATCTCTTGGTTCCCCTTATACTTGTTTTTCATTTTTATTTATTTATTTATTTTTTGTTAGGTATGAATGGTGGGAATTTATGAAAGAGAGGGAGCTGAGGTGATTCCTTTTATAATTATTTTTATTTTTTTTTCTTTTGGTTGGGTATGAATGGTGGGAGTTTGTAAAATGAAGGGTATAAAAGAATATTATAATGAAAAATGTTGTATTGGATGAATTTTGTAATGGATGAATGTTGGAATTGTTAAATGTTGTAATGGATGACTGCCTCAATGGATGAATGCTGTAATGAGTGAATTTTTTTAATAAAAGTATGTTGTGATGGATGAATTTTATATATTGGATCACCGATATTTACTGTAGATCATCAATATTAACAGTAGACTACTGATATTTTCATTGTGAATAGATGATATTAATAGTGGATTGCTGATATTTTCATAATGGACCAACGATATTAACACTGGACTACTGATATTCAATGTGGACAACTGATATTAACAGTAGATCGCTGATATTCATAATAGACCGCTTATATTAACAATGGATCATTGGTATTTTCACTGTGGACTGCTATATTCATTATAGACCGCTGATATTAATAGTAGACCAATGATATTAAGAATGGACCTATGATATTTACTGTGGATTGCTGATATTAATAATGGACAGCTGATATTCATTGTGGATCGTTGATACTAAGAGTGGACTGCTTATATTCACTGTGGACTGCTGATATTAAGAGTAGATCGCCAATATTTTCACTGTGAATCGCAAATATTCATAGTGGGTCACTGATCTCACAAAACTAGTCATAACTCTCTCGTTACATGTCCGATTTGGGTGATCTTATACTCATTGAAAAGATATTTTGATGAAATTTCATATGGCTTTAGAATCATATTCGACATCATCTGATTGCCTCAAAGTAGGCTCAAAGTTCATCAAGGACTGTGGACTACGTATATTCACTGTGGGTCACTGATCCCACAAAAACGGCCATAACTCCCTTGTTACATGTCCGATTTGGTTGATCTTATACTTGTTTGAAAGATAATTTGATGAACTTTCAAATAAATTTAGAATCATCAAATTCATTTGGATGCCATTTGATTGTTCAAAATTAAGCCCAAAGTTCATCAAGGGCTATGAACCGTAGATATTCCTCGTGGGTCACCGATCCCACGAAAATAACCATTGCTCGCTTGTTACATGTCCGATTTGGGTGATTGTATACTCGTTAGAAAATAATTTTATGAAATTTCAAATGACTTTAGAATCATCTTATTTGGACACCATTTAATTGCACAAAAATGATACCAAATGAATTAAATGCAATTTATAATTATAAACAACCATTTGATGGGACCAACCAACCAACTTTAAAGTTGCTCGGTATTTTGAAAAAATGCAATTTGTGTAGGTTGGCTAATTTGTTATAAAGAGCTTTTATTTGGTTCCAGTGCAACAATGTGTCAAATGAAAATCGAAGACAGACATCTTGTTATCCCATGCCATGCACCATCTTTCCTACCAATAGGTGAATTGTGGACGACATGAGTATGGCATGAATCAA
Organism: Liriodendron chinense; assembly: GCA_003013855.2. NCBI lineage: Eukaryota > Viridiplantae > Streptophyta > Magnoliopsida > Magnoliales > Magnoliaceae > Liriodendron > Liriodendron chinense. Next base: position 582,426 of record ML058361.1, on the reverse strand, counting down.
ATGAAAAACGATGACATACATCTTTTTTTCCCCATGCCAGTACCATCTTTCCCACCAATATGTGAATTGTGGACATCAGGATGGCATGAATGAACTTCACCGGATTTATGCCCGCCCTTGACAAGGAATTGCCCATTTTGTAATACTAAAGAGGAAAGTATACGATGCCTTCTGTTTTCACATTTAAATGCAGCATGTCTAGCCAAACTTGCAAAATATATAGAATATAGTTGTTTCAATTCAACTGTCCATTGAAATCCACTTAACAAATGCTGGCCAACAATCTTTTTGTAGATTCTGATTCTTCATGGGAAGCTGACAACAACCTTATTTCTCATTATTTCCTACCATCCTTGTACAAAATTTGTGAGAACTTAAATCCAACACTAGGGTTTTCAACAGGTCAGGCTCTCCCAGTTCATCTTTTCGACTCGATGACTCGTTTGATCATGAGTTGACTCATGACCTGCCTGAGTTAGGCCTAGTCTGGGATATTTGGTGGAGGTGGTGAGTTGTGGTACCAATCAGAGTCGACTCATTCAAGTCACATCTGAGTCAGATGAGTCAACGACATATGATCGATCGAGGGGGAACGTGCAGATGCAGTTTCACACCATTTTATCAAGGAGAAATTATATAAAATCCGTTCCCTGCATCCCACATTCTGGACAGTACTATGCACTAATTTTCAATTCTGACAAACAATCAAACAACTCAGATTTCAAACCATTCGTTTGTTGAGTCCCACATTGATTGACGATTCCAAAAAAACCACCTTGATAAGAATTCTTTTATTCATTATTCATTCATGATGGGGCCATTGGATCAATGGCTTGGATAAACCAACCATGTCCCCACATCTTCTAATATATTGGAATTAAACAAGCCAACACGGCTACAAATACAGATGTAATAGCAAGGGAAGTTGGCAAGCGACCCTTGTCTTTCCGGAAAAAGAGGCCTTGATAGATGGGTACATTGATCAAAACCAAGGACCCACATAAAAGAAACTGCAACATCAACTGCTCGAGAACTCTAATCCCACCGTCCATCATGACTCGCGTGGCCACACTAACCAAGCAAAATAGATTGAGCATTGCAAGAGAAGCTAAGATGGTAAACATGGGTGAACTGGACCCAAACTCCATTATCTCTTGCTCATACCTCTGGGACACATCATCGTCGGCCACCTTGGCTGTGATGATGAATGCTGACTTGGAAATCCCCATTTGGAGGAGGAGGGTGTCCACGACTGCGAAGAGGTAGGAAGTCGTCCTTTTCATTAGCCACATCCTTTGCTCATTCCACCAGCCCTTGAGTGTCATCCCATGCCAAAGCGACTCGCCAACGTTATATGCATACTCGGCAATGATCACATACATGAATGGTAGAAACCATGGGCTGTAGATCTGAAACCATGCAAAAATGTCATTTTATATTTTGGAGCTTATTCAACCATGCATATGGTAAATGTAATTTACTGTACAGTTGAGAGTATCGAGCTGTCATACAACAAATTTTGTGTAATCCATGGTAACATTTTCAACAAAAATTCGGTAAAAATGTTCTGTGGGCCCCACCATGATGTATGAGATCCACTCTTAACCATCAGAATGCCCTCCCTTATTTGGCCATGGAACCAAAAATCAAGCCCATCCATGACTCATGTGGGCCACACAACAGGAGACAATTAAGGTGGAACTACTCCCACCCTTGTTTGCAAGCAGAGCGGACCATATGGATTGGAAAGCATATGCACAACATCGTGGGCTCCTATTTCCAACAATCGTGGGTGTCCCGAATGAACTGTCTCCTATCTTGTGGCCCACCTAAGTTTTGCACCGGACTATAAATTTTGCGCCATGACTAAATTAACAAGCCAGGGAACATCTGATGGACAGGTTGGATGTCATCAACACATCATGATGGGGCCCACGCAAAAGAACATCGTCACCTAGCTTTTGGTGAAAATGTTGCCATGGAATCATTCCACACACACACATGATAGAGAGAGAGAGAGAGAGAGAGAGAGAGAGAGAGAGAGATTTACCGGCGGAAATAAGGAAATTCCTTTATAGAGGCAAAGGGAAGGGAAGATGACTGTAAAATAGTGTTGGAAAGGAATTAGGAGCCCACAAACAGTAGATGCCATATCCCATTTGAAGTGCCAGTTTTATCTTGCCATGCCCATATACAAAGGGACAGTATTTGGACGTGAATATCTGAAAATCACCCTCAGACCATCTCTTATGTTGCACCAAAGCTTGTGCTAATGCGGTGGGTGCGACCCCTAAGAAACCCTTCCTCACTGGGTTAAAATACACAGATTTCCATCCCCTGCATTGGATTGACAAGCCTGTTATCACATCCTCCACAGGGCATCCATATTTCAGTCCCATCTACACGCAAATCAACATGCATCAAGTTAGCTATACAAATAGTTCAATCCTATTTCAGGATGATGATTTGAGTATTTTGTTTCCCTCTCCATCTCTTGTTTGCGGATGGTTAGGATCATCCATTAATTGACATAATCTGCAGATGCATATGTTGGACCTAAGAGATTGGTATGAAATATTGATGGTGATGGTATCAAGATTCCATTAGGATACTTGGATAGTCCATCCATGAATCCAGACTATTCGAACACAATCAATTTCATAATTTCATGGGTCACCATGCAAAAGTTACCCTGCTCAGACCATTCTAACCAATAACCATCCAATCAATAACCCATAAAATAGGTCAAAATAAAAATGGGTGGTGTTATTGAGCTAAATATATGTTCCCCGCAGCATAAGGATTAATGTAGGATAAAGTCAAGGTCAATTTCATGGATGGCCAAGATCAAAAGAAAGTGGGATAGAAAGTTCAATCTATAGACTAGCTCGTGATACACAGCTTGTGATGGCCATAACTTTGTGCCCGGGTATAATATGTCATTCAAAACCCATCTATGAGTTCTACTTTGCAAATTCCAAAGGTCACATTTAACAAAGTTCAATCGCTGTGGAGTTAAATCTGTGTTTGGAATCAAAATTTACTACTTTAAAAAAATGAGAGAGAGAGAGAGAGAGAGTCAAATTTTACCACTTTAGTAATTATGTATGGCTTTTATTATTATTAGTTGTTTTAGAATTTTAAGAGTCCAACCATCACTTAGGGCCTGTTTGTTTTGGCAAGTTTCATGATAAAGTAGTGCAATATATGGTAGATGAGTAATGATTATCATTACCACAGTATCCAAAAGTAAAACGGGTTTCCCTACGACCCCTCTCACAGCTCCATGTCTATACATGTAAAGTATTTCCCTAATTAGATATATTTAAATGTAATTTCATCAACACGTGTTATATCCACACCATTCATCATTTTGTAATATCATTTTAGGGCATGTCCCAAAAAAATGAGGAAAATCCAAAGCTCATGTAAACCACAAGACCAAAAGCATTGGGGAATTTGATGTCCAATGTTAAAAACTTCCTAGGGCCCACCAAGATGTTAATTTGCCATCTAACTTGTTCACAAAGTTAAACTAAAGGGAAAACACAAATATCAGGTTGATCTAACACTTCGGTGGGCCCCAAAATGTTTTCAATGGCAATCGTTCAATCCCTACTGCTAGCCAGTTGAGGTGTGGTTCATGTCCACTGTGGATATAACACATACCTCATGGTATAGGGCCCACAAAATTATGCCACGTAAACAGCATTCTGCCAATACATCTTTTGCATGATTGGAAGGATTACAGTGATTTAACAGATGAAAATATCCAACCATATATAAGATGTAATGATATGAGTTTTACACTACATTATGGTAGTAGACCATGAAACCAAACAGGCGCTAGTCTTTACTTTTAGTCCAGTAAGAAAGGTTAGGTAAGATTGGTTGTCTTCACTATTTTTAGAAAATTTACTGTTCTTAGAAAGTTTAATATTTCAGTAAATTTAAGAATTTAGGACTTTATATAAGCCAATCAGTTTCTTCATCAATAGATTATCCATATTTCTCACTAATATGTTTATTCTTCATATGTGTGTGTGCGCGGATTCAAGGTTCTCCATAGATCTAAGACTTACCATAGAGGAAGAAGACAATGATCACTTTCTCTCCCTTCCCCCATTGCACCTGCCAAGCCAAAGATTTGGCCTGTTATGGTTCTGGGTGGTCATTTCTTCTACGTATACAGGGAAAGTGATCACATGCCCACTCCATCGGAGCAGCTGGACATTGCGTTATATAACATATAGATGGCTCAAAATTGTTGGTCGAACCTATTTTCATGCAAATTATTGAACCTATTTCATGGGCCATTGGTCAGATGGTGTGTATTAGTTCTAGTGTGTGTATGTATGTAGAGAGAGAGAGAGAGAGAGAGAGAGAGAGAGAGAGACCTCATTTCCCCATTGGGTATTCTCCTCATATTTACAAGTTGCAAGGCCCTTTATTCTCTCTTCCAAGTCATGTGAGCTTTGATTCACCTTCCTCCCAATGGGGGTTGATTCCCATTCCTCCTTATTTTCTTTATTGTACATCTTCCCACCTAGACTCTTTCTCCTGTGAAAGCATCCAGTGCCCACGTACAAAGGCCCTCCATAGCCATCCAATCCAGGAAAATCCACCTAAATAAATAAATAAATAAGTAAAAAGAAAATAACACAAAATGAAGGAATAGAATCCCATGACTAATACGAATACCATAGTTATACAAGCACTAAATCTAAATGCATGTTGCAACAATGTGCAAGATTCGTCCGTTCGTCTATTGGGCCCTCTATACAAGATTCGTCGGTTCGTCTATACACCCATAGTTTGCAAATCAGCGAGTCAACCTGGCCCGATCATAAGCTTAATCATTTGGTTAGAAACCTAAGAGGCTTTTGACTTGAACCTAGTGTTCTCGGTTGACTCATGATTCATTTGACTGGCCTGGTTTCAACCACTCAGTTGAATTGAACAATTTTATTTTTTATTTTTAGAAAAAGAAGTTGAGGAAGAAGAAGATGATCATGATGGTGATGATTGTGATGATGAACACACATAAATCCATTACACAATTAGAGAAGAAATACTCAAAAATTAAAATTTGAAAAGAAGAAGAGAGTCAACCTAGCTGGATCATAAGCTTGTGACTCAGTACTTGTCTCAAACCTATTTATAAAGAACAAGAAGATGATGACAATGATGGTGATGATGGGTGCTAGGAAAATTCCCACGGATCCATGACCAAAAGACGTTCAGAAAAATGAGGGAAAAAAAAGAAGAAACCCATAAGAATAAAACCCCAAAAAAGATTTAAATTTGAGATAATAAAATCAAAGAAGAAGAGAAACAAGAGAGATGAGGAAGATAAGATCCTAAGCATCTAATTATGTATACAAATATCTGATATAATAATAGAATATTGACTACCCGCTTAGACTCAACCTAGTTACTGAGTTCTAGACCCAGTTCTAGTTTGCAAACCATGCATACACAACAGTCACATGGTTTGATCATCCAAGCAGTCAATTAGAAGACTTCTGCCAACTGAATGTTGATAGTTGGTTGAACTTTCTCTTAACCACCCAATTACAATCATCAAAAGTCATCTGATCAGCGGCCATGATTATGTGACCAGTTGAACAGAAATTGAGTGTTTGGTTACTAAAATGTTAACAATTAATCCAATAATAAATTCAATGTAATTAGAGACCAATCACATTTTGTTGTGCCTACCTCAGAAATTATCTTCATGGAAGTACCATAAAGATCGTTCTTCGTCATGTTATTGTAATTTTGTGGGAATTGCACATAGGCAATCTGGTGGCCATTTTCTTCATCCATGAAAAAACACAGTGCATCTCTCACCGATTCTGAATTGTTTGCATACATATCGCAATCTACATTCAAGATGATCGGCCCATTGCTTATCTCCGACGACACCCTTATCTGCATAGAATGACCATAATGAACATGGCCATGATGGAAATGATGATGAACTTAGGTATTTATACACGTATGTTCTTATTATGATTGTGTATTCATGTATAAGTAGTTGGACACAAGCATACATCTAGCATGTATTTTTAATGAGGCCCACATGCAGCTTTGGTTGTATCATTGGAACCGTCCATCTTTTTGGATATGATCAAGGATGGGCTGTGGTCCGAAATTGTACTAAGCAGATGATCCTGAACATCAATTGATTTGCATTCAAGGGGATGGTCGTAAAGAAGTTTATTGACGTTCCACAGTCAACAGTACAGATGGATGCTTTTGGATCAGTCTGGAAGATGGACGGTTCTGATCATGGCTACAAGTGGGTCCCATCCAGTGATCATGCTGGATGCACATGTTCGTATGGGGATCATGAATATGTGAATGCATGTTAGATTTACCAAAGCATTCATAGCTCCAGCTTTGAAGTTGTGATGGTGCTGTGGTCTCTTCTCACGAGCTAAGTATACCAGAGTTGGTAATGTCACTCCTTCGTTATCTACAGCATTTGGGTCTCCTCTTCCATTAATCAGTATCTGTAAAGGTCAAAATAATAATAATGATAAAACCATTAGTAAGAAGGAATTTAGACGTACGCGTCACGGAGGAATTTTCTAATGAAACTCGTCAAAACTCTTTGAGAACTCATTTAATATTTTGTATATATGCAATGTAGGCCATACAGAACCTTCATCTGGATTGATTGAAGTGTTGGGCAAAAATAAACTCAAGCGGGCCCTGTTAAGATGTGTTTATCAGATTTATAGACTAAATTGCGGAATAAATGACGGATTTATGTATACATCAATAATAGAGATAAAAATTAAAAAAAAATTGTAAACAAAAAAAAGTATCATAGGAAAGCCATTCTTGATGTGGATGTAGATGCGCAACGAACTTCTTCGTATCTTCTATACTTTACACACATTAGGAAACCCTTGTATGGAAAATTGGGTCTTTACTCATGCCTTAGTGGTAGATTGACAAGAGTTTCAACACGTAGTGGGTTCAAGTACCCATTGTGGTATAAAAAAGCCACTATGGTGTGAGTGCATGGACATGTGGTGGGGTGTGAGTAAGTGTGTAAAATCCAAAAAATCCCTAGGGCATCTCCATCAATATTAAGAATGGCTTACCTAATATATATGTTTTTTTATTACAATTTATTTGTTTGATTTTCATTATTGATGCATAAATTATTCTTTTATTTTATAATCTAGTCTAATAATAAAGCAATAAATTACATAAAAATTGACATAATCCAATGCTTATGTGGGCCACACAACAATGAATAGTGAATAGGGATGCCCATCATTAATTGCTAATAGGGCCACCGTGTTTCAGAATGGCCTAATCTTCCTACGATCCCTTTATCTAGGGCAAACGCTTCACATGCATGGGTTGGATGGTATAGACACGACATGGTGGCTCTCTACTTAAATGGTGGTCTTCCTCTCTCAATGTACAAACATGTAGTGAGCCATGCCTGCATTTGCCACAATTTATCAAGACATAACTAGTCTCTCACTTGTCAACGAGGATTTTAGTGACTTGGCTCGAAATCTCATCGAGTTGACTCGGTTGAGTTTTTAGTCAAGCCACCGGGATTTAGAACAATGTATCAAACTATGGTGACTCATTAACCATACAAATAGCGCGCGCACACACACACATATAGAAAAATGCTCAGCAACGCACCTATGCGCACATGAGCACACGTGTCAAGGACACAAAATCTGAACGGTCTATGTGATGCGGAACCTTTTGAAACTCTAAGGGGCCAATTTTCAACCTGATACAAAACTCTGGTGGGCCATGGAAAGCAAAAACAGTTTCCACCCTTGATTTGTCTCTATCTTTGCTATGGCCCACCTAAGTTTTGAATCAGGCCAAAAGTTGGCTCGGTATGGTTTTAAGGGGTTCTGCATCATATGGTCCGTTCAGATTTTGTGCCCTTGACAAGTGTGCAAAGGTGCACACAAGTGGGCAGCTAAAATGGCGAGAGCAGGCCTAATATAGAAAAATGCTCACCTGCCCCATTTCAGCTGCGCAACTGAACACACGTGTCAAGGACACAAAATCTGAATGGTCTGTGTGATGCAGCACCTCTTGAAACCCTAGGGGTCCAATTTTCAACTTGATACAAAACTCTGGTGGGCCATGGAAAGCAGGCAAGCAGAAACAGTTTCCTCCCTTGATTTTCCTCTATCTTTTCTGTAGCCCACCTGAGTTTTGGATGAGGCCAAAATTTGGCCCGGTAGGGTTTCAAGGGGTGCTGCATCATATGGTCCGTTCAGATTTTGTGCCTCTGACCCGTGTGCAAAGGTGCGCACAGGTGCGCAGCTGAAATGACGCGCAGGAGAGCGGGCCTCTCTCTCTCTCGTTTAGATGGTATGGCCACCTAAGTTCCATATACGGGCTGATTTTTGGAATATCTCATAACCTAAAGAGGACCCATCAAATGCACAGTGTAGTTGTGTGATCCACATCATGGTGGGGCCCACATAGTACTATTTCCCATATATACACACACACACCTGTTGTTGATGGCATGTAGCCAAAATCACAATCATTGGACAACCGTAGCGATGTGTTCCAATCCCAATTTTCGGAAGAAATTATTCATCCGGATTTCTTTATTATTCGGCCATCGTTTGGTATACATTTGACGGGCCTAAATGGTCTTTAAAACAAAAATTTTAAGAAGGAAACCAAAAAAGAAAAGAAAAGAAAAAAGAAACAACTGAAACAAGCAGAGTCTGGATGAGACTGACTCAGATTGTTGACGCCCGAAACCGAGTTGACTCAGTTGAGTCGACTCACTTTCATCCAACATTCAAAACCATGATCATAACCATCCAACTAGTTGCCGTAACCGAGGATTGAAATCAAAATGGACATTTTTCAAAAACCAACACAAAATCAGATGGTCAAGATCGTCCAATCAGTGGGATTTTCAGGCCAGGCTCCATCCCCAGTGGGGACCAACCATACCAAAATTACATATTATCTGGAGGGTCAGAGATGTCCAACCATAGCAATGTTTGGCTTATAGATCATCCTTCTTGTGGGCCCTCAGATAAACGGTTTTGATCACACGTACGTATTTGCCACACGTATTGTGACTGTGGGACTAACATAAAACTTGTAGCATACCTGAAGAATGGGGTGGTGATCGCGGGAGGTGATTTCAGAATTCCATTCAGAAAATCCTTTGTGTGTTTGGCGCACTTCTTCTGGAATTCTACCCAACTTAACTGCTGTATCGATGCGATTCTCCATTTCTTCGTACATTTTCTACAAGAAAAATAAAGAGATCATGATCTGGGCCATGTAGTTGTCATGTGGGCCACACATGTGCAATTAAATGGATGGATTTAAAAAAGAAAAGATAATCGATGGTCTTACTTTGATCAATGTGTCCCTAAGGCGGTAAATGGTCGGGTTTGGGATGGTTTTAGTCAAAACCAAACCTACCCATTTACTAAATGAGTTTGGCTCTAAATTTTAGACCCAAACTTTTGTACTAAATGTGCTGGTCTGAGTCAACCATTTATTAATTGGTCTGGGTCTGGTAGAGGAAGATCCATCCAGACCCATTTATAAATGGGTCGGGTATAATGGATATGCGTTTGGATTTGGTATGTAAGCATTTTTACTGAGTTTAAAATAGGGTTTGAACGGGTCTAGGCCTAAATGGGTCCTTTACAACACAGCCCAAACCCACCCATTAACTAAATGAGTTCAGGTCGGGTCAAGTCGGGTCAAGATGGGTCGGGCCTAATATAAAGGAAACCAGATCCAAACCCGTTTAGCAATTGGGTTTCTTCTTAGATCCAGACCAATACCATTTAACAAATGGGTCAAGTCTAAATGGGTCCATTCTGATATCTATTGGGTCCGCGACCATTTAACAAATGGATTGGGTTTAAATGGGTCCATTCTGGTATCCCATTGGGTCTGCTAACCCATTTACCGGCGCTGATTTCCTGGGAAAGCCTTGCGCAGGAAGGCTAACCCATTTACCGGCGCCGATTTACTGAGAAAGCCTTGCGCAGGAAGTTTCTGCGCTAGGAACCAAGGTGGGGTCCACATTGATGTTGTTTGATAAATCCACTCCGTCCATCCGTTTTGGGAGCTCATTTTAGGACATGAATACAAAAATGAACCGAATCCAACACTCAAGTGAGCTTCACTAAAGGAAAAGGTGGGTCGGTAAATTACTACCGTTGAAACCTCCCTAGGGTCCACAGTGATGTTTATATGACATCCATACCGTTCATAACGTCACTACTACTGAGATGAACTAGAAACACAAATATTATCCTGATTCGAAACTCCTGTGGCTCCACAAATATTTCAACTGTGGACGTTCAATCCTCACGTTTTTGGCCCACTTGAGTCTTGGATCCGGTTCATTTTTGTTCTCATGCCCTAAAATTATCTCCCAAAACGGATGGACGGAGTGGATTTATCAAACAACATCACTGTGGGCCCACCTTGGTTCCCACTGCAGGAACTTCCTGAGCAAGGCTTTCGCAGGAAATCCGCGCCCCCCATTTACTGTCCTATGTGTCTCCTCAGCATGAGTGACGGAAATTTAGGACATTGCAGAGATGTGTCAAGTGGGACATCATGGTCACCAATCCTGAGTATTTTCTGGTCCCATTCAGGATGGAGCATATCTCTAAAATTATAGAGACCAAACAATCATAACCATCCGATAAATGGCTATCAAATGGATGGTTCAATGTAAAATAGGCGCCGAGGGCTAATATTAGCTTATCAGTGCAATTTTCCGGTTATGTTACCTCGATAGTTGGTCCAGCGATGTGGACGGTCTGGATTGCCATAAAACTATGCCAGGTGTGCAATTGAAGAGTCACCACCACTCTTTTAATGGTCCAAAACTAACAGAGGACTCCAGGCCGTTGATACGACTGAACCCACGAACCAGAACTTTCCCAGATTTAAAAATAAATAAATAAATAAAATAGCCCCTAATCTCCAAAAAAAAAAAATGATTGTCAAGAAGGAAAATGAAGCAACGGTCCACATTCAACCAAGAGAATGACAAAGATTCAATGGGTAAGATCGTCCATTCTATATCACCTTTCGTATATAGACCATTCACTGTGGGACCCATCATATCAACCGCTTGGATCAGTAAACCATGTGCCCACTTGTACAAAATAAAATCTCAAGCGTACAGTTGAAAGTTGAAACTCCCAGGCATTGGAAGAGGGAATATGCTAATGCATCACACGTGTGAGAGATCCGAGCTTACCATTAGTTGGACTGGAATGTTGAAAAGAAATGGACGGATAGAAAATTGCTTTAACTGTCCATGTATTCTTTACACTGTGGCCCACTTGATAGAAAGAACCGATCTGAGGCACATGTGCCATGCATGTGAGAGGATGGATACTGCTCCATAATCGTGGAAACTAATCTTTCAACTAGTGGGGCCCACTTTAGGTGTTGCACAGCCACAAAATCAAATTAGTTAGATGATCATTGGTCGCTAATCAAATTGATTGGAAAATCAAGATGCAGGTGGGCCAGATGCCGACGAAGAAAACCAAAAGATAGGAGAAAAGATTCCATGCATACATGCCGACATGATGGTCAGATCGATCTTACATTTGAAACATGTGGACTCGGATTCGGGAGTGGCCCCTCCACTGTACACGAGCCGACCTTTGGCTTGTTCGAGCTAGGCTCGTTCAATGACCACTTGACTTGTGTTTGGGTTGGCTCAACCTTTAAGCGGGATTGACATGATGGAGCTGGCCTGATGAACTTTCAAGTCGAATTTAAGCTTGGAAATTTTTTTTTTAAATAGGCCAACCCAAAAGCCCAACCTAAAGTATTTAACGTTCAGGCCCAAAGGCAGCCCAAAGCCCATTACCCCTTCAAGGACAAAGCAGCATACATTTTTAACTAATCAAGTCAACCGAGCTGAGCCAAGAGAGCCAAATTGAGCTACCAACGAATTGAGTGTCAAGCTAGGCTCGAAACTCATCTCAAACATGAAAAAAAAAAGAGGCTCGACTTGGTTCGAAGCTAGCATTCGAATCCAGCTGAATTGAGCTGTTCCGAGCCAAGTTGAGCTAGGTACAGCTCTACCCTTCACTACCACCGTCCATGTTGGAAAAGCTCTACAAGCCCACCATGATATATGTGATTTATCCACGCCATCCATCCATTTTGCTGGCTCATTTTAGGAGTTGATCCTAAAAATGAGACAGCTCCAAATCTCATGTTGGCTACACCACAGGAAACCGTGAAGATATCACACTCACTGTTGAAACCTTCTGAGGGTCCACCATATTGTTTATTTGCCATCCATGCTATTGATAAGGTCACACGGACATGGATGGTAAATAAACCGGAAATAATGGTAATTGAGCCATTAAAAACTTCTCGTGGGCCACAAAAGCTTTGAATCAAAATGACATTTTTTGCCTCTTCATCTATGTCTTTGTGACCTTATCAACAGATAGGATGACAAATAAACATTCCGGTGGAATACATGATGTTTTTAACGGTGGGGATTCAATCACAACTGTTTCCCATGGTATGGTCCATGCACCTAAGATTTGCGTGAGCTTCATTTTTTGGTACCATGCCCTAAAATGAGCTGTCAAAATTGTACATTGTTGATGGTCCATTGTCAACATTAGCAATAAATTCACACTGATTGAACCATCTTAAACATGTGGTTACATTGATGGAATTTGGACCATTGACAACCTTATTCTCAACCGTCCATATGATAGCCAGCTACAATTGCATGGTTAAGATTGGTACATCAGTGTGACTTTTGGGCCATCCACAGGCTTCTGAAAAAGTAGATAGTGTGATGATATGATTCGATGTGACTTACCTTCATGGCCCACCATTCATCGGCGCCGCTAAGATAAGGTGAGCCAGGCATGGTGGCAAAATAGGCAGCCGGGCACCTTGGCTCCACTTTGAATTTCTTGCAGAAGGGAATCCAATGTTTGGTGAATCGAGATGCTTCTAAGAGAGCATAGAACGTCAGATCCGACCCTCCATCATCAGATAGATAGACGCTCAGCTTCTCTGGTGGGTAATTGTAAGGCCATGACCGAAAGAACGGTGTTGATTACTAGGATGGGCGGCTCGATGAACGGATCTGCCGTGCATACGAAGACATCCACGCCTGGTAATTTGTCTTCGTATCTGGTTCACAAATAATGAGTGTGCATTAATCAACGGTCCATATTCAAAGGGGACAATGTCCATTGAATCAGATGGCTAGAACAATCTACCTACGTCGTAACACTAGATATGTGGTCAAGATTCATCAAATTGTGTTTGAGCCATCATCCCGTTATCATCCACCGTTTGGATACAGACCCGTATCATTTAACAAATGGGTCGGGTATAAATTGGTTGTGTCTAGGTACCCCATCTGTCCGCTAACCCGTCTAACTAGTGGGTACTTCATTCAAAAATCCAGACCGTTGATCTGTTAATTCCCCACATGAATGGAGGATTCGGAAACATTTCCTAAATCTTAAGTTCCAGAAACCAATATTAGGACATTGATACTCTTCTTCCGTCTATCCATGTGCCATATATTTAAATGTTAACATTCTCTGGTCAAATAAATTCTCGTTTCATATTCTATCCATGGTTGTAGATAGCAGATGAACGGTCTGGATTTCCGAAACATGGGCCCCTTCATATTTGGAAGCCCGTGTATACTGTGGAAAGATGCCGGTCACGGCCCACATCTGATCCTTTTTGGGTCGGTACGCTTTAATCGTACTGAGTAAACTCAGTTGGGCCCACTGGGAATGTATTTAGTTTATCACACCGTCCATCCATTTTTACATATCATTTTAGCCGCCGAACCCAAAATTGAAGCATATTCAAGCTCAAATAGACCACACTTGATACCTTTCTAGAGCCCATCCAACTGTTCATAAGATCACAAAGGCATGGATGAAGGGTAAACACAAATATCAGCTTGATCCAAAACTTCTGTGTCCCTCAAGAAGTTTTCTATGGAAGATATTCAATTCACACTTTTTCCTATAGTGTGGTCCGCTTTAGCTTTGGATATGCTTCATTTTTTGAATCAAGCCCTAAAATTATTTATTAAAATGGATGGACCGGATAAAATATATAAATCACGGTCGACCCCACAGAGTTTACTCGGTACGCAACCTTTTAGGGAAAGTTTCTACGTTTGGGGAGAGGATTATAGGTGCGGCACCGGCCTAACCCATGATGGTGTGGCCCTTACCGTGGGGCCTCTCTTGATGTATGTATGCTAAATCCACACCGTCCATCTGTTTTCCAAGATCATTTTACATCTTGATCCTAAAAACAAAGCACATCGAAATCTTAGGTGGACCATACTGTAGGAAACTGTGGTGATTGAACGACCCACCATTAAAAACTTTCCAGGGCCCACCGTAATGTTTCCTTAATGCTTATTTATCATCCAAACCATTGATAAGTTGCCAAAAAGCTAGATGAAGGGCAATAATATATATCACCTTCATCCAAAACTTTTATGGTCCATGATAAGCTTTTAATGTATGGTATGGTCAACTTGAGATTTAGATCTGTTTCATTTTTGGAAACATGCCCTGAAATGATCTGAACAAACGGACGGTTGATGTAGAATACATACATGAAGGTGGGCCCCACGTCAAGGACCGCACCGTCTTGGGTAAGGCCCGGGCCACACCGAATCCGCTTTCTATTAAAGTGGACTTGTTCCAATTAAAAGATAAGTAAATAAAAGTAGAAGAGGACTTGTTAAAAAAAAATAAAATGAAAGTAGAAGTGGACTTGTTAAAAGCGAGCAGGAAAGGTGGGCGGTTGGGACCTAACATTTGAATCTAGACCATTGTTTTGGTGGGCCCCTCATTGAATGGATTAAGCCCTGAAAATATCCTTGAATGGAATAACTAATCTTGGGATATTTTTCAGTTCAATGTGGACCGTTCCTGTGTTTCCGTTCTCAACCATCCATTTGCAGGTTAAAAATTAAAAAGTTAGTGACAATGATCGTGAAATCCACTCCGTTCATCACTTGATAACCCTCGTGTTCACTCTACATTTAAAAGATGATATGGGCCACACCAATGGTGATGTAAAATCGCGCCTGAAACCTCTAAGTTCGCACGTTGTGGTCCGCATGAGATTTGGACCAGGATGAATTTTGTAGATTACCTTCATCCTCATGAGTCCCACCTGATGAACGGATTTGATAAAAGATACAAACCACGGTGGTCCAACACACAAAACCTATGGTGGCCGCCGATCACCATTATTCCCTGTGGCGTGGCCCACCTGAGTAGTGGATCTAATTGATTTTTGGTCCCAGGGCCTAGCATCAAGGATATCACCTGATGGACGGAGTGGATTCCACAAATACAGCATGATTGTCCCCAAAGAGATGGAACGGACTGGTTTTGGACGATACTCTGTGAATGGTCAATTTCACAGTAGGATGCAACAGAACGTATGGTCAGAATTACTGAACAATGGGCCCCACTTATCAGAAATGAAAACCGCAGTATACTGTGCAAAACGTCGGATGGAGGATCACACACGATGCTTCCTTTTCTGCCAACGTGTCACTGATTTAGAGCATCTAATATTCCGTATGAACGGTGGGCCGCACCAATCCATAATTTGGAGGTCGTAGCCCACCTGATTAGTGGAATATCCTGGTTTTCTCCCCAGGTGATATCTGTCGTGTGGCCCACCTTATGCACGGCTAGGATGTCCTACAGACTACACATTGGCAGAAAAAAAAAAAAAAATACTATGCTTCAATTTTGAGTCGTAAAATGAGGTGGAGAAACAGATGGACGGCGTGGATAAAACATATACATCACGGTGGGCCCCACAGAGTGCTGACACCACGTGGGCCACGTGGTGTTGGGTTCCCACGCAATCCGCGTCTCATCCAAAGAATGAGAGAGAGGCACCACTCCCTGTGGTGCAGGATGTTTTGAACCGTTGAATGGATAAATTGGGGGAGATAAAAAAAAACAAATAATTAATGCATCCAACGGCTGAGATCACCTTGCACCACAAGGAGTGGTGTGATCAGTTTCTCTTTATGATTATTCGTACCTTTGGGAGAGCCTTTCCTTGAAGGTGGAACGGTCGACACGATTCCAACGGACGGATTGAGTGATAATCCAATAGAAACCAAACCAAAGCTCTGCAGCAAACAAACCAAACCAAACCCATCTCCCTTCTTCTCCTTCTCTTGGGATATGTGTCGCTCTGTACGCCCATACCATACAAACGCCCACAAACATACAGATAACATACAACCTATATGCAATCTTACCCGTTGCCTCTCTCGTCTCAAAGAGAGGCAGATGCCCATCTCCTCTCCTTTCACTTCCCATCTCTCTCTCTCTCTCTCAGGAAGCTTTTGGATTGAGGAAAACTTTAATAGTCTGGCAGAGCGTGATAGATGATACACAGGCATTTAGAATCCAAGTACATATTTAGTATATATAAATATATAGTCAAATCGAACTGGTCAAATTATGCTACCTTACGTAGGGACAGTCGTCTGCTCAATTTATTTATTTTTATTTGGGTTATCTTATCATGTGACATATGTATGATGTCTGAGGGACGCAGATTGCCCGGACAGAAAGGTAGGGCCCACTGTGATGTTTGTGAGAAATCAATTCATCCATCCATTTTTCCAAGATCATGTTAAAATATGGGCCCAAAAGTGAGGCAGATTCAAAGCTCAAGTGGACCACACCACAGAACCAGCAATGATAATGATTTTCACCGTTGAAACCTTCCTAGGGCTGGCCTTTATGTTTATTTGCCATCCAACCTGTCCATAAGGTCAAGAAGACCCGGATGAAGGCAAAGCAAAAATATCAGCATCATTCAAAACTTATGCGGCTCTAAAGAAGTTTTTAATGGTGGCATTTAATGCCCACTGTGTGGTCCACTTTAGCCTTGGATGTGCCTTATTTTTGTTTTGTACACTAAAATGATATGAAAAATAGATGGACGGTGTGGATAAACCCATACACCACGTACGGTGGGCAGGCAGGGGTAGCACCCAATCCGCGTCGGAAGCGGATTGCGTTCTGAGTAACTCGCACGCTAGCGTGCCGAGTAAACTCTGTGGGGCCCACAGTGATTTACATATTTTATCCACTCCGTCCATCCATCTTAACAGAAAATTTTAGGTATGGTGCCAAAAAATGAAGCATATCAGAATTTAAAGTGGACCACACCACAGCAAAAGTATGAACTGAATGTCTACCATTGAAAAATTCTCAGAGGACACAGAAGTTTTGGATCAAGCTGATATTTTGTGTATTCCCTTCATCCATGTCCATGTGATCTTATGAACAGGTTGGATGACAAATAAACATCACTGTGGGGCCTGGGAAGGTTTCAACGGTGGAAAGCATTATTCCCACTTTTTCATGTGGCATGGTCCACTTGAGATTTGGATATGCTTAAATTTTGGGCTCAACCACTAAAATGAGCTGTGAAAACATATGGACGGAATAGATAAAGCACATACATTCTATGTGAGCCCAACTGAGTTTACTCCACACGATAAGAGCGTGCGGAGTAACTCCGCACGCAATCCGATTCCATCCGCGTCGGCTGCATATCAATACGCTGGCCGTATCATGTTACTAGTCTTTTGAAGGATAAGGGTTGAGTTCAACGTGGCAAGCATCTACGATGTATATGACTATTGATGGCAATCACAAATTGTACAGTGGCATATCCCCAATTACACCTATACTAACACGAGCACACGGACAAATGAAATGCGGACTAGTGTTGGCAGAAGCTATAAAATGGGTGACAAAATTTTAGTCGCATTCACCCTTTATCCCTAGCAACATTTCACCTGTTAAAAGTAAATAGCTTAGAGTGGTACATGCACATTTGTAAACGAGATACACGATGACGTTATATAGTGTTTATGACACGTGGTTGAAGTAGCGTGCTTAAGAAGCTTATAAAGTCTCACTAAGGTAGAAAAGTATATTTCAAGATTGATAAAGTTATTTCACACAATCATACCTAGTAACATTTCAAAAGATAATCAATACTTTCACTATGACTACAAAGCTTCGACAAGTTAATTTTCCCTTAACCGTAAGGTAATTAAGAAATACGATGAGAAATCCAAGTCCAATTAGAATACCAACTGATCCCATAACCTTTTAGGATCTCTACGATCAAGCTAGTAAGGAGATTTTGATATAAACCATCACCCTCCCAATTTATATAAGGAGCACACGATGAAGAGTTCAAGTGATCAATCAAGCCATCTCACAACCCCCTCACAACACAATGTTGTCTTACCTTTAGTTTTAGTTCCTCTACTTTTATAGTTTAGTGTGGTTTAGATTTGTTATTATCCAACGCCATCAGTGTAGTACACTTTGGAGTAACATAAATATACATGACTTATCATTGTCAGATCCTGATCAACTGAGTTTATACTTGGAAGATCACACAGTCACGTCCTACGATCATCCACTTCGATTATAAGTCAATAAAAGCGATTATAGGTATTTATCTTTTATTCTCTACTTATTTTATATCTTTGCTAATTGTATTAATCTTCATCATAAAGCAATAAAAATTGACGATTATCTTTTATTTTTAATTTTTTTAAATCATTATTGTGTTGCTAAAAAATATGAGGCATTTGATCACATTTGAAAGAAAAATTATTAGCACAAAAAGAATCCATCCAGAATGACTAAACCTCACTTCTAACTCGCTTGATCATTATGGCAACTATGGTTGGACAATCATGTCAACCTTCATAGGCCTATCAAAAGAATCCTACCGCTGATTTGATGCTTAGGTTGCAAGCGTTGAGTCTAACTCAAGTCGTGTTCAACTCTAAGTACGTTTGACACTCTCTTAATCACACACATTTAACTGAGTAAAATTAACACATATGGCCTCGTGTTTGATTGAATAGCAACGATATCAGCTCAAACTAAACCGATTAGATTTTGGACCCAATGTTTCCCAGTCACATTCAAAATCAGATTCTTGGAATAATCCTAACCTTTGATTCCTAAACACTTGTTTGTGAAAAATTGGACCGTTGGATATATACTTATATTGTTTACCATCTAAATCAATCGGATACTCAGATAAAGAGATAAGCCTAATTTTTCTAGTTTATAAAGCATCCATAATGGATAACATAATTTGGAAGGTTTAATTTGAGTACTGGTATGCCACGTGTGCAATTTGGATGTGGTTGGGTATCATCCATCACATTCTTTCAGAGTATCAAAGTTCCTTCTTCTTTTTTTTTTCTTTTTTTCTTTTTTTTTTTTGTTTAAAGAGAGTGGGTGACAGACGGACAGCTACCAAAGGACAAAAAAGAAAAATAATGAGCTTATCCGTTTTGACCGACTACGTGATGATCCAGACCACCGTTGAATCATTTTAATTCTAGCATAATACAAAAATAGGTTGGGAACAAGGTGAGGAAGCATTTAACAAGTTATAATTTCTTGTGGACCGATGTCTATGTTAATTAATAGTTGAAAGAGAAATGATCAGGTACAGCTCGATGTATGAAGCTTGTCTATGCAACCAGATCTCTCCCATCAAAAGTCACCTGTAGGAAATCAATACCAGGAAAACAGTAATCCATTCCATGAAGATTGCTTGTCACAAAAATAGGCCGGTGCATTCGTTATGTGGGCCATATATGTATACTGATTCAGACCGTCAATCCAAAATACAGTGGCCCACCTGAGGAAAGGACCTGCCTGATATTTGTGGCAGGTGATCTTCCTTATTTTGCATTGGATGGATTACCTACCGTGCTTCTGACTGTACCTGACCAGTTCAATGGAGAGACAAAGCAGTTATGTTGGACTCGCAATAGATATGGGCAGAAGGAGACCGGAATCCTCTGCGATTGACGCAGCCAGTACAACGATAAAGCTCTGTGAGTCACACCATGCTTCCTGTGGGGAATCCACTCCGTTGATCAGGTGTGCCCTTTGATGGTTCACCTTGGAGAGGATAATCAGCCCGGTGGACCACACAATAACGAATAATGGGTATGGGGTGCAACCATAGGTTGGTGTCTGGGGCCACCATGGTGTGTATGTTTCACCAAAATTATTAATTAGACTGATGGAAAATACAAAACTCAAGTGTGCCATACCACATGAACTTGGATGTTTTAGGTACAATTTTACATTGTTCCCAGTGGTGTGGCCCATTTATATATTTTTTTTCAGACCGATATTTTGAGTTTATGGTGAAAATAAGGTTTCTCACCATTTGGATGGAGTAGATATCTCAAATAAAACATGGTGAGCCCCCACAAGCTTGGTGTTACACGCACTGCGTAAAACAGTTGTTGTGGACTGATTTCGGTCCAGAATGGCGGACCAGCATCCTATGCAACATCAGCTGACGCATCCCTTAAAACACCTACTTACCAGGGACCCAATATGCTGCATATGTGAAATCCACTCTGTCCATCGGGTGAACTTTTCGATTTTTAGTAATGGGGCTAAAAAATCAGTAAGATCTACAGCTCAGGTGGGCCACACCACAGGAACAATGAGGATGGGATGCGAACCTGATGTCTGTGCATAGGGCGAGCGCCGATTAGGTGTTGCACGGGTAACAGCTTAGTGGGTGTTACCCTTAACGTAGGGCCCACCTTGATGATATGTTGTATATCCACTCCGTCCATCCATTTTTACAGCCCATTTTAGGACACGGTTCCAAACACACAAGAAACATACAAAGATTATCAATATAAACACGGTTCCAAACTTTTACAGCCCACCTTAATGTCTATTTTCCATCCAACCTGTTGATAAGGTCAAACAGAACTGGATGAAGGTAAAATACAAAGATTAGCTTGATCCAAAACTTTTGTGGCCTATAAAAGTTTTTAATGATCATTCGCCACTTTTTCAGTGGTGTGGTCCACCAAAGATTTGGATCTTATTAGGTTTTGAAATAAAGTCCTTAAATGAGCTGTAAAAACAGATGGGCCGGCGTGGATATGAAATACGTTCATCAAGATGGACCCCACACGGTAAGGGTAACACCCACTAAGCTAAGCCCTCCTAGGATTTTTGAAACACCGCCAAATTCATAAGTCCTTAAAATTTTGGATTTGGGACTTTAGCCAAAAGATTTTTCTTTTATATACCATCAAGGTTCTATAAAAGTGAAAATTTCAAATCATATGGCGCGTATTATCTTGATCAAGCTGCCAAGAAACCTATTGGATTGCCAATTCCAATCTTTCAACTTAAAAGTATCTCCCAATCTATATTAGTTGAATGAGAGGTAGAGAGTCGGCATTTCAACCTCGAATAAAGTTTGGGAAAACGCAAAGAGCTGTCATGGATGGACCCATGTGTGAAAAGTGTAATAGTGATGATGAGAGATATTTCTTTATGATATTGATGGTGAGAGATATTTCTTTCTTTCCCTCTCTTATCTTTCGCTTTCTCCTTTTCTCTATACAAATGACGCGATGGGGTGGGCACATCAGCACCACTCCCATTCTAGGATGGGAAGGAATTAGGATTATAAGGAGACCGATTTATGGTATTCCACTACCTGATAGTCTTATACATGCCGATCACATTAAAAAATATATGTGATCCTACCTTCTCATATACCCCATATTTGATTCAATCCTCCACTTACATAATCATCCACCATTAATCCAAAACTTATGGAAATTAAGTGGATTATCCCATATCTAAATCATCAAAGTATTGTTAGGTGTGATTAAAACTTTTTTAACAGTCAAATCAAAAGTTTATTAATTAAAAGCATTTAAAAAGAAAATTTAAGTTTGGGCCTAGTAAAAAAACTACATAATGAATGTCTGATCCAAACAGTTGAAGCCATAAGATATTTTATAAGAAACTAGTGAATCCCTTATTGGACTGTGAATATCGATTTGACCTTGATGGACGCGTCCAACTATATATCCCTCTTTGATTGATCATATGATGACCTCATATAGCAAATCAAAGTACATGTCATGCCCCGAACTCGACACTTGGTTCGCTAGGTCCTGAATTCAGCGTGCAACTTATAAACTTTGAGGTAGTGTTTTTCATTTTCACTAATAGATATCAGGTATAAAGATTGACATTTCTAACATAAGTAAAATAACTAGTTCTCACTATAAAATATATTTACATTACAATTATTCCATCAAAGTACATATCCATTAAAAGGCAATGAAAGCATAGTGTCTAAAAGTCATACGACAGGCATCATTACCGTGCCTAATTTTGGTATTGTCTGGAAAAAAAAAATTATAAAAGGAATGCATAAGCTTTAAAACCCAATGAGTACATACGTGTGTGCAATGTGTCCTAATACAGGCAAGCAAGATAAATATGCCATGAAAAAAATCATATATAAAGGAAAGCATGTAACATGTAAAATATGATGCTGAGACCAATGTAATGCAATGCATATGCATCATGACCATGCTTTGAACCAATGTTACCATCTCCATCATATCACCTATCAACATTCCATGCCAAAGTCAATAAACACACATACGGCAATCCACAGCCATAGTCGCATCCGTATGGCATCCAATGCCCAAGTACATATCATCACATCATTGAAAATCATCGGAGCCGTACCCATGCATCAAATGCTATGAGTAAGACCTCGCATGCCTGCCACGTCAATGAGGCCATAGGACACCTATTCGGCACGATAGTAACGGACTACATTCGCACTTCTTCTTGCTATCGAGTCAAATCGGTCCCTGTTCGTGCCTCAGCCCTTAAGCAAGTTGGACTCATCTCGTCACACTCACCCTTGTCAGTGGGATTCAAACACACCATGACTCATGTTATCCACTCGGTCTGACAGTGAGGCATCTCAGGGTGCCACCGGGGTTTAGAGACTTTCAACCCATGGGGCCCTTTCCCTCCCCAACTATTTTCATATTTTCGGTGTTCTACAACCCCGTACACATATAGCGTATTCAAACCATAGATAAGAATCATGACTATTATATCTGCCCCATATGACTACGAATATAACTATGGTGTCCAAATCTACATCTACATATCTCACCAATCTATCCATGTGAATGCTAAGAGTGTGCATGCACATTATTATGCCATGGTTGACACTACACATATAATATGCCACAATTCGTTATGCATGCATGAGCATGATCAACACCAACATGTTTAAGTAAATGAATTAGCATGTAGTAAAGCAAAGTTAATCAAGGCATCATATCACGTACCTCTACTGATCCATAATCATCGACACCATTACAATCATCCATAACTATCACAATCACATACACAATTAGCCTTCATAATCACACCTCATTCATCACAAGACAAATATTCTGTTAGCGGCTTTGGCCCACCTACTAGTAAGCCCACAAGGCTTTACCCTAGTTGGGCCTTATGATTATGAGCAGCAGGTGATATAAAATATATGTGTCAAGTGGTCGTGAGATGGACGACACGAATGTACCCTATGGCAAGAGGGCCGCATGATGGACGGTGTCAATAAAAATCATACAATATAGTGGGTTCCAATTCTAAGTGGGACGCCAATAGGTTGGATTATAAATAATCATCACGGTGGTTTTATAATGGTTTGGACGGCGCAAGTAACACTCGTACAATACAACAAGCCCTAAGATGAATGGCTTGGATATAAATGTACACATCAAAGTAGGTCATGGTTTGGGCTTGGATACCACATGAACTTGGATGTTTTAGGTACAATTCTACATTGTTCCCAGTGGTGTGGCCCATTTAGATTTTTTCCAGGCCCATATTTTGGGTTTATGGTCAACATAAGGGTTCTCACCATTTGGATGGGGTAGATATCTCAAATAAAACATGGTGAGCCCTCACAAGTTTGGGTGTTGCACGGACTGCGTAAAACAATTGTTGTGGACTATTTCGGTCCAAAATGGCGAACCAGAATCCTATGCAACATCAGCCTGAGGCAACCCTTAAAACACCTGATCACTAGGGCCTAATATATATGTTAGAATCCAGATTGTCTGCTCAGATTCAACAGGATTTTCCTATTTGCCTACACTTGATTGGTCCCTGCTCATAGGGCAGCACTGACTGCATTAAATGCAACAGGGCTGACAACACCAGTGCTTAGCTGAACCAATCAGGTGGTCAGCAAACAGAAAAATCTTGCTCAGGCTTAGCAGACAAAACACGGATTAGCTACTGACTGGTTGAGTAGCTATCTGGCTACTGAAGTGACGTCACCAACTTCTGTGGGCTCCACCATGATGTATGTATTGTATCTATACCGTCCGTCCATTTGGAGAGATCATTTTAGGATATGATCTAAAGAATGAGACAAATCCAATTCTCAAGTGGACCCAGCAAAGAAAACATTGGGGACAGTGACGTGACCGTTGAAACCATCCTAGGGCCCACCATGATGTTTATTTGAGATCCAACCTGTTCATAAGTTCACAAAGAAATGGAAGAAGGGAAAACACAAATATCAGCTTGATCGAAAACTTCTGTGGCCCCAAGAAGTTTTTAATGGTAGGAGATCAATCCCCACTGTTTTCTTTAGTGATATCCACTTGAGCTTTGGATCTGCTTCACTATTTGGCACATGCCTTAAAATGATCTCTCCAAATATATGGAAGGTGTGGATACAACACATACATCACGGTGGGGCCCACAGAAGTTGGTGACAGTCACTTATGTAGTGAGATGGCTACTCAACTTGTCAGTAGCTAATCCACATTCGAGCAGACGATCTGGACTCAATATGTTGCATATGTGAAATCCACTCTGTCCATCAGGTGAACTTCTCGATTTTAAGTGATGGGGCTAAAAATCAGTAAGATCTACAGCTCAGGTGGGCCACACCACAAGAACAATGAGGATGGGATGTGAATCAGATGTCTATGTATAGGGCGGGCGCAGAGTAGGTGTTCCACGGGTAACAGCTTACTGGGTGTTTCCCTTACCGTAGGGCCCACCTTGATGATATGTTGTATATCCACTCCGTCCATCCGTTTTTCCAGTCCATTTTAGGACACGGTTCCAAATATTAAGCATATCCAAATCTCATGTGGACCACACCACAAGAAAGAAAGATGTTGAATGCTAACCATTAAAAACTTTCCAAACCCCACAGTAAGAATCCTTAATGTTTATTTTCCATCTAACCCGTTGATCAGGTCAAACAGAACTGGATGAAGGTAAATACAAAATTAGCTTGATCCAAAACTTTTGTGGCCTATAAAAAGTTTTTAATGGTCATTGGCTACTTTTCTCAGTGGTGTGGCCTACCAGAGATTTGGATCTGCTTAGGTTTTGGAATAATGCCCTTAAATTATCTGAGAAAACAGATGGGCGGTGTGGATGTGAAATACGTTCATCAAGATGGGCCCCGCACTTGTAAGGGTAACACCCACTAAGCTGTCACCCTCTTAGTATTTTAGAAACACTGCTGAATTCAAAAGTTTTTAAAATTTCGGATTTTGGACTTTAGCCAAATGATTTTTCTTTTGTATATTATCAAGGTTCTATAAAAGTGAAAAATTCAAATCATATGGCACCTGTTATCTTAATCAAGCTGCAGAGAAACCTATTGGATTGCCAATTCCAATCTTTCAACTTATAAGTATCTCCCAATCTCTACTAGATGAATGAGAGATAGAGAGCCAGCATGTTAACTTGAGATGTCTTTACTAACCCAAAAAAATAAAAGATAAAATGTCAACCTGAAATAAGGTTCAGGAAAACACAAAGAATTGCTATGGATGGACCCATGTGTGAAAAGTGTGATAATGAGAATGGGAGAGATTTCTTTCTTTCCTTATCTTATCTTTCGCTTTCTCTTTTTCTCTCTACAAATGATGCCATGGGATGGGCACATCAGAGCCACTCTCATTTTAGGATAGGATATATGTTAGGATACAAGTGATCGGCTCGCAGCGGAAGAGAGAGATCAAACAAAACAAATCAAAATTATCAAGCAAATCAACATGCAAGAGAAGGCAATCCGCATTTAATGTGGAAAAACTCCTCACATGTCAAAAATCACGGCACAAAGCGAACAATCCACTATGAATTAGAAGTTACAAGAGTGTGAAGGAATTACATCGGATGCCAAAGCCCCATAGAGAAAACCCAAGCTTTCACAGAAAAAGACCAACGTAGCTCTTCCTCAAGCTCTTTCTCTCACTTTAAAACTCTCTCAAACCACACAAACACGTCTAGGAGTCCTTGTGTTACCCTAATCCTGCATTACACCTCTTTAAAGAAAAGAAAAATGATATTAGAAGCAAATTTCGCGCAAAACTTACGCAATCGACTTTATAGTTCGCGCACCGTCGGGTGCCCAACAGAGTCAAATTCTATCCAGCGAGTTCTAACAAAAATCCAGTCGAATATCGAGCACCCGGCCAGTCATCGGGCGCCTGATCTACATTGGTCGGGCCCCCTACAGCAAAAAATAGATAAGCAATTTCAGATTTCAAAAGCCATGTTTGGGTGACCTCGGCGCCCGACACCCCCTAGTGTCCAAGATTGAAGACAAAATCCTAACAATCTCCACCGTAGCTTCAATCTTCAATCACTCAACTGCTCTAACGCTCCATTCTTTATCTCTACTTCCTCTCATTCATAGCTCTATCGCTTATGGTGCCTCCACCGACTTATTATCGCACCATCACAACCCGCTCGCTCATGTGGCGTTTGCGCACACACCACACACAACCATGGATCTTGCTGCCGGTTCCACAGCTCCACCGTGAGAAGTGCTCTCGATCACTTTATAAAGATTGCCACACCTCCGTGCTTTCACCAACATGAGTGCCCATTTTATCACTTTACAATACCGATCGTGATCGATGAACTTGCATCTAGTCACCTTGTGTGCACCAAGAGAGATCACATTCTTCTTCATCCTAGGGACATACTTCACACATTCCAGGATTCATTCGACCCCATCGAACATCCTAATGTGCACTGAACCAATACTCACCACCTCGCGAGTATAGCCATCGCCCAAAAATATTGATCTACCATCATACGCTCTGTATGTCATGAATGAACTCCAATCAGGACATACATGACGTGATGCACCTGAATCGAAGAGCCACTCTCCACCGAGAAACTCTTTGCCTGATACAGTCAATACATCATAAACATCATACTCATCCTCTGTGGATTTCGCGGTATTAACCCACTTAGAAGGATCTCCTAACTTCTCGTGCTTTGCCTTGGGATTCGGACAATCCCTATTCACGTGCCATTCTTCCCCGCAATTCCGGTATCTTACTTTGCTCTTCCCATTGCCTTTAGATTTAGATCTTGATGACGAAGATACTCCACCTCGCTTACAATTCCTCCCCCCAGTACCTTGTCCGTATAAGAACCCACGCCACCACTTTTCTTTCTCATCGCCTTTGACTAAAGGGCTGAGATAACGGTTTTAACGCCAATGGTCTCCCTACTTATGCACAACGAGTCTTTGAACGACTCATATAAATCTGGAAGAGAATTCAACAGGATAAATATTTGATCTTCGTCCTTCATTGGATCATCTATATCCATCAACTTGCAAATGAGCCTATCGAAATTGCTGATGTGGTTCTCAATATCGGTCCCCTCCGTCATCCTCAGATTGTACAACTGAAACTTCAGATATAAGCGATTCTCCAGAGATTTCTTCACGAGATATTCTCTTACTTCTCCCGAGTTTCAGCCGTAGTTTTCTCTCTCATAACATTGTACAAGACCTCATCCGTTAAGCACAACTAGATTAAGACATTGGCTTTTTATCCTCCATTTACTTTCCAATGAGTGCATCTTACAGCCCTTATTGAAATACAAGACCTTTCATCTTCACATTCCACTGTTCAAAATTATTTTTCCTTGAATATTTCTCTATGTCGAATATTATGCTTAAAGAGGCCATCGATACCTCGTCTAAGATTCCTATCTATTTCCCAACTGATAGCTCTGATACCACTTTGTCGGGATACAAGCAATTGGCTCCACAATGGAAGCATGAGAGATTAAATGAAGCAAACCACAATGATCAAGTAAATCAACATGCAAGTGATGACAATCTAAATTTAACGTGTAAAAACTCCTCACGAGTAAAAAAACCACAACACAAAGTGAATAATCCACTATGAATCAAAAGTTACAAGAGTATGAAGAAACTTTCACCAGATCCCAAACCCCATAGAGAAAAACTAAAGCTTTCACAGAGAAAGACCAACGTAGTACTTCCTCAAGCTCTCTCTCACCCTAAAACTCTCTTAAACCACACAAACACATCTAGGACTCTTGTGTTACCCTAATCCCGCATTACACCCCTTTAAATAAAAAAAATGAGATTAAAAACAAATCCCGCGCAAAACTTATACAAGCGACGACTTTACAGTTCGGGTACCGTCAGGTGCCCGACAGAATCAAAATCTGTTCAGTGAGTTCCAGTAAAAATCCAGTCGAATATCGGGCGCTCGCCTAGACCTCATCGGGCGCTTGGTCAGTCATCGAGCGCCCAACCAACAGTGGTCGAGCCCCCTACAACCACAAACAGATAAGCAATTTTAGATTCCAAAAGACATGTTCGGGTGACCTCGGGCGCCCGGTCCAAATCCGTCGAGCGTCTGACACCCCCTGGTGTCCAAGATTGAAGATAAAACCCCAACAATATATATATATATATGGAATTAAGATTCTAAGGAGATGTCAATACCAAAATTTGGCGTAACAGATGTTAATCAATGATCAACAATAGATCTTTGTCGTTCGGTGTCCACGCGAGAATGAATAGCATTGATGGAGTGACCTTTAATCACCAAACGAGATCAGGGGATACCGTTCATGCCGATGGAGGGCCCTCCGATGCTTAATATATGGATTGATCGGAGTATAATCACTCTAGCGTTGTGTGTGATTGCGTACCTTAGGCTATAGAAGAATAACTCTATTTATAGGATCATTGGAGATATTTAGGTGGATCCATAGATCTTGTATACGAGTGTAATGCCCCGATTTCTTGGGATAATCCTTATCTCGTCTGGATCCAGTGGATTATTCGGGATAGACCTTATCAAGCCCAAATTCCTCAAAAGTCGATTTTTATCTCCGTACATCAATGTATGGCGGTACGGGATGTGCTCAGGTCCGTGGATGTCTTGTGCTTGAAGGTGAGGCTGAAGTCAACGGATGAGGCCGAGGTCGACAAATGAGGCTGAGGCCGAGGTCGACAAATGAGGCTGAGGCCCAGGTCGACAAATGAGGTTGAGGCCGACGGATGAGGCTAGTGGCTGAGGTTGAGGCCTACAGATGAGGCCGAGGCCGACCATTATACTTGTTAACTTTAGTCCTTGGTTCCCACTTAGGAGTAGTCTAAGCCTTATGCTCATTAGTTTTGGTCCTCAACTCTCTTCCTACAATAGTCAGCGGTCTTGTGCCTGACACTAGTGTTTTAGCCTCAAGACTTGTCCCCAGGCCCGTAGGCTTTTCAGTATATGATCATTATCCCCCTACTTAACAAATGGCCTGAATCTCCAACACATGTACCATCTGCCCAAGTCTCTAATTGGTCTTCTACCTGCTCATATGATGAGCCTCTCATCAAATCACAACCATGGTTAAAAGGCTCATGATTCAAATTGACTCATTTGGCCTTAAGTTGAATAAGGGCTTGCCTGAGTTATGGGAGATGTGAAGCTCATGTTATGAAAGTGGATTGGGTAGTTGACTCAAACAAGTCGCTTAAAACCGTTATCACAACCCTTAGGGCTCAATTGGGAGCATGTTAGATTTGAAATCCTTGATTCAATTCTCTCTAGCAGTATGGATTTTTGAAGTCTTGGATTTCAAAAATCGTGTTTGGGAGCTTGGATTTTAGTCTTGAATCCTTGGAATTATTTTATAGTACATTTACAGGACAATGAATGTGATGAATTAAATGCTCTCAAATATTCTAAACCTCACATGCATGTGCAACATAGTGCAACATAAGACCATTGCACTCAGTTCATTGAATGTCAGCCTTGCCAAAAAATAAGGCAATTCAAAACTTTTAGTAGCCTACAAAAGCGGGCTCACTAATTTCATAATTGAAACAAATTTCTATATTATTTTTCATGATTTTCAATTTTTTATAGTGTGGTTTACATAAAAATTGTATAGCCTTAATTTTTATAACATCTCATCATCATGTTTGCATTAAATGCAAGTGAAAATGTCCAATGGTGTACATGAATGTGAATACCTTGAGAGGAGGACATAGTAAGTAGTTATGATGGTTGGTGAGACCCCAAAATCTTAGATTTTGCAGGCTAGGGTCTCCTTTGAAATTGAAAATGGGTGATGTTCTAAAATTTGAACCACTCTAGAGTTGGAAGCCATAATTTTTTTAGGGGTGCCAAACAACTCTATTAATGCCAAAAATTAGGTAACAGATGTTGATCAAGGATCAACGATAGAACTTCGTCACCCGATGTGGACACGATATTGAATAGTGCTGATTTCTCAACCTGATATCACAAAAAAGACAATCGTGAGGGGGTGCCGGTCGTGTCGGCGGGGGACCCTTCGATGCTTAAGTCAGTGATGGAGATAATTGGACATAAGAGCTTTTAAGCACAAGTATAATTATGTATTGCGTAAGATTGTGTGTGTACTTGGAGAGTATACGAGGTGTCCTTTTATAGGTATTCAGGGCGGTGGATCTGCAGATCTCCCACGTGGATGTGATCTCTACGACGGTGGAGATCGAAGATTCCATCTAGAATACATTTTTGGATTAGGAGATAATCCTAATCATGTGCAGTCGTCGTATCATATCCGAGATCCCACAGATCTTGGCCGCTAATCGCTATCTCCGTATGGCGGTGTAGTAATGTGCTCATGCCCGAGGACGTCTAGTGCACTCAGCACTCAATGTCCTTAGTTTAAGCTACTCGGATGGAGTGGTTGTCCTATGACGGACGTCGGTGCCATAAGATGAGGCCTCATATCGATATATGTCAGCTGAGGCCAAGGCCAAGGGCTCAGGTGCATTTTCATTATCCGTGGCGGGGGGGGGGGGGGGGGGGGGGGTCCTCAACACTCCACTCACTATCTGAGGCTGGTGCCGAGTTCTCAGGACTCTTAGGTTATCTAAGGCCAAGACCGAGGCCTCAGAACTGTTTCCGTAGCTGCAGATTGTCCACCTTTACAAGCTTCGATTCCTCCTTGACACGTGTGATGAGGTGGCCTAAGTAAGTCATATATCGGCGGTTGCGCATCTTCCACGTCACCATCAGGAACATGCTCAGAATAACCCATAACAGACTCCACTTTTACAAATCCTGGATATCAATTCCCACCAACCCAAAATCTAAGATTTGGGATTTTGAAGATTTGGAGTGTTGCAAAATGACCCCTTAAACAAAGCGTCATGCAACTCAAATAATTATTAAAATAATACTCTCATTGTCATTAACATGGCTATGGGTATGGCACATGCAACGCACGTGTAGCCAGGAGGGGAGAGAAATTCAAAGATTTACTCTTAAGTTTGTGGGACCCATAATGCTTTAAATGTAAACTCCACAACTCATCAAATTCTACACTCAGTGTTAGGTCTTGAGGTAAAAAATCAGCTAGATCCATAACTCAGATGGGCCACACCAAACAGAATAGTGTGCATAATATGTTGACCATAGGCTTATGCGTGGGCTCCATGTGGTGTATCTTTCATCGAACCCGTTAATCAGGTGTAATTCATCAAGATGAAGAAAAGATACAATTATCATCAAGATAAAAAAACCTCAACTAACCCATACCATGTTAACTTAATGGTTTTGGGAGCAATTTTACATTATTACCATTGTTGTTATCCATACGAGTATTTTTTCCGACATATATTTTGTATGTATAATTCAAATAATGATTCTCACCTATTAGATGGAGTGGGTTTTATATGTATGACATGGTGGATTCCATAAAGTGTTACACAATCTCCTCTACGTGCATATTAAGCATGAATAAGAGAAGTCGCCGCAGGCTACCCTTATTAAAGGAAGTGAAAGAAGTGAGTTCTATTTTAATCATTGAGTGCATTTGCAAATGAAATTTTAACTATATATGTGTTATTATAAACCACATTTTTAATTCCAAAATATCAAACTTCCACAGATGAAAACTAGTTGTAGGGGGAATGACCCTTACTGTTTACACTATAATATAAATTATTATTATTATTATTATTATTGTTATTAAGGGAGATAGGATATGCAATGCAAGTGAAACTAGAAATGAAGGAAAGGGTGTAGCTACATAATGATAAAAATTAAGAAATTAAAATCGAAATATTGGATAATTGTTTGTGTGTTTTCATTAAGTATATCTTTAAATTTATACAAAAAAAAAAAAAAAAACAACCTTAAAAGGAAGATTACAGTAAAATCAAATCTATCCTAAATTAATTACGACCTCATTAAATCTTGACAAAATGAAAAATAAATAAAATGAATATATTGAAATCATATCATTCCTAACACTCCCCCTCAAGTTGGTGCATGAAGATCTGTAACGTCTAATTAAGTAAAACTGGCATGAAAAGAGTGTTATTTGAATGCTTGAAAATAGAATAATTCATTAAAGATTAATGATAGCTAGCTTCTTTGAACGCAAAGGTTAATTTTTCAAACTAGTTTCTAAATGCTTAGCGAAAATCATTGAGGAATTTGTTAAGACAACAAACATGTTGTTCCCTCTATTTCACAAAGCAAAGGGGAATCGTCATGTAGACCTCTTTATAAAGGTATCTATGGAGGAAAGCATTATTGATGTTGAGTTGATAGAGTGATCAATGATGAAAGTTGTTATAGCTAAGAGACAACATATAGCAACCACTTTGATAACAGTTACAAATGTTTCATGAAAATTAAAACCCTCAATCTAATTGTATCATTTTGCCACTACATGTGCTTTGAAACATTCAACAATTTTGTGAGCACAATATTTAATTTTGTACACCCGCTTGCATCGAATGGGTTTTTTTCCCTAGTGGTAAGTATTGTAAGGTTCAGGTATAATTTTATCTTATGCCTATATTTTTATTTTTTTATTTTTTTAATTTTTTGTCATTGCTTCACACCAATGAGGAATTTTAACAACTTGATAAAATGATGTTTGCTCATCATCAGGGTGACATGATTAGTAAAGAAATGACTATACCAAATAAAATTAGATAGGGGTGTCAATGGGCCGAGTTAGGGCCGGGCTAAGCTCTATCCAAGCCCAGCCCGACTCTTTCAACATATGCCCAAACTTGGCCTAGACCCGTGACAGGCCACAATATCGACTAAGCTCCAGCCCGGCCCAAGATACAAATGCAGGGTCCAGCCCGAGCCCGGCCTTTAACATAAAGAGAGAAATTATCCTTTAATCTCCGCTTCTCTGTATATGAAAAATTATCACCAACATTATAGGAAATAAAAGGAGCTTTAAGAGGGAGATGCATTTTTAAGAAAAATTTGTGTAAAATTTAAATTTTAAAAGGAGGAAAAATATTTTAATTTAAATTTTAAATTAAAATATATATATTCAGGACGAACCGGGTTTTCGAGCTTTTAAATAGCCTAATCCAAACCCTGCCAGTTTAAAAAACGGGCTTATACTTTAGGCCCAAACCCGACCTGTGGGCCTGATACTCTAGTCCAAGCCCGGCCCAAGGCAGGCCAAGCCCTAAAGCCGGCCGGGCCAACCCGGTCTATTAACACCCCTAAAATTAGACAAGGGATAGAGAATACCTGTAAAGGGTTGTGAAGGATGTGAAGTAGGACAAGATGGGGTTGGAAGGGTGGAAAAGGCATAGTTGTCGAGGTGGGCTGGTCGAGTTATGGTACGATGGAAAGGCGGAGGACTAGGTGGTGGTGCAAGTAGGTGACAGTTGATGTTGATTTGTCAGATTTGATGGAAATACTTACGGGTTTTCGTTGGATACAATGGTAACAACCGGAGATGACAGATATGTGAAGACAAATACGAAAAACACCACAAGCACAAGCAAAATGGCATCGCAGTGGTGGGTTCGAACAAGGAATTCGAGGATAAGGTTCGATTCGTAAAATCAGGAATCAGAGTTGGTGATGGCGATCAAATCGCGACAGCATTGGTGATGGGAAGGCAGCATGTTAGTTCGCAAGGGTTGGGAGATTTGAAGGCTGAGAAGTGGTCATTGGCTTACAAGGGCTGCAACAGGGACGAGGTTGCAACGATGAGGTGTAGGCATGTAGCAACAACGAACGTAGTTGAATTTACAGCTATGGAGGTTTACGGGTTTTCGACATCGAATTTGGGCAGCCAGACTAGGCTGTTAAACAGGGGTTTAGGTGCATAATGAGGCAGTAACAAGAATGGTGTTGGTTGTGATCACTGACAGAGCAGGACACGAGGATGCAATAGTTGGTGGATGAAGATGACGATGATAGTGGCAACCGGTGGGTTTTCGAATGGTGGCTAGATGGATTTCGTAGTAAGGAGTGTCAGGATTGAAAAAAAGGGATTTGCATTGTCGAGATGAGGCTTGCTTCATCCAAAAACCCATGATTTTTACAATGCAGATTGGCATACCGATGTTCTCGGTGCTACAAGTACCTAGTTCTAGTAAGGGAGAGCAATATGCTTTTTAGTGATTCAATACTTTGCCTGAGTCCGAAGGTTGTTAATTAAGAACCATGAAATTGTACCCATGGCCTATACCAACTCAAATAAGAACCGATTAAATTGAGGAACCACTGCCTATATGCCATAGTCCAAAAATCAGACCGGTTGAACTATCCCTTAAGTTGTGAATACTTGTCTGCTGAAAGGACATTCTCATAGTAAGGCATTTTTGCTATATATATATATATATATATATATATATATATATATATATATATATATATATATATATATATATATATATATATATAGCTTCTTAGTTTAACTTTCATTTACCAATCCTCTGGGAGGCAGTAATTAATGTAAATAGGTGGTAATTAGTGCATTGGGAAGAGTATTGGATATAAATTAGATTTACATCAAATACATAAAGCCTCTTTTTGAAATCACAACAAAACTATGTGATTTCATTTCACATAGATTCTAATTGCCAGTACTCCGCAGGTCAAAAGTCCTCTCTCTCACTCTTTCCACCAATGCATTTCAAATACAAGCTGCAAAACACACTCACATAAATCCAATGGATTCCAATTACAGGTTATCAAACACAACCGATGATTCCAATTCACATGATTCAATGATAATTTCCAATGAATATCAAATACACACTCACAAACGACCATCAAAGAAACCTGACAGAAGGTACATGAGTGATGCTTATCTAAACAAATGAGATGTCATGGTTAAAAGCTTTTAAAAAGGTAAAGAATCTAAATAACATAACAAAGACATTATTTTTGTAAAGTTTCATTTCTTCCATTTTAGGTCGTCGCCACTCAACTCAACACATGATTTAACATCCCATGAATCTGGACCGTACAACTAATAGGCTTTACTTGGATGCCCCATGCCCGATGGCCATAACAATTGACCATCTTACCCGTCCAATGTATTGATCTTTTCCCTTTTAATAATGAATTATTTAACTAATTTATATAATTTAGAAAAAAGAAAGGAACAGCTTTGGGAAAAACAAACCAATGGCAAGGCTCAACACTTCTACGTGGAAACATAGTGCTCGGGCCCAAATTAACAGCATTTTCTCTTACAGGTGGGGGCCACTTTTTTATGATCCACACCACCATTCATCTGGTGGACCCATTGGTCTGCAAATGAATGATTAAGAGGGGAAAAAAAAAAAAAAAAATCAACAGTTCATAGACAGTAGAAAAAGGTCCACCCATCAAATGGCTGGAATTGCCCAAGGGAGAAGATTTTTGGACATTGCCATCAGTGGACTAGTTGGGCCTCACCAGTGCAGCATGCAACAGAGAAAGGATGATTTGAGCTATTGCTAGGTGGGGCCCGCTGTGAACATCAACTAGCCAAAATTCAGGCTGATAGTTCATCAAATGGGGACACCCCTTGGTGAAAAAATGCAGTTAGAAGAATGGCGCACCATCAATATTCAACACTCGAATGAGATTTGACAACTCGAGCAGGTGTGATTTTTAGACCATTCACAATGGGCCCCACACGATCATCTGGGATCTCATACATGCTACATGGGCACCTGTGCTCCAATCCCCTAGAAGAATTCCAACTTATCATTAGCTCACATACACAAGTCACTCCTATGCGTCAATCATAGAGATACTCGTGACAGAAAAAGAAAAAGAAAAGCGATTTGAGCCATTCATCAGGTAGGCCCACCTTTTTCGTGCGATTGCATGAATATTAGGCAGGCAAACTCATCATGTAGAAAGGTAGAAGGGGGAAGAGTTCATCATCTTCCTCTCAAATAATCCTTAGGGATCGTTTGACAATATGGATTTGGGGGGATTGGAGGATATTCAGAATCCACGGGTCATTTGGCAGTGTATGGATTATAAGGGATTTAGAATCTGGGGGATTTGTCAATCCTCACTTTTGCAGAGTTTTGTCATCTCTTCCTTTTTTAGCTCATTTTTAAATGCAGGAGAGTCCCTGGTGTAACATAGGTGTCGTCTACAGTTAAAAAAGGTTGGTTTTGTGATCCTATGCTTGTGGCCCATCCAACTAGGGCTGAAAGCCAGGCAGGTTGGGTCAAGTTGGTGCTCAACCCTAACCCAACCCAAGGTTCCTATACCTCAACCCTAACCCAACCTCGGGTTGGGAATTCTCAACCTAAGCCCAACCCAAGCAGGTTCGGTCGGGTTGATACATGCTAATATTTTCATTATTACATTAGTCTATTATGTTTCAATATACATCTTATTTTTTGTACTTGGGCTTCATTAATTATATATGTAGTTATTTATTATAAAGAACTTCACTTTTTCTAAACAAATAAGCTAAAATATAAGATAACTACTCATTTAACACCTAAGCATATCAAGTTTCAAACATTATAAGTTTTCTTACTGAAGTAATATAAACTAATAAGTTTACTTAACTAAAGTATAATAAAGTTCTAAGTAACTTGTATATAGATCGGGTTTGGGTTGGGTGGGGTAATCCGAGACCTCAACCCAAGCCACCCAAGCTTTATCGGATTGGTGTTTGCATAGCCCAAGCTTGGGATCGGATCCAATACTTCCTGCCCAAGCCCAACCCAATGTTGGGTTGGTCACGAGTCGGTCGGGTTGAAGCCGCCCAACTTTCAGCCCCATAATCCAACGCTTGGAATTTCATCAATTTTCACCAAAGTATATATTTCAATGGGATTATTACAATTATTGTGCCAAGCATCACATATGTACACAAATTAGGGATATTAAAATTGATATAGTAATTAAATTCAAACTCCTATAAATATAGGACATAATTTCAATCCATTGCTATTTTTGAATTACAGGGATTCCGAATACAAGCTGCCAAACACAACTCAAGGATTCGGAATCACCATTGATTCTGAATCAACTTGATTTGGAATCCAAGTATTTGGATAATGGTCACAAAATTATGACAATATGTAGGTATTAAAGTGAGCTGGACCCTAAATCAAACTTTCTAGCCTGATTTCTTTAATCCTAGCCGTCCATGAGATTCTCTTTGATTGTGTCCTACTCATGCAGGAAAGCAATGGAATTGGGACCATAAAGACAACAAGTCAACAAGAAGAGCAGGCCAGCCTAATATTTTCTAGCTTGGTACATACACATCAGGGACCACCTGATGAAAAGCCGAAATCTTGAACCTGCAATTCACTGGCATGTGACCACAAGTAGCCTCCGTGTTGAGGCCTCAACGACAGACTTCTTGAAAGGAATGGAAGATTTGAGAGACAAAATACCTGAGCAAGGAAATTCATTGCCTCAAACAGTCCATATCTTCATGTGTACAGACACTACTTACAGCTAAATCTCCTGATTCCAATGCATTTTAGTTGATCAAAATAACCACGTAGCTCTGGCACATGTACATCAGGTTGCCGATAACATCTTCAGTTCCACTTCTCCAAAATTACAGAGTATTCTAGTAGTAGTCCAACAGAAGTCATTTTTGTGGTTCAGTCCCACATTGGTTGTATGCGGGAAGCTAAAGACCAGACATGGGT
Organism: Liriodendron chinense; assembly: GCA_003013855.2. Classification (NCBI taxonomy): domain Eukaryota; kingdom Viridiplantae; phylum Streptophyta; class Magnoliopsida; order Magnoliales; family Magnoliaceae; genus Liriodendron; species Liriodendron chinense. Next base: position 544,206 of record ML058361.1, on the reverse strand, counting down.
GTGGGAAAAAGCTACAAGCACACCAGATGAATGGTCTGGTCCATGTGACTGATGGTTCATTCTTGTATTGACCAAAATCTCCTCAGAGGCAGCATGCTTTGTTTAGGTAGACCAATCTATGGGCCAATGTTCAATATTGCACCATGTATTGCCTAAGGTACTGTAATCAGAAGGGAAAGAAGGGGAAATATTAGGAAAATTGCGGAATTTTTCAATGGAACTTCAGGAGATGTTAAAAGACACTAATTACACACTTAGAAATGAAAATATAAAATAAACTGGGTATAGTAGTTTTCCATTTTTTTTTAGGGGACCAAACTATGCGTTATCTGCCATCAGTGATGCAATTACATCCAAATAATAAACATTTTTAATAACACAAATATGTGATGGTTTCCCCATTATATCTATTGAAATAATGAGAATTATCTATATTTTCACTTTTTTCAAAAAAAAATTTAATTAATAAATGTGTACACTGTTTACAATAAAAACATTCAATTATTCAAGAAATGATGCAACTGCATCGTTGTCGTCTCATCTAAGCCTTATATCCCAACTAACTGGGGTTGCTCAAATTTTGTTCATTCCACTCTGTTAGGACCATATCCTTTCCAAAACCATAGTCAGTCATCAAGTCTTTTCTTACTACCTCCCCCTATACTTTTGTTAATAATTTATTCGCTTCATATCTCTAATTAAGTATATAATTTTTTAAAATACATTTTAATTGAAAGATATTTTTTTTCCAAAAAAGAGAAGAGTAGTGAACATGGTGTGCCTTAATAGACGTTACAGGCCGTGAAGGCAGTTATGTAAAGGTGACAGTGGCAACCATTACACATTACAGGGTTGTAACGGTCATAGCAGCCGTTACGAAAAAAATGACCTGCAACGGCATGTTACGCCCCCCCATAAAGGCCATAACTGCCCCATAATGGTCCATTACAAGGCCGATACAGGTTTTTTAAAGAAAAACCGAAATGGCCATTACAAGCCATATCGTAAAGGTAATGGTGGTAGCCATTACAGCCACCGTTACCGTTATGCAATACCTTGGTAGTGAATCTGTATGACTCATCAACATATATCTTTTCTACCCAGAGAATATACTTTTAAAGGATGAAAATGGAGGAAATTCAGATTTCCTCAATTCCTTCATTTTCCATATTCAAAATTGAATTTCTTGCTTCAAATCCATGTCAATGCATGAAACTCATGCATAGATTTGGATTTACACTTTTTTTCCTAATATATTCAAAAAACGAATTTAAACAACTTCAAAAAATAAATAAAAAATAAATTTAAAAAAAAAAAAAAATCAACTAGTGGGTTCTGGCCAGATTCCGCTCCCGGATCATGATTTCTCCACCAAAATCATGTTATGATGCAAAAAACTCACCTGAGTGGAGTTCTCAAGACACACCTAGGAACATTTTCCACCAAAAAAAATCTGACATACAAAAAAAATGACATTTTTCTTCAATTTCCCGCAATATAAGCATGTATCAGTTTGGCCTTTTATAAAGGGGAAATGAATAATACATATGTCACATGCAATATGTGTGAGGAAGCATGCGATGCATGCAATATATTGACCAACTTGGCGGACTTCTGCAAGAATACCTGAGTTTTGTATCAAAATGATATTGATAACATTGGTGGATATATCAGCCAATGTCATTGAAACATTGATCGTGGGTTGACCATGCATGTAGTAGGGCTTAGGATTCTGTTAGGGCCCGTTTGGATACCACCAAATAAGTTACTTTTTCTACTTACAGCAGTAGGTAAGTAACTTATTTGAGATAAGCAAGTTTGGTTTATCGTCAGTTATAAGTAACTTTTTTATTTAAAGTTAATTACTTCAGTTTAATAAATAGAAATCAAGATAAGCTACTTGAGGCATAAGTAGTTTATCTTAAGTAAATGACAATCCAAACGCCCCCTTAGTGTCACTTTTAGACTTACAGGAGAAAGGAAGATGTTCCACCAAGGCACCCAAAACTGGGTCCACCCAATCTCCAGCATCCATGTCAACAGAATCCATTGTGGATTGACTGATTGGATCACCCTTTCAATCTGACACATTGCATGACAAATGACGGTTGAAACAAAAGAGGTCTCATTGGTTATAATTATTCATTGCAAGATACCTTTGATGGCTAGGATCATTCAACTAGTATGAATTTTGCAACATGACCAACAATGGTGGGGCATACCAGATGGGAAATTGCATAATTGGACCGTTCAACTACATGCAATGGTGATGGACAAACTGAATATGCTGTCTTAGTGGGACAGGAGGTATAAAGAAGAGGAATTATAGGATCTTAGCGAATCTAAATGTGAATGGTGTCGAAATGAGATTCCCCAAAAATCTCCCTGATCAAAGGTTCTAGGAAAATGGCCAAGGATTGGAGGTCATCACTCATTTGCTGCAGGTCCCACAAGACCCGCAGCCTGAATCACCTAACCATGAAAATTGCTTGTACAATAAGAATGCATCGAGAAATTATTCACTCTTTCATGCATCAACACTATAAAATCCCTCTAAAAAAAGTATCCAAGACTCCAGTTAACTATCTCAGTCAAGTTGTATAGTAGCCATGACCCAAGAGCCCTAATTTTGCAAATTGCCCCAGCTCATTAATATGAAAATGTTTGTCGTGTTTTTTGTTACAGTTTTCGAAACGTAGCGGAATTTAAATAATTTTCAAAAATTCCAGATTTTAATCCTAATTCTTCAGATCCTCATCTAGATATTATCAAGTTTCTACAAAGAAAAATCCAAAATAAAGCCTAAGATTTAGCTGTAGATAGCCACCACTCAATATTGCGTAACTTGTTGCAGTTGATCCTTCAATCAAGAAGGCTTTCTCCCATATCTATGCTAGATAAATGGAAAAGAAGAGTCAACATGTCACGCCCTAGAGCAGGGCTAGCATAGCACACAAGAGCTATCCAAAGCGGACCCCACACGTGGATGTGTGGATGGAATTAGGAGTAGAGAGAACATTCATTCCCTCTCCTCTTTTTCTTTCTCACTTTTCACTTGATTCCCTCTCTTCTCTTTTTCTTTCTCACTTTTCACTCTCCTTGTTCTCTATAGTGGTGAAGCCCAGCGGGTTGGAACATCCAAGTGTCTCTATCAATCCCTCTAGCATAGGTTCTATTTATAAGGAGGAATTCGAGTTATAGAAGAGAAACCAATATGGTGCTCCACCACCAGGTAGACTACGATATGTCCTATTGCATCTAAAGCCTATAATCTTGCCTAACAATGTACCAAGATTGACCCAATCCCCGCATGTATCCTGGTCATCCACCCTTCATCCAATACCCATGCAAACGGTAGACCATAAGATCTCAACTGTTGAAATTACCTTCAAGGTTTGAATAGAGTTGAACTTGAGAGTGACTCACAAATGGTGATTGATACGCTGACGGATTGCAACAAGAAAAACTGGAAATGGTGGTATTGGAAGGAGAGGATAATCAGGCTCATTAATAAAGGTGAGTTCACCCTCACTCATGTAGCGAGGGAAGGGAATACAATGGCTGATGGGTTGGCCCGTTTGGGAAGTGATGCTCAATTTAAGAAGATTTTTTTCGGTTGGCTGAGTTGCCATAGGAAATCCGTGGTCTCATCTTCCTCGACGGAGTTGGTCTTCAGAATCTGGCTACCCAAGAGGTGGTCTTGAAGTCTTTGTGCAGCCACCTTCGGGAAGGGAGGGTGCTATCATACGATAGGTGGCCTCAAGAGTCTTTTTATTTGAGGTCCCCTGAATGAGTGCTTGTAGTTTGTCCTGGTTGTGGACTTTGTGAATAAATCTTTTCTTTAAAAAAAAAAAAAAGTTTGTTTAACCTTTTTAGCGGTTAAAACAAAAGATCAACAATTAAAAACATTTTAAAAACCTTTTAAGCGTTGGCCCCAATGAAAAACCACATCATGGATGGTCCAATCTACCAGATCTCGGTCATAAGAATGTTCCCAAGAATCATGGATCCCTTGTTCGATTATATGAACCTTAACCGTATCCTAATGCATGAATCCAGCAACACCCACATATGAGCCACTGCAATTGACTCCTTGAGGTGAGCCAAAACACATTACATCAAGAACTTGAACTCCCCATATGTCCTTAGGTCTAAAAATTAGCCAAAGTGATGTAGAACAGGTCGCTGACTATTACATGGCCCAGATGGACCAAAAGAAGACCAGCCAAGGCCGGAAGCGATCAAAACCGTCAAGACCATAATATGGTCGTATCTCGCAATCCAGAACCGTCAAGACCATAATACCATCGTATCTCACGATCCGAAAAGAGTTTCGGGACATAATATATGATTTTGGGGTAGCTCGAGCTACTTTAGCCACCCAACCCCACATAGCTGCGTTGCACACGCCGGAATCGCGAGATTCGACCAGATCAACGGTCATTAGCCTAGTTTAAATTCAATTTTACTATTTATAGTAAGTTTTATTTCAATCATAACTTTTGATCCATAGGGTTTTAGAGTTTGTGTCCAATATGAAAAAGTCTTAGAATAATTAGTAGAATAACATGGTTCGGCCCGTTTGAAAACTTTCTATTTTTGGCCAAAAACCATGAGTTCTAGTAGGATTGGGAGACTTCTACAAATAGTAAGTTTACTATTTATAGTAAGTCACGATTTTTAGGATTTTTTAGAGTCTGAAACTTCTACCTAGGGTTTAGTTTCTTATTTAAAGCATTGTAAGTACGTTATTGATCATTCAATTAATTATTACAAATTTATTTTGGATTTATTTCATGTTTTCTTCTTTTTCCCTCGTGGATTTGAGGAAGTCCGGTAAAGGATTCCCGAAGGCCTTGTGGATTCAAGGTCTTTATCTGATTAGGCAGACTGATCGACCTAATCACGCCCTCCCTACATCACAAAGCTAGTACATACACAAGTCAATCTAGATCAGGTATGATGGGTCTCCCAATCCAGAGACTTAAAGTGATCCTCTAATGCAAGTATCCAATGGGTCTAACAACAAAATCCCATATCCATGGATACTAGCACTCCTAAGTGGGATGGGACAAAGTCACCAACTCGTCTAACCTGATGGTGGAGACCTTTCATCCCGATCAACATTGGTTTCCTTACACAAGATGACCACATAAGAACCAATATTGTCAAATGTGATCACATATGCAATCGCATATTTTCATATTATGGAAGAAATCACATATGCCATCATGGCATATATGACCATGGCAAGTATGCCATGACATACTTTTATATGTGACTAATATGCGATCACATATGCGAGTATGCGATCGCATAATGGCACAATGGTCTGAAATATGACCGTTGAGACTTTTTTTTTTTTTTTTTTGCAATTTCAGCCACTTTTGCCTATAAATAGGCACTCAAATCCCCCTCATTTTCACTATTCTCCACTCTAAAGCTTACAACCTCTCACTCTCTCTCTTTTACTCCTCTTTCTCTCTTACTCTAATCTCTCTACAAGACTACATTAAGTTGTCACTTGTAACTTGTAAGTTGTTTCAAGTCATCAAGTGATCCATTTATCAATAAAAATTCCATGTTTGAAGTTTTTAATAATTAATCCTCTCTTAATGTAGTTCGCTGATTGTTTTGTTAAAATTTATGTAAATATAATATAAGTAATTAAATATATACTTTAATGAAACACTCAAACTACAATGAAATAAGTAAAATAAGTTATCCAATCACTTAGGCAAGTTTTTCTTGATTTTTAGATTTTTTTTATTTTTTTCCTTTTTTTATTTTAAAAAATTAAAAAAATATGCGATCACATATGCGAACAACATATGTTGATTGCATGCAATTGCATATGCGATTTGACAACATTGATAAGAACAACCATAGGTTCATCCTAAAACCTGCTAGGTGGTTATGGAACAGGGAACTGAGATCCATGCAACGCCTCTCCTTTGACCAATGGTCATCGTGCCCAAACTGAAGTTGCATAGGACAACAAAAGAACCGCTCTCTTGTAATCCATTCTCCTTTAATCCATCCACATACACATGATTAAGATATACCCATATATTAGTTATGACATTAATACAATGTCCACATAGTAACCATGGTCACCATGATCTACGGTCAAGATCATCAATTCAATTGATAAGATCATCACATTGACTTTTCAAAGAACACAACACCAACATTTTTCTTGTATCTGACTCTAGTTCTTCAACATGATGATGTCAATATGAGTTTGACCCACTTCGGTTGTCTCGTTTACAATTTCATGAAATGTTTGCTCTTTGCATCATAGTCAAAACCCAAAAACTCGGCTCGATTCAATATTTAATTATTATGATTTACAAATATTAGTAATAATAATATATTTACATAGAATCTTTACTAATTATATAAAATAGAAAGAAAAAAATGCTTACTGGAAGATGCACTGGTCAAGTACATCTCTTCCTTTACCTGAGGTCGAGGTTTTGCTTCCATCCCTCACCTCTTCACATTTTATTACACTATGACTCACTAAGTGACTCAATTTGAGTCAACACGATTCACGTCAATTTAACGAAGTGGTCAAGTCAACAAATCTTCCTGAGTTTGGATTGAGTCAAACATAGTCCCGAGTTTCTCAAAGATTTGACTCGAAATCTTGCTAAGTCGAGTTGACTTATCTAAGTCGCATGTCAACATAGCGAGTTTTACAACTGTGTTGCACATAGCCACGCCATTAAAGATCAATGCAGCAGTGAAGTGTGAATGTATTACAAGACATTGTTTTAGGAGGCAACATATGATGCTCCTTGCTTCTACATTACAGGGAGTATTCAGCAATCCAAGACTTTGATGCAATAGGCCCCGTCGTGGATGCAAATCTCATTGATGGAAAAATTCTAACCAAGGTATTCAATAATGGTAACAGTGGCCATAATGGCCAGCCTTATTGTCGTAATGGTACCTAACGTAATGGCCATTATGGCCCTATAACGGTCCAAACTTATTTAAAGTAAGAAAATGTATCGACCCCTTATCAGCCCATCATGGGCCCGTAACGGTGTTATTGGGCTTCTTTTTTTTTTCAGAATGGCCATTATAGTCCCACATCGCATAATGGCTCCCACCATTACCATTATGTAATGGCTGTTGTGTAGCCCTTTTTTTTACTACCATAATCCTAACACTTCAATAGGTGACCAACAAATCGGTAAGGGGAAAAAATACAGTAATTGTTCAAAACAAACAAAAGAAAAGGCCAAAGATTCCATAATTGGGATCTTATAATTTTAGTGACTGGGTGATCAACCATAGTGAGACCATCATATCAACAGCATGGATTATTGAACCATGGTTTCCTCTTGTACAAACTTAAATCCTGAGCATACAATAGAAACTCATAGGCCGAGCATTATATAATAGCTCTATTTTAGTGGATTGCGTATGAATTTTAAGATAGATTTGTTGTTTTAAGGGACTTAGGAATATAACCACAGAAGTCCTCTTCTATAAAGAGATTTGGAGATCTCATAGTTGTGTAACACTTCATGAGCAGACCAGCCTAACTCTGGGGCAAGAGAATCTACACAATGAGGTCCATCAGATGGACAGATTGAATCTCACACATGTGAGCCACATTAGCACACAATGTTTGTGTGGATATCCACCATTGAATTGAACTGCAATAACTACTCTAATGAAGTGGAAACTATCGTATTGTAATGACCTTTATTCTCAAGTTGGAGACGAAAGTAATACTACTGCAATTACGGGTGCAACTAGGGTGAGTTGGGTCAACTTGAGGCCAACACAAGCCAATCTCGACCTTGAGAGGATCCAACCCGCAACCCGACCCGACCAAAATTCCAACCCAGCATCCCCAACCCAAAGTCCTCTCCACACTTGACCTATAGTTGCACGAAGCATGAAGCAAAGCAGCAACAAATTCAGATGGAGGAGCGGGGAACCATTTCTTTCAAAATGTAAACAAATATAAATAGGTGGGAAGCGGGAACAGCAGTGAGAGTCCAGCATGGAGATTTGAAGCGGGAGTGGCGCCAAGTCAAAAGGATCATGCAACTAAGACCAGACCCAACCCAACCTGATCCAAATTTGCTCAACCGAACCCAACCTGAATTTGAATCGGGTTGGAGATTTCCAACCCAAATCCAAATTCGGGTTGGAGACTTCCAACCCTAACCAAACCAAGGACCTTGACAACCCAACACAGCCCGACCCAAACTTGAGTTGCATCAATCGGGTTCAGGTTGACCCAAACTCAAGTTGCAAGCCTAACTGCAATTTGAGGGCTACCACTCGAACTAGTAATGAAAACTAGGAGATATCACTAATTTTGGTTACTACCTCTTACTAAACCCAGCAATCGCAATTGAATTCACTTGTTCATCCAAAGGCAACCTTGAGGAAAGTGAATTCTCGAATGAAGATGATCAGGCAATTCAAATGTAAAAATAAAATCATATGCAATAAACACTATGAGTAAGAATTGAGAAATACCTTTAGTCGGAATCGGTTGCATATACAAAAATGAGATCTCAGGACTTCTTTCACCATTCACACCTCTGTCTAGGCTGATTGCAAGATCTTTCTCTCTTCCAGTGTGAGTCTTTTGTGGAGGCCCTGTAGATGCTGACAGAAGTCCATGAACAATTCACTTAACTGCTTCCCCTTCTCATACTCAGTAGTTCCCTCATGCACAACCTTTATTTTGTCAGCATTGCCTTCTTTTTTGTTCAGTGGTTTCTTCTGTATGTACCACGCAAGATTTAGTCATGATTTCATCAATAGTACACCATTAACAATGACCAGTCAAAGGTTCCAAGTCTGATCCACCATAAGCGGACTTCAGGCCTTAATTTCTAGAGCCGAAGGTGGGTTCCAGGACTGAATTTCATGCCTCACTGATAGATGCGTGGGGCCAGGCCCAGTTTTGAAAAACATTTTCAATTGAGACCCACTCTAGTCCAAGCACACGCCTACTTATGATAGATTTAGGTCAGCCAAGGCCCTAAATTCAGGTCCAGTTAATAATTGGCAGGGCCCAAATCTGACCCTTAGGCCTGATTAGTAAATTATTCGATTGAGGCCCAGTGCCATCATCACCCCTAGTTCTAATTTCTGCCAATGTACTGTAAAGGTAACAATGAAATTTAATAATAAAATAAATGTTGAGATATATTCATTAATGAAAACAAAAGACGCTTCATGCATACCATGTCTTTTTCAATTTCATTACAAATCGAAGGATAGATCTTACATTACAAATCAAAGGATAGATCAACCATATTGTCCATTTATTTCAATTAGAGGATGGACGGTTGAGATAAAAGCTCAAATGCTGACACCAGCCAGGGATCAAAAGCATGTCTCAAGCTGGGTATCTACAGGAAATCAAATTCAAATTTCTTATGGTCGAAAGCACAACATTAGACATCTTTTGATGAAAATGATGATTTACTAAAACTTCTCCAACTCTACTCACCTCATCAAAAGCAAGAAACATAAATGTTACATTAACAATCACACGTTAGAGAAGATGTTGTGGATGAATAGCTCTTTTTTTCCTTGTTTTTTACTTTGTCTTGTTTTTAATTCTTACAAACTGCTTGATTTTAGAATGCATCAATGAAAACTAACCTCAGATTGTTGCATCAATCCTTCAAATGTGCCAAGTCTCCATTCCTTCTCAACTATCACCCATGGTCTAAAAACAATGCAAACAAGTAAGTTGTGAATTTTACAATCAAAATATGAACATTAACAACTTACAAACAATTTTTTTAAGGCACTTGTAGTGGCCAAATTGCAAACAAGTTACATAATTATACGGTTATACCTAATGTTAAGGGTACATTGGGAAATTGATAGGAATTTTCAAAACCAAACACAGTTTCAGGGTTATCTATCAAAAAAAGGGACCTACCTTTAAAGTTGCTTTCAAACTAAAAACATGGACCTACCTTTAAAGCTGCTTTCAAACTAAAAACATGGACCTGCCTTTAAAGTTGTTTTCAAACTACTTCCTTTTATACATTGAAAAAGCATTCCCCACCAAAACTTCCAATTGGCATAGTGGTTAGGGAAGGGGATTTTGCTACAAAAGAACATTGTGTCAGCTCTCAAACTTTCAATGGGTTGTAGTGCTGCTTCTTGGGCACCTTTGGTGCACTTTGCACTTGATTTGCAAATTCCAACAAGCTTTCTCTGATTCAAAGTTCCATTTTCAAATGCCCCAATTTTGCTCATGTTTCCCAACGCCGCTTTCATTGTTTTTCAGGCTCTTATTCTGTCCATGTAGAAATATAATAGTTGTATCATTTTCTAATTTTGTTCATTATTAGAAGTGTTTTGGTCAATCAACCAACACTGCTTGCTGAAGATGAATGACCGTGATGGTCTCTGGCATTTCTTGGGTATAAATTGCTAGTGATCCAAATTGCATACTCAAATTTTCATCCATAGTGGAGGGTAGTAACGTGGGAACTAACCGATGGTAGTTGGAATATTTTCCACGAACCAAACTTATATTTCATTTATATTTCAAATACTAGTAATGTAAGCTAGGTCGTGGGACCTAAGCACAAATGGCAAAGCAGATCCAAGTAGTGATCCAAAAGATTCTAAAGAGTTCACAGCCCAAAACAAATAAAAAATAAGGCCTAATAATGCCTAATAGTTGCATTAGTAGGGAGGAATTCATGTACGGTGTTTGGAGACACAAAAGAGGTGGACATCAACCTACTAATGTTAGTGCTAAGAATTTTAATTCACGTAATTTATCTATATCATGAAGGTATTCTCGTAACACCGTAATTCTTGAAGCTTCATAGTTATTGAATCTTTTATGGGCTTGAGAAAATCCCTAGGAACTCTCTAGATATTAAAGCTTCCTAGTTATTGAATCTTCTATGGGCTCGAGAAAATCCCTGGGATCTCTCTAGATAAGCCAAAGAAATTTTCTAGAATCTTTATAGATGGAGGTATATCAATATTTCACAATGGTTTCATTCTATATATTCAATTAAAAAAAAAAAATCATCCATTCTAAGGATTTTGTTAGTAGCAAAATAAGTCCTCCAATGAGCCTCTTCTTCATTTTGTGGCCCGCCAATGTAAACACGTCCATCCTCTAACATTCACAACCTACCAATATCCAATAATGAAGCCTACGGATCTCATCCCCACTCTTCATTTGAAGCTCCTCTTTACTTAAATCCTTTCTTCTCTAATATCTTCTTTCCCTTTGTTCCTTGAGTTAGATTGAGAAGGAGAAGTGTCTCGCCTGCTAGCCTAGCTGGAAGACGCCTAGGTGTTTCAACAGCTGGTCTCAGGTTCGAAATGCCAAGGAGACACACTAACCCCACTGGTGGGTGGATGCATCATGTGACTAACTGAGTGGGTGCATTGCGCAGCTAACAGGGTGGGTGTGTTGATTGTCTAACAAAAAAAAAAAAAAGGATTGAGAAGGAGAACAAGAAGAGAATACAAGAAGAAGCAAGAGAGAGATGGCTTAGGAGGTGGTGACACCCCTGGCCTCTCCTCTTATTATCATTACAGCTATCATAATATGTGAACGTACAAAAATACCCCCATGTTTAAATTAGTCCATGACCAAACCCCATATACTTAAATTCTCTGCTAACACATTACCATAAGGACTAAACAAAAGGAATATGAAATGAAACAATAAAAACGATTATCTCCATGAGAACTAGGTCGTGCGTGTGATCACCACCATCCATAACGGTCCATCAACACTCCTCCTCAAGTTGGAGCATACGTATCATGGATATCCAGCTTGATGAAGCGACGATCATAGTAAGTTCGGACACGAGCCTTAGTGAATACATTTGTCAATTGATCCTGAGAGCTTGATGAACAGTATGAAAATTTCCATACAACTTTTTCTCTAATGAAGTGACAATCAAATTCAATGTGCTTAGTTCTCTCATAACAAACCGGATTATTAGCAATATGAAAAGCAACTTTAACAACTTCATGAGAACATCAATCATAAACTCCAATTCACTCATCACGTCTTTAGCCAAATAAGCTCACATGTAATATGAGTCATTGCCCTATACTCTACCTCTGCACTTAAATGGGCCATCATACTTGGTTTTTTACTTCTCCATGTAATTAAGTTACCTCCTACAAAGGTACAATAGCATGTAATAGATTGTTCGTCAAATGGAGAACCAAAACCAGTCTGCATCGAATACCCTTCTACTTGAAGATAACTGTTGCACTTATATAGAATACCAGAGCTCAATTTAAGTATTTGACTATACGAAACACGACTTCCATATAAGGAACACGAGGAGCTTGCATAAGCTAGCTTACCACAGTTACAGAAAAAGTGATATCGGATAAAGTGATTGTTGAGTAAATTAATTTTCCAAAGAGTCGACAATATCTTCCTAAATCACCAATCAACTCTCCCTGGTCTATACTAAGTTTCTGATTTTGATACATAAGAGTTTCAACTAGCTTAGCTCCCTGTAATAACCTTGAATTTTACTATGTATGCATACCTTTGCACGTGTAGATTCACCCACGTATGCCCACACACACACATGTGTAGATTCACCCACGTATGCCCCCCCCCCCCCCCCCCCCCCCCCCCCCCCCCCCCACACACACACACACACACCCATTATGCAATACTACTCACACTCTATACCTACACACACCTCCATTGACCATTGACCGCCCCCCCGACCTTGACCAATTAAGGCCAAGGCCTCTCATAGCCCCAACCACTCCCACCTATCCCCATGGCACCCCTCTCATCTTCCATGTTATCTCCTCTCCACTCCCATCCCTCTCCCATGCTCTCTCCTTCCCTCCCCTCTCTCTTACCTCATCATCCCTTACCTCCCATCCTTCTCTCTCTATAAACAAGGCCCACTCCCCCATTGCTAGCCCTTCACACGTCCAAGCTTGGAAGAGAAAGAAAATGAGAGAAAAAGAGAAAGAAAAGCAGAGAAGAGGAAAGAAAAAGAGAGAGAAACGAGAGAGAGAGAGAGAGAGAGAGAGAGTTCAAGCCATCCAAACCATTCATCAAAGGGACACTACGCAAGAGGAAACAAGTGAGTACATCTCACTCACTCTTCCCCACTTTCTTTCTTCTCCTCCTTGCATGATCCAAGGCGAGGTGGCGAGCCACCTATGACGGCCTAGTGGACCCAAAACAGTCCACTTGGATGTGCGGTAATGATGTTAAGATCATCCCACTAGGACATGTGTTTATGATGATTAAACTAGTTCACTTGAACATATGTGAATGATGCTTGACTTAGTTCACTTGAACATGTCTGAATGACTTGACTTAGTTCACTTGAACATCTATGAATGATGCTTAACTTAGTCCACTTGAACATGTGTGAATGATGCTTGACTTAGTTCACTTGAACATATGTAAATGATGCTTGACTAAATCTACTTCAGCATGTGTGAATGATGCTTGACTTAGTTCACTTGAACACGTGTGAATGATGCTTGACTTACCTCACTTGTGCATGGGTGTACGGTGCCTATGTTTGTCCACTTGACCATTGGCTAGTAGTGCACAAACCAGCCCACCCAACCTTGTCGGGTGGTGGCTAAAACAATCCACTATTTGAATGTGATGTGTGTGCAAGATAGACCAATGTTCAAGTGCATTAGTGTGGCAAGTTAGATCCATGAGGTGCACACTATGTGTGTGTACAAGTTAGACACTTGCTCAAGTGTACAAATGCAACCAACTAGACAATGGTGTGTGCACAAATGTGTGCAAAGTAGACCTCTTATTGAATGGGAAATCATGTGTAGACTAGCCCTTTACTAAAGTAGCAAATCAAGTGTAAATCTACCATTTGATCACTTGTTAACTTGAAAGAACTTCCTCTAGAATCATGCATAAGAACTCATGCATGTGCACCATAAAATAGTTGGAAATGATGAACTCGTGTGGATAGTTAGAACCTTGAGATGGTCTGAATTTACAAGCTCATGTGAATAGTTAAAACCTTGAGATGATTCAGATTTGTGAGCTCGTGTGGATAGTTAGAACCTTGAGATGGTTTGGATTTGTAAGCTCATGTGAATGGTTAGAACCTTGAGATGGTTCAGACCAGTGAACTCGTATACCCCATACATATGGATGATTAGAACCACAAATTTTTTTTTAGAAAAACTGAAAAATTCAGGAGGAACAATTGAGTCCCCTGGGTTGAAAATCTCTAAAGGTAAAATAGAAGGGAACATCGAGGGGTCCCTTGGGTGAGAGTCCCTAAACCCCACTTGGTACCAATTGGGACCTCCATTGTCGAGCCAGGTAGGTGACCATATGTTGCAAGAGGTTCCCACTGCCAAGGTCGGATGGAGAACATGGTGTAATAAGCCTACAACATATGTTGTGATAAAATGGGTTCCCTATCGTAGGGCCGGGTTGGGTGAGCACATTGGGTGTGCAACAGGTTCCCACTACTAAGGTTGGATAGTGGTTGGGAAAGTTTTGGCCAACTAGTGTAAAATATCCCCAGTTATTCAATGAAGTAAATTGTACTAAGATGTGTTGGCTATTACATTAATAAGCATCGCATTCATAATTATCTCATATGCATAGTTTTATACATGTTTCCCAAATCAACATGTTAATCGTGATTAATTGTAGTAAGATGTGTTTAATTATCTCACATGCATAAAGATGTACTTACTGGGCTTATGAAGCTCACCCAAGTTTTTGTTTTTAATCTTCAGGATAGGTTAAACCACAGTGATAGCTTGGCATAGACCTAAGGATATTTTGCTTAATTTATTTTTAGAATCATATATTATAATATTTGTATTGGGAACTAAGTATTATTTCACAAGCTCAAATGGCTATCAAATGAAGTTAATGCTAGTTACTATTAGTTGAATGTTGTAATGATTAAACGAGTAGTTGTGTACTTAATAATAAAATATAAAAAAATCTTTCTCCTAAGTCACGCCTTTGATCGGGCAATGTCAAGGTCGTGTGTGTATCCGGGCACCGGATTTGGGGCATGACACTCCCAAAAGACCAATCTCGACCAATAAATTCATCACGTATTTCTGTCGCACCAAATTAATGCATACCTTAGATCTTGCTACTTCAATACCTAAGAAGTATCAAAGACAACCCAAGTCCTTTACATAAAAGTGTTGCTACAAAAATATATTTAATTTCTCAATACCCTCACCATCACTACCAATGACAATGATATCATCCACATACACTACCAACACAATAATACCTACCTCACTTCATCTCACAAAAATAAAGTGTCAGCATGACTTTGGTTCATTTCATATTCAAACACCACTTTATTGAATGTGTCGAACTGAGCCCTTGGAGATTGTACCAAAAAAAAAAAAAAAAGAATTCTTAAGATGGCAAACATTATCTGACCCCCCCTTAGTAACAAAGCTAGGCAATTGCTCTAGATAGACTTCTTCAATAAGATCATCATGAAGAAACACATTCTTGTGCACGAGAATTATGGCGTGGTCTTTTGCAGAAGAAGAGTACAGGGCCATGGCACTATTTCTAAGCTAGAGTGGTTGAGGAATTTGTTGCAAGAGATGGGATTGGGAGTGGATCAACCAATGCAATTATATTATGAGAATCATGTGGCATCAAATATCACCAATACTCATCTGTTTCATGAAAGAACCAACCACACGAGGCTGACTTTCACTTCATCCATAAGGTCTCCAACAATGAAATTTCAACTCCATATGTTAAATCTCAAGATAGCTTGTAAATATGTTCAAAGAGCTTGGACGCAATCAATTTAATCAAGTTTACTCCAACCAGGACATCAGTGATATCTACACACCAGCTTTACAGCCTGTTTGGTTTTCCATTTCCTATGAAATGCGAAGTGAGCCATCATTATCATTTCCAAGTGTTTGTTTAAACAGGAATTATGTCTCATAAATCGAGAGTCAAATACACTTGTAAAGAAAGTAGGTAAAGTAAATTGTAACCATTACATTTTCACATTATAAAACTACCATTTTTACAGTGATTTTTGGGTTAAACCAGTGTTTAAATTATCTATGATATTATCGAAATATCCCCGATATTATCTATATCTCTAGTTCAGCGATACCGATAACACTGATAGTATAAAAAATTCTAAGTATTAGCAATGTATCACTAAATATCACCAATGTGTCAATATCGTTAATATTTTCAATTGTATAAATTCTAGGCATCGTTTGTATTGCCAATGCTTTGATACAGCTGGTGTATCGCCAATATTTTTTATTGTGTAAATTCTAGGTGTCGCTTGTATCGTCAATGTATTTGCAATATTTCAATAATATCGCCAATGTATCAATATTACTAAAAATCTATATATTAAAAAATTCTCATTTTATATTTTTCTATGGGCGCATGGTTGTACGCAATGTTCAATTTGTGGACAATAATATTGATAATGTCACGATATTATCATTCTCGCAACATGGCAATAACGAGACCACAATATTTAATTTCTTTTTTAGTTGTTAATAATTTGTTGGGAGATATCATGTGTTGCCAATATTCTGAAATATCAATGGACGTTTGGATGAAAGGTCAGATATTAGATGGATAGATGGGATGGATGAGATGGTTGGACTGATTTCTTATAACAACACATGCTTTTAGGCCCCCATTAAATAGAAACCTATTATGTATGCAGTTTTTTTACTCCTAAATATGCAAATATGTGTATTTTATAATCTCCTGAGGTTTCACTGAAAAATTCCACCATTTTCCCCGCATTTCATATTATCGACGATATCGATATTGTTTCTGTATCCCCGGCTAGCGAAACTTATAGCGATATTGAAACTTCAAACACTGGGTTAAACAAAACAAGGTAGTAAAATCATAATTGTAGTCAAATGTAAGTGGTGTCACCACACAATTGCAAGAGTAAATAATCGTTACCCACTTACAACAATTTTCCATTGTAATTGGAAAACCAAACAGACCCGTAGGGGAAGTGTTAAAGTTGACAGCCCATGGGTTATACAGCTAAACGACAAGTCCTGTGGGCCTTCCAACTCCATGGCCCCTGTGCCTGAGTGTGGCCTTATTTTCTAATCCATTATAGCATACAATGTGGAACATATGGTCCACACTATGAATACACAAGCATTTTGTATTATGGGGAAAGTTTTGTCATAATGCATTTTATTAATAAAGCATGGCAGTGGGAGAATGTGACCTCACTAAGAACACTTTCCCTTCTTTTCATCCACTTTCTTCCTTTCTCTTCCCTTTCTATATGCCAAGATCTTCAAAGACTACTAGCAATTGGCCATTTCCATTGGATGGCTAGGATCATCTGATAGGGGAGATATATAGTATTCTTCATTTGGTCATGGGCCTAACCAAATCAGCAACCTAGTCCACCACAAGGTGAGTCCCACTTGTAGTATTGCTATTCTAAAAAAAATTGAAAAAACAAAACCGCCCTTTCCTTCGACCGAACCATATAGTAACTCGTTATTAATACTACGAAGGAAACATAAGGCAAAACAATATAATACCTTCCTCTTGAGGACATGATGAGATGAGCAGGATTGTGTAAAAACCTAGATAACTTCTCAAACTTCTCTTGACTATCCAAAAAGATAGTTCCCCATGTATATGATTCTGATAATAAGCTGGGGGATACATGGGCATGTGATGAAACAGATGTTTGTTGATATATGAAATCCACAATAACCGACGGTGATAAATCTTTTTCCATGTTCTCAATCAAGATATAATGGTAATTTCCGGTTTCCTTGAGACACTTTGTAAAAGAATATTCACCACCTCCCAAGTCTGTATCCTGTCCTATCTTTTTCCGAACATTGCTAAACCCTGCATTATGAAAATTTAAACAGAAGAAAAAATGGCACGTTAGGACAGAGCTTGCCTTCTTGGATTTGAGACCAATTTAACTGCAAATAGAAGTGAACCTTTAAATGTTTGTGTTGCATGGCCCTCCCTAGGATTCTTCTTTTCCTATAAAGACATGAAAGATTGCATGAGACAATTATCGGTAGATTGCATGAAGAAACACCAGAAAGTGAATCCTCGAGCTGCTAGACAAAGACAGAGAACCATATGATGTGCCATTTAATTCTAGAGGACTAGACAACTATGTGCATCTCCCACCATTTTCTAAATGGTGGTGACTCATCCAACATACATGTGGGGCACATGCAAGTCAGTACCAACTGTCCAATTCATACACCCCATTGTGCATGGACCATATCCAGTATCTTGACCATTTGGTATCAGGCTTTGAATTTAGACAGTGACCATTCTCTTGTAACTCTCCATTTGAGGCCAGCAATTGGATGGCTATGATCACCCAATTAGTAAGTCATCCCCAGTTAAGAATCCATCTTATTTCCTGATATATCTAAGTTATTCTAACAAATGCAAAAGAATAAGTCCATGAATTGTGTGGAAATTCTAGAAAAATTTACCTTCGAATTGGGCTCACATTTGACAGTAGATCCACGGGTTTCATTAAAGCATGCAGCCAATGCATTTGCTGAAATTTCATGTTCAGCGGCAAAAGAAACACAATGTGAACCCAATTCAAGTTTCTTTCTTGATATTTCCAAAAAGAAATCCAGATGTGGATCCTTTCGTGCACTTCCAGGCTGTATTAGGCAAATGTGCTCAATACCCATTAACATCTTTGTCCCAGCAATTGGACCATGTTGCCAGAAAAGAACAAACTTGCACAAACACTGCTCCTCTCCTTTGTCAAATGTATGTTCTGAAGAGTATACCTGAGATAACAGGCCTATCAGAACAGTTGAATATTGATCACTGAGAAGCTAGACATGACCAACATATATGGAAGAAAAGTTCTGCTAGGGCCCACATGCACCGGTACACATGCCCACACATGTCAACATGGCACATGCAGCATGAGAGTGTTCATCAGGTAGGTTCACCATATGGATGACATTGACCAGAAATTAGACCTGCCAACTCATCTGGTGGGCCACATCTGTACATTGACTTTGA
This sequence comes from Liriodendron chinense, assembly GCA_003013855.2. Lineage (NCBI taxonomy): Eukaryota > Viridiplantae > Streptophyta > Magnoliopsida > Magnoliales > Magnoliaceae > Liriodendron > Liriodendron chinense. The sequence goes on along the minus strand of ML058361.1, from coordinate 525,149 downwards.
AGACTAGGCTCATTTTTGTTTCTAAATTGTCTGTTGTCATCATAAACTTGTGGCTCACCTGATGAGTTGACTGGCCTTTTTTTCATGCCAGGTCATCCACACATTTCAGCGCATCTGATGCACAGATTGTATGTCTGCCAAACATTCCAGGTTGGTGTAGCCACAAATAGGCACATATGGGCTTAGCAAAGTCCTTGGAAGAAAGATTTTAATGCCAATCAGAATCATCCAGTAATATCCAGAAAGACGACAGAAATTTGAAAAGCACTCAACTTTGCCAAGCCAAGCCAAGCCAATCATCACTGTAGCAGAATGAAGGATGTGTTAGCACTTAGCAGAGGGAGAATACAGCCATTTTCAAAAAATTGGAAGCGCATTTGCATGTTTTAATTGTTTTTGTGACCATGTTAATGGTTTTTTAGGAGGTTGATCATTATGGCCTTGTAATGTTGTTATCAAAAAATTTCTCCACCAGACAATCTTAATTGCTGCAATGACAAATACTGGTACTGATATAGGTGGTGCGGGTAATAGGGATAGAACTATCCATTTACCAAAACCAAAGAAGCAGATATGATCATTTGTACCGCTTGTAACATGTTATTTAGATTTACTTTTAAACTTGTATTATTTTACCCGAAATGATGTGTCAATGTTACTGTGTTTTAGTTTATTAAATGTTGTTTTTAGGTCATTGTAGCAGGATATATTTAATAATTTATCATCATCAAGCCCTTGGTGTCAGCTACACGTATCCTGTTTTGCCATTTCACTCTATCACGGACCATATCCTCAATTAAACCATAGGTCCTCAAGTCTGTTCTTACTTACCTCCACCCACACCCTTTTGGGCCTTCCCCTTGCCCTTCTAGAGCCCTCAACTTGAACCATCATATTCTTTCTAACCAGTGCAGTTCTTGGGCTCCATTGAATATGGGAAACCATCTAAGGCTATGTTCCCTCATCTTATTACCTATTTGTGATACTCCTAAGTTCCCTCGAATGCATTCATTCCAAATTCTATCCTTCTTTGTCTTGCCAAGAATCCATCTCAACATCGTCATTTCCGCTTCACTCATCCTACGAACATGTTGTTCCTTGACTGCCCATCATTTTCTCCTGTCAAGCATGGCTGGTATTATAGCCATCCTATAAAATTTTCACCATCAATTTCATTGGCATGCAGCGATTACATAAAACTCCAGAGGCACCTAGGGCTGTTCAAAAAACCGACCCAACCGATAAAACCGACCCAACCGGACCGAACCGATAGATTTCGGTCGGTTTTCGAATCTATTTCGGGTATGGTCGGTTTTTTAATATAAAAAACCGAGAGTGTCGGTTCGGTTGTCGGTTTGTAAAAATTATAAACCGTTTTCAACCAAACCGAACCGATATATGTGTGTGTGTGTGTGTGTGTGTGTGTGTGTGTGTGTGAGAGAGAGAGAGAGAGAGAGAGAGAGAGAGAGAGAGAGAGAGAAGTTGAGGTCGGCCCCACTTCAATATTTACATGAAATCCACTCTAACCAGTAAGGGTGCCACCTCAAGTTAAGCCCAAGACTGAAATATCATCTTTATCTGTAATTCAAGTGGGCAACACCAAGAAAAAGAGTTTGGAGTGTAATGTGGCCTGTACACTATTTCCAATTGTGTGGTCCGCCTGTATCAAAGATGACGCTGGTTTTTCATATTTAGGCCTAAAATTGGATTAGTCACCTGCTAGTTGGAGTGGATTTTTAAAATGCATGATAGTGGGGCCTATTTAAACTACATTACCAATTACCTCATGTCAAGTAAAAGAATTTTACCTAGACACCGACTTTGCAGCACAGTGAGGGTGCAAATTAGGGTAACAGTTCAGTGGGTGTTATCCTAATTATGTGGAACCACCTTGATGTATGTTTTTTATATCCATTCCATTCATCTGTTTTAATCTATCGTTTTAGGACATGGTTCCAAACCTCGAGAAGATCCAAATCTCAAGTAAACAATACCATTGGAAACAATGATGAATAACTATTAGAAGCATTTTATGGGCCACAAAAGTTTTAGATTGAGGCCCAAACCAATAAAACCGACAAAACCGAACCGACCCGAGTTTATCCGGTTCGGTTTGGTTGGTGATGATTCATCGGTTCGGTTCGGTTGTTAAATATTCAAAACCGACTAAGTCGGTTCGGTTGGATATTTTTCCCTCAAAACCGAACCGACCGAACCGTGCACAGCCCTAGGCACATCTCTACTTCAGCCACCCAGCTCTAAATCTATTATCAACATCTGGTAGAGACGGTATCATGTGTGTGAGTGATCCAGGGTTCAATCCCTCAATGTTACCTTTCAAAAAAAATCTCCACTCTCCTCAATTCTAGGATAAATTAACTAACTTTTTTAGAGCTTTAAAGTGAAAAGAACTTGCAGCATGACTCAGTTTTATATTATTTTATGCTAAAGTCTAAGAAAGTTGCTAGTGGGAATATAATAAACCTAATATAACAAGATTTTGTCTGTATCATGACCAATATCATCTTTTATAGCAGGCGCAGACTCCTCTGTCAGTTTTTTGCACAACTCAAACTCATTTCTCACATGTGACATTGATGCAAGCTATAAAGACCAACCAAATTGAGGATCCCATTGTGGATGGAGCATATCTCTAAAATCAAGCTGATCAATCAATTCTAGCCATCCAATTAATGGCTATCAAATGGATGGTTAAAAGTAGAATAGTGAGTGAAAAAGTAAATAGTTAAGATCTTCGTACTGCAATTTTTCAGTTATGCTCCATCCACAATTGGGTCAGCACTTTGGACAGTCTGGATTGCCATACAACTATGCCATGCGTACAGTTGAAGACAGAGTCCACCATTTTTTAAATTGTGTACAACTGACATACAGGTCTCTCATATAGCGTTGACACTCGTATGCTGAGCATATACAAGTGTCTAGGCATCTTACAGCACCTTAATTGTTCGATTGGTGGCTGCATATGAATGGATTTTCCTATGGCCAACTTCAGTGAGAAAGACGAATCCACTGGTGGCATGGCTAATATTTATTAATGGGGAAGACTCTTTAGTCATGATTCGATCATGATGGGCCACCAGACAAATGAAATATTTACGTAAAGGTGGGCCCCAACTTTATAGTTGTCGAAGTAATGCTACTCTACAGCATATCTAGAGTACTTTCGCTCTTTAACAAGGAGAGGAGCGTCGGATAGTATCATCCTGGCTTGCGAGGCATGTGGGAGGAACTAAACGTATATCAGCCCTATTTGCATATTATGAGACTATGAGACAGCAAAGAGAGGAATTCAATGTCGCCAAATTCCTCTCTGCTCTATGTCCTGAATTAAGAGCCCATTCGAGCTCAGATTCTTAGAGATAACAAGATCCCATCAACTACTGAGGCTTCTGCTCGTGTTCAGTGTGTACTAAATGTACAGAGTTCATATTCGTCAGATGTTGTGCATTTATGTCTGCATTTGGTAGAGGAGATGAGGGAAGTCGTCATGTTGGTCGTGGTCACTGTTGATGTCTTTTTTTCTTTTTTTTATGCAGAGATGCAGGGGAAGGTAGCTTTGGAAGCCATGGTACAGATTTCAGTGGTAGCCGCAGCCATGACTGTGGCAATCGACACTACACTCATTGTGGTCTCAGACTCTCAGTAACCACACAACAAACACATGTTGGGATCTTATTAGTAAGCCTGCTTGCACGAGTAAAGTTTGTTCCTCTGATGATAGCACCATGTCTCCAAGATTATCTCCTCCACTTCTGAGCCTAGTACTTCAGGTGATACAGTTACACTGTACAAGGAAAGAATAGTACAGACTTCTGAAGGATCGCTACACTCATGCATCATCTGATAGTGTACCTTAGGTCATTAACTTTGTCAATGTACCCAACGGGGACACAAATGTTATAATCCCGTCTCTCGGAGATGTTATGTGTCAGATATGTATATTCTTTGAACAAACTCCATATTTCTCTAATGAAGGAAAGTTTTTACAATTCAAAGAAGCTCCATAACTACTCTTCTCATTGTACTGGATATTACTATTGGAATTAAGGAGATGTCTACATAACATGCAAATTGCCCTTTACAAGTTTACTAAAGAAGTTCTAAAGTGGAGAAGGAGTACATATGATCATGACTTATACCAATACTCTCGATCCATCAGAAGGTCATCATTCTTCTGGGTCCTTACCCCCACCATCAGATGAAGGTAACTTACCTATTGCTCTTCATAAGGGTATTTGTTCATGTACGCAGCATCCCATTTCCAACTTGCTTTGTCTATGTCATCTGTGTGCCCATTCCTCATTCTATTCAGGAGGCTCTATGATGCGGACACAAAAGCATTCAAGGTGTACCAACGAAGAAAGCGTCAACCACAAGTACCGTCCTTGTGGATAGGCGATTATTGAGGAGCTGAAGACCCTCCACATGCGATTGGACACATAGAAGACCCCACTCAGGAAAGACACATGTGAAGGAAGAAAGGAGAAAGAAGACCGAAGAACTGAAGATTTCGGGCACCCGACCATAGCCTTCGGGCGCCCAAACTTCGTTTGCCGAGCGCCTGAACCTCTTTGGAGGTTTTCGGACGACTTCGAGCGACAGCTCGGGCGCCCGACCGAGCGCCCGAACTTTCCTACACTTTTGTTAGTTGCGCGTTTTTGCTTAGTTTTAGGGGTATTTTAGTACTTTTCTATCTTTGGTTGCTTATTTAAGAGGGCTAAAGCCCTAAACTCGAATTGATTATTGATTATTGATTAATGAAAAGCCTCTTGGTGCTTCTCTCCTTCTCTCTCTCTCATGGTGATGTTTCTTCTTCCTTGATCCCTCTTTCTTCTACTTGCTCCTTATGTCCCTCTAATCCTTCTTCCAGGTAATTCTATTTATCCCTAACTAATTTGTTTCATTAACCTCAATCCCCAAAATCTGATTTTTTATCCTAAACCCTAAGTTTTCAGATTTTCAAATCCCTAATCCAAAATCCCTTGATTTCCTGGATTAGAGATTCCTCTTAATTGATTGGGTTATAGCCATGCAAGATCGGGAGGTTCCATCCCTCGCCGGATCCAACTATAGTGATAATTGAATCTCATGCTTCATAATTGTGATGAATGGCCCGTTCCATTGCATGTTTTCTTATGATTTTCTTAGTTCGTGATGATTACTGCTAGATTTTATATTGTTATTGTCTTTTAGTTCCGTTGATTTAATTGTGTTCATGAGCATGCATCATAATTAGGGCATCCTACATCACTCTAAGTTGTGATTAGTGGAAACAAGTTATGGAATAACAAATGGTCATACTTTATTAGAATTAAACTTGGACGTTAACTGAACTACCTCTTGGAAAGCATGCAGTTGGGTGCAAATGGGTGTATATGGTAAAATACAATCCTAATGGCTCAGTGGATCATTTAAAAGCTCGGTTAGTTGCCAAAGGATACTCTCAGCCCCTTAGAGTCGACTACTCAAAGAACTCACCTATGACAAGGCTTCACTCAGTACTAGTTATTTCCATTACTACAAAATTGGATTGGCCATTTGATGAGGACACAAGGCCATTTCAAGTGTACCAATGAAGAAAGCGCCATCCACAAGTATCATCCTTGTGGATAGGCGACTATTGAGGAGCTGAAGACCCTCCACACGTGATCACACACATAGAAGACCCCATCCAGGGAGGACACGTGTGTAGGAAGAATGCAGAAAAGGACTGAAGAGCTGAAGACCTCGGCGCCCATCGAGCGCCCGACCACTGTCTTCGGGCGCCCGATAGGGCGCCCGACCATTGCATTCGGGTGCCCGGCCTCTCGAGCGCCCGAAACTCTCTGGACGTTTTTGGACGTCTTCGGGCGCCCGACTGAGCGCCCGAACTTTTGCGCAGTTTTGCTTATTTACGTGTTTTTGCTTAGTTTAGGGGTAGTTTCGTACTTTTACTTGTTTTATTTGGTTATTTAAGTGGGCTAGGCCCTAAACACGAAATTAACTTTTGATATTGATTAATGAAAGCCTCTTTGAGCTTCCTCCTGCCTCCTCTCTCCCTCATGGTGATTCTTCTCTTCTCTTTGATCTTCTTCTTCTGATTTCTTCTTGTGCCCCTCCAAATTCTTCCAGGTATTTTATCTTCTATTATCCTTCTAAATTTTTGTTTTGTTTATTCCCCACGATCTAAACCTTCGGAATCAAGCTAAACCCTAAAACCCCAAATTCCCAAATCCCTAATCCGAGAAACTTCCTGATTCTTCGGACTAGTGATTTTCATTGATCGATCGGGTATAGCCATGCAAGATTGGGAGGTTCCATCCCTCGCCGGATCCAACCTATGCACTAATTGAATCCCATACTCCATGGTTGTGATGATGGCCCGTTCCATTGCATGTTTCCTTTATATTTTTCTTAGTTTATGATGATTGATGCTAGATTTCATTATTATTATTGCTTTTACTTCCGCTGAATAATTGTGTTCATGAGCATGCATCATATTTAGGGCTGTCCTGCATCACCATTATATCAAGTTGATGTGAAGAATGCTTTCTTCATAAAGATCTGGTTGAAGAAGTCAATTTCCTAAGTTTGTTGCTCACGGGGAGTCAGATAAGGTAAGTTGTCTCAAGAAATCAATTTATGAGGTATAACGGTCTCCAAGAGTTTAGTTCAACGAGTTTAGTAAAGTGGTGTTCAAGTTTAGGATGAAACGCAGTCAAGCCAACCATTATGTTTTTGTTCAGCAAAGTGAGGCTGGCACTATTGTGTTAGTTGTATATATAAATGACATAATTTTCACAGACAATGGTAGTATGGGTGTTGACAAGTTGAAGAAATTCTTACAACAGCATTTCTACACGAAGGACTTGGGCTATCTTCAATATTTCTTGGGCATTGAGGTGGTCAGGTCCAAGGTGAACATCAACTTGTCACAACAAAATATGTGATGGATTTACTAGATAAGACAAGTATTTTAGGAGCCAAGCTTACCGAAAGTCCCATGGATACAAATTAGAAACTTGGTGTGGATCAGGGTGAATTAATAGATGAACCATAAAGATATCGTCAACTAGTTGAAAAATTAATTTATTAACAATTACCCAACTTGATATTACATATCCTGGCAACGTGGTTAACCAGTTTGCATAGGCTCCCCAAGTTTCTCGAATAGAGGACGTGCTTCGTATTGTCAGGTATTTAAATAGAGTTCATGGTCGTAGTAACCTCTACAAGCAGAATGGTCAGCTTAGAGTAGAATGCTGCTCTGATGCAGATTGGGTTGGTTATCTATTTGATAGGCAATCCACATCTGCCTACTATACTCTTGTATGTTGTAATCTTGTTACATGGAAGAGTAAGAAGCAAAATGTTGTGGCATGTACAAGTGCCGAGGCGAAATATAGAACAATGGTCTATGCAATATGTGAGCTTATTTGGCTAAAAATTAATGGGTGAACTTGGGTTTATAGTTAAGGTTCCTATGAAGTTGTAGTGTGATAATAAAGTAGCCTTTCACATTGCCAACAACCATGTTTATCATGAGAGGATGAAGCACATCAAAGTTTATTACCATTTCATCTGAGAAAGTTGCAGCTAGGTTAATTTGCATATCGTTCGTCAAGTCCCAAGATCAACTAGCAGATATATTTATGGAAGCTTTGTGTCGTGCTCAACAGGATCGTCTCTTACCGAGTTGGGCATTCATGAAGATGTATGCTCCAGCTTAAGAGGGAGTGTTATTAAATGTGAATGTGAGTCGTCATATGGCCCTAAAGCAAATTGAGTTAGAACTATCCATAAATGTTGACAAATGGCACGTTGTTAAAACTAAATTAAATTGTATGAACTAAGAAACTATAGACTATGCAAACAAAATAAAGTGTAGAGTATCAACTGTTTATGCTCCAAATCCTGGATTGAAGCAATCCACCACAATGTCTGGATTACTTCACTAATCACTATGCAAAAAGGGAAAGTACAGCCACGAGAGAACCTCACAGAGTACAATTCGAATCCCTTAACTGATGATTAGACCCAACTCATTTGGGGCAACGGCATATGCAATGCTGGGCTTGGCCATCATAAGTTCTTTAAATTGGTAACTAGCTGATCCCACCAAACAAAGGTCAAGGGATCGATTGGCATGTCATTTCAAATTTAAAAAAAAACAAAGAAAAAGGACCAGATTGGATCATGCACACAAGTGAAACATTGGTATGTGAGGAGACTAGCCATCCAACTGCGCTGCTTTGGATCACCCATGTCTCCAAACAACTACCAATCTCAAGCGATCATAACTATCTAGTTATGACCACAGAACAGACGGTCTTCGATCAGTTGTAACAGCAGAAGTCTAACCATCCATCTAAAGTTCATCTTTAAGTGCCCCATAATGTCTCTAGGGAGTCACATTGACCAGCCAATCTCGAACAAAACTGCCTCTTAAGCTGCAAAAGTGGATCTTTTAAATTTTGCACATCAATTCGAAATGCAAGTAAAACTGAAGTTAATAATTTATCCAAACATATTCTAAGGGCCTGTTTGGTAGATGCCTAAAATTGAGTTCATCTCATTTTAGTTAATCATAACTGTGTTTAGAGATCATGATGGTTGGTTATCAAGATTGTTTTCAATCTTTACCAAAAAGAAATATCATCTCCAATCCAATAACCCAAATTCCCCTGACAATATGGTAGTGGCTATTCAAATAGAGATGTATCCTACAAATTAATGATTACCCTTATGCATGCAGTCAACATTCTCTAGCACAAGATACAATGCGGCTGTTATCTAATAAATCTAGCATTTCCACTTGCCATGCTAAAGGACCCATAAAATGGAATCTCTTTTTAAACAATTTTAATGAAAATAATAATTAGATTATCATTACTTTTTTCATATCCACACCTTGAATCCCTCGTATCCAAATATGAGGGAGAAAAAGCTCATGTGCTACACACGTACTTTTAATCAAAAGCATAGTCTGATCAACGATTTGGGCCATCTAATAAGTTTCCGCACCATTCATGGGCCGCCATGAAAAACTCATATTGATTAGAGTATGCTAACCTTCCAAACACTTGACCTCTCTCTATTTTTATCTTCTTCTTTTTTAAATCTGTTTCAGACCATTACGAGGCCATTACGGACCATGTTTCCAAGACACTGATGGTATGGTCAATGTCATGCGACCAAATGGTACCCTGGTTGTTCTAAGTGCAATCTTTGGAATTAACTATTCGTAATGATTTTCAGAACTTTGATCCAACTGTCCATATCTGTATGTCATTGATCAGATGGAAAAATTCCTCTAATCAGTGTGAATCGTTTTAAGGGTGTCCAATGAAAGAGAGGTCAACCTAGTGGATGGTTCAGATTGAGTACTTGACGGTCCACATATCTAAAAACATCTAGCAGCTTAAAAAAATGGAAAATAAGATGCTAACATCAATCAAAACAAGACCATTTTCCTATTCTTCATTCCTCACCGAGATTTCCATGAACAAATTGAGAAGAGGTGTCAAAGATATCCTCCAGCAGCGCATTCTAGATCAAATGGTACAACACTTCCATCAAACGGTATCATAGATGCAAATCAACCCAGACCGTCCGTATCATGGACCCATGGTGGATGTGACATTGCCGGAAAAGGATATCTGTCCATCAGGTGGCCATCAAACGGCAAACTAAGAACAAAATTATTAAAGCTCCAATTTCTACCAGTCGAATACAACCGCAAGAATCATCGTGCTTTTGGGGCCATCCACAATAGGACCCTGATTTGAACGGTCTGGATCTACTAATAATCACACCAAACCGCATCATTGGAAGGCACATGCATATCATCCAACAAACTCCGCCGGACTATGGTACCATATTATCCCACTTCGCGTCCGAAACTTCCAAAGAGAGGGACGCGGATTGAACGAGATTCTGCAGCGAGAAGCTGTGGGGTCCACTTCAATGTACGTGTTATATCCACTCCATCCATCCATTTCGCTGGAAGGGACGCACCAGCCACCTAGCTGGTGTAAAAGCTCTGTGGGCCCCACCATGATGTATGTGTTTTATCCACACCGTCCACCCATTTTGCCGAGCCCAAAATTGAGGCAGATCGAAATCTCAGGTGGACCACACGCCAGGAAAGAATGGTGATTTCACTCCCACCTTTAAAAACTTACTAGGACCCACTGTAATGTTTAATCCAACCAGTTGATTAGGTCGGATGAAAGGAAACACAAATATCAGCTTATCCAAAAATTCTGTGGCCCCCAAGAAGTTTTCAACGGTAAGCGTTCAATTCCCACTGTCTCCTGTGGTGTGGTCCACTTGAGCTTTGGATCTGCCTCATTTTTAGGCTCATGACCTAACATGAGCTACCAAAATGGATGGACGGCGTGGATAAGACACATACATCATGGTGGAGCCCACTGAGCTTTGACACCATCTAGCTGGCTGGTGAGGCCACAAGTTTTGAATCGAGCTTATATTTGTGTTTTCCCTTCATCCAGATCAGAGTCATCTTATCGATGGTTGGATTGCATTCAAACCTCAGGCCGACATTTATCTCCGCTCTTTCCTGTGGCCTAGTCTCTTGATCTTTGATCTGACCCGTGCAAAATGAGCTGGTGAAACAGATGAACGGAGTGGATATAACACATACATCACAGTGGGCCCCAGAGAGGTTTGGGCTGCAGGAATCCCCGACTGCATCCGAAAAAGGCAGATGGCATTTCACAAATTCAAATTTCCGAAAAACAAAAAAAAAAAAAAAAAGGAGAAGAAACGGAAAACTCGCCGTTTCAACGACGGCGTCGTAGAACTTAACGTCGTCATCTCCAAACACGTGCGAAGCGCAGACGGTCTTCCCTTCGATCACCATCCAGCACTCACCGTCCTGTAACTGTACAGATGACGGCCGAAACCGTTCCCCAAAATCATCCAACGCTTTAGGGTCCTTGAAATCGGACGGCTCGAATCGCTTGTCGAACTCGTCTCCGAATTCTAAGAACTTCACCGTCAGCGTCTCGCCCTCGACGACGATACGGACGCCGTACCATGCGTCGTCGTCGGACGCTCGGAAATCCAGAACGGAGGGAGGGGCATCGGCCGTTATATCGGGCGGTTTGGAGGACATTTTTCGGATGTATGAAGAAGAAGATGAGGGGTTTCGGGCGGGAAGGGTTGCATTGAGGGGGTTGGAAGAGGAGATTATACGGAGAAACAATATGATACTCTGGCGGAGTGTGATGGATGATACACGGGCAGTTAGAAAGTGAAATTGCATGGCTCAAACCGAACCGTCCAGATGCCGGTTTAAAATTGATGGATCATTTTAGAGCTTGAACCCAAAAAGTAGATAGATTGAATGCTTAAATGGGCCACACCATAGGAAGTAGTGGGGATTGAAAGTCTGCCGTTGAAAACTTCTTAAGCCCACATAAATTTTAGATTAAGTTGATATTTATTTTTCCCTTTCATCTGGGTTTATGCAACCTTATTAGCAAGTTGGATGGAAAATAAATATTATGGTGGGCCTAAGGAAATTTTCAATGGTAGGAGCTCAATCATCACTGCTTCTTATGGTATGGCCCACTTGACTTTGATTTGTCTTCTTTTTTTAGATCATACATGAAAATGATGAATTTGGATATGCTTGGCTTTAAAAGGATTCTTCATTTTATCAAATAAGAAAATTTTATTAAAGCTAGGTAGATAATTCAACTAAAAAAAATGATATGTCAAAATAGATGAATGGAATATATAAAGCATAAACCTCACACTAGGTCCCATATAGCTCTTAACATGATCATACATCTCTAGCTAAGTCTTGGTAGGGGTAGTGCCCAATCCGCACCGTAGATCCCAAGTGGTTGTGGAACCAACTATCAGTAAATTACTCTTAAAAGATTAGATTGACTGTGTGATCTTCACATCGAATTGATAAACACTTATTTATTAAATTAAGACCATTAAATATTTATTGAATTAAGACCATTGAATGAGCTTAAGTTTCACTCTAGTATAACATCTATGATATCTAAACTGGTATTGATAATTTAGACAGCTTAATATGAATTAGTTGTCTGCGTATGTAATTTTCAAGTAACATTTATGTGTGTAACATCTATTACGTGCATCTATCTATGTAATTTCCAAGTAATTTTTAGGTGCCTGCGTATCATCACCATCGTCTGTCAGAGTATCAAAGTTTTTTTCGTAACTGCTGTGTATGTATCGGAAGCGGATTGCGTGCTGCCCCACCGGGACTAATCGGACTCGCAAGGCTTTGTGGGACGTACCATGATGTATAGATTTTATCCACGCCGTCCATCCATTTTTCTACACCATTTTAGTTTAATAAAACAAAATTGAATCATATCCAATTCTCAAGTGGACCACACAGTGTGGATTTAACGCCCACCATTAAAAACTTCTTTGTAGCCTCAGAAGTTTACGATCAAGCTGATATTTTTGTTTTCTCTTCATTCATATCCACATTACATTATGAACAGGTTGGATGGAAATAAAATAAATAAATAAAATCAAAGTGGCCCCTAGGAAGATTTCAACGGTGGGTGTCATTATCATTGCTTCTTCCCGTGGTGTGGTTCACTTGAGCTTTGGATCTGACTTATATTTTGATTTGTACTCTAAAATGGTCTGGCAAAATGGATGGACGGTAGGGATAAAACACACATAACACAGTGGACCCCACATAACCCTGCCAGGACGGATTATCCGAGTGCAGGTGGGGACAGGACGCAATCCGGTCCGTGCTTTTTTTTTTTTTTTCCAATCCGCTTCAGTATGTATCCATAACAATCCACGCGTTTGTAATTAGTGGGCTGGAATCATAGCCAACACCCATTTTCCGCACCGTGTAAAATACCAAAGCTCTTTTGGGCCCATCATGTTGTATATATTAGATCTATTCCGTCCATCAGATGTGTCCCTCGATTCTAGACTGATATCAGTAAAATCAACGTCTTAGATGAACCATTCGATAGGGAACAATGGGGAAGGTACGCCAACCATTTCTTTTCAGGAGCAAGTTTACATTCTTACCATTGGTATGCCCATGTGAGTTTCTGACGGTATGATATTTTAAATGTATGGTGAAGATAAGGGTTTTCACAGTGATGAACGGCTTGGATTTCACGCATACAGCATGGTGGCCCCAAATAGCTTGGTGTCGTACTCGCTGTTCTAAGAGACGATTTCATTCCTGCGAGTAGCAGTCGTAATTGGAACTCTTCCCAATGGAAAATCTCAGCCGTGAATATTTGATATTTTTCATCCAATGTTATAACAACCGTTCATTTTTAAACGGAATATATAATATCTCGAGCAGGGACCCCGAGAGATTCTAGTCTGCGGCGGGGAGTATGATGGAGCCTTTCGGGAGGTGTGAAGAATAATAGATTGAGAAGAAAAACTTTGATACTCTGGCGGAGAGTCATAGATGATACTCAGCCACTTAGAAAATGAATGCATTGCATAAAATCAATTCAAATTAAAATTTCCAAATTGTTTTCGATAGTTTAGATATATCATGAACCAAAAATAAAGGTTATTTGATTATCTAACTATCTATTGGTAGGACCTTTATTGGACGGTTGAAAATGAAAGTTCCGCCCGAATAAGAGGTTAGGACGGGACCACAACTTAGCGGTTTGATTTGTGGTTAAGTTTCCCAGTGTCTGCGTATCAAGCGTATGACAGAGCAAGATTGTGACGCTGACGTTATCTTAATTAAGAGAATGCTGCCCCAAAAGTCAGGTGGATATAACTCTCAGGTGGGGAACACTATAAAAAAATTAACTACCGCTCAAAAAACTCCACGTAGGCGTAGGATGCTTCTAATGGCTTTATAGAGACCTAATTTTTGGGCATCCCATTTTCACGTGGGCCACAAGTACTCTAATGACAAGCAAGATGTCATGCAAACACCATGGTCTACTTACGTTACACCATCTAGTTGGACGTACAGCTTGCTGTGTGTTCATTTCTACTGTGTAGAGGCCAGAGAATGAAGCAGATCCAAAGCTCAAGTGGACCTCACCAAAGAAAGCAGTGGAGATTGATGTCCTACCATTAAAAACTTTTTGGGGGACAGAGAAGTTTTTCGATCAAGTTGATATTTGTGTTTTCCCTTCTTCCATATCTGTGTGAACTTATGAACAGGTTGGATCTCAAATAAACATCATGGTAGGCCTTAGGAAGGTTTCAATGGTCACATAACTATCCTACTATTTTATTTGGTGGGGTCCACTTGAGAATTGGATCTATCTCATTCTTTAGATCATGCCCTAAAATGACCTTTCGAAATGGATGGATGATGTGGATAAGAACACATTCATCACAGTGGGACCCACAGAAGTTGGTGACATCACTTTGAGGACGGAAGCCCTCTCACCACCTGCTCCTTGTATGATCATGAAGAGGCGAAAGCCCTCTTGGGCATGGACGGGTAGGTCCACTCGTGGGACCCACGATGTTGTATATGTTTTATCTATGTCGTCCATCCTTTTTTCAAGATCATTTTAGGCTATAGGCCCCATTTTAGGGCCAAATCTAGATCTCAGGTGAGCCATACCATATCAAACAGTTGGAATCACCTTAATGGATTGTCCGCATTAAAGGTGGGGCTCACATGGCAGACTGGTCCACATAAAAGATGAACCCCACATAATAGATGACCTTGTATTAATGTGGGCCCCATGGAGTTTTCAATGTTAGGCATGTATCAATCACTAATGTTTTCAATGGATGACCCTGTATCAATCACCATTATTTTCTGAGGTGGGGCCCTACTTGAGTTTTGCATATGCTTCACGTCTGGGTTCCACCCACGTCCAACTCCTATGACCCCACCACAGAAACAGTGAGGACAATGACACCCACCGCTGAAACCTTCCTAAGGCCTATCATGATGTTTATTTGAGATCCAATTTGTTTATAAGTTCACACGAACATGGACGAAGGTAAAAAAAACAAATATTAGTTTGATCAAAAAGTTCTATGGCCCCATAGAAGTTTTTAATGGTAGGCATTCAATCCCTATTGTTTTTCGTGGTGGGGTCCACTTGAGCTTTAGATCCGCCTTATTCTTTGACGCATGCCCTAAAATGATCTCTCCAAATGGATGGATGGTGTGGATACAACACATACATCATGGTGGGCCTACGGTTTGATGGCAAAGAAACATCATAGTGAGGCCCACTGTACTATGAGACTCCCCATGAGCACTACTGGGTTCTCCTGAGCATAGTGGGTTCCCCCTTAGCACTGTAGGAAGGCTTCAATGGTGGACATCATTGTCCCCACCATTCTAGCTAGTGTGGCCTACGTGAGATCTGTATTTGGTTCATTTTTTGGCCTATGCCTCAAAATGATATAGCAAAATGTATAGAAAGCTTAGATAAAATTGGTAGAATTTATATTTGGAAGTTTAATTTCATAGTTTGGTTTATGTTAGTTCTTTAAGTACCATATGAATGTGAATGGAAGAAATAAAAAATTATATCGAAAAGGAAAGCATTCATCATTAATACTATTGAATTCAGAATTTAAGTCCATGTATTCAAGTGTTAAATTTTAGGGGCGTTACAAACCACAAACATCAGGGTGGATCACCCAAGGTGTGCCACTACTGGGCGGCCTGCTAAGGCACGCCGCTTGCAGCGGGGCCCACTCATGTGGACCCCAGAAGCTTTGGATCGAGTTGGTATTTGTATGGTCTCTTCATCTAGGTCTACGTAACCTTATCAATAGGTTAGGTGGCGTATAAATCTCACGTTGGGGCCCCACACGTGTAGTAGCGGTGGCCTCACCCGTTTCTAATGATGGTCGTTCAATCTCCACCGTTTTCCATGGTGTGGTCTACCAGAGTTTTGAGTCCAGCTGATATTTGTATTTTCCCTTAAATCAGGCCACATGGGCCTCCACCCAAGGTTTGATGGCAAAGAAACATCTTAGTGAGGCCTAACAAAGTTTCAACTAGTGGATGTTATTGTCCCAACTATTCTATATGGTGTGGACCACCTGATATTTGGATCTGTCTCAAAGTTGGGCCCATGGCCTAAAATGATGTGGCAAAAAGGATGGGCGGCATGGATGTAACATATGTATCATGATGGGGCCCACGGGCGTAGTCCCTTTGAAATGCCCAAGAGGGCTTTTGTCTCCTCGTGGATGTACGTAGGATGGCAGGTGCGGAGGGTAGAGGGGCACTTCGAACCTAAAGGTTTGCAATTTCTCATGAAAATATTAAAAATGATGAGCCTCATGGGAAATTGGACTTTTAGTTATATAAGCCACACTAGGGTCTATTGCAGTAAATATCCCATATATTTATGAAATGGCTCGCTTCTGCTTCTTTTATTACAATAATATCAAGATTGCCATTGGACCGCGTTAGCGTGATCGCCTGGGCATGCGGGTGTGACTTTCCATGACGGACTGTGGGGCCCACCTTGATGTATGTTACTTACATCCACGCTGTCCATCCGTTTTTTACAGCTTGTTTTGGGACATTATGCTAAAAATTAAGCAGATCAAAATCTCATGTGGACCACACCACAAGAAAAGAGTGTTGATTGACCATTAAAAACTTGTTGTGGGCCACAAAAGTTTTGGATTAATATGATATTTATGTGGTCCCTTCATCCAGATCTTTTGACCTTATCAACAGTGGATGAAAAATAAACGTTCCATAGACTCTGGATGGAGTTTATTTACCACCGTACTCGATGCAATCAGCGCACGCATTAATAAAACCATAAGCTACTTTGTTAGTTTTGCACCATTAAAAGAACAGTGGTGAGTTTTCCTCTCACAGGGCACTTGCTTACAGCTATCCACAGCACCCAAATCTTGGGCCTTACGGTGGATTGATCATATATCTAAAATCAGTCAGATCAACTAATCCTAACCGTACATTTATGGCCATCAAATGGATGGTCAGAAGTAAAATTCCAAGTGATCTAAATTTAAAATGAAAAAAAAAAAAAAAAATCAAATGGCTGGTACTGTCTTCCTAGTCCAATCTCGTAATGCTTCAATTCACAGGTGGATCTGAGATTTGGACAGTCTGGATTACCGTACAACTATGCTGTGTTTGCGTTTGATGAGTAGTCACCATTTTTTAAATGGTGCAGTAAGTGGCGGTCTCGCTCAATTCAACAGGGGAGCGGCCCCACCTTGATGTACGTATTATATATCCACGCCGTCCATCCGTTTTGCCAAATCATTTTAGATTATGTGACCAAACATTAAGTAGATTACAATCTCAGGTGGACCACACCATAGGAAACAGTGATGATTGACCATTAAATCCTTCTTATCGGCCACAGAAGTTTTGAATCAATCTGATATTTGTTTTTTTTTTTTTTTTACTTCATCCAAGTTTATGTGACCTTATCAACATGTTGGATGGTAAATAAACAAGGTAGAAACACTACGGTGGGCCTTAGGAAGTTTTTAGTGGTGAAGCGTTCAACTACCACTGTTTCTTACAGTATCATCACCTGATATTTGGATCTGCTTCATTTTTTTGGCTAATGCCCTAAAATGATCTAGAAAAACGGATGGACGACGTGGATATAAAATACATACATGAAGGTGGGCCCACCATAAGGGCCCCACCATGACCTAAACTTACGCTCGCATCATACAACAGTGATATTTTTCTCACATAGAGGGGCATTTTTTGTAGAGTCTGACACGTGTCATGTTACGTGCCTCCACTCCTGGACCTGGATTAGCTACTGACAGGTTGAGTAGCGAATCTGGCTACTGAAGTGACGTCACCATGTTCTGTGGCCCGGCATGATGTATGTGTTGTATCCACACCGTCCATCCATTTGGAGAGACCATTTTAGCGCATGCCTCAAGGAATGAGGCAGATCCAAAGCTCAAGTGTACCCCACCACAGAAAACAGTGGGGACAGTGACATCCACCGTTGAAAACTTCCTAGGCCCACCATGAGGTTTATTTGAGATCCAACCTGTTCATAAGTTCACACAAACATGGAGGAAGGGAAAACACAAATATCATCTTGATCGAATACTTCTGTTGCCCCTAAGAAGTTTTCAACGGTGGATGTCATTGTTCCCACTGTTTTCTGTGGTGGGGTCCACTTGAGCTTTGGATTTGCCTCATTCTTTGATTCGTGCATTAAAATAATCTCTCCAAATGAATTGACGGTGTGGATACAACACATACATCATGCTGGATTAGATAATAACCGTTAGATCTGACCATACGTTACCGGTTTCTCCCCGGCACCTTCAATTTGAAGGCCACTGATCAGATGGCTAGTCAACCGATGTATGTGTTTTATCCACGCCGTCCATCCGTTTAATGTTACCAAAAATGAGCAGATGCAAAGCTCAAGTGGACAACACCACATCAAACAATAGGGAGTGAACGCCTTACGTTGAAAACTTCTCGGAGGCCACAGAAGTTTTGGACGGTAAGCATTCAATCCCACTGTTTGGTGTGGTACGGTCCACTTGAGCTTTCGATCTGCCTCATTTTTTGGGCTCGTGCCCCTAAAATAAGCTGGGAAAATCATGGCGGGGCCCACAGAGCTTTTCCACCAGCCAATCCTCGTTTCGGTGGCGTGCAACACAGACCAATGATCTGGATTAACAAAGCATGGGCCACCTATTCAAACCCACAGGTCATGTATACTGTTTATCCTCTGCCTGAGTACACCATATCCACCACGCTCCGCATGAGATGTACACCGTCCATCTGTTCCCAAACCTAACGTTGGCCTTGAACCCAAACACAACACTGACCCACAACTTAAGTGGGCTCCACATTGTAAAATCATGCCTAAACCCTGGTAGGGCCCACTTGAATATAGAAGTGGGCAATGATCCAGATCGAGCGAGTTAGCCCTAGTTTGGTGTTTTTGTGCCACCTCAATTTGTGGACAGGCTTGGTTTAGGTTTTCCCCCGACACATGTGGCCGAGTTTAGTTTACTCCAGAAAATTCTGGTTCAAGTTGAGACCAGTCTGGTCGAAAATTTCAAACCAGGCCCAGGTGAGTTCACATAGGTAGTGTCTCTTTTTTTCCTTGTTTATTTAAATAGAAAAGAATTTATAAAAAAATAAAAAAGTACAAACGCATCTTAATGTATGATGTTTAATATCGTCTTAAGGAGTGCAGCTTTCAAAATAAACATGCACGTAAGAGCATTTTCCAAACAAAAGTACATGAGCATAATTTTACAAGTGCAACAAAATAAGTTGCATTCATGTATATGTATTATGTATTATCCATGTCATCATGTATGTGTGAGCATAATTTTACAAGTGCAACGAAACAAGTTGCATTCATGTATACGTATCATGTATTATTCATGTCATCATGTATATATATTATCCATGCTGTCCATCTATTTTACATATCATTTTAGGACATGATCTCAAAATAGAATCATATCCAAAGCTCAAGTGGATCACACCACATGAAACAGTGTGCTAACAATTTACCAGCCGAATTAAGCCAAATCAAATTGAGCTTTGAGCTGACCCTGAGCCGATACTGCCTTAGTTTAAGATTGGTTTGTTTCTTCAAAAGAGCTTGACTTTGAGGCTTGGTTTAGTTTGAACTTCCATTTGAATCCAATCCAAGTGGAGCTTTTTTAAATCAGTCTGAGCCGAGCTTTCGAGCTGGCTAGGTTTGTGCCCAGCTATACTTAGAATATCAGGGGAAAGTCACTTTGTCCTAGGGAATCGTGTCACATATGAATGGATTGAAGGGAATATAAAAACCATGGTAGACCTCACACTCAACTAATGGTGGGCCTACCATCCTAGTTCTTCTCTACGGTGTGGCATGGATGAGTTTTGGACTGGCCTGGCTTTTGGGTCCTGAGTGTGAACATAAGGCAATGCACTTGATGGACGGTATGGATCTCATGCACATTGTCCTATGTGCCACACTAGGTTAGAATGCACATGGAAGCGGATAGTGTACTGAGTAAACTGAAGGGCTCAACATAGATGTGTCTTATCCATGCTGTCCATCCGTTTTTCTAGTTCATTTTAAGGCATGCCCCAAATTAAAGCATATCCAAAGGTCAAGTGGACCACACTAAGAGAAAGATTGGGGGTAATGACATCAAGTATTGAAACTTATGTTATTAAGAAATACTTCAAAGTCAGATGGTGACAAACTAAATAATTCGCGATAAAAGCAGGTTTATAGTTCAATGTAAAGCTTATCGAGATTGGTTCATTTACCAAAGTTAAATGGTGCTAACTATGCAAGTAATGTGAGTTACGCCATAAAAAAAAAAACATTGGAATCTCTTTTAAAAAGTCATATGTTGTCCAAATGAAATGATTTTAATCCTATTTAAAAGCTTATTAAATTACCTTTCCGATGAGACTAAAATCGCCTTCATCCAACTTATAATGAGATTGCACAATGCTAGAAATGTGAACATAAATGCGAACAGTTCACGAGTGTTAGAACTAGAAAAATGCTCAGGCGCAGTTTTCTTGTGTTTTGTTGTTGTGGGGTTCTGAATAATAGAAACATTCATAGACAATTACAAGCATTCACAAAAGTACACAAGAGAAGAGATATCGCAAGGCGAATTTTATTCTAGAGATCCTGAGATCTTGTACATTCCAGGCCGTGACTGGCACGAGCCCTTAATTACATCGAATGATCGATGACCCTTAATTAAAAGGCAGAAGACTAGTCAGCGGGGACTATGGTCTTAGAGTTCATGGTCGTAAAGACCTGTATTTTGTGTGGTCATGGAGACTTGTATTTGTATGGTCGTAGAGACCTGTATTTGTTGTGTTTTGTTATGGACTGATCCATCTTTGTACGAGTCAAATGTCTATATCCCATGTTTTGACCGGAGATCCGGGCTGAGACTGTCAGGGTTTTTAACCGAGGGGTGCGACTCTGGGCCTGCGCCTGTCATTTGTGACTGGGTGACCGCGGGAAGACCGATCTGTAGTTGTATGTACCTGAGCAGCTCAACCAGCGGATGACGTTTGGATGGGTAGGGCATCGACTGTTCTTAAAGTGTCAATCTTAAACAAATTCTGTGTAATAGCTCAGAACTCTCTCTATATGGTTTATCGTGTTAACCATAGTCCCATTTGCTTAGTCCTGGACCTGAATTCGGGTCATATTATGATAGTATGTGTGATGATGATACATCAGTATGATTCTGGGCACTGGCGGCCTCTTTTCGAGAAGTTATTTCGTTCATCTCGTTGGATTGGATCGGACTCTGAAGGCTTGCATTCTGCTCATTGGGTGGCCCGGATGAGTTATTTGACTGCTCCGTTACGTCCGGAACGCTCGAAATACCCAAAATAGGCCCAAACGGGGCTCGAAAACATCATAAAATGAAGATTTAAAGGTGCTGAAATGAACGTTCAAAGTACTAATTTTTATGATCCGCTGGCCTGATTTTACTGATGCGCTGGGGCCAACGTATCCAAAAATGACTGTTAAAGTGTTTGATTTTCTGATCCGCTGGCCTATTTTTGTAATGCGCTGGGGCCAGTGCGTTCAAAAATGATTTTTGTTAAGATGTGTATTTTTCTGATCCGCTGGCCTATTTTTGTGATGCGCTGGGGCCAATGCGTCCAAAAATGACTTGTTTTTATAAACGACCGATTTTCCTGATTCGCTTGGCTATCTTTCTGATGCACTGGGGCCAGTGCGTCCTTAAAATGATTAGTTTTGGAATATCGATTTATTTGATCCGCTGAGGGTATTTTTCTGACGTACTGGGGCCAGTGCGTCCGAAAATAACTTTATTTTGAAAATGATTGATTTTCGTGATGCGCTATTATACTTGCACAATTTGAAGTTATCTTATCGCCAGACCTGCTATGGTCAGAGATGGGATTTTCGGTGAGGGATTCCGTCGATCGGAAGGGGGTTCTGGTGATCGGAAATGGGTTTTCGGCGAGGGATTCCGGCAGCTTCTCGAAATGCCCAAGGGACGCAGCTCTCTCTCTCTCTCTCTGGATCTGTTTAAATGAGCTGAAAAAGGGGGTATTTATACCCAAAAACACTGAAGTTCGGCCAATAGGAGTCCGCCACGTGTAGCGCGTAGAGAAAGTAGGTTGGCTGCGTCGAGAAAATCACTTGACGCTTCTTAAAATACCTTAGTTTGAATGCTGATTTTTAGGGCACACTGGCTGTCAGTGCGTCCTGAAATTCCTGAAAATGCCTGATTTATTGAACGCGCTGAGGGTCAGTGCGTCCTGAAATTCCTGATTTTTTTATGCGCTGGACGAATTTCTTGATGCGCTGAGGGTTAGTATGTCCTGAAATTCACTTTGTAAAACTGTCTGAATTTCTTGATGCGCTGGGTGAATTTCATGATGCGCTGAGGGCAGTGCGTCCCGAAATTTACTTTTTAAAACTATCTGAATTTATTGATGCGCTGGAGGTATTTTCTGATGCGCCGACGTACT
This sequence comes from Liriodendron chinense, assembly GCA_003013855.2. Classification (NCBI taxonomy): domain Eukaryota; kingdom Viridiplantae; phylum Streptophyta; class Magnoliopsida; order Magnoliales; family Magnoliaceae; genus Liriodendron; species Liriodendron chinense. Next base: position 502,666 of record ML058361.1, on the reverse strand, counting down.
TTTTTGTGATTATCTTGCAAAAATGATGGTTTGCAGGGCCCGCTTTGCGATGGATGTCGATGCATTGGCTCTATTTCTTCATGATTAAAGTAACCCTCCCAAATTTGGAGGGTTCTGATCATGATGAATGGTGGGACCCACCACTGGCTCAATTTTCCATTTTTGGTTAAGTCTGATGTGTGTTGTGATTTTGTTGAATTTTTCTGATGCACTGCTGTTGAGCTCTTAATTGTGCATATTCTAACCCCAATTCATCACTCATTATGTACGGTTTACATGTTTAAAGGACTATTCTAATGCATGATTTGTGATTGTAGGAACAAGAGGGAGATTTCACAAATTGAAGATTAAATGGAGCTCTTTACGAGCATTGAAGTTCATTGGATGAAGGGTAAAGAAGGACCAAAGAAAGACAAAGCAAGGAGAGAAGAGAAAAGAAGAAAGAAAGAAAGAAATAAAGAAGAAAAAGCAGCCTAGACCGGTCAAGACCGGTCGGCCACCCATCTGCTTCGGCCACTGCAGCCGCTGGACACGTTCCAGACTCGTCCGACCGGTCAAGACTGGTCGGCCATAGCTGCTGGAATCATTGCCAATGAAGCTCGACCGGTCAAGACCGGTCGGCCAGCCCAGTCCGACCGGTCCAGACCGGTCGGCCATGTGTAAACGGTCAAATTTCTAATTCGGGCTCCGGATTTCTCTGCGCAATTGCGTAACCTTACGCGAAATCTGGAACTTTCTTGCGTAAAGGACACCTCCAAGCTATAAAAGGACGTCTTCCCTTCATACCAAGGCATGCTAGGACGTGGGGATTGCTTAGGAGACGGATTCTACTTCGGATTTCTAGTTTTCTTCCTGTTTTAGTTATTTTCTAGAGGCTTCTAGTTCAATGATGTTAGAGATGAACTAAAACCTCTTAGCTAGGGCTAAGAGGTGAAGCTTTTGATTCGTTTTTGATGGATTGATGCAACCTAGGTTTCCTTTTTATGATTTAATTGATGAATTTTAGTTAATGTGAGTTTGAATCAAGTACTATTTTGGCTTCTACTTTGATCTCTTGATGACTCCGGGCTCATGTGATTCTTAGTGATTCTAGCTTAGTATCTTAGCTTTGAGCATTGTTTATGCTTGTGTAGTTCATTGATCTACCATCGACTCCGGGCATGGTAGACGCTTTGATTGCCTTGTATGCCAATAGCCTGATTTTCATGTGGGAACTCATTCAACTAAAGTTCTTATCTTTTGTTATATAATCTAAAATAGTTGTTTATTGATTGATTTTGATTTAATTAGAGTTCTAATCATGAGTTGTAATCAAGTCTAGTGACAGGATTTGGTGAAAGCTATGGTTATGAATCTCAACTAGATTGGAAAGAGGCTTGGCCTACACAATTGAGTGTGCCCAAGGCCTGAGCTTGGTTGTGGGAATCAAATCAATGAATAAGCACTTGTTTTAGATAATTGTTGATTGAATCGCTCTATATTCCGATCGGATAGAGATATGAATTCGATTCTGATTGAGTTATGAGAGACCTAGTTGTGTTGATGCATTGAAACTTATCAAAAGTGGATCCTTGGCGCTCTAGTGCCTTTTTAGGTTGAAATTACCTTAACCAGTCACTGTTTAAACCCAAATCGCTATTTTCCAGTTTTAGTTCTTAATAGGATCTTAATTACTAGTTGTTTTAGACAAATTCTGAGGATACCCATACATAAATCTCTGTGGGAATGATACTCGGTCTTTCCGAATTATTATTACTTCGCAACCCTACACTTGGGGAGTGAACAACTGCCCCTAAATCCAGGTGATGGGGCAAATTGTACACTTGCGATCCCTGTTTTGGTGATCCTGACTTTTGGGACCCCAACAGATGCCCCTCCGATGTGTTGGGATGGACGCGCAATCGTTCATTGCATCGCATCGAATTTACGGGTCCCACTATAAATAGTGATGCAGGTCATTTTGGTCATTTCACTTATTTTCAGCGATCAAAGCTTTTCTGCCAGCGCGTCCCTCTTTTCTCCAACGCATCGATTTAATATCGCCAGTGCATAGAAAAAAGGTCGGGTGCGTCTAAAAAACTGGGTAGTTTAATTATTTGACGCGCTACCCCTCAGGGCGTACTGAAATGGACTTGGAATTTTCGAATGCGCCATGATCCTGCGCGTAGTTTAAATGGATGCGCCAGAGTCAGCGCGTTATCTCTTGGTGAAAATACCATTTTTTGGACGCGCTGAGTTTAGCGCGTACTCGCGTTATTCGGGTAAAACCCATTTTAGGACGCGCTGGAGGTAGCGCGTATGGAAATTCACATTTACTCTTTATTTATGGACATGCCAAGGTTGGCGCGTGCACTTTTTGGTTTACTCTACGCGCTGGCCCCAGCGCGTACTCGCTTGATCGGGAAAACCCACTTGTTGTATTTTCATGACGCACCAGGGTCGGCGCGTGCAAAATTTCGAACTTGGTGAAATTGCCACATTTTCTGGACGCGCTAGGGCCAGCGCACCATGTTTTTGGACTTACAAAATTGCATGAATTTTGCGACGCGCTAAGCCCTGCGCGTGTGATTTTTTGAACTTGGTCGAATTGCATGAATTTTTACATTTGCTGGACCCTACGCATACGTTCTTCTGAACTTGTTAATTTGGCCTAATCGTTGGACGTGCCAGGGTTGACGTGTGCCGATTTTTGGGTTTTGAGAAGTTGCCCAATTTAGTGTCTGATTAAGTATGCTTAGCATGGCTTAACACGCTCATACTCTGGTTCAACTGATCATCGCTCGTGATATCGGGTTTGTTATTCCGAAGTGTACAGGGTTCGACACTCCTCTTTTGAATCGGTCATGATACTTATAGTTCCGAGGATTTGTTAGATCCTGCACGTCTGAAACTTTTAGATCACGTTGAACCAGACGTAATGCCCCTATTTAACTCAAGTTGTTCAAAGTTCGAGCATACCTGGATGTATCTTTTCTGATTCTCGTACTTGTATTTTTGCCTGATGTTTTAACGTGCTTGTGCAGATCTTCATGGTTGGTGGTGCTTCCAACGCTGGTCCTTCAAGTTCTAAGGGGACTGTCGTAAACGTAAGAGACATTCGTCTAGGAAGGCGACACAACCATCTGATCAGAACCCGCAGTGGTTCCATCCTCCAGAGAAGTTTAACTTCTACGAGCGCATTTTGTTGCTGCCCAAGGAGATTCAAAGGAAGATTCTTTGCGACAAGGTTCTACCAGCCCCTCCTGATGAGGGCACTCAGGAAGAGTGGGATGCGTGGTATGCTCCCCTGCAAGGCTTTTGGACAGACGAAGTGGTGGGGTCCGAAGAGGGTGAGGCTAGCCCAGTCGCACCCGTGCAGTCTGTCAAACGCGGCCGCCCGAAGACAGCTGGCAAGAGTGCTAAACAAGTATATATGGAGAATCAAGCTAAATCAAAGTCGGACAGAATGAAGGTTGTCTGGTCTTCCGTGAAGCTGGCGGTGTCATCTCTTATGATCCGCAACCCATACACGAAGCAGCACATCCAATTTTCGAAGAGCTTCCAGCGATACCGTTCTCTTCCAAGCATCGAGCCCTCGGATGTGTGTTGCGCCAACTCTTTCTACAGCATTGACTCCTGGACATCCATTCCAGAGACGTTCCTCAACTGCGCTGTATCCAAGAATGGTACACTGCAGTCTGTCCTCGGAGAGAAGGACATGATATTTTTGAAGCCAAACCACGACCCACATTTGTCGTTTCCAGCCCATTATTACGAAACCTTACGCCAAAGGTTTCGCCCTTTGTCCGATGCAGAAATCTGGCCGACCGGAGGGTTCAGGACCCGAGGTCATCTGAGTCCTCATCCAGGCTATGAGGCTTGGGCTAATCGAATCATCGAGCAGCATGAAGATACCCTGAAACAAGTGGGTTTCCTCAGGGCTATCCAAGCGACATCAAGTTATTTCTATAGGGAGCCATGTGTCTACAAAGGGTTTCTGAATCATTGGAATTCCATTACAAACTCCTTCCACCTGTCGTTCGGAGAAATGAGCATATCGCTCTGGGACTTATATCAGATAGCCGGTCTTCCCATCCGTGGCCGAATTTATAATGAATGGACGCCCAGCGATGAAGAGCTGTCCAAAAAGAAAAAGGGCGTCGATGAAGGTTTTTATTCTGAAGCCTGCTATGAGCTATTTGCAGAGCTTCCGCAGTTCTTAAGCTCCAAAGATAAGGTGCCCTTTGAAGATTGGCTGATTTACTTCAGTCATGGCTTGAAGTGAGTTTCTTAGCTTGAGTAATGTATTTCATTTCATTTTATCTTTTTCTTTTACTGATGGTTCCCTTCCTTCCTCAGCTTGGATTACGCGTCATATGATGAAGGACCGCAGAGATAAATTGGTTTTAGAGGCCAAGATGAAGACGAAGTTCCCTCAGCCGAATAAGTTATCTCCTACCTGCGAACTCGCTGGATTTTTAGCCTATTGGCTATGCTGCGTGGCCCTTCCAAGCTCTAAGCAGGCAGACAGTGTGCGAGTCTCCTGTTTTGCTGTGGCGGGGAGTCTGGCTAACGGCCATCGTTATGCACTGGCCCCGGTTGTATTGTGCTCCATCTATCGGGCCTTCAGCGGTGTCATCAGCAACAAGGGTTCTGCCTCCTTCGGACTGAATTCCTCCTTTTGCGGGTGGCATTTCTTTTCGGGCTGGCTCGGGGTGTATTTTCCCTGGGTCTACGGCATAGAACTCAAAGACTTCATCCAGAGGGGGTCGGTTCCGCTGCATGCCTTTCAGAAGCGGAAGATGAACAGCGGAAACTTGACGACTATCGAGGCAAGATAACTCGTCATGATGACATCAACTTCTTCCTTTTCTCTGGGACCAACAACGAGGATCCCGAATTACTTGATGACAATGAGAGCCTTGGTTCCTATGGGCGTTGCTTTCTGATATCTATCCGCCCGGGCTCACTACCTTTGAGGGAGGGTGCTGAGTTTTGCAGGGAGCCGTACTACCCAAACAGATTCGCCAGACAATTTGGTTATGACTAAGGGGTACCGGAGATGCTCGAACCAGTGATAAGAGAGCAACGAGCCTATGGCACAGGACCGATCCATTGGAAGTGGATATGGCGGCAACTTTTGCTAACCAGGTTGGGTTGTTCCTTCATTGTTCCGGGCACCGAGTATACTCCCGGTGCCACATATGGGTGGATGAGGGGTGGGCTCACCAATATTCTTTGATCCGAAACAACCGGCATGTAGTTGATCCTGTCTTCGTCCCCCCTCCGATCGTCGACTGTACTCCCGCTGACGATCTGGGCTATGTGGCAGAGCCACTCCGTCAATTGGCCACTCCGGGCGTGCAGAAGTTTGTGTCCTCTCTGAATGTAATAATAGATCATGAGAAGCCTGAGCATACACTCGAAGGGTGGATCGCTCATGGGCGGAGGGTCACACTGCAAGGGAATTCGGGTTCCCCGCTCGTTGGTCCCATGGCAGAGGGACATAGAGAACGTTATGACATCGGTGATGATGACGATGAAGAGGCCAACGAGGCAGGTGGTGATGGTGAGGGTGAAGACGCAGGAGGGGATGACAGTGGGGATAACAATGACGATGATGTTGGTGATGGTAATGATGGAGGAGGTGGCGGCGGTGTTGAGGGCGGTGATGGTGGTGACGATATCGAGGGTGATGGAGGAGGTGATGGTGAGGGTGGTATTGCAGCAGGGACCCCGTCGACTGGCGGTCGAGGAGGTCATGATCAAAGCCCAGCTAATCGGACGAGTCTATCCTAGACGCTTTGTTCCCGGAGATAGTGAATCCGAACCGTCTCCTGAGCGTTCTGAGCCTCGAGTGAAGACTGCCCCTCGTGTCCCTGTCGTTGATGGAGGGAAGAAGATAAAAGACATGTGGAAGCTGTACAGGGCTGAGAAAGCACGGAGTCGACTCTCCAAAGCTGCCGGCAGCGTCCCGATCGACGACGTTAGTGGACCAAGGGAGGAAGGGGAGATGAGCTCGTAGGCAGACCTTAGTGGAAATCGCCCCACAGAGGAGGGTGAAGATAACGAGCCGATATACGATAGATCTGTTCCCGAAGCAGACATAGAACCCCTCCCTATGGACCTTGACAGTGGGTATGAGCTGAAGATCCTCCCCTTGCCGACCCTGCCAGTACTGTGGCTGTAACCAACCCTAGCCCTACACCTGAGGCAGGCCCTGCTACTATTACGGAAGAGGCAGCACCTCCTGCTGTTGAATCACTTCAAGCCATCACTGCCTCTGAGATCGTTGTATTTTCTCCTCCTGAATTGCCTGTACTAGCCACGAAGATTGCAACCGAATGTGTCCCAGCATTATCAATGTCCGTTGCTTCCACTAGTGCACCGGTCGAAGCAAGTTCCTGCTGGTAAACTACTCGCCTTATTACTTTGTTTACTTCTTTTTCTTTCTTCAGTGTGCTAATGTTTATCACTTCTTTTGCTAGCCACTGCTCCCGCCAGCATCCTGGTTCCTATAGTCTTGCCTGAGGCATTCCTTTCATCTCTTCGAGGCTTATCAAGGACCAAAGCGAATCTTCTGAAGAGCTTACTGTCCGACATCGTTGATTCGTTGAAGAATGGGATGAATGGTCTATCTTGGACGAGGTACTGCAGGCATTAGAGCTTAACGTCACGTGGCTCGGGATTGACATCTCTTCGATAGTCAGCCATGTGTCCCAATTCAAGGATGGGATGGCTCAAGTGAACGAGGCGAGGCGCCTCAAGGTTGACCCTTCCGTCGAGGAAAAACGCGGTCACTTGCGGTCTCTTCTTCCGAAACTTGAGTTACATGAGGCGGACTGTGGCTGCAGTAAAGAATGATTGGCAGGCTGTTGATACGGAATACCAAGAGGCTACTGGCCGTCTTGCGGAGATTGAAAATGAGATGGCCCGATTACGAGCCGAACATTCTGTCGTCCATCTCAAACTTTCGAAGTTCGGCGGTCAGAAGGCACGTCTGCAGTCCTCCATCGACCAGCATGAAGCGAAATGTACTACTGTAAGGGCACAGGTTGCCGAGCTGAAGCAGTCTCTCCAAGATACTCCAGACCCTACCCAAGTCTTGGCCGAGGCTGAGGCAAGACAGAAGGTGATCGAAGAATCTGCAGTTAACCTATTAGAACATTGTTTGAGAACTTTAGACGGTTAAGCTGTAATGATTTTTATTTGTAATTTGGAACATGTTATAATGGATATTGTAACAATATGTATACTATTGTGGTTCTAAATTTATATTGTGCTTTTAGCCTACTTGTCATTTCATTTGAGTTTGAATGCGAATAAATTAGGCCTATTTGGACAGGAACGTCCCCCTGTCAGGACTCAAACCTATACTCGTGTGAACGAAGAGTGTGACCGAGTCTTGGTTTGGGGTTCATCCCGATTCTCGATGGTCTCGAAAAGGTGCAGGTTGTCATGCTTGACCTGTCCTGAGTCTTATTGGCTTTTCTGATACATGTGCAAGCACAAAGTAGATGATTAGTGTTTTGATTCAATCATTGTATGGCAGTCATTTCTTTTCGTGTATACTTTATTACACTTTTCCTCTACTGGGGTGTTTACAACTTGCAACGATAAGCCTATGTTAAGTGTAATATCTTTTCAAGAATCGACCATTCACCAACGAACTGATGCCCTGCCCTTTGCAATCTATTACCCGGTAGGCTCCATTGGAATACGCTTCATCGATGATGCAGACGGGTTCCCATTTCAAGTTGAATTTACTTTTCAATCCTTGGCTCGGTGCCGAACGCTTCATCATTAGCACGAGATCACCCTTCTTGAATGATCTGCCCCTGACACGCGTATCGTACGCGGCTGAAATTTGCTTTTGATACATTTCGAGCCTTTGTTGGGCGGGGCGAGCCTCTTTTCATCTAAATCATCGAGTTCGGCCATTCTGATCTTGACATTGTGCTCGGTTGTCAGGGAGTGTCGGAAAGCGACCCGTAGTGACTCAACCTATATTTCCATCGGGATCACAGCTTCCGTACCGTACACCAGTCAGTAGGGTGTAGCTCGGGTGGCTGTGCAGTGTGTAGTTCTGTATGCCCATAATGCTTCGGGCAATCGTCTGTCCCAGGTCTTTCTTATTTTCTGCTACCGTCTTTTTCAGAATTTTCATGATAGTCTTGTTGAATGCTTCGGCCAGTCCATTCGCAGGAGGATAATAGGGCGATGAATAGTAATGCTTGATCTTGAACTTTGCAGCGCAGCTTATCGATAGTAGTATTCTTGAAAGGTGTTCCATTGTTTGTGGTAATTCTCTCAGGGATACCATGTCGGTACAATATGGCGTGTCGAATGAAACCTTCGACGTGTCTGGCTTTCACATTTCTTAGGGCAATTGCTTAAGCCCATTTGGAGAAATAATCAGTTGCGGCAAGGATGTACTGGTGCCCCTGGGAGGATGGTGGACTAATCGGCTCGATCACGTCCATGCCCTAGGCTGCGAAAGGCCAGGACATCACTGACTGATGTAGTTCTTCCGGCGGTGAATGTATGATATCCACATGGATTTGGCACCGATGACATTTCTTGACGTACTCTATCACATCTTTCGTCATTGCAGGCCAGTAGTAACCCATGTGTCGCACACGATGATGTAAATTCTTCCCTCCCTGGTGAGCACCACATTCTCCTCTGTGAGCTTCTTTCAATGTATCATGTGCTTCATCTCGCAGTAGTACTCCCTCGTATGACCGTTTGTAAAGTACGTCATTCTGGAGTATAAATGAACTGGCGCGTCTTCTGACTTGTGTGCGCATTTTGGGATCCTCCGGTAGAAATCCGTACTTCAGATAATGGATGAATGATTTTCTCCAATCATCTTCCTCTGTAATCTCGAAGCAACAAATGGGATTGGCACTCAATTCTCCACTGCGCAACGCGGTTATCGGTAGAATTTTTCTTTCTTCGATTGTTACCTGAAGTGGGCTGCCTCCGGGGTTAGCCAAAGCAGCGGCTAAGCTAGCGAGTGCATTTGCTTGTACATTCTCCTGTCTCGGTATGTGTGAGATACTACTGTTCCGAAACTGATCAAACATGGATTGCGCTTGGTGGCAATAGGGCGATAGCTCGGGCTTGCGGACTTCATATTCTGTCGTCAGCTATCCGATAACGAGCCTGGAGTCTCCATAGATACGTATTTCCTTGATCTGCATTTCCAGGGCCAACTGTAACCCGATGATAAGAGCCTGGTACTCGGCTTCGTTGTTGGTGCATGCCGGGACTATCGTGAATGAATAGGGTAACAAGTCCCCTTGTGGACTGATGAATATAACTCCTGCCCTTGACCCTATCGCTCTGGCCGCACCATCGAAATACATCTCCCAATGGCGTGCTTCATTAACTGCCATAACCTGATCATCTGGGAGGTCATATTCTACTTCTTCACCACTCGGTACCGGATGTGCCGCCAGGAAGTCTGCAATTGCCTGCCCCTTGATAGCCCGAGCTGGCATGTATGTCACGTCGAATTCTAACAAGAGAAGGGCCCACTTGGCCAACCGCCCAGACAACATGGGTCTGTTCATGAGAAACTTGAGAGGATCCGCCTTGGATATTAATGTTATCTGGTGAGAGAGACACTAATGTCTGAGTTTCTTGATGGCAAAGATCAATGCTAGACAAATCTTTTTGATCAGTGAGTAGTTAAACTCGGCTCCTACTAGCGTGCGGCTCAAGTAATAGAGTGCGCTTTCCTTTCCTTCTTCGTTCTTCTGGGCTAAAAGGGCTCCCAGTGAATTTTCACCGACGGCGATGTAGAGAATTAGTGGCTCCCCCTTGATCGGTGCTGTTAAGACTAGAGATTTTTCGAGCAGGTCTTTCAAAGAGTCGAACGCTTTCTGATAAGCATCTTCCCACTCAAACTGGACTCCTTTCTTGTTGAGGCGTGAAAATGGCTGACAACGGCCGGATAAGTTTGAGATGAATCTTCTTAGGTACAGCGACCCTACCTTGGAAACTTTTCAGCTTTTTGAGATTCTTCGGAGGTGGCATCTCCTTGATTGCCTTAATCTTCAGTCGGGTCAATTTCTATGCCTTGGTGCCTGATGACAAACCCCAAGAACTTGTCGGAGGAAACTTCGAATGCGCATTTCAATGGGTTCATACGGAGGCTTTTCTTTCTCAGTCTTTGAAACACTTGTAGTAGATGCTCTCTATGCTGTTCATGCTTGGCTGACCTCACTATCAGATCGTCTACATAACATTCGACGTACTTATGCATCATGTCCTGGAAGATTACTTGCATCGCGCGCTAATATTGTTGCCCCTGCATTCTTCAACCCGAACGACATTACGCGGTAATAGAATATGCCTAATGTTGTACGGAAGGCCGTCGATTCTTCATCCTCCGGGGCCATACGAATTTGATTATACCCTGAGTAACTATCCATAAAGGACATTACTGCGTATCCTGTCGTGCTGTCAATCAGTAGTTCTGGGATAGGCAGTGGGAAATCATCTTTAGAGCATGCTTCCTTGAGGTTTCGAAAGTCTACGCAGACTCGGATTTGACCGCTCTTTTTCTTGACCGGCACAATATTTGAAATCCATCGTGGGTATTTGACTTCTCTGATGAATCCAGCTTGGATTAACTTTTCAACCTCTTCTTCAATCTTAGGCACTATGTCTGGATGGAATCGTCGTTGGGGTTGTTTGACTGCCTTCTTCCCTTTCATGATGCCTAACTTGTGCATCGCAATTGTTGGACTGAGCCCTGACATTTCTGAGTATGTCCAAGCAGACACATCCTTGTTCTCTTTCAACAGTTGAATGTATTTCTCCTTCTCTTCTTTTAAGACATTCTTGCTCAGGTATGTATTTCTAGGCTCTTCTGGGGTTCCCAGATTTATTTCTTTAAGCTCATCTATTGTGGGCTGTCCCCCATCCTCTATCTGCGTGGGTGCGGCACTGGGTTGAATGATGTCGACTACCTCTTGCGGCTGTACTTCTTCTATAGGACTGATTATCACCATGTTGACGTGTCTAATCTTCATTTTTGCCCCTAGCCCTTCTCTGCCTTGGTAAGCTTCGGTGTTTTCTTCGAACGGTGCTGGCATTCTTTCATTCGAGGCTGATTCTGAGTAATAGAAGCCCATATTCTTCATGATGTTACGGCTGGCTTCACTGCATCTTTCCTCTTCTATTGGTTGAGGTAAACGGAATGATTTCTCGGCCTCGTCCTTGGATTGCACTAGGTTCATTGAGTACTGAATAAAATTTGATTTCTTTCTTCGCATTGGCTACGTGGTGGTACCACAAACTGGCTAGGAGCTCTTGGGAAAGGTTTAACTCTTCCTATTTTCGGTACTGGCACGTTGAAGCTAGATTTGAGCACACTCATGTGCTGGTTCGATATCATCTCTAAGACGGATTGCCCTGGTTGTTGTAAGTGCTTCGGATTATATAAAATTTCTTGGTAGTCCCTTGAGGTTCTTCGGCTGACTGACTTGTAGTTTCTTTCTGAGTAATAAGCTGAGGCTTGTTTCTCTGTTCAAACTTGTTGACTCTATGTTTTGCCCCTTGCCCTTTCTGCACTACATCAGGCTTCTTCGTGACCTCTCTTTCGTCGACCAAATCATAGTACCGGGCATCGGCCAAAAAAGATTCTGCAATCGTATATGGTTTCGAGTCTGCTGTCACTCTGTACTGAACTCTCTCTCTGTTGTACTTGAAGCATTGATGATGGTTGAGGGAATAACGCGGTTCTGATGGAGCCACGACCTTCCTAGCAGAAGATTATACGTTGTTACTACGTCGATTACTTGGCACGTTACTTTTGTCTTTAGCTCTTCAATTTCTAACATCACGGTGATTGACCCTAGAGTGCGCTGGTTATCTTGATTAAACCCTTGGATAACCATGGTACTGGGACGCAGGGCTGACGGTCTGTAACCCAACATCTGTAGTGTCTTCAACGACATGATGTTTACTGCGGATCTATCGTCAAGCATGCATCGCTTAATTTCCGTGTCTCTAATCGTTCCTGTGACCATCAACGGGCGATTATGGTCTGTTGCTTCAATCATGCGGTCTTCTTCAGAGAATGTGATTATAGAGGGGTGATCTATCTGGATTGCTTGCTGAATTGGTGCATTTCCTTCCCAGAATTTATCGGGATTGTTCATTTCTGCTTTGATCTCTGTCATCATCACTTCTTTGACTAGCAGCGCGTTGATCAACATCTCCCTATATACCTTTGAGAGATACAAGGCGTCGTATATGCTCAAGAGAGCTGGGACCTTTCATAGGTGTGATACGACATTATTTGCTACTGGTGATGCCCCTTGCCTCGGCTTCGGCCGACTGGGCGTGGCTTCAACAACTTTCTCAACTTCTGCCCCTTGGGCCTCGTTGATGGTATATCCGGGTTTCCATCTTCTTGCATCGGGTTGACTGGTTCTGGCTGAACGCGTTCCGACATTTGCTTTCCGGACCGGACGATGACGGCATTGACTTCTTCTTCACATGCCCCTGATGTCTCTCCTGTCGATGGCTGTTCTGTGAATGATACCATTGCGCAATGTACCTGAGCCTCGATAAGTCGGCTCTTCTCCTGGCTACTCTTCTTTCTCGTCCCTTGCTTCTTACAGGTTAAGGAGTCTTCGTGTATTCTCGAGCCTCCTACTGCTGCTAACCAAAGTCCAGGGTTCTTCAGGTTCAGGGAACGGGATGTGCAATCGGATGCTTTCTTCTGAGGGGAATGCTGAAATTACCCCAGATGTTTCCTTCCTTGTTGTTTTTAGTGACTTCATACTGATCACCCCTTGGTTGATTCTTCCCTTTAGACTAAAACAATCTTCTGTCTTGTGGCTCAGATATCGATGGTATTTACAATACCAGAGATCATTCACCCTCCCAACTTCGTGTGGACGAATTGGTTCTGGTAAGCGGATTACATTTTCTTCCACTAGTTGTTCCAAGATGGGGATCAGATCGGCCATGTCGAATGTGTACAGGCCATTGGCTCTTTCTCTCTCGGCTATTGTTATTCCTCGAGACACATAAGGCCTCTTGCCTCTATGCTGGGTAGGCGATGCTTTCATGTCCGTCTTGGAATCCACAACCGGCCGCTTCCGATCCATTATGCCTTTGCCTTTGTTTATATTGTGCATTTCTGCAATCCTTATTCCTTCTCTTCTCTGCCTTTCGGGCCTGAAGTTTACCCGGGTTGCGGCTTCTTCCACCAAGTGTGCTTTGGTGGCCAGTTCTCGGAAAGAGTGAAAACTATTCCCGAATAACCCGTACGATATCATTGAGTCCAAGGCTTGCATACACATTTTTTTTGTTCCTTCTCACTGGGTAACTCTTGGCATTGAGCGACTATCGTCCCCCATCGGTCCATGAACCTCTCCACAGGTTCACCTTGTCTCTGTCTGATCAAAGACAGATCTGTTACTGATGTTTCTCTTTCTGTAGAGAAGAATTTCGAGATAAAACTGTCTCGCATCTGTTCCCACGATCTCACTGATCCGGCTGGTAGCGACATGTACCATTGAAAAGCTTTCCCTGTCAGTGTTGACCCAAAGAGCCGCATACAGTAATGTGGGACGGCTGACCAATTCCCTAATGCTGTAAGAAAATGTGTAATATGCTCCTCTGGCGATCCTCTACTGTCAAATTTTCTGAAATCCGCGCATCTGAAGTTGACTGAAAACGGTATTTCTTCTATCTCCAATGGGTACGGAACTTGATATTTATACCTAGTTCCTCTTTCCTTCTCTTTCTCTTGTCGCATGAGGCTTGTGATTGTTTGCGACAGTTCCTCTTTTGACATTTGCGCAGTCGGGACTGACATTCGCTTCGTTGGAACTCTCTTGGCCTGGATAAGCTGTTTGGCGTCAGCTGGTCCTTCCGCTGCCCCTTGAGACTCTTCGGCTGACTGACGCGTGGGTGGTACGGGACTTCTGGTAGCGTTCTAAGCTATCAAAGTGGTCAGTGCTTCTTGAATGATCCTCATTCGTTCATTCGTCTCGCGATTAGCCTGAACTAATCTGTCGATCTGATCTTGGACTGTAGGCAATTCTTCTGCTTCATACGGTCCCTCTTCTTCCTCTGCTACTTGAACCATTGCGATCAGCGCTGGTCGTGCCTTCTGAACCTGCCCCTATAGTGGCTGAAGAACTGTCATGGACTGGGCAGTTTTTCACATGTGCAGTTCCTATCGATTTATGTGTGATGCGGGTAGCCCTGGACAATGGTGGAAACTGTTCGATTGTCATTACAGGTACCGAGGGACCTGACTGATATAACCTGACCGCTGATAGGGATGTTCTACCCCTGTTTTGGCTGCCATTGTCTCCTGATTGCAAGGAGAGGTCTTACAATGTTCACCTTCTTGTATGCTGCTAAGAGGGCTGCTTTCTTTTGCTCTTGCTTCTGTCGGCGTGTTTCAACCAACTGCCATCCTGAGTTGGAAATAGTTGTTGTAGGTTGGGGTGAAGCGGGGGAAGCCGAAGCCTCCGGTGACAAGGAAGGTGCATGAATTGTTCATCGAGCATGTCATTTCTTCTGCTGTTCTAGTATTTCACTAATTTTGCTGTGTCATAAAAATCATTAGAACAGTTCACAAATGCGGTCGGGAGAATGAACCCATCGATCGCGGTGCATAAACTAACGAAAATGAGCAAGAAGGTGACAAATACGTGTAGTTGTAGGAAATTTGTGGGTTCAAAAACCTTTTAAAGCATCTATTGCCTTAGAGATGAAGGGAAGAACGTTCCCGTTGAGAGTCGCCAGTTTGGTGCCCAAGGGGCACCGAAACATTACGCCTCGCGGTAACTTTCTTATGCGTAGATTCATGTTTGTGAGTAATTGATCTTAGGGTGTCTCTACATTCAGTTATGACCAACGATTCTGGTATAGTTCGATCTCCAGCAAAGTCGCCAGTTTGTTAGAACTAGAAAAATGCTCAGGCGCAGTTTTCTTGTGTTTTGTTGTTGTGGGGTCCTGAATAATAGAAACATTCATAGACAATCACAAGCATTCACAAAAGTACACAAGAGAAGAGATATCACAAGGCGAATTTTATTCAAGAGATCATGAGATCTTGTACATTCCAGGCCGTGATCTGGCACGAGCCCTTAATTACATCGAATGATCGATGACCCTTGATTAGAAGGCAGAAGACTAGTCAGAGGGGCTATGGTTTCAGAGTTCATAGTCGTAAAGACCTGTATTTTGTGTGGTCGTGAAGACCTGTATTTGTAGTGGTCGTAGAGACCTGTATTTGTTATGTTTTGTTATGGACTGATCCATCTTTGTATGAGTCAGATGTCTATGTCCCATGTTTTGACTGGAGATCCGGGCTGAGACTGTCAGGGTTTTTAACCGAGGGGTGCGACTCTGGGCCTGCGCCCGTCATTTGTGATGGGTGACCACGGGAAGACCGATCTGCAGTTGTATGTACCTGAGCAGCTCAACCAGCGGATGACGTTTGGATGAGTAGGGCATCGACTGTTCTTGAAGTGTCAATCTTTAACAAATTCTGTGTAATAGCTCAGAACTCTCTCTATATAGTTTATCGTGTTAACAATAGTCCCATTTGCTTAGTCCGGACCTGAATTCGGGTCATATTATGATAGTACGTGTGATGATGATACATCAGTATGATTCTGGGCACTAGCGGCCTCTTTTCGAGAAGTTATTTCGTTCATCTCGTTGGATTGGATCGGACTCTGAAGGCTTACATTTTGCTCATTGGGTGGCCTGGATGAGTTATTTGACTGCTCCGTTGCGTCCGAAACGCTCGAAATACCCAAAATAGGCCAAAACAGGGCTCGAAAACATCATAAAATGAAGATTTAAAGGTGCTGAAATGAACGTTCAAAGTGCTGATTTTTATGATCCGCTGGCCTGATTTTACTGATGCGCTGGGGCCAGCGCGTCGAAAAATGATTGTTAAAGTGTTTGATTTTCCTGATCCGCTGGCCTATTTTTGTGATACGCTGGGGCCAGTGCGTTAAAAAATGATTTTTGTTAAGATGTGTACTTTTCTGATCCGCTGGCCTATTTTTGTGATGCGTTAGGGCCAATGCGTCCAAAAATGACTTGTTTTTATAAACGACTGATTTTCCTGATGAGCTGTGCTATCTTTCTGATGCGCTGGGGCCAGTGCGTCCTTAAAATGATTAGTTTTGGAATATTGATTTATTTGATCTGCTGAGGATATTTTTCTGACGCGCTCGGGCCAGTGCGTCCGAAATTAAAATAACTTTGTTTTGAAAATGATTGATTTTTGTGATGCGCTACTATACTTGCACAATTTTAAGTTATCTCATTGCCGGACCTGCTGTGGTCGGAGATGGGATTTTCGGTGAGGGATTCCGTCGATCGGAAGGGGGTTCCGGTGATCGGAAATGGGTTTTCCGGCGAGAGATTCCGGCGACTTCTTGAAATGCCCAAGGGACGCAGCTCTCTCTCTCTCTGGATCTGTTCAAATGAGCCGAAAAAGGGGGTATTTATACCCAAAAACATCGAAGTTCGACCAATAGGAGTCCGCTACGTGTAGCGCGTCGAGAAAGTAGGTTGGCGTGTCGAGAAAATCACTCGGCGCGTCTTAAAATGCCTTAGTTTGAATGCTGATTTTTAGGGCGCATTGGCTGTCAGTGCGTCCTGAAATTCCTGAAAATGCCTGATTAATTGGACGCGCTGAGGGTCAGTGCGTCATGAAATTCCTGATTTTTTTGATGCGCTGGACGAATTTCTTGATGCGCTGTGGGTCAGTGCGTCCTGAAATTCACTTTGTAAAACTGTTTGAATTTCTTGATGCGCTGGGTGAATTTCATGATGCACTGAGGGCAGTGCGTCCTAAAATTCACTTTTTAAAACTATCTGAATTTCTTGATGCGCTGGGGGTATTTTTTGATGCGCCGACGTACTTTTTTGTGATTATCTTGCAAAGATGATGGTTTACGGGGCCTGCTTTGCGATGGATGTCGATGCATTGACTCTATTTCTTCATGATTGAAGTAACCCTCCCAAATTTGGAGGGTTCTGATCATGATGAATGGTGGGGCCCACCACTAGCTCAATTTTCAGTTTTGGTTAAGTCTGATGTGGGTTGTGATTTTGTTGAATTTTTCTGATGCACAGCCCCTAAATCTAGTGATGGGGCAAATTGTACACTTGCGATCCCTGTTTTGGGGATCCTGACTTTTGGGACCCTAACAACGAGCATCATCATAAACTTTGGGTCCACTTTTGAATGGTCAAACACTTTTCAAATGAGATATCTCTAATCCTATTTGAAGGCTTATCAAACAATCTTTCTAATGATCCCAAGCTCACCTTGATGTGATCTGTAATGAGGGATTCATGGTTGTTTTCGTGAGATTGAGCCATGTTAGAAATGTGAATGCAAACTATTGCGTTCACTTTTGTTACATTGTCACATTCATTCTTTATAGTGCCACGTTCTTTTACAGTATACCCGTGTTTGCTCTTATTACCAGTATCACGCAATCCTACAAAGATAGTCAATATGTCTATCCTTTTTATTGCTTTTATTCTGGCTATTAGTTTTTTTTCTTCTTTCCTTTTTTTATTAGCAACTTCTTTTTTGTATAGATTTTCTAATTTTAAAAACTTCTGATTTTACTCCACATTGGCATGTGTGATTGCATGCAATGGACATGGCTCTATTCGTGTGTAGGCCCAACAAACCCGTGCTATCTGATGCCATGTTGTACTAATCCATGTCGCATACCTCCATTGATATTTCTTCCAACAGAAGAAGTGAATTCCTCCTCTCAAGTGCCTATCAATCCATATTTCTGGATGGAGAGAGGTAGTTGTAATTGCACTTATTGGTATTTACTATTAGAGACTACCATGGTTGATAATTCTAACCATCTTGTTTGTGGTGAATCACCATACATTTAAAAATGGAGTAATAATTCACATTCATCAGGCAAAAGAACTGTAAGACCCGTACCCTGATTAACCTACCGTACATTTAGTTTCCGATGCCGGTACATCCAGGACTGACCAGATTAACGATCTCTTATCACGACCCTGATTTAGTACCGCAACGACCCAAGACTTGTACCCTTGCGACCGCACGGGCGCCACGATTCCAACGTCGCGCGGCATGCTTCGTTTCGATACCCAGTTTGAAAGATGCATTCATGTGCGTAAATCAAGATGGGCCACGCTACATATGCATGGCGTGGGCCCCACTTGCACAAATCCCAAGGTTATCCCATCAATCAATCAAATATCCCATCAATCAATCAAGCATCACATCAATCAATCAAATGTCCCATCAATTACATCCCTCTCTCTCCCCATAAGTCAACTAAGCCCATACCTAAGCCACTCCCCCTCATAAATGCTCCATTTCATTTCTACCCCCTCTCTTTCAAAATTCCATCCATATCCCCAAATCCCCTACCACAAAAGGGGCATACGTATGGCCTCCCCCATTTCCATTTTATAGAGAGAGAGAGAGAGAGAGAGAGAGAGAGAGAGAAGATTAAGAAAAGAAGAGATTAAAGAAAGAGTATTTGTGAGCTTAAGTGATTAGAGGAGGAGATCCACCCCCATCAAGCCGTCCGATCGACTATTCGACCGTTTAACGTCATAGTGAGTGCATCCCTTTCCCCTAGGTTTCGTGTAGAATCAAGGGATCGAGTGGGGCCCACCATTTTGATGGTGTGGATGTCACTTGATTACCCATTTTAAGGAGATGGGTGGGCCACATATGTGGACCCCACCTAAGTGTAATGCATCCACGCACTTCAACCATCTTGCTGGATCATTGAGGACAAAAGTCCAAGATGAGGCTTGTTCAACGTGGAAGTTTACGTGAAGTTTGTGTATTTTATTTACGTTGTTTATGCATTTTGGGAGGCCACACTTGCGGACCCCACCTTGATGCATGTGTCTAATCCATGCCATCCATTTGTTTTCCTATGCCATTTTAGGCATTGGCCACAAAAATCAGCTGAATCTAAATTTCAGGTGGGCCGCACCATAGAAAATAGTATTAACAACGGTGCTTATTGTTGGAACCTTTTTAGGCCCACCATGATGGTTTTACAACACGAAAACTGACCAAGCCAGGGTTTATTAGACCAACCATTAGCTGGCCTACACGGTGGATGGATTGGATTTCTCTAATGGACCCCACCCCCCTTGTTTATTTTAAATAAACTATAAATAGTAAAGAAGTAAAGAAAGTAAGAAAAAAAAGTTGCTTGGAGTGTGGCATTGTTGAGACGTAAAGTGATTTTTGGGCTTGGAAATGGCCCCACATGTAGGAACCACTATGTTATATCCACGCCGTCCATCGATCTCTCCATATCATTTTAGGCCAAGGGCCGAAAAATGAAGAAGATCCGGATCTCAAGTGGGCCGTTCCGGAAGAAACAATATAGACTGTTGAAACCCTTTCAAGGCCCACTATCATGTTTCTGTACAACAAAACTTACTCAAATCAAGACTCTTTAGGCCCACATTAAGCTGGCCAATCTGATGGACGAATTGGATATCCCATGTGGGCACTACCGTGTAGGGGAAAAAAAAAAAAGAAAAAGAAAAGAAAAGAAAGAAAGCCACTGGACAGATAGCTAGCGTCCAGAGGACGCTGCTGCCTAGCAGCGTGAGGGCGTAAGCCCCATTGGGCGTTAACCAGGGGGCCCCACTCAGGGACCCCACCATGATGTATTAGTTTTATCCAAACCGTTCATCTGCTTTGCCAGATCATTTTAGGACATGGGCCCAAGAATGAGGCATATCCAAGTCTCAGGTGGGCCACACCATAGAGAACAGTGGGAATAGTGACGTCCACCATTGAAACTTCCTAGGGCCCATCTGTGATGCTTATTTGCGGACCAACCCAGGCAGGGTCACACATGACCTGCTGTTACCTGCTCCCTTGGCACGAATGGTTAGGATGAAGGGAGAATACAAATATCAACTTGATCCAAAGCTCGTGGGGACCACACAGTGGGCGCTGCCAGGCAGCGTGCCAGGCACGCTGTCCAAGCAGGGCCCAACTCATGTGGCCCAACCTGATGTATGTGTTTAATCCTCACCGTCCATCTGTTCCTCCAGCTTATTCTAGGGCAGATGCCTGAAAATGAAGAAGATTCAGATTCCAAGTGGGCCATGCTGCAGGAAACAATGTCCACTGTTGAAACTTTCTTAGGCCCATTATTATGTTTTTGTGATAGGTATCATACCCCAAATCGGATCTCTTTAGGCCCGACATGAGCTGGACAACCCAATGGATGGATTGGATATCTCATGTGGACCCCACCTTGTGGAAAATAATAATAATAATGAGAAGTAGGATGCTGGATAGTCAGCGTCCGTGAGAGGCGGAAGCCCTCTATGGGCGTGAAAAAGGTGGCCCACTCATGGGATCCACCATGTTGTATATGTATTATCCACTCCATCCATTCATTTTGTCAAATCGTTTTCAGGTCTAGGTCAAGAAATGGGACAGATCCAAATATCAGATGGGCCACACCATGAGAAACAGTTGGGACAGAAATGCCCACCATTGAGACTTTCCTATGGCCTACCATGATGTTTTCTTGCCTTCCAATCTTGTTGATGAGGTCACACAGACCTGTATGAAGGGACCACACCAATATCATCTTGATCCATAGATTGTGTGGGCCCCACCATGAGAAATAGTGGAGATTGAACGACTACCATTGAAACTCCTCCTAAGGCTATTGTGTTGTTTATTTTTCCATCCAACCAAAGGCTATGAGGCCCATCTTGGGTCCCACCTTGAAAGATGTGTTGTATACATTGTTGTCCACCTTGGCAGGGGCGTGGGGCTCAATTTTGGTTGGGCCACACATAGGAAATAAGGGTAATTGAATGCCTACCATTGGAAACTTTCCAGGACCCATCTGTTATGTTTATTTGTCATTCTTCCTGTTCATAAGTCACCCAGCCATGGGTGGGGTTCCACACATGTGCTGTGCGGGCCCCACCATGGTGTTTGTTTGTCGTCTCACTTGATTTGTGGGAAAGCACAAATATCGGGTTGATCCCAAACAGTTGGGGCCCATTGATGTATGTGGCTTCCCCACTCCTTTGTACGATTATCCCCAACCACGGGACCACCTTGTTATGCATGTGTTCTATCTACGTCAGCCATTGGCCACTATGGTGCGATATGTATGTTGGCCACGATTAGGGCCGCCTTAATTTTGTGCTTGATCCAAACCATCCAAATGAATGGACTCTAGCATGTTATGTACAGGATGGCCTTGGGACCACCTTAGTGTGCGTGTTCGAATGACCACGTTATACATCCGGTGGATCCACCTTAATGATTAGTTGTGTAAACCTTTATTGAAAGGTCATATAGATCTGGATGCATGAGAATTCCTAAAGTTCACATGAACCAAGTCATAGGGCTACCTTCTTAACTCACCCTGTTGAACCATCTTGTCAATTCACCTTGTTAACTCACCATGTTGACCCGCTTTGTCAACCTGCCTTATTGACTCACCATGTTGACTGATCTTGGTAACTCAGCTTGTTGTATGCCCATATGACTCACCCCTCCTACCCTTGTACTTAACTATTAAAGACCACCATATCGTGTATATCCCATCCATACCGTCCGTTTACCTTTAGGACGAGTGTGGGGTCCATCCTTGACATTAGTAGGTCATCTAGGTCATCAATTATATGGAGCCTATCTTGATGTATGGGTTGGATCCGTCATCCTTCTTCGCACCCCATCGTGTTGTCCATCTACCTCAAGACTATCCAATCACCTATGTTCCATTGTCATGTTGTTTATCTGTCTTGCATCCCATCCTACGTCAGTGTCTCGAATCTATGTTGTTCCTTTTATGAACTAATCGTTAATGTAGATCCCAACTGCACTATCGTACTATGGGTCTCGGCATGATTTTGGGTATTCTACTCTTGCCACTCTAATAGGTTCTACCTTTGATGTGTCGGTAGTGTATTCAATCATTTTCTTTCCATTTGGGTTATCTGAATGTTGAAGGTTAATCCACACTGTTCAATTGTTGGACCATCTGTGTTGTTGTATACCATCCATTTAGGGTCCTATCTCTTTGTGTTTGCGTGTGTTATAAGTGAATTATCTTTTTATGATGTTTTTAGTATGTCTGTTGCCACACGTAGTGTTGTTTAGAATACTCCAATGCGATCTATATACTATATGCTTCGACGACTTCGACGACTACCATGCATGTGTAATGAGTATACATTCTGAATCACCATTGTTAGTTGGGGACCACTAAGGCATAAATGCATTCATAAAGCATTCGAGATGTAGTCGCGTAAATGTAATTCACGTGCTCTCTATCGCAAACCTCTCCAATAGGTATGGGACTATTTGAGGACAAGAATCTATTATCCTGATTTACACTGTATGGTAGGAATAACTTAGCATACCTTGTAGCCCTTGGTGCGAGATTCCCTGGCTAGCGACATCCCGTACTATGACTCGATCATTCATATGTGTCCCCTCATCTTAATCATATCTCAAATAGGTTGGACTAGATTGATTTATTGCCATCGTGGTAGATTGACTACTTGTTGGCACTCATACTGTATGCTTGGCTCATGCGTCATGAATGCTTGGCTCATCTGATTGTTTTGTATCAACTGGCCATAGTGGCCGCGATTGTCCTGCAGTTCATTATCAGTTGACGGTGACATTGTATTTGAGACCCTATAGTTTTATGGTGCTCTTTGGAGACTTGCACGGGCATGTCCTCCCACGTTTGTATGCATGGTTGCATTTCGCACCGTCTGCTTGTGCCGCACATAGCATGGTTACTACATTGCAACCACAACTCCATCGTGGTTTGCAGAACACCGGAAATATGTGATCTTTAAACTGGATGCCAAAGATGTCCCTAGGTGAAAGTCCCTGATCCCGTTGGTACCAAGGTGGGTGCTCCATTCAAGGACCGAGTGGTTTAATCATACACCAGTATGCCAAATATCAAACGACGGTATTTTCCACTGCACGTGGTCAGTTTGGAAGGAGGTCTGACCCAACCTGCCGGAAGAGTGTTGGCAAAGTGGGTTGAGTTTGACCAGCTGTGAGTAGGTCCACTATTGCACCAGATAGGCTTTGGCATTCTACTGGTGAGTAGTGAGGTCTGTGAGACCCCGGTGATGTTCCGTTTCAGAGATGGTATTAGTATCAGCGATATGACTGATGTTCTGTATGGTATTGGACTGTCCTGACGTGGGCAGGTGTGATGTGGGCGAGGCTGTAAGCCTGGGCGAGCTACCAGTCCGAGTCCTGTATTGCTTAGGTGATCGCGACATGACTGTTCGTATCTGGACCACTATACTAAGAGGTGGTGATTTGCATACATGCATTGGATCATTGTATGTGACATTAGGCCCTGTAGGCCATCGCATAGTATAAGTATATAGCCTTGGTAGGCTGGTTACCTGTATTGCACGCTTGCATAGCCATGGTAGGCTAGTTATCTGTATTGCATGCTTGCATAGCCGTGGTAGGCTGGTTATTCATATCACATGATCGTGTAGCCTAGTGAGGCTAAGTTTTGGTTTAGATTTCTCATCATGCTTTATTGCTTACTCTGATATTTATCATGCTTGTCATATGTATTGCGCACGCACACACGCACTCACAAAGCTTCGTTGGAAGCTTATGCGCATTTGTTACGCTGCAGGTTATAACAGAGTGTATCAGCAACGTTAAATTGGAGTTGGGAGTGCAGTAGCAGGAGGTGCCAGATTGTGCACAGTTTTTATATTTACGCATTGTATATTTACCTTTCAGTACTGTATGTAAACGAAATGATTTAGTGGAAATATTGTGTTTGTCTTTGATGGTACTCATATGGTGATGCTCCATGTTTCAAAAAAAAAAATTTCAGACCCTAAAATCCTTCTTGTGGTATCCCAGGATCGGAACCTGGCGTGTGGAGTTAGGATCTGAGATCGGGGTACTATGGGGGCTGCCACCTCTGAATACGGGTTATGGGGAATGACGTCGAGAACCGAATTTGGGGCGTAACAAGAACTTCATTAGTTGAATGTAATCATTAGATCATACAAGGTTTTTTTTTTTTTTTTTTTCCTTTTCCTTTTCTTGCTTTCTTTCTACTTTTTTTTTTGTGTGTGTACGCGTGCGCGCACCAAATTCATCGTGGGACTCATTGGATGAATACTTCATTAGACTAATATCAAGCTGGAAGTTGGTAGTCCAACAGCTAAAATAGTTCCTTATGATTGAAATATCATTTTAAAACTTTTGCATAAAATATATTAGTGATTAAATATCTTTGTAACCCAATATTATTCTTATTATAATGAGATGATGTCCTTTTCTTATTAAATTTATGATACAATCTCCCTTTGCCCAACACAAGATAAAAAGAAAAAGAAAAAAGAAAAGAAAAGAAACACATTTTCTCATATAATCACTATCAATACAAGCACACTCTTATGCCCAGGCTAAATATATCAAGAGCTTATTTAGAAAAGTATTTAAAAAATTAATTTTATTTTGAAATCTTTGTCAGCATAACTATCAATAATAACTTAGTAATAACTAAGGTAAAACGAACCTTCATCTAATATTTGTGACTAATTAACTTGTCTGTCTCGGTGAATCCCAACCCCAAGATAGAAGTCCTTGATTGCATGCATTTCTGCAACAACATCTCTCATACACATTCGTTCTCCTGGAGATTCTGTAGAGCACAACAAACCGATCTTGACCATTGAAATCAAGCATTCATGCATTCTATTTCTCCTATCAATATGATTTTCATTGTGTTGAGTAGCTTCAGCTTCTTCTTCAAGCAGTTGTGGATCAACAATCTCTTTTACTCGTTCCGGCAAAGCCAACTCAACAAAATGATGAAGGCTTAGATTGTCCTTAAACAAGTCGTCGGTTGGCCCCTTTCCAGTGATCATCTCCAACAAAAGGATTCCATAGCTATAAACATCTCCTTGTGTAGATGCTTTACTGCCCATCCCATACTCTGTAATTTATACATCTCATATTGGAACGTAAGTGACCATTTGATAAATAATATCAAAGGTTGAATTTTGAGAGAGAGAGACAAGGAAATATTGTATTTGAATAAATAATTGGCATTTTTGCTATTCTAAGTATCCAAATTTCTAACATCAATAGTGTGTTATGAACTTGTAAGTTCTTGCAAAGATGATCTACATTGAACAAGACTACTAAAATGAAAAAACTAAACACCTCTATCATCAAGTGAACATATAAATTATTGTTGTGACTTTTATGTAACACACATCTTAACTAAGGACATTGTCATAAAAGAATTCTTTATAACTTATTATGGTGTGATTCATGTGTAACATGTATCTTAACTAAAGATGTTATCAAAAAAGAATTCTTTATACCTTATTATGGTGTGATTCATGTGGGGGTGGAAGTGACTACTGCTTGGTACATATAGATCTTTAAAATTAATGAGATTTTGATGACACTAAGTTTGAATCTTGTTGCATGTGGGTCCTTCAAATCTGAGGTCATTTTTTTAGGACCGGGATCCAGATAAAATTGGGTTCGGGTATCCGTCTGATCCTTGTACCTTTGTTTTGATTTAGGCTCAGGTCAGGTCTGAATCCAGTCTAAGTCAAGTACTTGATTAGGCCCACCCAATTCATGGATTAGATGGCACTCATGTACCACTTTTAGACATGCATGGTGTGTAATAGGCTTCCATATGTGCTTGTAGCTTAGAAAACATCATTCCACGTTATGTAATACGCAACCTAGGTCACACAGAACTTTCATTTAGATCAGACAAAGGATTGGGCAACAAATGATGCTTTTTCGCAACTTAGGTGGGCTCTGGTAAAAATCAAGAGTGGGCATCCCCTCCCACTTTGTTGTGGCCCAACTGATTTTTGGGCAATAGGGCTTTCATAGTGTTAATTGGATGACATCTCACCTGACCATTCAATTTGTCTCACCATGAAAATTGAATGCCTCCAAAAAAGAACAATTAGATAATTTACCAGTGTTCTACATTCAATGTACAATAGTGGCCTACTTGATTGCAAGAATGATCAGGCAAAGGCAACATGCTTGCTAGAGCCCACCTAAGGAACATGCCTCGGTCATATGTGGGGCATATAAAATCCTAAGCCATTCAACAGATGGGACCCACTATAAAAATACCAGAACCAATACAATAAGAAGTTCCATTATTCAGCCAAATGTATGGGAAAATTTGGAAGATTAAAAAAACATGACTAGTGTTTCATTTTAACCCGGAAGCATTATGTTATCCCAGTGCATGCTTGCAATGGCCCGAGCTCATGGATGGCTATGATTTTACTGAGTGTGTGCCACAATAGCACGTGTGCCATAGTGGTATATATGCTACCTAGAGATTCCATCCACCTAATAACCCAGGCAACTTTACATTGAGAAATTTGACAATGAAAGCATACTTTGACGTACAATAATTTTCCTTGCTCGTGTCATTTATGTAGAAAATCTAAGCCATGCAGAGGGTGGGATGATCCATAAACATGACCTTCGATTGAAAAAAAAAACCCATCAAAATTATGGAAGAGAGCCAATGGTCTTACTCACAATATGACTATGGCTCACCTAACATCTCCATTGGTCTAAAATTCACTTTATAGCATAGCCACCTTCTATATGGCTCATATTTTCCACACAAGTGATAAAGTAATGAGAAGGTGTGAGAGTTATCGCTGGAAAAGAAAGCATTACATGTGAAGCATGTGAATGTGGACGTGCAACATTATCATATGTGTACATTTCTCATCTAAATAAATATACAGTCACTATGTTAATTGGTATCTATAGTCATTGAAGCCTTATTATAATTTTCTAACTATTAAAAATAAGAAGTTTACTCCACAGGCAAATTAATGCTAAATGCCTCTTAAAACTGCCCTAATGAGTGGACCAGCCTTACTTTCGTGCATGGTTTGTTTTCATGCTGGGGCTATCTTGTCCCACACACCCAAGTAGGCACATGTAAGGTATGTATGGACCGTAACTTGTGGTTGAGAGAGAGAGAGAGGGTAATGGTCCCACAAGGCCATCCTTGCGAGCAAAGGAGTTGGTGTCAGGTGCGCCCAACCATAATGTTTATGTGAAATCCACCCCAAACTCTATGCGAGTCACCTCATTTTAGGTCTAGGATATATAAATTAATCAGCACCATCCATAATTCAAGTGGACCATACAATTGGAATCTGTGTATAGGGCAACACTCACCTTACAAATTGTTTGCCTCCGCATGGCCCAATTGAATTGTGGATGGGCCTATTTTGGGCGCAGGCCTAATTTTAGTTTCCATCTAAGGTTGGATTGAATTTCATATTATCATCACGGTGGGCTTTATAAAATCAAAGGTGGAGTCTCTCTCTCCTAACGTTTTCTTTTGGTGTGTCACACTTAAATCGTAGGTCAGTCTGATTTTTTGGCCGTCGGCCTAACTCATGGTGGGGCGCACCTGAGATGATCCCTACTTTAGTCGCAGGTCCAGTCTCCAGCAAGCAAATAGATTGGGAGTCTGGGGTTAAGGTGTGTGTGTGTGGAAATAGATATATAAGATTGTTACCTGGAGCGATGTACCCAATAGTTCCCTTCATTATAACCGAGCTAGTTTGAGTAACCTCAGATAAGAACCTGGCTAGCCCGAAATCACCCACATGAGCAATCATGTCATCATCAAGAAGGATGTTGCTCGGCTTTAAATCTCGATGAATGACTGATGTTTGGCAATGATTATGTAAATAATCCAATGCAGAAGCCACATCAATGGCTATGTTTAGCCTCTGAGTAAACTTCAAGTTCCTTCTCAGCTGCTCAGGACCATCTATGTGCAACCACTTCTCTAGACTTCCATTGGTCATGTACTCATAGACTAGAGCTTTAAAATCATCACCCTTAAAATCAATGCTTGAGCAACAAGTTAAAATCTTAACAAGATTCCGATGCCTAATGTTTCTCAAGGCTTCGCATTCAGCCATGAAGCTCCTTAGAGCTCCTAGTTGTTGAAGGTTGAAGACTTTCACTGCTGCCATAGTTCCAACACGATCTAGAATCCCTTTATATACAGCGCCAAAACTTCCAGTGCCGACCAAGTTGGCAGAAGAGAACCCATCTGTTGCTTTAAAGAGTTCTGCATAAGATACGTTCACAAAAGGTTCCTCCGCAGAAGGCACAGCAACAGCAATAGGCTTCCTTCTTGACGTTCTTACCCAATAAAGAGCAGTAAAGAAACACGATAATGAAAAAAGACACAGGGCAACACCAATTATAATGAATTTTACTTTTGAAGCAAGAGGCTTTCCCCGTTTCTTGGAAGCTTGGCTAGAGCACGGATGCAATTTTAATTCTTGAATACCCCCACAAAGCTTACTATTTCCGAGGACTGAAACTCGACTGGCATTCCCAAAGACCCCTTGTTTTGGTAATTCACCCTCAAAATCATTGAAGGATAGATTTAGATACTGTAAATCAAGCTTCTCCAGGTATTTTGGAATCTCCCCAGACAAGTTGTTGCGTGAAAGATCCAGGATTCGAAGGCCTCTTAGAGTACTAAATGTTGAAGGAATTGATCCTTGAAAGAAGTTTCCATCCAACCTGAGATACTCCAGGCTGAGACAATTGCCTAGTGAGCTTGGAATTTCGCCTGACAATTTGTTATCAGAAGCTCTGAAGTTTCCAAGAGCTTTCAAGTTACCAACTTCCAGTGGCATACTATCAGTGAAAGAGTTATTTTCAACGTAAAGTTCAATCAAAGATGGAAAGCCGAAGAGTTGTTTGGGGAAGCTACCGCTGAAGTTATTATTATCGATGTATATGAATTGCAGGTTTTTGCAATTAGCAAGAGTTGAAGGTATGCTTCCCGATAGATTGTTTTCATATAAACCGAGTACATACAATCCGGAGATGTTGCCAAAGGAAGACGGAATTTTCCCTGATAATTCATTTGCACCTAAGTGCAGCTCCCCCAACTTGTTAAGCTTCCCAACACCGATGGGAACAGTACCTTTTAATAAGTTATACTCCATACCCAACACTGTTAAGCCAACAAGATTCTGAATCCCAGATGGGATGCTTCCGAATATCCTGTTACTCCCTAACACAAGTATTCTCAACTGTGTAGAAAGATTAGCTATGGAGTCCGGCAACGAACCGCTGAGATGATTTCGGTGTACCTCCAGGACTTGTAAGCTACTGCAATTGGTCAAAGAATGGAGAAAACTCAAGTCATGAGCTTTCCCAATTCCAAGTTCATTACCCCACAAACGTAACTGGTAGAGATCCTTTAGGTTTCCAAAATTCATAGGCACGGATCCACTAAAACTATTGTTTCCAAAGTCAATAAGTACAAGTCCTGAAGTATTGGATAGTGAAATTGGTATAGGTCCTGTGAATTGGTTTCGTCCTGCGTAAAGCCCTTGGAGATTAGGAAGAGTGAGGCCTAAGTTAGGTGGAAGGTTTCCATGCAATCTGTTCGAACCCACGTCCAAAATGTTGATAGAAGAGAGATTGTATAGTTGGGGCGGAATCATACCTGACAGTTCATTGTCAGAAATGCCAAGCACCTCTAAGCTTGACAACCGACCAAGGTCGTCTGGGATGCTGCCTTCCAGACTGTTTCTTGAGAAATAAAGGGCAGTGAGAGATGAAAGGTTTCCAAGTGAAGTTGGAATGCTTCCTGTAAGATCATTGTTAGCAAGGCCCAATTTGGAGAGCTTCAATAGAGAGCCAAGCTCAGTTGGAATCCTCCCTACAAGCCTGTTCCGGTGAAGATAGAGGAGTTTGAGTTCGGAAAGGTGGGTCAGATTTGCTGGAATTTCTCCGATGAATGTATTATTGTCCAGTCCTAGATAGCGCAAGCGGAACAAACGGCCAATCTCTTCAGGAATTGGTCCGTTGAAGCTGTTGTTTGCGAGATCGATTCTCCTGAGGAAGCTGAGGTTCCCTATGAAGGGAGATATGGGGCCCACCAAGTTCTGATCTGTGAGGTTCAAGGCGGTGACCCTTTGAGGATGCCGGCGACCACATGAGACTCCTTTCCAGTTGCAGAAGTGGAGAGAATCGTTCCAGGAGCTCAAGGAATGAAGAGGATCTTCAGTTATTAGATGTTTCAACTGGATCAAAGCAAACCAATCGGTTTCGTTGGAGAAGTGAGGGACAGATGCAGATCCGGAGAAGCATTGAAGGTGAAAGGAAGAGAGAAGGAGAAATGACCAAAATGCCCATAGGCTCATAAGCTGGAGATCCATTATTGAGTTTGTGAATGCAGGAAAGCAAAAGTGAGGAGACAAATATAGAGTGGATTCGGGGCCATTGATGACTTTTTGAAGACTCTATGGAAGACTCGATGACCACAGGCGTATGGAACGGTCGATGACCAGGAAACAGCCGTGAGAATCACGGACGCGGATTAGCTACTGACAGGTTTGAGTATCCATCTCACTACTGAAGTGACGTCACCAACTTATGTGGGCCCCACCGTGATGTATGTGTTGTATCTACACCGTCCATCCATTTGAAGAGATTCTTTTAGGGCGTGAGGCAACGATTGAGGCAGATCCAAGCTCACGTGGATCCCACCAAACAAAACAGTGGGGACAGTGACACAACCGTTGAAACCTTCCTAGGGCCCACCATGATGTTTGTTTGAGATCCAACCAGTTCATAAGTTTACACAGACATGGAAGAAGTGAAAACACAAATATCAGCTTGATCGAAAACTTCTGTGGCCCCAAGAAGTTTTTAATGGTAGGAGATCAATCCCCACTGTTTTCTTCGGTGAGATCCACTTGAGCTTTGGATCTGCCTCATCATTTGGCTCACGCCCTAAAATGATCTCTCCAACTGGATGGACGGTGTGGATATAGCACATACATCACAGTGGGGGCCACAGAAGTTGGTGACGTCACTTCAGTAGCGAGATGGCTACACAACCTGTCAGTAGCTAATCCCCGTCCGAGAATCACGAGTTCCACTGATGAGGAAGTGGGACCCATGGATGAGCGTGATGCATGGTAATTACGTACGGGCGCGGCTTCAGTGGATCCCTGACCATGGCGTACAATGAGTTTGTCTTACATCCATGCCGTCCATCCATTTTGAAAACTCATTTTAGACCATGACCCAGAAAATGAAGTGGATTCAAATCTGAGGTGGACCATAATACAGTAAACAGTGGTACACAACCATTAAAAACTTCTTGTGGGCCACAAAAGTTTTGGATGTGGTCTCTTCATCCAGTTCTTTGTGACCTTGTCAACAGGTTGGATGGAAAATAAACATTCCAGTGGCCCCATGAAGTTTTTAATGGTGGGGATTCAATCACTACTGTTTCTTGTGATATGGTCCACTCAAGATTTGGATCTGCTTCAATTTTGGAATCATGAACTAAAATTGTCTTTCAAAATGCATGGGCAGTGTAGATCTAGGGCACATATATCACAGTGGCCCCACACTTGCGAATCCACCGACGTCAGTGGGAACGGTGATCCACCCAGACCGCGCCCGGTAATTACGGGACGCGGGTTCTGGTGACGCGAACACCAGCCAGCGTGTTGCTGTCAAATCTTTGTGGGTCCCACTGTGATGTGATGTATTTGTTTTACCCACGCCGCCCATTCATTCGTGAAGCTCATTTTAAGTTACGATGTCCAATACAAATCTCAGGTGGACAACACAAGACGAAACAGTCAGGAGAATTGATGTCCACTGTTCAAACTTTCCCAGGGCCCACAGAGATGTTTATTTGTCATCCGACCTGATCATAAGCTTACAAAGATACGGATGAATGTAAAATACATATATCAGCTCGATCCAAAGCTTATGTGGGGGTGATGTAGAGAGGGTAGATGAGGAGTACATGTGTCGGTTGGACCAAAAGAAAGACCATAAGAAGCATCGCATGGGTCGGGTGCCCCATCCATCTTCGGTCACCCAACTCCCTCTTTGAAATCCAGGCTAAACCCTCTGGACATGTTTCGTCGCCTGACCATCTCACATCGGGCGCTTGAAATGGTTCGATTTTGTCCAGAGAACTCTCTGGACATTTTTCGCGATTGTCGGGCGCCTTATCGATTGCCTGACCTAGCGCTCGATCACCGTCGGGTGCCTAACCCATCTTCGATTGCCGAACCCTCTACGGGTTCTATTGCACGAGCAAACCCAAACTTTCTGTTTTGTTTTCCTTTTTTATGCAAACCCTTTCTACTCTTGTTTTTAGGGCTTCTTTTATGTTGATATGTATAAATACTTGTTTATTTTCATCGTTTTAGGCTTAATCTCATTATTATCAATCTCAATAAAGCTTTGCTTTTGTTTTTCTTCGTGGATTAAAAGTGTTGGTTGAGGATTCCAGGAATTACTCTGTGGATTCAGAGTGTTTATCACGTGAGATAGACATAGATTGGTCTCACTTCTGCCTATACCTGTGCTAAGTTGGTATCAAAGCGAGGAACAACCTCAGGAAGATGACATCTAGCGATGGACATGGCAACAATTCCGCTGATGGTGAGCAGGGGATGCAATACCTAGTAGAGAAGATGGATTCTTTCCAGAGATCGTTTGAGATGTCTATGCAAAGACTGACAATGTCTCTTGAGCAGATTGCAGCGACGTTAGCTTCACGAGATTCCAGGTGGTGCGCTACCGCCCGTAATTGTAGCACGAAATAACCCGGTGATTCGACCTGCTTTCCCAGTAGCTGAGCGTAGGACCAATTCAGAAGATTCCGAGGGAAGTGAGGAAGAAGTTGAAGGTTTCCTTGCCTAGCAACATGCGCGCAACAACGACTGCGAAGATCATGCAGATTGAGGGTACGGAGGTAAGGCTGAACATCCTTCTTTCAATGAAATGTTGTGTATCGAAGAATTTATGGATTGGTTGGCAGAAGTCGAGAACTTCTTTGACTATATGGAAGTTCCCGAAGACAAGAAGATGAAATTGGCTGAAATCAAGAGCTTCCGCGTGGTGGGAACAATTACAGGTGTCCCGCACACGTCAAAATAAGTTACCCATCCATACATGGCCGCGGATGAGGCAACTACTTTGGTCTCAATTTCTCCCGTGGGATTACGAACAAGTTTTATTTCAGTAATATCAAAACTGTCGTCAGGGAAATCGATCGATCGATGAATACGCAGCCGAATTCAATAGATTGGCGACGCGTAACAACCTATAAAAAATGGAGGCTTAGAAGTCTGTAAGGTTCATAGGTGGGCTAAGAATCAACATCCAAAATCACGTGCAATTGCTCCCAGTATGGATCGTGGGAGACATGGTGAAATGCGCTACTCGCATAGAGACTGCGCCAGCTCGAGTTCCTACGTGTTCTTATCCAATGCCCCGCGTACCAACTCTGACTCCGGCACAAGAAATGTCCATGTCTAAGGGAAAAGAGCCCGTTGGTGGGCGTGTTCAGCCTCCAACAACCGCAAACTGAGATTCAGGGAGCGATCCAACTAGGCCACAATGCACCACCCCTACTACTGCTGGCCCGATTCGAGCCCCCAATCTGTATGCTCGCTTGAGGCTGAACAATTGTTGGCGATGTGGCCAGCTAGGTCACTTATCCAACGTGTGTCCACAGCGACTCGTGGCCAACCTAGCTACTAATGAAGGAGTTGAAGAGGGCTTTGAAGAGGGAGAGCCCGAGAATGACGACTATGAACAAGCTGAGGGAGAAGACGGTAACAACACCGAATGGTTAGATCAGGACCATGGAGAGTCCTTGGTTGTGAGGCGTTTGTGCTACGCCTCGAGACTCGAGGTCCATCCCCAGCGCCATAACATTTTTCACACCCATTGCACGGTGAGCGGAAAAGTGTGCAACGTTGTTAGAACTAGAGAAATGAACATTCTCTGGAATGTGGTGTTTAGTTACTCTGGGGTTCTGAATAATAGAAACATTCGTAGACAATCACAAGCATTCACAAAAGGCACACAAGAAGAGATATCGCAAGGCGAATTTTATTCCAGAGGTTCTGAGATCTTGTACATTCCAGGTCGTGATCTGGCACGAGCCCTTAATTACATCGAATGATCGATGACCCTTGATTAAAAGGCAAAAGACTAGTCAGCGGGGACCATGGTTTCAGAGTTCATCGGTCATGGAGACCTGTGTTTTGGTGGTCGTAGAGACCTGTATTTGTATGGTCGCGGAGACCTGTATTTGTATGGTCGCGGAGACCTGTATTTGTATGTTTTGTTAAGGATTAACCCTTCTTTGTACAAGTCGAATGTCTATGTCCCATGTTTTGACCGGAGATCCGAGCTGAGATTGTCAGGGTTTATGGCCGGGAAGGACGACTCTGGGCCCGCGCGTGTCAATGTAGGGACAGGTGACCTCGGGAAGTCCATTCCGCAGTTGTGTGTACCTGAGCAGCTCAACCAGCGGATGCCGTTTTGGATGGGTAGGGCACCGACTGTTCTTGAAGTGTCAATCTCTAACAAACTGTGTGTGATAATTTAGAACTCTCCTGGTATGGTTTATTGTGGTAACCATAGTCCCCTTCGCTTAGTCTGGACCTGAATCCGGGTCACGTTGTGATAGTACATGTAATGATGATGCATCGGTATGATTCTGGGTACTGGCGGCCTCTTTTCAGGAGAATCGCTCCGTTCAGCTTGTTGGATCGGATTAGACTCCGAAGGCTTGTATTTCACTCCCTGGGCAGCTCGGATGAGTCATTTGACCACTCCATTGCGTCCGGAATGCTCGAAATACCCAAAATAGGCTCAAACGGGGCTTGAAAACGTTGTAAAATGAAGATTTAAGGGAGTTTGTATGAACGCTCAAGGTGCTGATTTTTGCGATCCCCTGGCCTGATTTTTCTGATGCGCTGGGGCCAGTGCGTCCAAAAAATAACTTTTCTGATCCGCTGGCCTATTTTGCGATGCGCTGGGGCCAGTGCGTCCGAAAAATAACTTTTCTGATCCGCTGGCCTATTTTGCGATGCGCTGGGGCCAGTGCGTCCGAAAAATAACTTTTCTGATCCGCTGGCCTATTTTGCAATGCGCTGAGGCCAGTGCGTCCGAAAAATAACTTTTCTGATCCGCTGGCCTATTTTGCGATGCGCTGGGGCCAGTGCGTTGTAAAAATGCCATTGTTTATTAATTATTTAATCCGCCGAGGATTTTCCTGATGCGCCGGATCACTTTTACGATGCGCTGAGGTCAGCGCGTCGAAAATGGTGACTTAAGTTATTCCTCCGGACCTGGTATGATCGGAGGTGCAATTTCCGGCGAGGGGTTCCTGTGGTCGGAGAAGAATTCCGGCGATCGGAAAAAAGTTTTCCGGCGACGAGGTTCTCTCTCTCTCTCACTGACTCTTGTAAATGAGACGGTGGGGGGGGGGGGTATTTATAGGCAAAGTCGCCCAATAGGCGGTCGACACGTGTAGCGCGTCGAGAAATTGGGTCGGCGCGTCGATTAAAGCCACTCGGCGCGTCTCAAAATGGCTGAGTTCGGAAGCTGATCTTCAGGGCGCGCTAGCTGTCAGTGCGTCCTGAAATTGGTTGGTTTTCTGGATGCGCTGGAAGAATTTTCGGACGCGCTGGAGGCAGTGCGTCCTTAAATTCAAAATCACTGAATTACATGATGCGCCGGGTGATTTTGTAGATGCGCTGGAGGTAGTGCGTCCTTAAATTCAAAATCACTGAATTACATGATGCGCCGGGTGATTTTGTAGACGCGCTGGAGGCAGTGCGTCCTTAAATTAATTTCTGGATGCGCTGGAGGTATACGTGTCTCCCACACTTGGGTTTTGCAAATTGGGGAATTTGTGGGGTTTGCCTTGTGATGAATGCCGATGCACTGCTCCTATCTCTTGGTAATTGAGGTAATCCCCCTACATTTTGACAGTTTTGATCATGATGACCGGCGGGGCCCACCACCGACTCAATTTCCTGTTCTTTTGGTTAAGTTAGATGCGTGTTGCGATTTTCGACGCGGTCTTCGATGCACTGGCCCTAAATCCAATAAAGTGATGATTGGGGCACCCATAATCATTGTTTTGAAGATCTTTACTTTTGGGACCCCAACAAACGTCATCATTGATAATGGAAGCAGCGAGAACATTGTGTCCAAGATTATGGTGGACAAGCTCCGTTTACCTGCTACAAAACATTCGACCCCGTACGCCATCGGCTGGATTAAGAAAGTCAGTGATACTAAGGTAACAGAACAATGTTTAATTTTGTTTTCAATTGGTAGGAGTTATAAAGACGAAGCGTTATGTGATGTGGTTGACATGGAGGCATGTCATTTACTCCTTGGATGACCATGACAATTAGACCGGGACGTAACCCATCGTGGAAGAGACAATGTGTATGTATTTTTCAAGAATGTGATGAAGAGAATTTTGGCTCCTATGGCACCGGAGAGCCACCCCGAAGCTTTTAAAGTGGAGGGGGATACTCTCCTTGCCATACGAGAATTTGTTGAGGAATCGAAAGAGACAGGAGAAATATACACTATGGTTGTGAAGGGCGAGAGTTCAGGAACTTCAAATATACCACCAATTTTAGGACTCTTGTTGAATGAATTTAAAGTACCTTGCTTGAAGAACTTCTAGACAGTCTGCCTCCTATGAGGGATATACAGCATTGTATTGATTGCATCCTTGGGGCTAGTTTGCCTAACCACAAACACTACCGCTTGAGCATGAAGGAGAGTGAGATCCTCTAGGGTTAAGTCGAGGACTTGTTAAAGAAGGAGCTCTTGAGGGAGAGCATGAGCCCTTGTGCAGTGCCTGTGTTGTTAACGCCTAAGAAAGATGGAAGTTGGCGGATGTGTGTCGATAGCCGGGCTATCAATAAGATCACCATCAAGTACAGGTTTTCCATACTGCGGTTGGATGACATGTTAGATATGTTAGAGGGATCCAAGGTGTTTTACAAGCTGGATCTGCGAAGTGGGTATCATCAAATTCGAATTCGACCAAGTGACGAGTGGAAAACTGTGTTCAAAACCAATGAGAGGTTGTATGAATGGCTTGTGATGCTCTTTGGCTTGTCGAATGCCCTGAGCACCTTCATACGTCTTACGAACCAAGTTCTGAAACCATTCATGGGCAAGTTCGTTGTGATTTACTTCGATGATATCCTAGTTTATAGTCATAATGAGTCGGAACACATAATGCATCTCAGGTAGGTTTTGCAAGTACTGCAGAAAAATAATTTATATCTGAACTTGAAAAAATGTGACTTCCTGATCGACCATTTGTTGTTTATGAGATTTGTCGTATCATCCAGCGGCATTTGGGTAGATGAAGATAAGGTCAAGGCCATCCGTGACTGGCCCACCCTGACTAACATCCATGAAGTGCGCTATTTTCATGGGTTGGCCAACTTCTATCGTCGGTTCGTTAGAGATTTTAGTACTGTCGTCGCACCAATTACTAATTGCATGAAGAAAGGACCGTTCCAATGGACCGATGAAGCTGAGAGAAGTTTTGCTGAGATTAAACAGTGATTATCATCCACTCCATGCTTAGTATTACCCAGTTTTGAGAAGGTCTTTGAGGTCAACTGTGATGCTTCATATGTGGGTATTAGTGTTATGTTGTCACAAGAGGGCAAGCCCGTGGCCTTCTTAACTGAGGCAAGGAAGAAATGGTCTACATATGAGATCGAGTTATACGTTGTGATATAAGCTCTCCGACATTGGTGACACTACCTCATACAGAGGGAGTTTGTTTTGTACACCAACCATCAGGCTTTTAAGTTCATCAATAGTCAAACTAACATTAATCGTTTTGATGCCAGATGGGTCTCATTTTTGGAGGAGTTTACATTTGTACTGAAGCACAAGTCGGGCCAGCAAAACAAGGTTGTGGATGCTTTGAGTCGTCGAGCCGCTCTTCTTGTCACCATGAGTGCTGAGGTTGTTGGCTTTGACTGCCTTAAGGAGCTATATGTGAAAGACGACAACTTTAAGGAAGATTGAGTTCGAAGCATCGAGGGACGTCCAGGTGATTTCTATATTCAAGACGGGTTCCTATTTTATGGGAATCGGTTATGTATTCCGTAGTGCTCCTTACATGAAAAGATTATACTCGAACTCCATGGTGGAGGCCTTGGAGGCCATTTAGGTCGTGAGAAGACCAAGGCTTTGGTGGAGGAACGTTACTACTGGCCTCACCTAGGCTGTGATGTGGGTAAGATGGTGCAGTGGTGCTACATTTGTTATACCTCCAAGGGAAACTCTCAAAACACAGGACTCTACACTCCGCTGCCAGTTCCAGAAGGTCTCTGGGAAGACATATCGATGGACTTTGTCCTAGGTCTCCCATGAACACAACGTGGCATAGACTCTGTGTTCGTGGTTGTGGACAGGTTTTCTAAGATGGCTCACTTTGTCCCGTGCAAGAAGACGTATGATGTGACGGATGTGGCCAATCTCTTTTTCAGAGAAATCGTGAGGCTGCATGGACTCCCCAAGACCATTACATCAAACCGTGATACAAAATTCATGAGCTACTTTTGGCGGACTTTGTGGAGTCGATTTGGTACTCCACTTCAATTTAGTAGCGCATATCATCCTTAAACGGATAGACAAACTGAAGTTGTTAACAGGACATTGGGTAATCTTATTAGAAGCATCTCCGGCGACAAACCAAAGCAATGAGACTTGACCCTATCACAAGCGGAGTTCGCTTTTAACAATATGTTAAGCACTCTACAGGGAAGTCACAATTCCAGATTGTCTACGGTTGAGTTCTTCGCCACACGCTTGATCTCATCCCACTACCCACTATTCTCGGCAAGAGTGTAGCTGCAGGAAATGTGGCCGACAAAATCACTGCATTGCATGCGGAAGTCTGGGCTAAACTCAGTGAATCAAACACGAAATACAAGTAGGACGCCGATATGCATCGCTATACCAAACTGTTAGAGGTGGGTGATCAAGTAATGGTGCATCTGCGCAAGGAGCGCTTCCCAGTTGGCACCTATAACAAATTAAAGTAGAAGAAGATTGGTCCGATCCCGATCCTATGGAAGTTGAATGATAACGCCTATGTAGTTGATCTCCCCGACAAATTCGAGATCTTATAGATGTTCAACGTAGTTGACTTGTTCGAATATCACGAGCCAGAGATCAATGAGAACTCAAGGACAAGTTCTTTCGAAGGAGGGAAGACTGATGTAAAGAGGGAAGTTGAGTACATGTGTCTGATGGACCAAAAGAAAGACCCCAAGAAGCATCGCACGGGTCAGGCGCCTGACCCCCTCTTTGAAATCCAGGCTAAACTCTCTGGTCATTTTTCGTCTAGTTTGGTCACCTGAACTGGCGCCCGACCTCCCTCATTGGGCATCCGAAATGGTCTGATTTTGTCCAGAGAACTCTTTGGACGTTTTTCGCGATTGTTAGGCGCCTTATCAGTTGCTCGACCTAGCGCCGGATCATCGTCGGGCGCTGACCCATCTTCGGCCGCCCGACATTCTGCGGGTTCTATTGCGCGAGCAAA
This sequence comes from Liriodendron chinense, assembly GCA_003013855.2. NCBI lineage: Eukaryota > Viridiplantae > Streptophyta > Magnoliopsida > Magnoliales > Magnoliaceae > Liriodendron > Liriodendron chinense. The sequence continues at coordinate 463,160 of ML058361.1, read as the reverse complement.
CCTGAACTTTCCTATTTTGTTTCCTTTTTTTATGTAAACCCTTTCTACTCTCGTTTTTAGGGCTTCTTTTATGTTGGTAGGTATAAATACTTGTTTATTTTCATCGTTTTAGGGTTAATATCATTATTATCAATCTCAATAAAGCTTTGCTGTTGTTTTTCTTTGTCGATTCGAAGTGCCGGTTGAGGATTCCCAAAATTACTCTGTGGATTCAGAGTGTTTATTACGTGAGATAAACATAGATCGGTCTCACTTCCACCTACGCCTGCGCCATATGGGGCCCCAAATCCACCGAGGTGGGTGGGAACCCTGACTGTGGGGCTGACAGTGATGTATGTGTATTAAATCCACACCGTCCAACCATTTTGAAAGCTCATTTTAGGGTATGGTACCAAAAATGAATCTGACTTAAATCTTAGATGGACCACACCATAGAAACAGTCCTGATTGAATCTCTACCATTGAAAGCTTCATGGATTTTCAATAGATTCCACCGGATGTTTATTTTCCATCCAACCTGTTGATTAGGTCACAAACACCTAGATGAAGAGACCACATAAATATCATATTTATCCAAAGCTTTTGTGGCCAACGGGAAGGTTTTTAATGCTCAATCACCACTGTTTCCTATACTATGGCCCATCTGGAATTTGGAACTGTTTCATTTTTTGGACCATACCCTAAGATGATCTTTCAATGTGGATGTATGGTGTGGATGTAGTCACATACATCACAGTGGCCCCACAGTCAGGTGTCCCACCCACCTCAGTGGATCTGGGGTCTCGCCTAATTCGCTTCTGTAATTACCAGACATGGGAGAATGTGTGGCCCACTATCAAGTGTGATTGACATTCAACTGTTCTTTGGATGTAAGCCTAGATGCACAAATGCCATAACTCTCCACCATGCATGACTAGGATGGCCTTAAAGTAATGTGAATAGGGCTGCACATCTGCCCCGTTAACCCGCCAACCCGCCCGACCCGACCCGGTAGAAACCCGATCCGTCCCGACCCGGTTGAGAAAACGGTCCGGTCCCGAGTAGATGCGGCTGGACCGTTTTTAATTTAGGTACGGTTTAGGGTACATGCCTGTGGACCCTCGCCGTTTCCGCGCTCCCCACACGACGTTCTTCTCGTCCCTTCCCCTTTCGGGAAAAGAAGGAGAGGATGATGCGTGAGTGCGAAATCGCCGTTTGTGCCACTGGCTTGCCTCGTTCTCGAGGGCTTCGTTTGGTTGTCGTGTTAAGCCGGATGTGTTAAAATGAGTTTGTATAAGACCAGAGTCGCCACTAGCCAATTACTTCGAATCTACAGTCGGCTAGACCCTGTAGAAACGTTAGAGAAGGGAATCCGAAGATTCCTTCCTCTAAAATGATTCCTATTGATTTGCGGTCAGAGATTCACGGTAAGGGATCACGGTTACAGGGTGGGAAGAGGTTAAGCACCCCACACACTGCCCGTACCGAAGTACGGTCTCTACTTCACAGAATCGATTAAATACTTGAAAGTCTAGTTTAATCCTCGTATATTCTCATGGATGACATGATGCATGAATGCGGGTCTGAACAGTAAGAGTTTCTGATGGGCAGGTTCCAACAACGGGCAAGCCCAGAGCGTACGCTCGAACTGACAGGTGCTTTATGCGAGATGATGCATGCTATGTGCTTGAATATTCAAAGTGTTTACAGTGATATGTACGTGAATGCATGTCTGAACAGTAAGAGTTTCTGATGGGCAGGTTCCAACAACGGGCAAGCCCAGAGCATACGCTCGAACTAACAGGTGCTTAATTTAAGACATATGCGGTGTGCTTGAATAATCAAGGTGCTTGTAGTGAAGCAGGGGGGGTTGAAAGAAAAGTAAATGTTGCACTTATGCTAGATGCAAATGAGATGATGCTGGAAAAATGATAGTTGGATGGACGGAGGTATCGCAAGGATTGGCTTCGAGTGGCTGGATCAAGACTTGGACGGCTTGGGAGACTTGGACCAGTGGTCAGGCTGGGCTGGACCAGCGCTAGGCTCTCCTCACTCGGGCTCTCCTTGGTGGAGGAATGGGCTAAGGGGTGAAAGAGGGTGACTCAGATGGACGGGCTCTCTCTGGCTGAGTGGTGTGTTGAAATGAGAAGGGGAGGGGGGTATTTATAGCAGCGAGCAGTGGCAGAGCTCGTAATTTGTCTCGGGCGGCCTGTTATGGGCCGCCCGTATGGCCGCTCCTCGATTTCCAGCGATGTACGGTTGCTTCCTCGGGGCTGCTGTTTGACTCGCTGGGTCGACTCAGTGAGTTGACTCAGCGGGTCGACTCGGTGATTTGACTCGACGGGTTGACTCGGTGTTTTGACTCGGTGTTTTGACTCGACGGGTTGACTCAGCGGGTTGACTCAGCGGGTTAACTCAGCGGGTTGACTTAGTGAGTTTGACTTTTTTGGGATTTTTTGACTGGCTTTTTTTTCTGGTGGGTTTTTCAGGCTGATGTTTAAGACTGGGTTGACTGGGTTCAGGCTTGATCTGGGCTATGGAATGGGGCTTACAAGGGTGAGTTGGCTGAGTTTGGACTTGAGATTTAGGGGTATGGTCCTCCATTCATCCAGCTATCTCTACCAACAGTGTAGCCGAAGGTGGGGTGTCTACAGATGCCCCTCTTTGGCAGAGGTTGCGTGCAACCGAATGCCAAAGCAAGTGGACACCCCACTTCTGACCCGGTCATTCATAGATCATGTTCTGAAATCTTTGCTTGCTTTTGTATCTGTGTCAGTTGATCGTTTGGAAACCGATCACTCGCACATACCGCGGGAGTTTGGAGAAAACATTGCGATTGTCCCTGCATGCGCTGCAACCTGGGTACCCAATCGCAACCCTTCCATTCCCGATCGGTACTAACATCGGAAAGGTACAGCAGAGCCTCTGCGTCGACAGTCTTACGAGGATGCTGACCCTGAGACTGATTGTGTGATGTTTGATGTTTTCCCAGATCACTCCAGGAGTACTTGTTTCGCTTGACTGTCAAAGTGGTTAGACGCCCTGCGTCATATAGTCTTACGGGATTCTACTACGCCGACTTGGAGTCAGTCAAGGTACTTCAGGCATCCACGCCTAGGTATGTGCGGGTGGGCTTTTTCCACCCGATCTGCTGGCTTCGATGCTTGGTTTGCAATTCATTCTTTCCTTGATTGTCGTCTGGAATCTTTGTTATCTTTTGTATCTGAGTCAGTTGATTGTCTGGAAATTGATAACTTGCACATACCGCGAGAGTTTGGAGAAAACGTTGCGATTGTCCCTGCAGTTTGCTGCAACCTGGGTACCCAATCGCAACCCTTCCATTCCCGATCGGTACGAACATCGGAAAGGTACAGCAGAGCCTCTGCGTCCGTAGTCTTACGAGGTTGCTGACCCTGAGACTGTTTGTGTGATGTTTGATGTTTTCCCAGATCACTCCAGGAGTACTTGTTTCTCTTGACTGTCAAAGTGGTTAGACGCCCTGCGTCAGATAGTCTTACGGGATTCTACTACGCCGACCTGGACTCAGTCAAGGTACTTCAGGCATCCATGCCTAGGTATGTGCGGGTGAACTCTTTCCACCCAATCTGCTGATTTTGATACTTGGGTTACAATTCATCGTTTCCACCTGTTCAAATGGTTTCTGTGACCGAGCCTTTTGGCTTTCATCTTTTCGTATCTTGGCATGTGGTACGACCGCACTGACACTGGAGTTCAGTTCGACCGTACTTTGAGTGCATTGGATCCAATGGTCTCCGGGGAAACCGCGAGACATCGGATCTTATTTGATTTTTGCGTCGGCTCCTACCCAGAGATATGAAAGATCTCCTGGTGTTTTAGAGGCAGAACGCTCTACTGGAAAATATTTTTGGATTTTTGAAAAGGCACCCACTCTGGGGAGTGATACTCCGTGGGGTTTTTATTTGCAAATAGAAATATTTTTTGTCTTTTTGAAATGGAAATCTGGTTTGCACGTGCCTCCACTAGGGATGCCTGTGGGGTCCTTGGCTAACCGACTTTTATTTTGAAGGCAGGTAAACATGATGATTGATGCAATGGATGCTGATGCATAGAGATGCATGATGAATGCATGGCTTTGGCTCATTCTCTTTCTGTTCAATGATTTTACTTTTGCTATGGGTGCAGAGAATTTTGAGCTTATTGCTTGCGGGGTTGTGCTCCCCTGGGGATTTTCCTTTTAATGCGGATGTTTGGTCAGCGGGTTGGTCAAGATCCCGACCCGTGGTCGATCAGGTCCATCGTCCCAAGATGCTGTTTCTTTGCGAATGAGAATGTACGAGGATATTATCTGACTTCAAGATGTTCTTCTGGGCATACGTGTGATTGAGATGGTGTTTGGTTGCCCGTTTTGGTCAAGATTCCAATTTGCGGGCGATTGGATCCGTCATCCTAAATTGTGAAGAGAGTGGAGTTCAAGACTCCTGAAGTGTAGTGCTGGGGATACTGACAATTTTTGTGATTTTTGCAGATATTTGGGTCCGAATCTTTACCTGAGCGGTCAGGGTAGAGATCAGTTTATTGAAAACACAGGAAATATTTTTTGTGATTTTCGAAAATATTTGATTTGAAAGCAAGGGAAATATTTTTTTGTGATTTTTTTGACAATATTTTGAAAGGAAGGGAAATATTTTTGTGATTTTTGCAAAAAAAAATTTTTGATTGAAAGCAAGGGAAATATTTTTGTGATTTTTTGACAATATTTTGATTGAAAGCAAGGGAAATATTTTTGTGATTTTTGACAATATTTTGATTGAAAGCAAGGGAAATATTTTTGTGATTTTTGCGAATTTTTTGATTGAAAGCAAGGGAAATATTTTTGTGATTTTTGAAGAGGTGATTTTGCAATGTTTTTGTATTTTGTGATTTTTCTGAAATGCAGGGAAAAGTGTGGAATTTTCATCCACTTCCAGCTTCTACTGCTGGTAAGGCACTCGATCCATTTTACGTCAGCGAGAAAGACGAGTCTCACACAGTTAAGTGCCGTAGTTTTACATCTTCTGATGAGGGGATTTTGAGGGTTTTCAGTCAACACACCCACAAAGTTGTCTGTTCCTCATGTGCAATGCACATAGACCACGTATCGTCCGACGGACTCCTTCGGCCACAAAATGAGCCACATCCTCACATTTCCTTTAGTCAATCCAGTTTGGGGTCTTACGTTGCTCACAATTCCGTGAGGGTGCGCTCCACCTCCCAACAGCCTTAATCCCCTTCATGAGTTTTAGGAACAGGGAACATCTGTCAGATTCAACAGTGACTTCCAAATCAAGGTTGTCTATCACGGTGCGTTCAACACGAATAGGATTGCGGAGTTTTGCCCGCCTCAGTCCTTACCTGTTTAAAAAAAATTACAGACACCCGTACGATCAAGTGTCAGCCATGCCTGGAACAGGTTAGGAAAGAAAGCCCCCGGGAAGTTAATCCCAGTGTAGTTTTAGGTCTTTGGACCGTTGGGGATGAATTTGTGCAGTTGAAATTGATGGCAAATTTTTTTTTTTTATTTTTTATTTTTATATTTTTTTGTATTTTAAAAAGGGTTCTAAAGTTCGACTCAAGTAATCGAAGATGACACTGGTTTTATGGAAAGCTTGAAATATTTTTGGTATTTTTGGAAATGATCCGGGTTATCAAACCTTGATCCCAACGGTCGAGGCCGATGCCGGTTTTTATTGAAAATCTCTCGGGATATTGATCCCGACGTAATTTAAGGTCTTCGGACCAAAATCTGTACATGCTGAAAATACGTTCCTTTTTTGTGATTTTTCGAAATGATCCAGGTCATCAGATCTTGGCCTGAACGGCTGGGATCGATGCTGGTTTTTATTAAAAATCTCTCGGGATGTCAATCCCGACGTAGTTTAAGGTCTTCGGACCACAATGTTGTGCAAGCGATGCTGGAAATCACACTTTTTTTTGTTTTGTTTTGTTTTTTTTTATTTTAGAAAGTGTCCAGAGTCATCAAGCCGTAATGAAGACCGATGCCGGTTTTTATTGAAAATCTCTCGGGATATTGATCCCGACGTAGTTTAAGGTCTTCGGACCAAAATATGTACAAGCGAGCAGCAATCCAGGTTAGAGACTATGGGAATTCTTCTTGGAATGGTTCGGATCATCAGGTCATATCCTTGGATGGTTGAGATCACTGTTTGACCAAGTTAGTCTTTTTCTTTCTTTTCTTTGAAAATTTTATGGAACTTTTCCACATCATCAACCCAATTTCTCACCCATTTCTCATGAGATGAAATTTTGGTGAGATTTCTTTCTTTTTCTCACCATTCTCTTCCATCACTTCAATCTTACATGGAGGTACAAGATTCACTTGCAACCACCCTTCCCAAGGAGGAGTTCTTCCCAAGGAGAGGGGGTGAGAAGTCATCTCACATGGGTAGGGGCTAGGACGGCCTCCTATGGGCCGCCCGGACGGTCTCTGCCTTCTGGTCTCTTCAGTGGGCTGGGTAAAAGGGTGCCCTCCCCTTTTCTATATAACATGGGGCACCCTTGCCCCCTCCATCGTGCAATTTCTCTCTTTTCTCTCTCATACTCTCTCTTTTTCCAAGTTTTCTCTTTCTTCTTTGGTGGTCCTTTGCTTCTCTCAAGTGGTGGCCCTTGGAGACATTTTGGGACAGCAAGGTGGTTCCTCTTTGGTGAGTGGTAAAGGTATGAACCACTCCCTTTCTCTTTCTTGTTCTTTTCCTTCTTCATTGTCTCTTCTCATGACTCTTTTCTTTTTCCATGTAGTTATTCCAAGAAGAGTGAGGGTGGGCCCAAGGGTTTTTGGCCACTTTCTAGATCTCAAGTCCTTTTCAAAGGTGGTGCATGGAGAAGGACATTGCAAGCTTTCCACTTCATTTTTTCTTTCTTCTTTTCACACTCCCTTCATGTGTATGTAAAGGGTGATTTTGCCATGTCATCAAGTGTGCATGGAAAAATACTTTATCTTTTTCATGGGAGTTGGGCTTCTTTTCATATGTATCAAATGGGCTCAAAGTGAAGTCATGGCCCTTGGTGTATTTGATGGGCCCAATGCTTCATTTTGGGCTCCCTCATGCTTTCTTGCCCTTGTCATTTTTCTTTGGAGCTTTCTTTTCTTTTCCATCTTTTTTTCAAGGTTTGGGCCCATGGGCATGGTAGGGCCCATCTCAAGTTTTGAGCTCATGGGGCTCACTTTGGGTGACCCCATCTTTCTTCACATGTGTATGGATCAAGGTGGCTAGCCCATTTTCATTTGGATCTCAAGTGGGCTAGATTTCCTAGTTGGGCTTATATGGACAAGTAGCTCAAGTCTTCCACTATCTCTTGATTATGATGTACATCCTTGTACAAGGTGTAGTGGGCTCCTTGGAGTTTTTCATGTGGATGGGCTTTTGGGCCTTCATTGAAACTTGGGCACTTCTTTGAACCATGTGTGCCCCACTACACTTTATTCATGTAGGATTTTTCTTTTCATGCTTTTTCTTTGATGGATGGAGGACTTGAGCTACTTGACCATCTACAAGTCCCATGAGTGAGTTGTTCCCACAATCTCACTAAGTTCAAATGGTTTTCTTTGTGGTAGGAATGTGGTTCTCAAGAGTTTCCCTCTAATGTTATCAATCTCGAATGGATGATCCTCAAGTGAGCTATCCATACAACCATAGCTCCTTGATCCTTTCTTTGGGGCTTGGTGGGTCATTCCACCATCATTTTAAATATGAGTGGTTTTTCTTTGAATTTGTGGGAAAGAATGATACCCATAAGTTGCCCATTTTTGTCCCATGCCTTGGGACATTTCGGATTTTGATCTTCAAGTGGGCTATCTGTACCATTCTTATCCATTTTCATGATGGTTGGGTGACTTATCAAGCCATGCCCTCTTGTGCTCAAATGGTCTCCCTCTTGGTGAAAAGTTGGTGCACATAAGTTGCCCAAACTTGTCCTTACATGGGCATTTCCAACTTTGATTCCTCATGTGAGCTATGTGCATCAACTTTCTACCATTAGCTTCTTTGATTCATATGTTTGTGGGTAGACCGCCATGTTGTCAAAACTTTCATCATGATGAGGCACATAAGGTTGCCCATGGTTAACCCATGAATGGGTCCTCATGTTCTTCAAAGTGGGCTATGTGCTCTCTCCAATCCATTGAGATGAGGCATTTGGGTTGTCCTTTGGGGCCCACTTCCTTTCTATCCCCCACTTGTCCATGTCCATGTGTTAAAAAGATGGAAACATCTTAAGTGAGAACCATGGCCTTGGCATAAAAGTGGATCAATCCTTGGCCACTTATGGACTTTGAAGGAGGATTTCTCATGTGAAGTAGGATTCTCATCCTTTGTTGATCTCATGGCACTTGAGTGCATTTGTTGTCTAAAATGTGTCCTTGAATGATGGACTTTTTCTTGCCTAAGGCATGCCATGCAACCTTCTTTAAGGTGGGCCTTACTTTTTCCCAAGGGCCCAACACATATTCTAGGTGACACATGGAGTTAGACTTTAGATTTTGCATTTGAATATGAGTCCAATCCCATGGGTTTCCTAATGATAATTTGGATTTTAACGGGTAAAGAGATAGGGACTTACCTTGCCAAGCTTGTAGGATTCAATGGCGGATGGTACCAGAGGTCACCGAGTGATTGATGAAGATGATCCTGCCTTCATTGTCCGCCGAGGGGACCACATGTGTTCCTTGGCCATGGAGCATCAACCTCTTCCCGCTATCAAGGGTCGAGGTACCAGGGATCGCTGGGACTACTGGGTGAAGGATCCACAGCCCTTGCTTGAATGAGTACTGGATGGTACTCCTTTTGCTGGCCTCCTCACCTTACGTTTCCATAATAACGATGCTAACCGCATGATGCTCGCGGCCCTTTGCGAGAGGTGGCGGGATGAGACCCACACCTTCCAGCTCCCTTGTGGTGAATGGGGAATAACCCCCTTGGACATTTATATGCAAATAGGATTCCCGTTTCATGGAACAGTTGTTCCTCAAGTCAGCTCTCTGGCTCCTCTCACTTCAACCGACTGGCTACGGCTTGTCGGTGACGTCCCACCCGAGGGTGAATTCCAAGGCCATCAAGTGAAGATGCGATGGTTCTACAACAATTTTGCCTCCGTCATCCCCACTACTGAGCGAGAGGCCCTCCACAAAGCGCGAGCCATGATCACTTATGCTTTTGGATCCTTTCTTTTCTGCCATGCGAATGAAAGAGTTGATCCTAAATTTCTTTGTTTAGTCGAGGATCTTCATCATCCCTATAACTGGAATGAGGCTATCTTGACCCGTATCTTTCAAGGTCTGGACAAGACTTGTCGACATAGCCGGTCCTTCACAGGCTTCTGGCCTGTCGTTGAGGTATCTCTTCTTTCACCTTTCTTGAAGGGTTTTCGCCTTCTTTCTCTCTCTGATCATTAGACGTGCTTTTGTCCAGACCTGCTTTTATGACCATTTTCCCCATCTCGCGTCGAGGATGCGGGATGATATTGAGCCCTCTCAGTATCGCCACATGTACTGGCACCAGCAAAACCGTCAGCGAAACTCCCGAGTTCCCGGGGACAATTGGCGTGCTGACATAGACGGGCTGACCGTTGAGGACGTAAGTATCTTGCTTTCCCTACCCCTCGTGTCGTACCGTAACTGATCGTGGTGACCTCATTTGCTGCAGCTCGCTCGGATGCCGTATGCCAGTTTCCCTCTCTATTATACCCCTCAGCGTGTGAAGGCATACGATGCTTCATGTCTCCGTATTATGCTTTCCGACGCTGAATCTTTTCAGTGGTATTTGGGGGAGAGATTGCTTCGGCAAGTCACTGGGGTGGCTCGGGTCCCTTATTCTGCACCTCCTCCAGCTGCTCGGATGCCAGTTGATGAGAGAGTTGAGGCTCTTGTGGGCCAACCTGGACTTCGTTTCACGATCCCGGATCGTGATTATGATGAGTGGTATTTGTTGTTCGGCCAGGGGCCTCTGCTTCCTTCGCTTTATGTTCCCGGTGGCCGTCGCAGGTATGCTGGAGGTTCGGTGACTGCTCCTTTGATGGATCTTTATCGTCGGGAGCAGGACGCGAGGAGGGACGATGATGATTATGTTGGCGACTTGTAGCCTGCTTGGGTACTCTGCTTTGTATGGCCTTGTACTTTTGCTTTTATCTTCTTTTGTATCAAGCTCTTTTGAATGAATATATAATCTTTGATTTGTCTCAAATTTCTTGATGATGTCTGGATGCTTTGACCTTTGACTTGTTCCTTAATGACTTGCAGAAGATGAGGCTTTTTAACTGCATGGCTGATGGCTTGAACGGTTCAGATTGCTTGATTAGGCCTTGTGGGCCCACTTGATGATTAGATCTTGGATTCTGGCACTTCTTTTGATGATCGAACCTTTGATCTTGTTGCTCCATGACCTGTGTAAGCTTTCCAATGGTTTGGATCCTGATGATTTAGCCCTTGAATGGTTCAGATTGATAGATTTGGCCTTGTGGGCCCACTTGAGACCTTGGCTTTACTTTGGGGCACCTCTTTTGATGATTTGTGGGGCTAAGAAGGCTTCTCATGGTGTGGATGATGGCTTGAACGTCTCGGATTGCTTGACTTGGCTTTGTGGGCCCACTTGATGATTAGATCTAGGATTCTGGCCCTTCTTTTGATGATCAGACCTTTGATCTTGTTGTTTGATGGCTCATGCAGGTCCTTCAATGGTTTAGATCATGATGATCTAGTCTTTGAATGACTTGGATTGCTTGTGGCCCCCAGTTGATCACCTTTCCTTCTCTTTGACTTGATCAGCCATGTTCTGGCTGCATTGCTTCGTGATTGGACTGGTGGGGCACCTTTTATATGGTCTTGATCAGCCTCAGTCGAAATCTGGAGTGGACCGGAGCCTTGGGCGGCCCATGGAGCGCCATCTGCTGACGTGGACTGTCAGCCTCACCTACCAAGCACCCTGGAGCCAATCCCGCAGAGAGAGAGAGGAACCGCGTCCGTACGGGCGGCCCAGGGCAGGCCGCCCAAGGCTCGCCTCTTGAGCGGCCTGGGCTGGCTCTGGTTCGGACATTCCCTGCTGTCCCCTTCTCCTGTCCCCCACATTCTCTGTACTGAGCTATTCGATTCAGCCATGAATCTTCTTTTCTCCTTGTCTTTTCTCTTCATTTTGTCCTCTTCCCATTTTGTCCTTTCTTGGGCAGCTTTGGATGATGATTTATGGGCCATAGTGGGAGAGGTTGGTGGGTCCCACACTCCAGCACTTGGTGAGGGCTTTAATGATGGAGGGCTTCCTTTAATGGATGGTGGAGATGGAGCACTAAATGGGGGTATTGATGATGAATTAAGCTTGGTGGTTGGTGGAGCTTTGAATGGCTCCATTAATGGTGGGATGGCTGGAATTTCAGATTTGAATGGGCCCTTCATTATGGGAGAAATGGATGGTATGGATAGGATGATGAGATGGGACATGAGTGAGGCTATGCTTCCCTTGAATGTGGGCCACATGGATGATGTGATGGATGGTGGTGATGGGACCACGAAGGACATAGATGGGCTGATCTCATGCTTGGATGGGATGGATGGTTCAGATGATACCTTTGACGGTTTGGATGCTCTTGATGAGGGCCAGGATGTGCGGTATACTTGTTTGGGTGGACTTGATGTGATCATTGATGATGTCCCCCTGATGATGGACGGTGTGGATGCCTCGATGATCCCTTTGATCGGCCAGGATGATGATTGGATTCATGATTTCCTGTTGGAGGGGGCCACAGGTCCAGATCTGACCGTTGATTCTTCGATCGGGGTTGTCGGGACCCTTTTTGATGGTTCAGATGTATTCTTCGACGGTCAGATTAGCCAGGATGCCACGATGTGCGGTGTGATCTTCACTAATAGTCCTTTTGATGGGGAGCATTGTCCTTCTCTTGGTCATCGGTCCTTTGCGCACTCCGTTCATGAGGTGGGCGAGTCTTCCCGTGCGGCTGAGGTTGTGACAGTTTCCGACAGTGATGCGACTATATCAGACATAGCCCTTACTGGGGACAGGTCAGGGGCTGTCAAGTACTGCAGAGGTTCCAGCTTTTCCTTCTCCTTCGCCCATTGACCTTCCGATCCTTGATGAGCCATTATTGACTTCTGGGCCTTTTGTGCTGGAGGGGGTACCAGTGAGGACTTGTCAGCTGTTTCCTCATCCTTCTTGCTCGCCACGACTACTTGCTTGGCTTGACAGTTTGTCAGCTTATGAGATTTGAGATTTGGAGTCCTATGGCTTCTGCAGTCTGATCCATATGGCCAGAGTTGATATTGACTGGAGGATGCTCGGAGCTGCCTTGATTGACTGGGTCCCTTCGTTGAACTTGTTTGCGTTCAACGATATGGAGATGGGGCCTTCTTTGGAGGAGCTTGCACGCTTGACAGGTCTACCCTGGGATTATGCTCAGTATTTTTCGCCGAAGACGTCGCCGAAGACTGCCACACCGCAGAACTGGTTTGGGATCCCTTATCTTGTTCGGCCTGCAGCTGCGGGCCAGGATGCTGTGGTGTTTTCCTTGGACTTACTGTATGATCTTTTTTCGGGTCCTCGGAGTGTGGCCGGTTCTACCTTTGCTCGGAACGCACTGATGTTCTGCTTGATTGCTGAGGTGCTGTTCTCGGGATGGCGCAGGTCCCAGACCCCTCTGCTTTTTGAAGTGATGAGCCGAGCTATTCGACGGCAGGGGATTATTTCTCTCATCTTGGCCGAACTGTTCAATGGGCTGACTGACTGCGCCCTGGGCCGCACTCGTGTCCTTCGCGGCTGCTGTGCCTTTCTTCAGGTATCTTTTCTACACCTTTTTCCTCTTGCTTTGTTAGGAATTGCTCTGCTCTAGCTGAACTTCTTTTCCTTTTTGTGATCAGGTCTGGCTATGGGAGCGTCTTTCGATGACTGTTCCTGTACCTTTTCCTGACACTCGTCGCCCAGACCTTATGCGACACATTATGGAGTTTCTTCCTCATACAGCTAGGATGAGCGAGCCCTTGTATCGCAGGATTTTTGCTAAACTTCGTGACTGGAACGTTCGTTGGGAGTCATCTTGGCTTTCACTTCCTCCAGTGCTTTGCGATGCACACCGCCATCCTCTGATGTTGGTAGGCTTTCGATCCTACTTTTCTTACCATCCCATCCGGTTCCTGCGGCAGTTTGGGTATGAGCAGGATGTTCCTCCTTTCGCTTTCACGGGTATCGAGCGTCGAGTACTTCCCTCTAGATCCTCTGACTTCAGGACCCGGATTGATTGTTCTTGGGCGAGCTACTTGACTGCTGATTCGCTGGGTTTTGAGCTGCGGACTTTTCCGATGGCGACCGCCCCATATCAGTACTGGGTTGCTGAGCAGTCTTTGTATCGACGTATCCCTTGTTGGCACCATACTGCTGATGAGGATGAGCAGGATATCCTTGGAGATGCTGGCTCTTCATCTGGTTCATATGAACCTTTTGAGGAGCGCCCTTTCATTGATCCTTGCTTCCTTTTGGCCACTCATGGCCATCTGCTGTCTGAGATCTCTGCACTTCGGTATCATTGTGAGATGATGTCGAGGAGATTGGCTGCCGATCAGAGATTGTCTGATGAGGAGACAGCGATCCGTACCCTTGAGCGCGATGAGGCGCATTACCTGCATATGGAGGTGAGCAGGTTGAGAGAGAGAGACTATCTTTTTATGGGTCAGAGGACTTACCTGATGTGGCCGAGGAGGAGGGTAGAGATTGATTGTGTTGGCCACCTGCACATTCCTTTTTTGCATATATGATTGATGATGATGCATTTTTTTTGTATTTTTTTTAAAAAGATGATATGACATGTGTAAAAGAAATATGATACTTTTAATGAAAGAGAAGAAAACTTTTTTGGGAATCTATTGTGCCATGAGTTGTCTTGTGAGTGTGTCTGGACTTTGTGTCAGGATATAGGAATCAGAACTGGGGCTCGGTCAATAATTTGACCGATGTCTCGAGATTTGACTCGCTTGATCCTTTGGTTCCCTAGAGATGTAGGCAATGGAAACTCTTGCTTCCTGAGATTGTCAGAGTTTGTAGAGCTCTTCGCTCCTGACTGCACTTCTTGTTCTTGAACTGTAACTGCTTGAACCGATCTGGACCGTCTGCTTTCTTGGTACCTGCACTTTTATTTTTTTATTATTTTTTTCTTTTTCCATTTGAGTCATTTTTGCCTGCAGCGCTCTTTCGAGTTTTCACCACAGCCGGCCTTTTTCCCGTCATTTTTGCCCGTGGCGCCCTTTCGGGTTTTCACCACGTCTCGGGTGTTTGATCTTGCCTGCCCCTTTGCAGCTATGTTGTTTTTACCCTTGGCGCCCTTTCGAGTTTTCACCAAGTCCGCTGTATGCCCACTGTTTTTACTCGGAGCGCCCTTTCGAGTTTTCACTCCGCCCTCTTTGTTTAGGCACACATTTTCTTTTTCTTTTTTTTATTTTTTTTTCTTTTTCTTTTTCTGCATCCTTGGATAACTGCGGCGGCTAGAGGTCGGGAATCCGTCGTTGCCGGCCGATGGCAGTCTTTCAGCCCTTATCCTAAGTTACGATGATAGAGCTGTTGGTCTTAGCTAAAGATCCCTCTGAGATGAATGGATGGATGACTGTGTTTCTTCTTGGACTGATTTTTTTTCTTGGGTGCCTTGCTTTGGCTTCCCTTTTTCTTTCTCTTTTCTTCTTTTTTTTTGTATTCTTTTTTTCTCTTTTTTTTTGTCTTTTCCTTTTGAATCCCCCTTTTTTTTGTTTTTTTTTTCTTTTTCAATCGCCTTATTTGAAACACTTGTTGGTGGACGGAAATGATTTCTCAGAGATCTTAGCTTCGACCTCTTGACTTCAGCTCTATTAAAGTAACCTTGATAAGGTCAGAATAACTTACCCGTGAAAGATCTTCACGTTGTCGGCGTTGGTTGGCTCAGGAAGATCCACCCCTCTCATGCTGGTGAGTCTGAGGGCTCCTCCGGGAAGTACTTCTCTGATGATCAGTGGCCCGTCCCACGAGGATTTGAACTTTCCTCTGGGATCTGGAAGGTGTGACGGTAGAATCTTCTTCATGACCATGTCGCCTACCTTGAAACTTCTTTTTCGGACTCTCTTGTTGTAAGCCCGAGTGATCTTTTTTGATAGCACTGTGAATGACTTAGTGCACGCATGCGCTTTTCATCTGCTAGCTGCAACTGATCGAACCTGGCCCGTTGCCATTCTCCTTCTTCGATTCTTCTTTCGAGTAACACTAGTAGTGATGGTATTTCCACCTCGACTGGCAAAACTGCCTCCATTCCATAGGTAAGCTCGAAAGGAGTAACGCCCGTAGCAGACCGTACAGACGTTCGATAGGCCCAAAGTGCATATGGGAGCATATCTGACCAATCTCGATAGGTCACGACCATCTTCTCAAGTATCCTGACGATTGTCTTGTTTGCGGCTTCTACCCCACCGTTCATCTGGGGACGGTAGGGGCTTGATCGATGACGTTGGATCTTGAACTTGCTGAGGAAGTCATCCATCTTCTTGTTGACGAACGGGGTCCCATTATCTGTGATGATAACATTAGGGATTCCATACCGGCATATGATGTTGTTCTTCATGAATTTGATCACCTGAGATGCTGCAATCGTGGTGTAGGAGGCTGCCTCTACCCACTTGGTGAAGTAGTCGATTGCCACAAGTATGTACTCATGACCATTTGATGCTTTGGGACTGATCTTGCCGATGATGTCGAGTCCCCACATGAAGAAGGGCCAGGGGGTGGTCAGGTTATATAACTCTGATGATGGGGCATGGATTTGATTCGCATGCTCCTGACACTTGAAACATTTTCTGACGTGCTGGCAGCAGTCTGTCTCCATGGTGAGCCAATAGTAGCCGAGTCGTAGAATCTTCTTTGCCATCATGTGCCCGTTCATGTGTGGGCCACAGATTCCTTCGTGTATTTCTTTCATGATCTTTGCAGCTTCTGTTTCATCGACGCATCGAAGGAGGATGTGATTATAGGATCGCTTGTAAAGAACTTCGCCACTGATGGTGAATTGGCCGGCCAAACGCTGGATGGTTCGGCGATCTGTTGCTGTTGCTGACTCTGGATACTCCTGGGTTTCGAGATATTGCTTGATGTCGGCATACCAAGGTTTGTCAGGGACAGCTTCGGCTTCTTCTATTTGCAGGCAAAAGGCAGGTTCATCTTGAATTTCGACTGTGAGCTCCCATTCTGAAGCTCCTTTCGGGATCTCGAGCACTGATGCAAGTGTGGCGAGAGCATCTGCAAACTGGTTCTTGGCTCTGGGCATGTATGAGAAGGTGATTTCCTTGAATTCCTTGATCAGATTGTCAAGATACACATGATATGGTATCAACTTCTCGTCCTTGGTTTTCCATTCGCCATTGGTCTGATTGATGATAAGCTGTGAGTCTCCAAATACTCGCAGCTTCTTGACGCCCAAGATTATGGCTTCCCTTAAGCCAGCGATGCATGCTTCGTACTCTGCCATGTTGTTGGTGCACTCGAATGTTATGCGCCTTGAGATAGGAATAGGGACATCGTCTGGAGAGTAGAGGATTGCTCCAATACCACTCCCTTTAGAGTTTGCTGCGCCGTCGAAGAATAACGTCCATTCATCTTTCTTCTTCTTTTCATCCTCTTCAATGAGCAAGAGATCTTCATCAGGAAAGAACATCTTAAGCGGCTGATAGTCCAGGAGAGAGTGAGCCGCAAGATGATCGGCGAGGGCCTGCCCCTTGATTGCCTTTTGAGTGACATATGTGATGTCAAACTCAGACAAGAGTAGCTGCCATTTAGCTATCCTTCCAGTGAGTGCCGGTTTCTCGAACAGGTACTTGAGCGGATCCATGTGAGCAAGGAGGAGAATAGGAATGCAATCATGTATTGACGGAGTCGCTGAGTTGCCCAGACTAGGGCGAGGCAAGTCTTCTCGATCGGGGAATACCTGGTCTCGTAGTCGGTGAACTTTCGACTCAAATAGTATATTGCTTGTTCCTTCTTCCCGGTCTCGTCGTGCTGGCCTGAGGACACAGCCAATGGCTTTTGCTGCTACCGAGATGTATAACAATAAGGGTCGTCTGGGGGCGGGCGGCACTAGGACTGGAGGATTCATGAGATATCTCTTGATGCGATCGAAGGCAACTTGGCAATCATCATTCCATTCTTTTGGAACATTCTTCCGGAGGAGCTTGAAAATGGGTTCACAAATAGGTGTGAGCTGTGCGATGAAGCGACTGATGTATTGAATTCTGCCGAGGAAGCCATGAATTTCTTTCTCTGTTCTAGGAGGGGGCATCTCGATGATTGCTCTGGTTTTGGTCTCGTCGACCCTGATGCCATCCTCGCTCACCATAAAGCCAAGGAGCTTTCCTCCCATTGCACCGAAAACACATTTCTGAGGGTTGAGGCGGAGCTTGTACTTCTCTAATATGTTGAATAACTTCTTCAGATCTTTAAAGTGTCCTTCAATTGTGCGAGATTTGATGATCATGTCGTCCACATATACTTCAAGTTCTTTGTTCATCATGTCGTGGAATAATGCTGTCATTGCTCACTGATATGTTGCTCCTGCGTTCTTCAGACCGAACGGCATTACCCTGTAACAGAAGGTTCCCCAGGGAGTGATGAACGATGTCTTCTCACGATCTTCGATGGCCATCTTGACCTGATTGTAACCTGAGAACCCGTCCATGAATGAGAAGATCTTGTATCCAGTAGTGTTGTCGACCAGAGTGTCGATATGTGGCAAAGGGAAGTCATCTTTAGGACTGGCTTTGTTGAGATCTCGAAAGTCGATGCACATTCGAACCTTGCCGTCCTTCTTTGGTACTGGCACGATGTTGGCAAGCCATTCAGGGTAGTTGGAGACTACCAAGAATCCTGCGTTGTACTGCTTGATGACTTCATCTCGGACTTTCAGAGCCCATTCTGGCTTCATTCTTCGAAGTTTCTGCTTCACTGGCTTCATATCTGCCTTGGTTGGCAGATGGTGTACAACGAGCTCTTCATCGAGCCCCGGCATGTCTTCATATGAGAACGCGAAGTTGGACAATCTTGGAGCTATGAACTCTATCATTTTCTGTTTCATCTCAGGTGGCAATGATTTTCCAATGCGTACTTCCCTAGGGATCTCAGGCGTCTCCAAGTTTACTATCTCGAAATCATCCGCTACAACATTGGCTTTAGATTCGAACTTTTTGAGGAGATTCTCAAGTTCAGGAGCTGGATCATCATCTTCCTCATCCCGAGCTTCGTCCAGACCCATGAGCTCGAAGTCTAATTCGATGTCGAAATCATATGATTCGACTTCAAACTCATGCGACTCTTTAGACGAACTTGGCACACTATTGAATGCAGGAAAAGAAATATTTTTTGGTTTTTGAGATTTTTCTGAAATTGAAATGCTAGATGTTTTTGGCTTTTAAAGGTTTTTAATTTTTTTGAATTTTCAAAATTCGTGGGACTTTGAACAAGCAGGCATTACAGACCATGATTGGGCCCAACTTGTTCCAAAGTTTCGGTCGCTGCTTAAACAGGCATTTTTTTTGGAAGCCAGAGCCCTCAGATGGCTCTTTGGCTGATTCAAAAGTTAGGGGAACAGATGACCATTCAGGACCCCACACTTCCTCCCCTGGAGAGGTGGGGGTTGATGCTTTGGGCGAAGAATCATGGTCTGGCCCAATGACCATGACTTCTCGCTGGTCGGGTTCGAGATCTGAGTCGCACTCAGTCCCTCCCGGATCACTTACTTCGCATTGCAGTTCGTCTGGTTCCACAGCTAGACACAAGTTTGGAATCTGGACATCAGACCAATCTAGGGCTGGCCACTTCCCTTTCTCGGTCCAATGGATGGGCTGCTTCTGCCCCTGGCTGATGATTGATGAAGTTGACTTTGCAGAGATGGGCAAGTCGTGCCCCTTGCTAATTGGTGCTGAGATGGGCAAGTTGTGCCCCTTGCTGATTGAAGTGGGCAGGTTGTGCCCCTGGTTGATTGATGCTGACGTGGGCAGGTTGTGCCCCTGGTTGGGAGTAGGTGTCAGGGTAACCTGGTCCTGAAGCTGCTGTATTTGACTTTCTTCTTCATCTTCATCATTTCCTTCTTCTTCTGGAGGCTTAGATGGTTCGAGAATCTGATCCCATCGAATGGGGGGCCACGTGGCCCAAACTAGGCTCATCGGAAGGCCTTTGTATAGTGCAGTCGGTTGATTCCCTCCTGGATCTTTGCAAGGTTCTCCTGGCTTGACGAATTGGATGGGTGAGTACCGAAATTTCTTCCTTCTTTTGTCCATGAAGGTTGTCTTGTATCTGAGTCCCCATTTGCGTTGGTTATATATCAACGGTACCTTTCTAGACTTGAAATGATTCTTCATTCGGTATTTGAGACTCAGACGTTCTGCCGGTGAAAAGACACGGTCCACCCTTATCGGTTCTGGATTGGCGATAGAGTTCACAGTCTCGAATTCGAAACTATGAAACGGGATGTCTTCTTCAGAGTGCTGGATATCAATGACCGGGATGTCTGGTTCAGTGGCAGCAGTATTGGAAGGAATGATGAGCTCTTTCTCTGCATGGATAGAGATCACTTGATTTCCACAGATGTATTTCACTCGTTGATGCAGGGTTGACGGCACAGCTCCAACTTTGTACAGCCAAGGCCGTCCGAGCAGCATGTTGAAAGAGGCTGATATATCCAGAATTTGGAATGTGATGGTGGAGACTTCCGGACCTATCTGTACCTCTATGTCGACCTCCCCTTCCACTGATCGGCGGGTGTTGTCGAATGCTCTGACACATGTAGTGCTGGGACGGAATGAAGAAGGACTGATTCCCAGACGTTCCGCGGTCTTGAGTGGGCAGACATTTAAGCTTGAGCCATTATCGACAAGGACCAGCGGGACGCAAAGGTCTTTGTATCGTAAGGCTATGTTGAGGGATCGCCCATGATCGCGCCCTTCTGGTGGCAACTCATTATCTGTGAAAGTGATGGCGCGCGGAGCCAGGAGTTGTCCAATCATCAAAGCTATCATTTCTGGTGCCGTATCAGAGGAGACGTGAGCATCGTTCAAGGTCTTGGCAAACATTTCTCGGTGTATGCGAGATGTACAGAGTAACTCCCATACTGAGATTTGTGCAGGGATTGACTTGAGCTGATTCGCCACATGATATGCGGCTTCATTTTTGTTGCCGAGGCCTGAAAGGGTGCCTTTGGGATCTCCTCTGTTCTGATTATCTCTTCGGATGCAACGCCCATTGGGATTCATGTTCCCCACTTCCGCACATTTTGGATAGTGCCATGGAACCTCTTTGTAGTTTTCCTCCCTTTTGCCTTCTAGGACCACCGGTTCTTGCAACGGTGTTGGTGTGGGTACCAGATCTTCCTCGTATGGAGCTTTTGCCTTGAGAACTACATTGTTGCCTGTGCTGAAGGGGTGATATCGAGGTTTGTCTTCATAGATCACATAAGGTCGTGGTCCTGGCTTGACTGTTCCTGGGGCAGGAGGCTCCTATGGAATGAATACTGGTCCTCTTGATATGGCAGGAGGTTTCTCTGTTCGTTCCAGCTGTCGTAGTGTGATTGACACGCCTCCGGGATTTGCCCCTTGCAATATGACTGGCTCAATTGGAGGAGCTCCTTCCAAGACAACGGGCTCTTGCTGTTGATGAGTATAATCCTTCCATTGCGGATTGGATTGTTCTGGAGTTGCCCCTTGCAAGATGACAGGTTCGTATGTGGGCTCAATGTATGATTGTGCTCCTTCCAGGACGACTGGTTCCCAACATGAGGGGCCGTAAGATGCCCCTTGCACAACTGGCACATCATATGGAAATGCTCCTTCGAGTACTACTGGCTCGAGGACTGGAGGAGGAAAGGGACTTGCCCCTTGCATGATCGGAGGAGGACTTGTCGGCCCATAAGTGTAAGCATGAATTGATTGGATGGGGGAGAAGAAACGATCGAGGCGTTCTTCTTCTTCTATACTGTTGACGGTGGGACCTCGAGATGAACTGGGGTCCGTCTGATGTTGAGGCAGAGGATTCTGAAGAATGTTGGTGGAAGCTGCTGCAGGAGTTCCAGGGACTGAGATGATAATCTTGCGGTCATCAATCAGATCTTGTATGGCGTTCTTCAAAGTATAGCATCGATCAGTGGCGTGGCCACGCCCTTGATGGTAGGCACAATACTCATTTTCTCGGTAATTCGGTGGCAGAGGATGAGGAGGAGGCCTAGGTGCCATTAGAGTAAGTAATTGCTTCTGCACCAGAGTAGCCATGACTTGACTGAGTGGTTGAGAGAGGGGAGTAAATTTCCTGGACTCCCTGTAGTTTTGCCTATTTTGATATGAGTATTGACCGTTTCCTCTGAATTGCTGTTGTTGTCGAGGTGGTTGTGGCTGAGGATTCGGTTGTGGCTGATATCGCTGAGGCTGATGCTGAACTTGATTCTGCTGATACTGTTGACGTCCCCGTGGGGGAGCATGTTGATTTCCTTGAGCAGTGGTGTTGATGTTGTTTACCTCTGTTGGGCGGGGAGGAGAACCACTGCGGTTTCCATTCCCATGCCCGATAGGTCTTCCTTCCACTCTGTTCCTCTTGACTGGAGTGGCTTGATGAGGCCATGGGGAGATCGTCCCGGCCCGGTTCCCTACTTCGACTTGCTCTCCAGCACGGATCAATTGTGAGAAATTCGCATATGGATGCGAGATGAGATATCCGGATATGCCTGGATATGTTGAATGAACAATCATGGAGATTTGTTCTTCGTCGTCGATGGGCGTCCGCATTCTGGCTGCCATAGCTCGCCAACGTCCCACATAAGCTGATAGCGTTTCATCATTCCTTTGCCTGAGAGCCGCGAGATCGGCTCTTCTGGGTGCCATGTTGAGATTGTATGCAAATCTGTCGACGAAAGCCTGGGAAAGCTGTTCCCACGTCCTGATGCGGTGGCAGTCCAGTGAAGTGTACCAATCTAGGGCGTCGCCCTTCAGAGACTTTTGGAACAAACGTATGAGGGCCCCTTCATTTCCTGAGATTGCACTCAGCTCTCCACAGAAGGCCTTGAGATGTGCTGTGGGACAACCGCTGCCATCGTATCTTTTGAATTTTGGAACCTCAAAGTTTTGAGGTACCTGAGCATCTGGGAAAGGACACAAGTCTCTGAACTTGGTCGAAGGTATATCAATTCCTTGTTGTCGCTGAAGCTGATTTTGCAAGATCTGGAACTGCTCCCGCAACTCGTCCAGTCCTGAGTGATCTGTTCGAGCGACTGGTGCCTCCTGGAGTAAGGCACGTTCTTCTTCGGCATAGTGGTCGATGTCTTCGACCCTATGGGCTTGCTGAAAAGCAACCGCGGGTTGCTGAAATTGATTTGATGACTGAACTGGATTCTGATGAACTTGTGCTTGAAATGATGGTAACTGAACTGGAGATTGTACTGAAGGTTGAACTGGAACTTGCTGGAAATTAACTGGAGATTGCTGAACTGAAGATTGCTGAAAATTAACTGGAATCCCATCGGCGGGGATGTGCTGGAATTGAAAAGTGCTCCTGTTTGCAGGAGGCTGAGATGCTGGGAAGTGACCCCCTTGTTGGGTATTCGCCACTGTCCGCTGGTTGATGTGGGCTTGACACTGACCCCCGTTGTGGGCATTCGCCAGTACTGTCCCTGTTGCTGGAAATTGAATTGAAATCCCATCGGCGAGGATGTGCTGAAATTGAAAAGGTGTCCCATCGACGGGGACATGCTGAGATCTACTGAGATTGTTGTTTACAAGATTGACTGGAAGCTGACTGGAAGTTCCTGCGACGGGAGTGCTCTGAGATGGCCCTGTCGTTGCAGGAAGGTACTGAGGAAGATGCCCCGTAACGAAGGGCTGAGATGGCTGCTGTCGGTAGTCTTGGGTAGACTCCGATGGTTGTGCTTGATTTGAACTGGAGGCCGGGAGGACCTGGCATGGTTGCTGAGACTGCTGAACTGGGGAAACTTGATTGTTGGCTGCTGTGGTGGCTTGTGCTTGCATGAATTGCAAGAGCATTTCTTACATTGCTCTCACTCCTTGTGCCAATTCTTGTATGATTGGCGTATTATCAATGGGCTGTTGCGCTGGAGGTTGCGATTCGGTCATCTCAAGAGCATGAAGGAGATGAGTTTCTTCTTCGTGGTCGGACATGGCTTGTTAAGCCCGAGTGCGGATTATGCTGCGGTAGGGAAGTTGTCTCCGCATACGTTGAGCCCGAGGAGGCGCAATGGTGAGGACTGTACTCTACTCTTTTTGGGTTTTGGGATTTTCTGTTTTTTTTTTGTTTTGGGATTTTCTGTTTTTTTTTTTTTGGGTAGAATGCTATGCAGATGAGATTGTATGAGGATTAGTGACTTTCAAGTATAGGAATGATTCTGTTTTTCGAGTCGGATCACGACTAGTGGGACTAGCTAATCCCCAGCGGAGTCGCCATTCTGTGGACCCTCGCCGTTTCCGCGCTCCCCACACGACGTTCTTCTCGTCCCTTCCCATTTCGGGAAAAGAAGGAGAGGATGATGCGTGAGTGCGAAATCGCCGTTTGTGCCACTGGCTTGCCTCGTTCTCGAGGGCTTCGTTTGGTTGTCGTGTTAAGCCGGATGTGTCAAAATGAGTTTGTATAAGACCAGAGTCGCTACTAGCCAATTACTTCGAATCTACAGTCGGCTAGACCCTGTAGAAACGTTAGAGAAGGGAATCCGAAGATTCCTTCCTCTAAAATGATTCCTATTGATCTGCGGTCAGAGATTCAGGGTAAGGGATCACAGTTACAGGGTGGGAAGAGGTTAAGCACCCCACACACTGCCCGTACCGAAGTACGGTCTCTACTTCACAGAATCGATCGAATACTTGAAAGTCTAGTTTAATCCTCGTATATTCTCATGGATGACATGATGCATGAATGCGGGTCTGAACAGTAAGAGTTTCTGATGGGCAGGTTCCAACAACGGGCAAGCCCAGAGCGTACGCTCGAACTAACAGGTGCTTTATGCGAGATGATGCATGCTGTGTGCTTGAATATTCAAAGTGTTTACAGTGATATGTACGTGAATGCAGGTCTGAACAGTAAGAGTTTCTGATGGGCAGGTTCCAACAACTGGGCAAGCCCAGAGCATACGCTCGAACTGACAGGTGCTTAATTTAAGACATGCGGTGTGCTTGAATAATCAAGGTGCTTGTAGTGAAGTAGGGGGGGTTGGAAGAAAAGTAAATGTTGCACTTATGCTAGATGCAAATGAGATGATGCTGGAAAAATGATAGTTGGATGGACGGAGGTATCGCAAGGATTGGCTTCGAGTGGCTAGATCAAGACTTAGACGGCTTGGGAGACTTGGACCAGTGGTCAGGCTGGGCTGGACCAGGGCTAGGCTCTCCTCACTCGGGCTCTCCTTGGTGGAGGAATGGGCTAAGGGGTGAAAGAGGGTGACTCAGATGGACGGGCTCTCTCTGGCTGAGTGGTGTGTTGAAATGAGAAGGGGAGGGGGGTATTTATAGCAGCGAGCAGTGGCAGAGCTCGTAATTTGTCTCGGGCGGCCTGCTATGGGCCGCCCGTACGGCCGCTCCTCGGTTTCCAGCGATGTACGGTTGCTTCCTCGGGGCTGCTGTTTGACTCGCTGGGTCGACTCAGTGAGTTGACTCAGCGGGTCGACTCGGTGATTTGACTTGACGGGTTGACTCGGTGTTTTGACTCGGCGGGTTGACTCAGCGGGTTAACTCAGCGGGTTGACTCAGTGAGTTTGACTTTTTTGGGATTTTTTGACTGGCTTTTTTTTCTGGTGGGTTTTTCAGGCTGATGTTTAAGACTGGGTTGACTGGGTTCAGGCTTGATTTGGGCTATGGAATGGGGCTTACAAGGGTGAGTTTGGCTGAGTTTGGACTTGGGATTTAGGGGTATGGTCCTCCATTCATACAGCTATCTCTACCAACAGTGTAGCTGAAGGTGGGGTGTCTACAATGCCAAACCCGCCCGACCCGACCCGTTCCACCCGACCCGAACCGCCCCGTTTATACTAGTTTATTACTTTTAGAAATATCTATATAGCATTATCAATAGGTTGAATGGTTAATAAACATTAGGGTGGACTCTAGAATCTTTTAATAGTGGGAGTTCAATGACCACTGATTTTTGTGGTGTGGTCTACTTGAAGCTTTTATCTGCTTCCTTTTTGGGATAGTCTTATAATAATCTGGAAATGTAGATGGACGGCATGGATTTACAATATATACATCGAGGTGAGCCTCATGGTTAGGGTCTCACCCACATGGCTCGTTCCGGGTCTCACCGACTCTCACCCAAGCTGCACTCATCTCACACTTGCAGGGAGCAGATTAGGTGACATTCGGGATCCACCAAGGTATGTGGCCCCTGATTATGTGTCTTAAATCCACACCATCCAACTATTTTGAAAGATCATTTTAAGATATGATACTAAAAATGAATTTGACTCAAATCTTAGGTAGACCACACCATAGAAGCATAGTCCTAACCCGACCCGACTCGACCCGCTTTAGCATATAGGGTAGGGTAGGGTTAGGGTTGACCCTTTTACAAGTAGGGTAGGGTTAGGGTTGGGTCAGCTCAACCCGGTCATGACCCGGACCGAAACCCGGACCTTTAAATATATTTAGGTTCGGTCCAGGGTTGGGCCCAACCCGACCCTAACCCGACCCGTGTGCAGGCCTAAATGTGAATAGGCCATTTTAGTTAATATTTTTCAATATTTGTTTAAATAATTATTATTGCATATGAATCTAAGGTGAGAAAATATATATATATATATATATATATATATATATATATATATATATATATATATATATATACATACATACATACATACATACATGAGGTCGACCTCATGGGAAGTTCCCATGAGGTCGAGCTGTGTGGGAGCCACCGTGATGTGTATTAGACATCAACACCGTACACTTAATGGGTCTCCTTTAGGTCATGGGATATCCCAAAAATCAGCCATACGCGGAACTCAGGTAGGCAATATCATCTAAAACCATGTTAATACCTGTCTAAAATAGATAAAAGCACGTGGTGGGGCCCACCTGAGTTTTGGATGCGGCTGAAACTTGGTTTGATCCCTCATTCAAGTGGGGCACACACAATTTATGGGCTGGATTTATGAACCACATCTCGGTAAGCCCAATAAATGATCATGAATGTTTTAATGGGTGGTTAACCCCTCCCAGCTGTTGTATGCGGTGTGGATCACCTAAGGTTGACCTCATATATATATACGGTTTTTGGGATGGATATATGAACCACATCTCGGTAAGCCCAATAAATGATCATGAATGTTTTAATGGGTGGTTAACCCCTCCCAGCTATTGTATGCGGTGTGGCTCACCTAAGGTTGACCTCATATATATAATGGGTGGTTAACCCCTCCTAGCTGTTGTATGCGGTATGGATATTCCATGAGGTTGACCTCATATATATATATATATATATATATATATATATATATATATATATATATATATATATATATATATATATATATATATGGGAAATGGTACTATGAGGTCAACCTCATGGAAGTGACCTCAGGGGAACTTCCCATGAGGTCGATTTGTGTGGGCAAAGCGGACATCAACTTGGTGCATTTGATTGATCCCCTTAAGGTTATGGGATATCCTACAAGGGTGTGAATTAGGTGTTACTCAGGGAGCATCTTAGTGGGTGTTACTCCTACCGTGTGGCCCACATGGATGATATTTTGTATATCCATGCCATCCATCCACTTCACCAGCCCATTTTAGGATGGTGTCCAAACATTATGCAGATCCAAATCTCAGGTGGAGCATACCGTTGAAAACAGTGGTGATTGAGTGTCCCACCATAAAGAATTCCAAAGAGCCCATCGTAAGGTTTAAGCAATGTTTAATTTCCATCCACCCTCTTGATGATGTCAAGCAGATCCGTATGAAGGGAGAATATAAAAATCAGCTTGATCTGAAGCTTTTGTGGCCCACAAAAAGTTTTTAATTGTCAGTCATCACTATTTCTAGTGGTGTGGTCCATCTGAGATTTAGATCTTCTTATGGTTTGGGATCATATCCTAAAATGAGATGGAAAAACAAATGGACGGAGTGGATATATAAAAAATACATTAAGATGGCCCCCACATGGTTAGGATAACACCCACCATCCCATAAGCTACCTTTGGCACACCTTGCGATTTGACAATATCATAGTAGTGTTGGAATCAGATGCCTCAAATCTTTTATGACAGGGGCCATCGATCGGTCATGGATGGCGACCGACCAGTCGAAAATTCAGAGAACAAGACAGCGAGCTCTCTAGACAATTTCGGGCATTGTCGACCGGTCGAACAACCAGTCGACAGGGGTCCTCAATCAGTCAACGGTGTTGTCCGACCGGTCGACAAGTTTCCTTATTTGAGTTGGTTTCTTACGCAGTTTTGCATAAGGAGTTTCTAATTTTAGTTTTCTGATCCTATTTAAGGAGTGTAATACGGGATTAGTGACGTCCTAGATTGAAAAAGGGATTGAGAGAGGTTCTACATGAGAGAAAGAGCTTGAGAAGTGGTTTTTCTTCTTAGGAAAGCTTGGGATTTTTTTTTGTGGGCTTGTGATCCGAGTTTTGAGTTCCATCTCTTGTAACTTCTGATATCATAGTGGATTGGTGTCGCTTTGTGCCGTGGTTTTTTACCCGTGAGGGGTTTTTCCACGTAAAATCAAATTGTCTCTGTGTGGTTGATTGCATGCATGTGTGATTGCATTATTTTGCTTGTTTGATTCTATTTGCTGCTTCGGCTTGCTTCTATTGCCGGTCTTTTTCCCAACAATTGGTATCAAAGCTAAAGTTGGGAAGGAGGCAGAGAGAATCTGAGGCAAGGCATCAATGACGTCTTCTAGCATAAGATTCGATATCGAGAAGTATTCGGAGAAAAACAATTATGAACTTTGGAAGGTGAAGATGAAAGGCCTTCTAGTTCAGCAATGACTGCAAGATGCGCTCCTTGGAAAGTGATCGGAGGCTATGAAAGAAGAAGAGTGGAAGAAGATCGACGAAAAAGCCAATGTCTCAATCCAATTGTGCCTAGAGGATGAGGTCTTGTACAACGTCATGAAAGAGAAAACTACGGTTGAAACATGGGTAAAGTTGGAGAATATCTATGTAAAGAAATCTGTGAAAAGTCACATATATCTGAGGCTTTAATTGTATAATCTGAGGATGACGGAGGGGGTCGATGTTGAGAGCCACATCAGTAATTTCAATAAACTTATTTGCAAGTTGATGGATGTAGATGAACCGAGGAAGGATGAGGATCAAGCATTTATCCTATTGAATTCTCTTCTAGATCAGTTATATGAGTCACTTAAGGACTCGTTGTGTGCAAGTAGGGAGACCATTGGCGTGGAAAACGTTATCTCAGCCCTTCAAGCGAAGGTGATGAGAAAGAAAAGCGGTGACATGGGTCCTTCTACAGACGAGGCACTGGTTATGAGGGGGAGTAATTATGAGCGGGGTGGGAGATCTTCGTCATCAAGATCAAAATCCAAGGGCAATTGGAAGATCAATGTAAGATGCTGCAATTGTGGGGAAGAAGGGCATGTGAAGAGGGATTGTCCGAATTCAGGACGAAGCAAGAGAAGTCAGGAGATCTTCTAAGGGGGTTTATATTGTAGAGGGCGGCGGTGATCTTTGTGATGTATTGACTGTATCCAACATAGGGTCTCTCGGTGGAGAGTGACTCTTGGATTTAGGTGTATCATGTCACGTATGCCCTGACCGGAGTTCATTCATTACATATATAGTGTATGATGGTGGATTGGTGGTTGTGAGTGATGGCTACGATCGCAAGGTGGTGGATATTGATTCAGTGTACATTAGGATGTTCAACGGGGTCGAATGAATCCTTAAAAGTGTGAAGCATATCCTTGAGATGAAGAAGAATATGATATCTATTAGTGCACTTGAGGTGAAAGGGTGCAAGTTCATCGATTGTGATTGGTATTGTAAAGTGGGAAATGGAGTACTTGTGATGATAAAAGCATGAAGGTGCAACAATCTTTACAAGGTGATCGGGAGCACTATTCATGGTGGAGCTGCGGGATCGACAGCGAGATCCACGGTTGTTCGTATGTGGCAAGAGCCAAAGGGCCACATGAGAAGAGCGACAAGGTGCGAAGATAAAATCGATGGGGCACGATAAGTGACGTGACTATGATGATGACGAAGTATAGGTGGAGGATAATGCGTGGCAAGGTGTTGCATGAAGATTGGAGTCGTGGTAGAGATTGTTGGAATCGGACGCCTCAAATCTTCTGTGACAGGGGCCATCGACCAGTCGTAGATGGTAATCGACCGGTCGAAATTCGGATAACAAGACAGCGGGCTCTCTAGACAATTTCAGGCATTTGATCGGTCAGCAGGGGTCCTCGATCAGTCGACGGTGTTATCTGACTGGTCAACAAGTTTCCTTGTTTGAGTTGGTTTCTTGCATGGTTTTGCACAAGGAGTTTCTAATTTCAATTTTCTCCTATTTAAGGAGTATAATATGGGATTAGTGGCATCCTAGATTGGAAAGGCCGATTGAGAGAGGTTCTAGGCGAGAGAAAGAGCTTGAGAAATGAGTTTTCTTCTTGGGAAAGCTTGAGATTTCTCTTATGGGCTTGTGATCCGGGTTTTGGGTTCCATCTCTTGTAACTTATGATATCATAGTAGATTGGTGTCGCTTTGTGCCAGGGTTTTTTTACCCGTGAAGGGTTTTTCCATGTAAAATCGAATTGTCTCTATGTGGTTAATTGTATGTGTATGTGATTGCATTGTGTTACTTGTTTGATTCTATTTGCTGCTGGGTGTTTGGCTTGCTCCTGCTGCTGGTCTTTTTCCTAACAAGTAGCTCATTATGTGGGCTCTGGAAAGCATATATGAGGCATCATCCTTAAATGCATACTGAAGTAGTTCGACTTGCTAAATGATGCCAGCCAAAAGACTACTACTATATGTTGGGAGCGAATTAGGTGTTACTTGGGAACAGCTTAGTGGGTGTTAACCCTACCGTGTGGCCCACATGGATAGTATTTCTCGAGTCTTTGACTTCTTAGCTCGTTCAGGACGGTTGATGTTGGGCTGACCCTGACCCATTGCCAACCCTTGACAGCATTTAAGGATCCTTGACAACGCTCAAGTCGGTGAAAGATTCCAGACCTATCGATGACCGTCTGGATCATCTTGTCAGTAGCAGCGGTCAAGTAGACAAATTGATATAGCTCTTACTCCCAGATGCCTTATCAGATAGAGGTACTCCACATTGAGTCCAATCTTGATCAGGTATGACCAGTTCTTTGATGTTGCTGTCTAAGAATCTTTCATGGTGGGAGAGATGGACAGAGTTCCAGCACTCGGGATGGTGGGCCATGCTATGCCATGAACAGTACACGAACACCAATGAACCAAAGCCTAGTTTCAGAAGATCTGAATGAGGGCTTCTTGGATTAGTGAAGCCTAACCTACAATGTAGGCCTCGTTCTCCATGGCCCAGAATGAAGAATTTGTGCGTTTGTGTCTACAATTTGCTTCTTCCTACTCATGTATACATACTTGGAAGAGGCGATGGCTTCTTAATTTCCCAAGTTATTTATTACATTATCTTAATTAAGGTTCCGATGAATGATGAATGAGGTCTCACAAGGGTTGGTTTTTGGGGCATATGGGACTAGGAGCGTCTACATGCTTTCAAATGCTTATAAACAGGGAGATGTTTTGTAGACCGGTTCCACTTAGAGTACTCGGAAAAGCTCGACTTGACTTGGTTTGAAGCTGAATTTGGACTGAGTTAAGAAGATTTTTGGTAATCGAAAGAAAAATAGGTCGAGCGCCCCTACCCGACTCGGTACATGCTCGAACTTGACACATTCAAGGTTGTACGTGAGCAGTGAGATTCACTACTAAGTGATGTAAGCAAGTTCTATGGGCCCCACCATATATGTTGTATCCACACCATCCATCCATTTGGAGAGATCATTTTTAGGGCATGAGCCAAAGGCAGATTCAAAGCTCACGTGGACCCCCACCACAGAAAAGAGGGGGAATTGAACACCTACCATTGAAAACTTCTTGGGGGCCACAGAAGATTTTATTCAGCTGATATTTGTGTTTTCTCTTCGTCCATGTCTATGTTAATTTATGAACAGGTTGGATCCCAAGAAAACATTGTGGTGGGCCCTAGAAAGGTTTCAACAGTGAGAATCACTGTCCCCATTGTTTTCTGTGGAAGGGTCCACTTGAGCTTGGATTTGCCTCATTCTTTGGATCATGACTTGAAATGATCTCAACAAATGGACGAATGGTGTGTATATAACAAGAGTCTGGATCGTCTGCTCGCCCTCAACAGGATTTTCTTGTTTGCCTATCACCTGATTGGTCTAGCTCATCACTGACACTGTCAGCACTGCTACATTTAATGCAGTCAATCTGAACTGGACCAATCAGGGGCAGGCAAACAGGAAAATCCTGTTGAATTCAAGCAAACGATCTGGATTCATATAACAATACATCATGGTGGGGCCCACAGAACTTGGTGACGTCACTTTGGTAGTGAATCTTACTATTCATGCTGTCATCAGCTAATTGCAACCACATGGTGCTCCTCCAAATCCAGCTTATCAAGCTGCATTATAATACATGTGGTACATCCACACCGCCCATTCATTTTGCGAGGCAGATATGAGGTGGATCCAAATCTCAAGTTGACAACATCACCGAAAAGAGAAAAAGATTAAACGCCTACCCTTACAAAGTTACAATTGCTTGGGGCCCAAACATGTTGGATGAATAAAAAAAGAAAAGAATTATAATGGCCCTTAATTTAAGTCCACATTACCTAATGAACCCATTTAATGAAAAAAAAACAATTATAGTAGGCCTTAGCATTTTTTTAGTTGTAGGATTTAATTAGCACCAAATATTCTTGTTGAGTCCAAATGAATCTTTTTCATTTTTGGACTCATGACTTGAAATCATGATTAATGAAAAAAGGATGGATCGAACAAATCCATTATCGTGTGGCCCATGGCACACTGTCACCTCGGGAGTGGATTTTGGAAACCTGCGCAAGGAACAAAAGAGAGGGCACAATCATCATTTTCAAATTAAGCAAACCAATGTTAAAACTACCGTTAGTCAAAGTAGGTTATTGGCCTTATTTAAAAAACTTAGGCCAATTTTAAGAAATAGTTTAAAAGCAAGCTTCTTTTTTTTTGAAATTCCACCAAAATGTAAGTGTCGTGTGCATTGTCTCAAATTAAAAAAAGCTTATTCTACCATTTTGTGTGCAGCCCACTGTGATGTAGTGCCTGCATTCATTCCATCCATATGGTAAGTCCCTTTAATTCATCCATGACGCAAAATTCAGCTGGATCTAAAAACAAGTGGGCCACACCACCAAGGAAGGGTTTTGATTGTGGCACGAACCTTGTTTTTAATATGCCATCCAAATTTATTCAAAAGATGCACCCCACCATGATGAATCAACATCCAAGAAATCAGGCCCTTTGAAAACACGTACCAGCAAACCAAACCACATGATTTTGGAGGTTTTAGGCATGATTTTATGTGGCATGGCCTGTTGGTGGAGACTTCAAACTTGCTTAAAAAGGGTCTCATGACCGGTTGGCTAGTCTGGTTTGACCGGTCGAATTTAGCTCTGAGTAGGTAGCAAGTCTTTAGACAGTTTTGGACTCTCCAGACTGATCAGCTGACCATTTGTAGGAGGAGCTGACCGGTCATTTTTAGAGGCTAGACAGCTCGATTTATGACAGAACTCATTGGATGGTTTTCGCTATACTTGACCGGTCGGCCAATGGGGTTCGACTAATCGTGTGTATAAGCAGAGATGAGCGATCTTGCGCAGTTTGTTTCTATTTTTAGTTGGAGGTTTATATATACACTTCCAAATCGATCTTAGATGTATCCTAATCAATACCAAGGTGTCCTAATTCGTGTTTAGGGCTTGGGGAGAGGATTGTGAGGTTTGAAAGAGCTTTGTTCATCTTCTGGGTTTTCTTATGGGTAAATTAGCTCTGTAATCTTCTGATGTTCATAGTGTTGCTAGCGCTTTGTGCCGTGGTTTTTTTCCCGCAAGGGCTTTCCACATAAAAAGGGATTGTCTTTGCGTTGATTGCGTGTGTGTCGTGTGGTGATCGTTTGAATATCTTCAGTGCTTCCACTGACTGGTTTTCCAACAAGTGGTATTAGAGCTATCGTTGAGAGGTTGAAGAAGAGAAATTCTAAGATGATCTCATGACATCGAGCATGAAGTTCGACGTGGAGAAATTTTTTAGCAAAAATAATTTTAAGTTATGGAAGGTGAAAATGCGTGCCATCCTAACTCAGTAAGAGGCTGTGAACACCCTTGAAAAGTAACCGAAAGACATGGATGATGATGAGTGTACCAAGATGGAAGAGAAGGCTATGGCCTCTATACAATTGTGCCTGGTAGATGATGTCCTCTATAACGTCACGAATGAGAAGACCACTGTAGATACATGGACTAAGCTAGAGAACGTGTACGTGAAGAAATCTCTAGAGAACCGAATGACGGAGAGGACCAATATAGAGGACCACATCAGCACTTTCAATAAGCTAATTTGTAAGTTGCTTGATATTGGTGAACAGATGAAGGACAAGTATCAAGCCGTGATCCTGCTGAACTTGCTTCCTAGTTCATATGAGTCCCTCAGGGACTCATTGTGTGCGGGTAGGGATATTATCAGCGTTGAGACTGTAGTCTTTGCTCTCTAGTCGAAGACAATTAGACAAAAAAAGCGGTGATGTTGGTTCTTCCTCCGATGCACTGATTATGAGGGGTAGGAATTCGGAGCGGGGTGAAGGATCGTCACATTCTCGATCTAAGTCAAAGGGTAAGGGCAAAGGTAAATTGAAGTGTTGGGGATGTGGCCAGTTAGGGCACATGCAGGACTGTAAAAGTCGTAAGAACAAGAAGGAGAAGACAGAAAATTCCTCTAGGGAGGCTAATATCGTTGAATCTGAAGAAGGCAGTAGTAATATGTGCGAAGCCTTGACGGTGTCGAAGACGGAGTCTCTCAGCGACGAGTGGATCATGGACTCCGGGGTTTCATACCACATGTGCCCCAGATAAGAGCGTCTTTACTTCCTATAGGGAGTATGAGAGTGGCTCGGTATTTCTAAGCGATCACTACGCCTGCAAGGTTGTAGGGATTGGTACTGTGCGCATCAAGATGTTCGATGGGATCAAATGGACCTTAAAGGAAGTGAGGCACGTTCCTAGGTTGAGGAAAAATCTAATTTCCCTTGGTGCACTTGAGGCGATGGGGTGCAAGTTCACCGATTTTGACCTGTTCTGCAAAGTTTCAAAGGGGGCCCTTGTAATTATGAGGGGGCAAAGGCACAGAAACATTTACAAATTGATTGGGAGCACTTCAGTAAGTGGAGCTACGATTGTAGCGGATTCCACGTTTGCACGTATGTGGCATGCCCGTTTGGGCTACATGAGCAAGCGGGGCATGAATGTACTCTTTGAATGATCTTTGATTCCCTCTTCCACATTTGCACGTATGTGAGCATTGCTTGTATGGGAAATAGTTTAGGTTGTCATTTAAGGCGGGGAAACATGTATTTAAAATGGTGCTTGAGTATGTCAATTTTGATGTATGTGGGCCGTCACCTGTAGTTTCTGTTGGGGGTTCATCATGGATCATGTCATTTATTGATAACTATAACAGGAAGGTTTGGGTTTATTTTCTGAAAAATAAATCCGATTTCTGCACGACCTTTAAGTATTGGAATGCCATTGTAGAGAATTAATCAGCGCAGAAACTGAAGGTTTTGAAAACCGACAATAGAGGTGAGTTCACTTTTAAGGAATTTAACTTGTATTGTAAGGAAGAGGGGATCGTGAGGCACAACATGGTGCACCACATGCCAGAGCAGAATGGTGTGACAGAGCAGATAAATCGAACTCTCTTGGAGAGAGCCCAGTCTATGATTAATAATGCTGGGTTGGGCAAAAAGATGTGGACTGAGGTAGTTAACATGGCTTGTTACTTGATAAATCGGTCACCCTCCATGACAATTGAATATAAAATCTCTGAGGAAGTATAGAGTGGCATACGACAGACTACTCATATCTGCGGGTCTTTGGTTGTGAGGCTACTCTCATGTACCATCAATTGAGAGAGATATGCTTGACCATAGGGCCAAAAAAGGAATCTTTATGGGCTATGGTGATGGTGTGAAGGGTTACCGCATATATGACCCCATCACACGGAAAATCACCCTGAGTCGTGATGTCAGGTTTGATGAGGGGTCTTTGTTATGAAAGAATGCACTAAATGAACAAGAAAAATCAGAGATTGTTAACACCCAGGGTGACAAAGATGAGACAGGTGCCGATACTAAGACGCAGATAGAGGTACAAATCAGGTAGAGTAGCCACCTGTGTGAAGAAATTTACCTAGAGATCGCAGGTTACTGGCAAGGTATAGGGATGACTAGAATGTTACATTCACCTTCATTACGGATGAGAGGGATCCGTCTAACTTTATGGAAGCACTATAGGATGTAGATGCTGAAAAGTGGAAGAAAACAATACAAAACGAGATGGACTCTCTGTACAGTAATGAGACATGAGAGCCAGTAGAGCTTCCTGTGGGATGAAAAGCAATTGGGTGAAAGTGAATTTTTCGGAAGAAACAGAATAGGTACAAGGCAAGATTGGTGGCAAAAGGGTATGCTTAGCTTGAAAGTGTAAACTTCAGTAAGATTTTTGCCCGGTTATGAAGCAAGTATCTATCAGGTTCGTGTTGGCGCCAGTTGCCCAATACAACCTTGAGCTAGAACAAATGGATGTAAAGACTACTTTTTTTGCATGGGGAATTGGAATAACAGATTTACATAATGCAGTCAGAAGGATATATAATGCAAGGGGTCGAGAACAAGGTTTGCAGGTTGAGAAGATCATTATACGGTCTCAAACAGTCGCCTAGGCAGTGGTACAAGAAATTTGATTCATTCATGATAAGTGCGGGCTTTTTCAGGAGCGAGGATGATCATTGTGCCTATTATAAGACACTGAGTGATGAGAAGTTTCTCATACTGGTGTTGTACGTCAACGACATGCTTATTCCAGTCATAACATGTCTCACATCAATGTGTTGAAGACTCAGGGACATTTGAGATGAAGGATATGTGGGGCCACAAAGAGGGTTCTCGGTATAGATATTCATAGAGACAGAAAAATTAATGAGCACGTTGTTATCTCAGGAAAAATACCTTGAGAAGGTGTTGATAAAGTATGGGATGAACAAGTCCAAAATGGTTAGCGTTCCGCACGCAGCTTACTTCAAGCTTTCTTCTGAATAGTGTCTCAAAATAGATGAAGAAAAGCACGTTATGTCTCATGTGCCCTATTCAAGTGCGATGGGCAGTTTGATGTATGCGATGGTCTGTACAAGACCTGGATATTTCACAAGCTATGGGTGTTGTTAGCCGATTCATGTCTAACCCGGGCAAGCAACATTAGGAAGCTGTGAAATGGCTACTTCGATACATTCGGAGTACCAGGACTATATCTTGACGTTTGAGAAGTCTAAGGACAAGTTGGTTGGGTACGTCGATTCTGATTATGCAGGTAGTGTGGACTGTAGGAGATTGACTTCTAGGTACTCGTTTGTGTTAGTGGGTGGAGAGATTAGTTGGATGTCTAAGCTTCAGTCAGTGGTGGCTCTTTCTACTACTAAGGTTGAATATATGGTAGTGATAGAGGCTTTCAAGGAGGCTGCTTGGTTGAAGGGAATGATAAATCAGTTGGAGCTTTAGCAGGAGGCCGTGCCTGTTAATTATGATAGCTCGAGTGCTATAAATTTGGCTAAAAATTTTGTTTATCACTCTCATACTAAACACATTGATGTGTGTCACCATTTTAGCCAACAGGTGCTTGAGGAAGAAAATGTGACTTTGGAGAAGATTTACACTAGCGTGAATCTCCTTCTACCAGACCCAGACCCAGACCCATTTATAAATGGGTCTGATGGGTTGACTCGGACTCGACCCAGACTCGCCCATTTAGTAAAAGGGTCTGGGTCTAAAATTTGGACTCAGACCCATTTAGTAAATCGATGGGGTCTGCTTTTGACTAAACCCGCCCCAAACCCGATCATTTACAGCCCTAGTCCTAACAGAGAAGTTCAAGTTTGTAACTTCTCTGGGATTGACAAGGACTTAATGAAAACGCAGTGGTGCACAAGAAGCGATGACACTATGTTTGAAAATGAGATGGTCTATAAAATAAAGAGAAGATGGTTCGATGTTTGAAGCCTCAGTGGAAACTTCAAACCTGCTGAAAAAGGGTCTCAGACCGGTCGGCCAGTCTGGTCCGACCAGTCGAATTTAGCTCTGGGCAGGCAGCAAGTCTTTGGACAATTTTGGGCTCTCCAAATCGGTCAGCCGACCAGTCTGCGGGAGGAGCCGACCGGTTGTTTTTAAAGGCTGGACAGGTCAATTTACGACAGAACTCACTGGACAATTTTCGCTATACTCGACCGGTCGGCCAATGGGGTCCGATTGGTCATGTGTGTGTATAAGTAGAGATGCACGATTTTGCGCAATTTGTTTCTATTTTCAGTTGGAAGCTTATATATACACTTCCAAATCGATCTTAAATGTATCTTAATCAATACCAAGAAGTCCTAATTCATGTTTAGGTCTTGGGGAGAGGATTGTAAGGTTTGAGAGAGCTTTGTTCATCTTCTAAATTTGCTTGTGGGTAAATTAGCTCTGTAATCTTCTGATATTCAGTGTTGTTGTCGCTTTGTGCCGTGGTTTTTTTCCGCAAGGGTTTTCTATGTAAAAACATATTGTCTTTGCGTTGATTACGTGTGTGTCGTGTGGTGATCGTTTGAATCTCTTCAGTGGTTCCGCTGACCAGTTTTCCAACATGGCCAACCTAAGTCCCAATTGGCCTGAGTTTTGGGCTTGGGGGGCACATGATGGCTGAGTGGATGTTATGAATTGGTGTGGGTACCTGAAATCTTGATATCAAGGGAAATTCTATGAATTGGTGCACCAAAATATTGATAGAGAACTACAAGTTCCCACTCAGGAGAGTCTGTAGGTAGATAGTGATCGCAAATGTACAGGGAAGCAAATGGAGCTGCATGTAGTTAATACCTCTAAGGAATGGAGGAGTGTCCAGGACTATTTGTAAATACTTTACTTTTGGACCAATCGGCTTTGGTAGTGTTTCTTTCTAGTTACCCATACATAAAAAGGGCACTACTATATTGATTCCTCAGCTCAGGAATCAGGTTGATTTACTAGTGAAGTGGACCTTAACAAGTACACCATTGTGTAAATTTGGCTAAATTAAGTTTTCTAACCCGCCCACCTATTAGAAATATCAGGCCCACCTACTGAGTGCACCAAACTTACTTTCCCAGATGGTTGGACCAACCTGATGGATGGATTGGAACTCAAACATATGTGCCAGAAATTTGGTGTCATGAGCTGTATTGCACCCAACCAATGGGTGTAATTAACTGTTAGTGGGTGGTTTATATGGATGTGATTAGATGTCGTGGGTGGTGCCAGTGGGTGTTATTCGATGTCAGTGGGTGTAAATGGATGTTATATCATTTGAACATGTACCTACTGTGCATTTGAGATTTGTAGGCCCGACGATGATGTGTACGTGGAATCCAAACCATGCACCTGGGTCAATCCCCCATGTTAGGCCTACATTACAAAATCCAGCCTCGACCATAGCGCAGGTGAGCCACACCTTCAATCATGATTGATTTGTATACCTTATGAGTGCTGTATTATGCAGTATGTACATCCATACTTCATATATACATAAAAGTCAGTTCAATTTAGAGAGGCAGAGTACAAATTGAGCCCTCTCCTCCACTATTGTATATCTTTTCATCTCAATTTCTCCATTCTCATTTAAAACTCTTCAAAAATTAATTCTGATTTTTACCCATGTTGAATTTCCTTTCATGGTTGCATCAATCGATCTTTACTGATTTCTTTGAGGGCTTGTTTTTCCATGCATCAAATGGCTATGATGAATACGATTATTTGGAAGCAGAGTTGTGATTTTGAGAACTAGGAGGTCGTTATTTAAGAAGATATCATTTGTCAATGAGCTTAGTAGTGCATACCAAACACAGCCTTGGGATTTATTAAAAACATAATCTTACTAAATGAAATCACCAAAGCTTTTGGAAGCATGACATGAATTACAAGAAATCCATATCTAAGGATACCAAAGATAATGTCTGTGGTAATATTCCCATTGGAAAAGTTTGGAACATATGAAATTGCTGTCCGGTTAATGAGAATACTTTCAACTCTGCAATTTTGATGGCCCTCCTCTTGAGCTGATCTTTCATGTCAGGTTTAGGAAACCATTTGACACTGACGTATTCTAGCTCAAAACACAAGAATTTTCCAACCGCTCTCACCATTTCTTCCATCACTTGCAGACTGCCCAAATTGAAGCCTAACAGACCTGAACAAGATCGACCCATTTCTTCATTTACTGATGCGGAGGCAGCGGAACAGTACTTTACACCGATGAGTTTTAGGTGCTTGAAGTATGGATTAGCTTGAGAAGAGCAGCTGCTGAGATTCAATCACGGAATCGAAGGAAGATTGACTCTATTGAGGAGCATCTATCATAAAATTGGACCCATCATGGTGCATGTTAATAAGCTGTGGTTGCATTATAAACCAAAGAAATTCTATCTTCTGTTGTGATAGATTTTGTTTATTGTAGAGCTAGAAAAGATCTCTATTGCTATCAGTGGCAGAGTTACTTTGATTCAAACTGTGATATCAGGACCAAGAAATGCACCCAAAAACAGTAAACATGAGT
Organism: Liriodendron chinense; assembly: GCA_003013855.2. Lineage (NCBI taxonomy): Eukaryota > Viridiplantae > Streptophyta > Magnoliopsida > Magnoliales > Magnoliaceae > Liriodendron > Liriodendron chinense. Next base: position 423,242 of record ML058361.1, on the reverse strand, counting down.
TGGGCTTAGTAATTTTATAAAGATGAATGATGCACCCATACGCAACATAGCAGCTGTTTAGATGGAAGCAGAGAGTTGTATCTGTCCATAGTTTCTCTAGTGATAACCAACAAGAATTAGTAGAAATATTGACTTCTATAAATCGAATTGAAGGCCTACCTTTTTTTTGTTTACTGACAGATATTTGGCTTCCCCACCTAAGCCTCCCCTTGACCCTCTTGTCCCAGACGGTGTTGTGGTTGATCAATCAACGCCCTGTCACGTTTAAGTACCCGGATGCCGAAACAAAACAAAATGCCTTCCTTATTCCCTTCTTTTGAAGCTGCTTTTCCATCCCTTTTTAAGTTGGGATTTGATGAGAGAGCCAGTCCTATGCCATAAACACAACACACATGAATCACACTGTGCCACCCATACCATCACTCCTCAAGTGGCCTGCATATGATAGGTACTAGATGTGCCACTTGTAATCTTAAGTTTTCCACATGTGCTTGACAAAAGTTATTAATAAAATAGTTAGTTCAAAATAGCATGATAGCTTATCAAAGACAACATTACCTAACTGTGCATTCTCAAACTACCTCATAGTCGTTGGTTGGGTTTTGAAGATTCTCATTTAGATAACAGGGCTTGCTAGCTCATCCACTAGCATCTAGGGTGTTACAATTTCTTTGATGTTGTTGTCCAAGAATACCTCATGATGGGGAAAGTGACAAAATCCCAGAACTCTCGATGCATGATAGGTAATAAAAAATGACCAGATGATTTCTGCGGATCCAACCTTTGGTTTGTATTTTTTATTTTCTTCGTCTCTTTTTTAATTCTGAAACAGGTACCAAAATATTCTGGATTGCGTACTTACCGTACTGAGCAAACTCAGTTGAGCCCACTGTGAATATATGTGGTTTATCCACACCATCCATCCGTTTTTACTGCTCATTTTAGTGATTGAGACCAAATTGAAAGCGTATGCAAATCTCAAGTAAGACCATACTACAGGAAACAGTGGGAGTATTGATTTCCACCGTTGAAACCTTTCTAGGGCCCACAGTAATGTTTATTTGTCATCCAACCTGTTGAGGAGATCATACAGATGTGGATGAAGGGAAAACACAAATATCAGCCTGATCCAGAGCTTTTGTGGCCCTTAAAAAAATTTCAACGGTAGATGTTCAGTTCATATTGTTTCCTATGGTGTTGTCCAATTGAGCTTGGAATATGTTTCATTTTAGGGCCATTTTTAGGCTTAAGCCCTAAAATTATATGGTTAAATTGATGATCAGAGTGGATAAAATACATCAATCAAGGTGGACCCCACAGAGCTTACTCAGTACACAATCTGCTTCCAAATATTCCACGGAGAGTTCTGTGGGGCCTGCGCCTCACTGGGCCTACTTTGGAAGCAGCTTGCGTCTCCTGCCCCTGCCTAGACGGACTCGGTCCAGGCAGGGCCAATGTAGGGCCCACCGTGAGGTATGGTTCTGTCCATGCCGTCCATCCATCTTTCCAAATTATTTTAGGGCATGAGCCCAAAATTGAGTCAGATCCTATGCTCATGTAGACCACACAGAGGGGATTGAATACTCACCGTTAAAAACTACCAAAGGCACAACGCAATGTTTATCTGGATTCTTGCCGAGTCCGGATCCTCTGTTGGCTGTCAAACTGGAGATCCCTGTTTGGAGCCTTTTCATTGGTCCAAATCACATTGCATGGTATTAGTGTTACTAGGTTGCAATGAGAATATGACTAGGTTGCCTATGTCGTGACATGGACCAATAAAAAGGCTTCAAATAGGATTTTCGTTTGACAGCCAACATAGGATCGGGAGCAGATTAGGTGAGACCTCGGATCCACCGAGGTGGGTGGGATCACTGACATTGGGGCTTACACTAATGTATGTTCCTTAAATCCACACAGTCCAACCACTTTTAAAGCTCATTTTAGGGCATGACACCAAAAATGAAGCTGAAGCTTACTCAATTCTTAGGTGGACCACACCACTGGAAACAGTTGTGATTGAATCTGCACCATTAAAAATTGTATGGATTCCACCAAAATGTTTATTTCTCATACAACCTGTTGATAAGCTCACAAACACCTAGATGAAGAGACCACACATATATCATCTTGATCCAAAGCTTTTGTGGCTTGCAAGAAGCTTTTAATGGTCGTTCACCACTGTTTCCTGTACTATGGTCCATCTGGGATTTGGAACCGCTTCATTTTTTGGTTCATGCCCTAAAATGAGCTTTCAAAACTGATGGATGGAATGGATTTAGTCAAATACATCACAGTGGGAACCACGGGTCCCACCCACCTTGGTGGATCCGGGCTCCCTTAATCCGCTCCCCAGAGGATCCGGATTCTTATTTGCCAACCAACCTGCTGATAGGGTCAAACAAACCTGAATGAATGGAAAAGGCAAATATCATATTGATCCAAAACTTTCATGACCTAAGGAAGTTTTTAATGGTGGGCGCTCAATCAACTGATTCCTGTGGTGTGCTCCACCTGAGATTTGGATCCACTTCAGTTTTAGGCTCATATCCTTAAATGAGATGGCAAAACAGATAGAAGACGTGGATTTATAATATATACACCAAGGTAGGCCCCATAGTCACAGCCTGACTGACCTAGGTGTTATCCGGACCAACCTGACCGCTCCCCTGCGTCTCACATGTGTAGGAGATTCAGGATATGCAAAAGGTGGGCCATGTACAAAAACAATGGATTTCTGTTACGAGTCCTAGAGTCTTGTGATGCTTTGATCTTTGCAGAATTTCATGAATTTTGTCTCTCTGTGTACCATACTGTTATTTGACATTAGACACTTAACTTGTCTTTCAGTATATTTTTCTACTTTTACCTTTCATTTCTTTAATTTAGCAAAAAGAGAATGAAACCATAACAGGTTTAACATGTTATTCTCCACATTTCTATTTCAGGTGATCAACATGCGACATTGGCTAGCATTGAAGACGGACATCTCTCTAAAATCTCTGATACCCATGTTGAAATCCACGGAACCACATCCAACTTCCAAAACCCATAGTTTAAATGCTTGAAAACTAGATTGGATCCCATACCAACTTGGGAAGTGACTCAATTAGAGTCATGCGAAGCCTCATCCCAGTCTAGCTCACCAGCGAGTTTCATAGCAATTTCACTAAATTTCTGGCCAAGTTAATAGTTTCTAGTCGAGTCTAAGCCACAAGTTTAACAACAAGGGAAAGGCCCTGTTGCCAAATATCCTTTATCATCATACCCTTTCTACCTACACCAATATTCATTATCATCATAGCCTTCTACCTGCAATTTGGGTTGGGGTCCGCCTTCTAATGGTAGATTGGCAACATTTTTACCATTGACAGCCCAACAAACATTTTTTTACAAAACAATGATCATTTTATTAATAAAAAGGCTAATGCCAAAGAATACAAAAAGAAAACAAGATTACAATCCATTACAAATCTGACCATACAAAGGAAACTGATCAATAACTAAGACATTAGCTGCTTGCGCCCATTCCATTGCATTCAGCTTTTTCCTATTGAACCATAAGAGTTCAATCTCCACTGCCTCCTCTGGTGTGGTCCACTTGAGCTTTTTATCTGCATCATATTTGGGCTCATGCCTTAAAATGAGCTGGAAAAATGGATGGACGGAATGGATAAGATACATATATCATAGTGGGACCCATAGAGCTTTGACACCAGCTAGCCGGCTAGTGTTGGGATCACCAGCCAAACCATGGTGCTAGAAAGAGCCCACGATGATGTATCTGTTTTATCCACACTGTCTATCCAATTTGCCAGCTCATTTTAGGGCATGAGCTCAAAAATTAGGTAGAGCCAAATCTCAGGTGGACTACACCCCACCATTAAAAATTTCATAGGGGCCACAAAAACTTCTTGCCAGGCTCAAGTCAACCCCAACCGAACCAATCCACTGCGAACCCTGAGCTAGGGTCTTATGATAGAGGAATTTTGGCATACATGCTATCAACAACAAACATAAAAATGGTTTTGGATCATTGAACCATGGACACAATTTTTAGACTCAACAAAACTCAAGAGGGCTTTTGCTGCAAAAGCCATCGAGATTTCCATTATCTCACTGAAACCAATCTGATGAAGCGAGTTCCGAAATTGCGTTTCAGGCTTCCTGGAAGTGCACTTATCGAGCATGGAAAACATAACGAATGTGGAAATGCAGTTAGAAACAGCTTCCACAGAGAGTGGGACCCAATCTATCATCCCACTTCCGCCATTTAGATGACACTACTAAGAGATGCCACCTCTGATCGAAATCCCAATCAATGTCAGTGACTCAACTGCAAAATCACTCCTACCCATTTTTGTGTATCATTCGTAGATGAAAAGATTCTACTGAGGGGTCGTTTAGATGCTTGTAAATGGTTTAAGTGGTAAATGATTTATAGGCGTAAATCATTTATAGCCTATCCTATTTAACTATAAGCTGTAAATGATTTATATATAAATGATTGTCTGTGTTTGGATAGCCCTTAAATTATTTAAGCCCTATAAATGGAGAACCAATCTTTGAAAATATAGCTATTAGGTTGTAAATGAAGAGCCTATTAATGAAATCACAACTTTTTCCAGGAATATCAAATGGAGCTTAAAACTGTGAATAATTTATAGCCAGTAAATGATTAATCGGCATTTTTCAGCATCCAAACACAGACTGTAAACCCTTAATTTACCTATAAATCATTTATAGTTGGTCCCATTTGTATGCATCCAAACGACCACTTATATCGCATTCTTGTTTCAATTTCATAGAATTTGGGCAATATCAATGATACTGCCAACCACAATACCAAAATGAGAATTGAACAAAATTTATCCCAACCCCTGCATTTTTTAGGAAGTCGAGCCAATTTGCACATCTCACAAAAATCAGATGGTTGGAGACACAAAAAGCTCTTAAAAAAATAAAATTAAATTAAAAAACACCCTAAAAAGAGAAAGAAACCATAACATGTTTGATGGGTTGTTCTCCACATTTCTATTTCAGGTGTTCAACATGCGACATTTGTTAGGTGCGTTGTATAAAACTTTAAGATCTCGCACCCCAACTATGTGAATTATGTGATATGATAATTCAATAAACAAGATCAAATCATCAACTATAAGAACACGAGAGGTTTTTACGTGAAAAACCCTCAAAGAGGTAAACCACAGGACTTCGTCCAAAGAAACAATGCACTATGCAGAGAACTATTTACAACCTTGATCCTAAGTACAACCCACTTGAATCAAACATTCTTCATCACGCAGTGGTGGATAACAATAAAAGGAACTAGAAACTGAGAGATCTTACCAAACACGAGGACGTAGAAGATCTTGAAATGTCGATTGCGCTGTGATCAACTTTACTAGCAGAAATCTTCTCTTCCTACAAGCTTCCTCTATCTCTTTCTCTTCCTCTTTTTCTCTGTCTCTCACCTTGGACGTGTAAACCTCCTATTAGGATATTTAGGTCTCGACTTGGAAGCCAATATATAGCCTCATACAAGAGTTAGACCCAAATTAAAAAACTATGGAATTGCATTCTGCGCGTCGTCGGGCGCCTGACCAAACAATATCAGGCGCCCGATAATGGGCAAGACGGTCCAATGAGTTTTAGAAAAAAAATCCAAATTTCGGTCGCTCGACCCAGCATGGTAGGACGCTTGATCAGGGCTCCGAGCGCTCGATGACTTCCAGTTGGGTGTCTGACAGTCTTCAAAACTGTCCAGGGACCAACTGCTTCTTCTGGGTGAATTTCGGTCGCTAGACCCTGATTGGTCAGGCGCCCGATAACTCCAAGCTGCACTATCTCTCCTCAACTCCTGAGGAGGAAAACCCCATCAAATCTCTCCCTTTCGACTCAGGAGAGCTTCACCATCTTCAAGTTAGCCAGACTTCTACAAGCCTCAAATCTACCCATGAGCAAAACTTTGGTCATCATATCTAGCCCGTTATTGTCCGTATGGACCTTCTCAAGTTGTAACACCTTCTGTTCCAACGTATCTCTGATCCAATGATACCGAACCTCAATGTGCTTCGACTTGAAATGATGATTTGGATTCTTGCTCAAGTATATCGCACTCTAGTAATCACAATAGACCACATGCTTCTCTTGGTTCAGACCAAGTTCCTGTAAGAACCTCTTCATCCAAAGCATTTCCTTACATGCTTCTGTGGCTGCGATGTACTCGGCCTCTGTCGTAAATAATGCTACACACTTCTGTAACTTACTCTGCCAAAGACCGCTCCCCCCTGCAAACGTGAACATATCCCTGATGTAGACTTCCTGAAGTCTATGTTACTTAGCATATCTGCATCTGTGTAGCCTTCTAACACAGGTTTTTAGTTACCATAGCATAAGCTCAACCTGGATGAGCCCCTCAGATACCGTAATATCCACTTCACTGATGGCTAGTGTTCTTTATCAGGATTAGCAAGATACCAAATGACAACACCAACCACATATGTGCGTACACACCATAGCATACATCAAACTTTCTATCGCTGAAGCGTAGGGTATCTTCTGCATCTCATCCACCTCTTCATTGGTCTTAGGGACACTACCTGTCGCTCAATTTGAAGTGACCTTCGAGTAGGAGTACTGACTGTCTTCGCTCCGTTCATATTGAACCTTTCTAGGATTTTCTAAACATACCGCTCTTGTGATAACCAAAGCTTCCCACTGCTTCTGTTATGGGTGATTTCTATTCTAGAATCTATTTAGTCGGAGCGCTCAAGTCTTTCATCGCAAACGACTTACACAACTCATGTTTCAACATATCAATCTTCTTGATGTCTTTTTTCATGATGGACATGTCATCAACATACAATAGCAAAACTATGAAATCACCATCTAAGAACCTGCGCGTGAACACACAGTGGTCCGATCATGGCCAATCTTAAGCTAATTGGAAAGATAAGTCAACGAGCTTTCAATCGAACTAAAATCATCTCACTTTGAACACGTTTGAACTTTTAAAAGTGAGCCCAAAGTCCCCAATAGCATAACTCATTTTGCTTGCACAGTTAGCACCACACGACTTCGATAAATGGACCTAATCTCCCTCATTACACCTCGAATCTGAGTAATATTGAACTCATTGGAAAAGTAATTCAATGATATTTTAATATAGCCTTTTCTTAAACAAGTTGTCGAAGTGTTTTTTATTCCCTAAATAAGTAGATAAGTGTGGACCCTCGCCGATTTTCCCGCGCTCCCACACGACGTTCTTCTCCCTTCCCCTTTCCTTTCGGAAAAGAAGGAGATGAGGATGCGTGAGTGCGAAATCGCCGTTTGTGCCACTGGCTTGCCTCGTTCTCGAGGGCTTCGTTTGGTTGTCGTATTGAGCTAGATGTGTTTAAGTGAATTTATATAAGACCAGAGTCGCCACTAGCCAGTTACTTCGAATCTACAGTCGGCTAGACCCCGTAGAAACGTTAGAGAAGGGAATCTGAAGATTCCTTCCTCTAAAATGACTCCTGTTGATCTGCGGCCAGAGATTCAAGGTAAGGGATCACGGTTACAGGGTGGGAAGAGGTTAAGCACCCCACACACTGCCCGTACCGAAGTACGGTCTCTACTTCACAGAATCGATCGAATACTTGAAAGTATAATTTAATCCTCGTATATTCTCATGAATGACATGATGCATGGATGCGGGTCTGAACAGTAAGAGTTTCTGATGGGCAGGTTCCAACAACGGGCAAGCCCAGAGCGTACGCTCGAACTGACAGGTGCTTAATATAAGACGTATGCAGTGTGCTTGAATGATCAAGGTGTTTTATGGTGAAGCATGAATGCAGGTCTGAACAGTAAGAGTTTCTGATGGGCAGGTTCCAACAACGGGCAAGCCTAGAGCATACGCTCGAACTGACAGGTGCTTAATATAAAGACATATGCATGTGTGCTTGAGTAATCAAGGTGCTTGTAGTGAAGCAGGGGGGTTGGAAGGAAAGTAAATGTTGCACTTATGCTAGATGCAAATGAGATGATGCTGGAAAATGAGTAGCTGGGTGGACGGAGGTGTCGCAAGGGTTGGCTTCGAGTGGTTGGATCAAGACTTGGGTGACTTGAGAGGCTTGGACCAGTGGTCAGGCTGGGCTGGACCAGGGCTAGACTCTCCTCACTCGGGCTCTCCTTGGTGGAAAAATGGGCTAAGGGGTGGAGAAGGACTCGGACCGCACCCGGACTGGCTGGACTTGAAAGGCTTCGAATGGATTGTTCAAATGAGAAGGGGAGGGGGGGTATTTATAGCAGCAGAGAGTGGCAGCTCTCGTAATTTTGTCCGGGCGGCCTGCCATGGGCCGCCCGTACGGCCGCTCCTCGGTTTCCAGCGAGTACGGCCGTTCCCTCGGGGCTGCTGTTGGACTCGCTGGTCGACTCAGTGAGTTGACTCAGCGGGTCGACTCGGTGGTTTGACTCGACGGGTTGACTCGACGGGTTGACTCGGTGTTTTAACTCGACGGGTTGACTCGACGGGTTGACTCAGCGGGTTAACTCAGCGGGTTGACTCAGCGGGTTGACTCAGTGAGTTTGACTTTTTTGAGATTTTTTGACTGGCCTTTTTTATGGGGGGTTTTTCAGGGTGGTTTTTAGGACTGGGTTGACTGGGTTCAGGCTTGAACTAGGCTATGGAATGGGGCTTACAAGGGTGAGTTTGGCTGAGTTTGGACTTGGGATTTGGGGGTATGGTCCTCCGTTCAACCAGCTATCTCTATCAACAGTGTAGCCGAAGGTGGGGTGTCTACAGATGCCCCTCTTTGGCAGAGGTTGCATGCAACCGAATGCCAAAGCGAGTGGACACCCCACTTCTGACCCGGTCATTCATAGATCATGTTCTGAAATCTTTGCTTGCCTTTGCATTTGTGCCAGTTGATCGTTTGGAGATCGCTCACTCACACATACCGCGGGAGTTTGGAGAAAACGTTGCGATTGTCCCTGCATGCGCTGCAACCTGGGTACCCAATCGCAACCCTTCCATTCCCGATCGGCACTAACATCGAAAAGGTACAGCAGAGCCTCTGCGTCGACAGTCTTACGAGGTTACTGACCCTGTGATTGATTGTATGTTTGATATTTTCCCAGATCACTCAAGGAGTACTTGTTTCGCTTGACTGTCAAAGTGGTTAGATGCCCTGCGTCAGATAGTCTTACGGGATTCTACTACGCCGACTTGGACTCAGTCAAGGTACTTCAGGCATCCACGCCTAGGTATGTGCGGGTGGGCTTTTCCACCCGATCTGCTGGTTTTGATGCTTGGTTTGCAATTCATTCTTTCCTTGATTGTGGTCTGGAATCTTTGTTATCCTTTGTATCTGAGTCAGTTGATTGTTTGGAAATTGATAACTCGCACATACCGCGGGAGTTTGGAGAAAACGTTGCGATTGTCCCTGCAGTTTGCTGCAACCTGGGTACCCAATCGCAACCCTTCCATTCCCGATCGGTACTAACATCGGAAAGGTACAGCAGAGCCTCTGCGTCCGTTAGTCTTACGAGGTTACTGACCCTGTGATTGATTGTATGTTTGATGTTTTCCCAGATCACTCCAGGAGTACTTGTTTCGCTTGACTGTCAAAGTGGTTAGACGCCCTGCATCCGATAGTCTTACGGGATTCTACTACGCCGACTTGGACTCAGTCAAGGTACTTCAGGCATCCACGCCTAGGTATGTGCGGGTGAACTCCTTCCACCCAATCTGCTGATTTTGATACTTGGGTTCCAATTCATCGTTTCCACCTGTTCAAATGGTTTCTGTGACCGAGCCTTTTGGCTTTCATCTTTTTTGTATCTTGGCATGTGGTACGACCGCACTGACACTGGAGTTCAGTTCGACCGCACTTTGAGTGCATTGGATCCGATGATCTCCGGAGAAACCGCGAGACATTGGATCTTATTTGATTTCTGCGTTGGCTCCTACCCAGAGATATGGAAGATCTCCTGGTGTGTTGGAGGCAGAACGCTCTACTGAGAAAATATTTTTGGGTTTTGAAAAGATACCCACTCTGGGGAGTGATACTCCGTGGGTTTTTTATTTGCAAATAGAAATATTTTTTGTCTTTTTGAAATGAAAATCTGGTTTGCATGTGCCTCCACTAGGGATGCCTGTGGGGTCTTTAGCTAACCGACTTTTATTTTGAAAGCAGGTAAACATGATGATTGGTGTGATGGATGCTGATGCATGGAGATGCATGATAAATGCATGGTTTGGCTCATTCTCTTTTCGTTTGATGATTTTGCTTTTGCTGGAGATGCAGAGAATTTTGAGCTTATTGCTTGCAGGGTTGTATTCCCTTGGGGATTTTCTTTTTGATATGGAGGTTTGGACAGCGGGTTGGTCAAGATCCCGACCCGTGGTCGATCAGGTCCATCGTCCCAAGGTGCTGTTTCTTTGCTAATGAGAATGTACGAGGATATTATTCGACTTCAAGATGTTCTTCTAGGCATACATGTGATTGAGATGGTGTTTGGTTGCCCGTTTTGGTCAAGATTCCAATTTGCAGGCGATTGGATCCGTCATCCCATACTGTGAAGTGAGCGGAGTTCAAGACTCCTGAATTGTAGTGCTGGGGATACTAATTTTTGTGATTTTTTTTGTAAATATGATCCGAACCTTTACCTGAGCGGTCAGGGTAGAGATCAGTTTATTGAAAACACAGGAAATATTTTGTGATTTTCGAAATATTTTGATTGAAAGCAAGGGAAATATTTTTGTGATTTTTGAAAATATTTTGTTGAAAGCAAGGGAAATATTTTTTGTGATTTTTTGACAATATCTTGATTGAAAGCAAGAGAGATATTTTTTGTGATTTTTGAAAATATTTTGTTGAAAGCAAGGGAAATATTTTTTATGATTTTTGAAAAGGTGATTTTGCAATGTTTTTGTATTTTTGTGATTTTTATGAAATGCAGGGAAAAGTATGGAATTTTCATCCATTTCCAGCTTCTACTGCTGGTAAGGCACCCAATCCATTTTACGTCAGCGAGCAAGACGAGTCTCACACAATTAAGTGCCGTAGTTTTACATCTTCGGATGAGGAGATTTTGAGGGTTTTCAGTCAACACACCCACAAAGTTGCCTGTTCCTCATGTGCAATGCACATAGACCACGTATCGTCCGACGGACTCTTTCGGCCACAAAATGAGCCACATCCTCACATTTCCCTTAGTCAATCCAGTTTGGGGTCTTACGTTGCTCACAATTTCGTGAGGGTGAGCTCCACCTCCCAACAGCCTTAATCCCCTTCATGAGTTCTAGGAACAGGGAACATCCGTCAGATTCAACAGCGACTTCCAAATCAAGGTTGTCTATCACGGTGCGTTCAACACGAACAGGATTGCGGAGTTCTGCCCGCCTCAGCCCTTACCTGTTTAAAAGATTCCAGACACCCGTACGATCAAGTGTCAGCCATGTCTGGAACAGGTTAGGAAAGAAAGCCCCCGAGAAGTTAATCCCAGTGTAGTTTTAGGTCTTCGGACCGCTGGGGATGAATTTGTGCAGTTTGAAATTTTTGGTGAATCATTTTTTTTGGTTTTATATTGTATCTATATTTTTTTTGTTTTGAAAAGGTTCCAGACTTCAACTCGGGTAATCGAGATTGACACTGGTTTTTATGGAAAGCTTTAAAATATTTTTAGTATTTTCGAAATGATCCGGGTTATCAGACCTTGATTTCAACGGTCGAGGCCGATGCCGGTTTTTAGTTGAAAGCGAGAAAGGTCCCCCGAGAAATTAATCCCAGTGTAGTTTAAGGTCTTCGGACCATGAAACTGTACAAAGAAGGGCAAACATGTTTTTTTTTTTTTTTTTGTTTTTGGAAAAATGTCCGGTGTCAGCGGATGGACAATCCAGACTGATGCCGGTTTTTATTGAAAATCTCTCGGGATGTCGATCCCGACGTAGTTTAAGGTCTTCGGACCAAAACTTTAAAAGCGGGGCTGGTAATATATTTTTATGATTTTTGAAAATGTCCGGAGTCATTGATCTTGATGTGAGCAAACAAGACCGACGCTGGCTTTTATTGAAAATCTCTCGGGATGTTGATCCCGACGTAGTTTAAGGTCTTCGGACCCAAAACTATGTACAAATAAGTGTTGGAAATGTATAAATATATTTTTTGTGGTTTTCGAAAGTACCCGGTGTCGTCGGATCTTGATTCGAGCAATCAAGACCAATACCGGCTTTTATTGAAAATCTCTCGGGATGTGAATCCCGACGTAGTTTAAGGTCTTCGGACCCAAAATCTGTACATAAGAGCAACAATCCAGGTTGGAGACTGCGGGAATTCTCTTTGGAATGGTTCGGATCATCAGGTCATACCTTTGGATGGTTGAGATCATTGTTTGACCAAGTCAAATTTTCCTTTCTTTTTCTTGGAAATTCCATGGAACTTTTCCACATCATCAACCCAATTTCTCACCCATTTCTCATGAGATGAGATTTTGGTGAGATTTCTTCCTTTTTCTCACCCTTCTCTTCCATCACTTCATTCTTACATGAAGGTACAAGATTCACTTGCAACCACCCTTCCCAAGGAGGAGTTCTTTCCAAGGAGAGGAGGTGAGAAGTCACCTCACTTAGGTGGAGGCTAGGACGGCCTCCCATGGGCCGCCCGCCCGGTCTGTGCCTCCTGGTCTCTTCAGGGGGCTGGGTAAAAGGGTGCCTTCCCCTTTTCTATATAACATGGGGCACCCTCCCCCCCTCAAACGTGCAATCTCTCTCTTCTTTCTCTCATACTCTTTCTTTCTTCAAGTTTCCTTTCTCTTCTTTGGTGGTCCTTTGCTCTTCTCAAGTGGTGGGCCTTAGAGAGGTCTTGGGACAGCAAGGTGGTCCTTCTTTGGTGAGTGGTAAAGGTATGGACCACTTCCTTTCTCTTTCTTGTCCTTTTCCATCTTCATTGTCTCTTCTCATGGTCCTTTTTCTTTTCTTCATGTAGCTATTTCAAGAGGTGTGAAGGTGGGCCCAAGTATTCTTGACCTTTTTCTAGATCTCAAGTCTCTTTCAAAGGTGGTGCATGGAGAAGGACATTGCAAGCTCTCCACTTCATCATTTTTTCCTTTTTCACACTCCCTCCATGTGCATGTAAAGGGTGATTTTGCCATGTCACTAAGTGTTCATGGCAAAATACTCTATCTTTTTCATGGGAGTTGGGCCTCTTTTTATGTGTATCAAATGGGCTCAAAGTGAAGTCATGGCCCTTGGTGTATTTGATGGGCCCAATGCTTCATTTTGGGCTCCCTCATGCTTTCTTGCCCTTGTCATTTTTCATTAATGCTCTTCCTTTCTTTTCCATCTTTTTTTCAAGGTTTGGGCCCATGGTCATGGTAGGGCCCATCTCGAGTTTTGCGCTCATGGGGCCCATCTTTCTTCACATGTGTATGGACCAAGGAGGCTAGCCCAATCTTCATTTTGGATCTCAAGTGGGCTAGCTTTCCTAGTTGGGCCTTTATGGACAAGTGGCCCAATTCTTCCATCATTTCTTTGATTATGATGTACATCTTTGCACAAAGTGTGGTGGGCTCCTTGGAGTTTTTTATGTGTATGGGCTTTTGGGCCTTCATTGGAGCTTGGATTTCTTTGGACCATGTGTGCACCACTACACTTTGTCCATGTAGGCTTTTTCTTTCATGCTTTTTCCTTTGATGGATGAAGGACTTGAGTTACTTGACCATCTACAAGTCCCATGAGTGAGTTGTTCCCACAATCTCACTAAGTTCAAATGGTTTTCTTTGTGGTAGGAATGTGATTCTCAAGAGTTTCCCTTTAATGTTATCAACCTCAAATGGATGATCCTCAAGTGAGCTATCCATACAACCATAGCTCCTTGAACTTTTCTATGGGGGCTTGGTGGATCATCCATCATCATTCAAATATGAGTGATTTCTTCTTCCATTTGTGAGAAGGAATGGTACCCATAAGTTGCCCATTTTTGTCCCCATGCTTTGGGACATTTTGGATTTTGATCTTCAAGTGGGCTACGTGTACCATTCTTACCCATTTTCATGATGGTTGGGTGACTCATCAAACCATGCTCTTTTGTGCTCGAATGGTCTCCCTTTTGGTGAAAAAGTTGGTGCACATAAGTTGCCCAAACTTGTCCTTACATGGGCATTTTCAACTTTGATTCTTCATGTAGGCTATGTGCATCAACTTTCTACCCTTAGCTTCTTTGATTCATATGTTTGTGGGTAGACCTCCTTGTTGTATTTTCATGGTCCAAACTTTCATCAAGATGAGGCACATAAGGTTGCCCATGGTTAACCCATGAATGGGTCCTCATGTTCTTCAAGTGGGCTATGTGCTCTCTCCAATCCATTGAGATGAGGCATTTGGGTTGCTCTTGGGGGCCCGTTTCCTTTCTATTCCCCACTTGTCCATGCATATGTGTAAAAAGATGGAAACCTTTTAAGTGAGAAACATGGCCTTGGCATGAAAGTGGATCAATCCTTGGCCACATATAGATTTTGAAGAGGGGCTCCATATGATGTAGGGTTCTCACCCTTTGTTGTCCCCATGGCACTTGAGTGTATTTATTGTCCAAAATGTGTCCTTAGGTGATGGACTTTCTTGCCTAAGGCATGCCATGCCACCTTCTTTAAGGTGGGCCTTACTTTTTCCAATGGGCCCAACACATATCCTAAGTGACACATGGAGTTGGACTTTAGATTTTGCATTTAAATGTGAGTCCAATCCCATGGGTTTCTTGGATGAGAATTTGGATTTTAACGGGTAAAGGATAGGGACTTACCTTGCCAGGCTTGTAGGATTCCATGGCGGATGGCACCAGAGGTCACCGAGTGGTTGACGAGGATGATCCTGCTTTCATTGTCCGCCGAGGGGACCACATGTGTTCCCTAGCTATGGAGCATCAACCTCTTCCTGCTATCAAGGGTCGAGGGTACCAGGGATCGTTGGGACAATTGGATGAAAGAGCCACAGCCCTTGCTTGAGCGAGTACTAGATGGTACTCCTTTTGCTGGCCTCCTCACCCTACGCTTCCATAATAACAACGCCAACCGCATGATGCTTGCGGCCCTTTGTGAGAGGTGGCGAGATGAGACCCACACCTTTCAGCTCCCTTGTGGGGAGTGGGGAATAACCCCCTTGGATATTTACATGCAGATAGGTTTCTCGTTTCATGGGGCAATTGTCCCTCAAGTTAGCTCTCTAGCTCCCCTCTCTTCCACTGATTGGCTGCGGCTTGTCGGTGACGTCCCTCCTGAGGGTGAATTCCAAGGCCATCAAGTGAAGATGCGATGGTTTTACAACAATTTTGCCTCCGTCATCCCCACCACCGAACGAGAGGCCCTCCACAAGGCGCGAGCCATGATCACTTATGCTTTTGGATCCTTTCTTTTTTGCCATGCGAATGAGAGAGTTGATCCTAAATTTCTTCGTTTAGTCGAGGACCTTCATCACCCCTATAACTGGAATGGGGCCATCCTGACCCGTCTCTTTCAAGGTCTGGACAAGACCTGTCGGCATAGCCGGTCCTTCACAGGCTTCTGGCCTGTCGTTGAGGTACCTCTTCTTTCATCTTCCTTGGAGCCATTTGCCTTCTTTCTCTCTCTGATCATTGAATGTGCTTTTATCCAGACCTGCTTTTATGACCATTTTCCGCATCTTACGCCGAGGATGCGAGATGACATTGAACCCTCTCAGTATCGCCACATGTACTGGCATCAACAGAATCGTCAGCGGAACTCCCGAGTTCCCGGGGACAATTGGCGTGCTGATATAGACGAGCTGACAGTTGAGGATGTAAGTATCTTGTTTGTCTTCGTCCTTCGTGTCGTACTGTAATTGACCGTGGTAACCTCATTTGTTGCAGTTTGCCCGGATGCCGTACGCTAGTTTCCCTCTCTACTACACACCCCAGCGCGTGGAGGCATACGATGCTTCATGTCTCCGTATTATGCTTTCTGACGCTGAGTCCTTCCAATGGTACTTGGGAGAGAGATTGCTTCGGCAAGTCACTGGGGTGGCTCGGGTCCCCTGTTCTGCACCTCCTCCAGCTGCTCGGATGCCAGTTGATGAGAGAGTTGAGGCTCTGGTGGGCCAGCCTGGCTTCCGTTTCACGATCCCGGATCGTGATTATGACGAGTGGTATCTGCTGTTTGGCCAGGGGCCTCTGCTTCCTTCGCTTTATGTTCCAGGTGGTCGTCGCAGGTATGCTGGAGGTTCGGTGACTGCACCTTTGATGGATCTTTATCGTCGGGAGCGGGACGCGAGGAGGGACGATGATGATTATGTTGGCGACTTGTAGCTGGCTCTGCTTTGTATGGCCTTGTACTTTTGTTTTTGTCCCCTTTTGTATCAAGCTCTTTCGGATGAATATACAGGCTTTGATTTCTCCCAAATTCCTTGGTGATGTCTGGATGCTTTGACTCTTGACTCGTTCCTTCATGATTTGAGACTACTTAGCTGCATGGGTGATGACTTGAATGGTTCAGATTGCTTGATTAGGCCTTGTGGGCCCACTTGATGTTTAGATCTTGGATTCTGGCCCTTCTTTTGATGATCGAACCTTTAATCTTGCTGCTCCGTGACTTGTGTAAGCTTTCCAATGGTTTGGATCCTGATGATCTAGCCCTTGAATGGTTCAGATTGATAGATTCGGCCCTGTGGGCCCATTTGAGACCTTGGTTTTACTTTGGGGCACCTCTTTTGATGATTTGTGAGGCTAGGAATGCTTCTCATGGTGTGGATGATGGCTTGAACAGTCTCAGATTGCTTGATTTGGCTTTGTGGGCCCACTTGATGATTAGATCTTGGATTCTGGCCCTTCTTGTGATGATCAAACCTTTGATCTTGTTATTTGACGGCTCATGTAGGTTCTTCAATGGTTTAGATCATGATGATCTAGTCTTTGAATGGCTTGGATTGCTTGTGGCCCCCACTTGATCACTTTCCCCCTTCTTTGGCTTGATCAGCCATGTTCCGGCCACATTGCTTCGTGATTGGACCAGTGGGGCACCTTTTGTGTGATCTTGATCATCTTCAGTTCAAATTTGGAGTGGACCGGAGCCTTGGGCGGCCCACGGAGCGCCATCTACTGACGTGGACTGTCAGCCTCACCTACCAAGAACCCTGGAGCCAATCCCGCGGAGAGAGGAAGTCTGTGTCCGTACGGGCGGCCCAGGGCAGGCCGCCCAAGGCTCGCCTCTTGAGCGGCCTGGGCTGGCCCTGGTTCGGACATCCTCTACTGTCCCTTTTTCCTGTCCCCCACATTCTCTGTGCCTGTTTTTTCGATTCAGCCATGAATCTTCTCTTCCCTTTGTCTTTTCTCTTCATCTTGTCCTCTTCCCATTTTGTCCTTTCTTGGGCAGCTTTGGATGATGACTTGTGGGCCATAGTGGGAGAGGTCGGTGGGTCCCACACTCCAGCACTTGGTGAGGGCTTTAATGATGGAGGGATTCCTTTAATGGATGGTATAGATGGTGCATTGAATGGAAGCATTGATGAGGGGTTAGGGAATGGAGTTGGTGGAGCTTTGAATAGCTCCATTAATGGTGGGATGGTTGGATTTTCAGATTTGAATGGGCCCCTCATTATGGGAGGAATGGATGGCATGGATGGGATGGGAGGATGGGACATAGGTGAGACTATGCATTCTTTGAATGTGGGCCCCATGGATGATGTGATGGATGGTGATGATGGGATTATGAGGGACATAGATGGGCTGATCTCATGTCTGGATGGCATGGATGGCTCAGATGGTACCTTTGACGGTTTGGATGCTCTGGATGAGGGCTGAGATGTGCGGCACACTTGTTTGGGTGGTCTTGATGTGATCATTGATGATGTCCCCTTGATGATGGACGGTGTGGATGCCTCGATGATCCCTTTGATCGGCCAGGATGGTGATTGGATTCATGATTTCCTGTTGGAGGGGGCCGCAGGTCTAGATCTGACCGTTGATTCTTCGGTCGGGGCTGCCCGGACCCTTTTTGATGGTTCAGATGTATTCTTTGACGGTCAGATTAGCCAGGATGCCACGATGTGCGGTGTGATCTTCACTGATGGCTCTTTTGGTTGGGAGCATTGTCCTTCTTTTGGTCATCGGCCCTTTGCGCACTCTGTTCATGAGGTGGGCGAGTCTTCTCATGCGGCTGAGATTATGACAGTTTCAGATGGCGATGTGACTATATCAGACATAGCCGTCACTGAGGGTCGATCAGGGGTTGTTGAGTCGGCAGAGGTTCCAGTTTTTCCTTCTCCTTCACCCGTTGACCTTCCGATCCTCGATGAGTTGTCCTCGATTTCTGGGCCTTTTGTGCTGGAGAGGATACCGGTGAGGACTTGTCAGCTGCTTCCTCGTTCTTCCTGCTCGCCACGACTGCTTGCTTGGCTTGACAGCTTGTCAGTTTATGAGATTCGAGATTTGGAGTCCTATGGCTTTGGCAGTCTGATTCATATGGCTAGAGTTGACATTGACTGGAGGATGCTCGGAGCTGCCTTGATTGACTGGGTCCCTTCGTTGAACTTGTTTGCGTTCAACGATATGGAGATGGGGCCTTCTTTGGAGGAGCTTGCACGCTTGACAGGCTTACCCTTAGATTATACTCAGTACTTCTCGCCGAAGACATCGCCGAAGACTGCTACACCGCAGAACTGGTTTGGGATCCCTTATCTTGTTCGGCCTGCAGCTAGTGGCCAGGATGCTGTTGTGTTCTCCTTGGACTTACTATATGATCTTTTTTCGGGTCCTCGGAGTGTGGCTGGTTCCACCTTTGCTCGGAACGCACTGATGTTCTGTTTGATTGCTGAGGTGCTGTTCTCGGGATGGCGCAGGTCCCAGACTCCTTTGCTTTTTGAGGTGATGAGCCGAGCTGTCCGTCGGCAGGGGATCATTTCTCTCATCTTGGCCGAGCTATTTGATGGGCTGACCGACTGTGCCCTGGGCCGCACTCGTGTCCTTCGCGGCTGTTGTGCTTTCCTTCAGGTATCTTTTCTGCACCTTTTTTCTTCTTGCTTTGCTAGGAATTGTTTTGCTCTAGCTGAACTTCTTTTGCTTTCTGTGATCAGGTATGGCTATGGGAGCGTCTTTCTCTGACCGTTCCTGTACCTCTTCCTGGCATCCCAGGCTCTGACATCATGCATTATATTATGGAGTTCCTTCCGCCTTCAGCTAGGATGAGCGAGCCCTTGTATCGCAGGATGTTCGCTGAACTTCGTGACTGGAACGTTCGTTGGGAGTCATCTTGGCTTTCACTTCCTCCAGTGCTTTGCGATGCACACCGCCTTCCTCTGATGTTGGTAGGCTTTCGATCTTACTTCTCTTACCATCCCATTCGGTTCTTGCGGCAGTTTGGGTATGAGCAGGATGTTCCTCTTTTCGCTTTTACGGGTATCGGGCGTCGAGCACTTCCATCCAGATCCTCTGACTTTAGGACCCGGATTGATTGTTCTTGGGCGAGTTACTTGACTGCTGATTTGCTGGGTTTTGAGCTGCGGACTTTTCCGATGGCGACCGCCCCATATCAGTACTGGGTTGCTGAGCAGTCTTTGTATCGACGTATCCCTTGTTGGCACCAGACTGCTGATGAGGATGAGCAGGATATTCTTGGAGATGCTGGCTCTTCATCTGGTTCATATGAACCTTTTGAGGAGCGCCTGTTTATCGATCCTGGCTTCCTTTTGGCCACTCATGGCCATTTGCTGTCTGAGATCTCCGCACTTCGGTATCATTGTGAGATGATGTCGAGGAGATTGGCTGCCGATCGGAGGTTGTCTGATGAGGAGACAGCGATCCGTACCCTGGAGCGTGATGAGGTGCATTACCTGCGTATGGAGGTGAGTAGGTTGAGAGAGAGGCTATCTTTTTATGAGTCAGAGGACTCACCTGATGTGGCCGAGGAGGAGGGTAGAGATTGATTATGTTGGCCACCTGCACACTGATTTTTGCATATATGATTGATGATGATGCATTTTTTGTATTTTTTGAAAAAGATGATATGATATGTGTAAAAGAAATATGATACTTTTAATGAAAAAGAAGAAAACTTTTTTGGGAATCTATTGTGCCATGAGTTGTCTTGTGAGTGTGTCTGGACTTTGTGTCGGGATATAGGAATCAGAACTGGGGCTCGGCCAATGCTTTGGCCGATGTCTCGAGATTTGACTTGCTTGACCTTTGGTTCCCTAGAGATGTAGGCAATGGAAACTCTTGCTTCCTGAGATTGTCAGAATTTGCAGAGCTCTTCGTTCCTGACTGCACTTCTTCTTGTTCTTGAACTTTCACTGCTTGAACCGATCTGGATTGTCTGACTTCTTGGTACCTGCACTTTTCATTTTTTTTTATTTGAACCATTTTTGCCTGTAGCGCTCTTTCGAGTTTTCACTACAGCCGGCCTTTTCCCGTCATTTTTGCCCGTGGCGCCCTTTCGGGTTTTCACCACGTCCCGGGTATTTGATCTTGCCTGCCCCTTGGCAGCTATGCTGTTTTTACCCTCAGTGCCCTTTTGGGTTTTCACCAAGTCCGCTGTATGCCCACTGTTTTTACTCGGAGCGCGCTTTCGGGTTTTCACTCCGCCCTCTTTGTTTAGGCACACATTTTCTTTTTCTTTTTCTTTTTTTTTTCTTTCTGGATCTCTGGATAATTGCGGCGGCTAGAGCTCGGGATTCCGTCGTTGCCGGCCGATGACAGTCTTTCAGCCCTTATCCCGAGTTACGATAATAGAGCTATCGGTCTTAGCTAAAGACCTTTCTGAGATGAATGGATGGATGACTGTGTTTCTTCTTGGGTTGATTTTTTTCTTGGGTGCCTTGCTTTGGCTTCCCTTTTTCTTTCTCTTTTCTTCTTTTTTTTTTCTTTTGTATTCTTTTTCTCTTCTTTTTTTGTCTTTTCCTTTTGAATCCCTTTTTTTGTATTTTTCTCTTTTTGAATCTCCTTATTTGAAACACTTGTTGGTGGACGGAAATGATTTCTCAGAGATCTTAGCTTTGACCCCTTGACTTCAGCTCTATTAAAGTAACCTTTGATAAGGTCAGAATAACTTACCCGTGAAAGATCTTCACGTTGTCGGCGTTGGTTGGCTCAGGAAGATCCACCCCTCTCATGCTGGTGAGTCTGAGGGCGCCTCCGGGAAGTACTTCTCTGATGATCAGCGGCCCGTCCCACGAGGGTTTGAACTTTCCTCTGGGATCCGGAAGGTGCGACGGTAGAATCTTCTTCATGACCATGTCGCCTACCTTGAAACTTCTTTTCCGGACTCTCTTGTTGTAAGCCCGAGCGATCCTTTTCTGATAGCATTGTGAATGACTTAGTGCACGCATGCGCTTTTCATCTGCTAGCTGCAACTGATCGAATCTGGCCCGTTGCCATTCTCCTTCTTCAATTCCGCTTTCTAATAACACCCGTAGTGATGGTATTTCCACTTCGACTGGTAGAACTGCCTCCATTCCATAGGTAAGCTCGAAAGGAGTAACGCCCGTAGCAGACCGTACAGACGTTCGATAGGCCCAAAGTGCATATGGGAGCATATCTGACCAATCTCGATAGGTCACGACCATCTTCTCGAGTATCCTGACGATTGTCTTGTTTGCGGCTTCTACCCTACCATCCATCTGGGGACGGTAGGGGCTTGATCGATGACGTTGGATCTTAAACTTGCTGAGGAAGTCATCCATCTTCTTGTTGACGAACGGGGTCCCATTATCTGTGATGATAGCATTAGGGATTCCATACCGGCATATGATGTTGTTCTTCATGAATTTGATCACTTGAGATGCTGCAATAGTGGTGTAGGAGGTTGCCTCTACCCACTTGGTGAAGTAGTCGACTGCCACAAGTATGTACTCATGACCGTTTGATGCTTTGGGACTGATCTTGCCGATGATGTCGAGTCCCCACATGGAGAAGGGCCAGGGGGTGGTCAGGTTGTATAACTCTGATGATGGGGCATGGATTTGATTCGCGTGCTCCTGACACTTGAAGCATTTTCTGACGTGCTGGCAACAGTCTGTCTCCATGGTGAGCCAATAGTAGCCGAGTCGTAGAATCTTCTTTGCCATCATGTGCCCATTCATGTGAGGGCCACAGATTCCTTCGTGTATTTCTTTCATGATCTTTGCAGCTTCTGTTTCATCGACGCATCGGAGGAGGATGTGATTATAGGATCGCTTGTAGAGAACTTCGCCACTGATGGTGAACTAGCCGGCCAAACGTTGGATGGTTCGGCGATCTGTTGCTGTTGCTGATTCTGGATACTCCTGGGTTTCGAGATATTGCTTGATGTCGGCATACCAGGGTTTGTCAGGGACAGCTTCAGCTTCTTCTATTTGCAGGCAAAAGGCAGGTTCATCTTGAATTTCGACTGTGAGCTCCCATTCTGAAGCTCCTTTTGGGATCTCGAGCATTGATGCGAGCGTGGCGAGAGCATCTGCGAACTAGTTCTTGGCTCTGGGCATGTATGAGAAGGTGATTTCCTTGAATTCTTCGATCAGATTGTCAAGATACACATGATATGGTATCAACTTCTCGTCTTTGGTCTTCCATTCGCCATTGGTCTGATTGATGATAAGCTGTGAGTCTCCAAACACTCGTAGCTTCTTGACGCCCAAGATTATGGCTTCCCTTAAGCCAACGATGCATGCTTCATACTCTGCCATGTTGTTGGTGCACTCAAATGCGATGCGCCTCGAGATAGGAATAGGGACATCATCTGGAGAGTAGAGGATTGCTCCAATACCGCTCCCTTTAGAATTTGCTGCGCCGTCGAAGAATAACGTCCACTCATCTTTTTTCTTCTTTTCTTCCTCTTCAATGAGCAAGAGATCTTCATCAGGGAAGAATGTCTTGAGCGGCTGATAGTCCAGGAGAGAGTGAGCCGCGAGATGATCGGCGAGGGCCTGCCCCTTGATTGCCTTTTGAGTGACATAGGTGATGTCAAACTCAGACAAGAGTAGCTGCCATTTAGCTATCCTTCCAGTGAGTGCCGGCTTCTCGAACAGGTACTTGAGCGGATCCATGTGAGCGAGGATGAGAATAGGGAATGCAATCATGTATTGACGGAGTCGCTGAGTTGCCCAGACTAGGGCGAGGCAAGTCTTCTCGATCGGGGAATACCTGGTTTCGTAGTCGGTGAACTTTCGGCTCAAATAATATATTGCTTGTTCCTTCTTCCCGGTCTCGTCGTGTTGGCCGAGGACACAGCCAATGGCTTCTGCTGCTACTGAGATGTATAGCAATAGTGGTCGTCCAGGAGCGGGCGGCACTAGGACTGGAGGATTCATGAGATATCTCTTGATGCGGTCGAAAGCAACTTGGCAATCATCATTCCATTCTTTTGGGACGTTCTTCCGAAGGAGCTTGAATATGGGCTCACAAATAGGTGTGAGTTGTGTGATGAAGCGACTGATGTATTGAATTCTGCCGAGGAAGCCACGAATTTCCTTCTCTGTTCTAGGAGGGGGCATCTCAATGATTGCTCTGGTTTTGGTTTCGTCGACCCTGATGCCATCCTTGCTCACCATAAAGCCGAGGAGCTTACCTCCCATTGCACCGAAGACACATTTCTGAGGGTTGAGACGGAGCTTGTACTTTTCTAATCTGTTGAATAACTTCTTCAGATCTTCAAAGTGTCCTTCAATTGTGCGAGATTTGACGATCATGTCGTCCACATACACTTCAAGTTCTTTGTTCATCATGTCGTGGAATAATGCTGTCATTGCTCGCTGATATGTTGCTCCTGCGTTCTTCAGACCGAACGGCATTACCCTGTAACAGAAGGTTCCCCAGGGAGTGATGAACGATGTCTTCTCACGATCTTCGACGGCCATCTTGATCTGATTGTAACCTGAGAACCCGTCCATGAATGAGAAGATCTTGTATCCAGCAGTGTTGTCGACCAGAGTGTCGATATGTGGCAAAGGGAAGTCATCTTTTAGACTGGCTTTGTTGAGATCTCGAAAGTCGATGCACATTCGAACCTTGCCGTCCTTCTTTGGTACTGGCACGATGTTGGCGAGCCATTCAGGGTAGTTGGAGACTACCAAGAATCCCGCGTTGTATTGTTTGATGACTTCATCTCAGACTTTCAGGGCCCACTCTGGCTTCATTCTTCGAAGTTTTTGCTTCACTGGCTTCATATCTGCCTTGGTTGGCAGATGGTGTACAACGAGCTCTTCATCGAGCCCCGGCATGTCTTCATATGAGAACGCGAAGTTGGACAATCTTGGAGCTAGGAACTCTATCATTTTCTGTTTCATCTCAGGTGGCAACGATTTTCCAATGCGTACTTCCCTAGGGATCTCAGGCGTCCCCAAGTTTACTATCTCGAAATCATCTGCTACAACATTGGCTTTAGATTCGAACTTTTTGAGGAGATCCTCTAGTTCGGGAGCTGGATCATCATCTTCCTCATCCCGAGCTTCGTCCAGACCCATGAGCTCGAAGTCTAATTCGATGTCGAAATCATATGATTCGACTTCAAACTCATGCGACTCTTTAGACGAACTTGGCACACTATTGAATGCAGGAAAGGAAATATTTTTTGGTTTTTGAGATTTTCCTGAAATTGAAATGCTAGATGTTTTTGGCTTTTGAAAATTTTTGATTTTTTTGGATTTTCGAAATTCGTGGGACTTTGAACAAGCGGGCATTGCAGACCATGATTGATCCCAACTTGTTCCAAAGTTCCGATCGTTGCCTAGACAGGCATTTTTTTTTGGAAGCCAGAGCCCTCAGATGGCTCTTTGGCTGATTCAAAAGTTAGGGGAACAGATGACCATTCAGGACCCCACACTTCCTCCCCTGAAGAGGTGGGGGTTGATGATTTGGGCGAAGAGTCATGGTCTGGCCCAATGACCATGACTTCTTGCTGGTCGGGTTCGAGATCTGAGTCGCACTCAGTCCCTCCCGGATCACTTACCTCGCATTGCAGTTCGTCTGGTTCCACAGCTAGACACAAGTTTGGAATCTGGACATCAGACCAATCTAGGGCTGGCCACTTCCCTTTCTTGGTCCAATGGATGGGCTGCTTCTGCCCCTGGCTGATGATTGATGATGTTGATTCTGCAGGGATGGGCAAGTCGTGCCCCTTGCTAATTGGTGCTGAGATGGGCAAGTTGTGCCCCTTGCTGATTGAAGTGGGCAGGTTGTGCCCCTGATTGAGAGAAGTGGGCAGGTTGTGCCCCTGGTTAATTGATGCTGGCGTGGGCAGGTTGTGCCCCTGGTTGGGAGCAGGTGTCAGGGTAACCTGGTCCTGAAGCTGCTGTATTTGACTTCCTTCTTCGTCTTCATCCTTTTCTTCTTCTTCTGGAGGTTTAGATGGTTCGAGAATCTGATCCCACCGAATGGGGGGCCACGTGGCCCAAACTAGGCTCATTGGGAGGCCTTTGTGTAGTGCAGTCGGTTGATTCCCTCCTGGATCTTTGCAAGGTTCTCCTGGCTTGACGAACTGGATGGGTGAGCACCGAAATTTCTTCCTTCTTTTGTCCATGAAGGTTGCCTTGTATCCGAGTCCCCATTTGCGTTGGTTATATATCAGTGGTACCTTTCTGGACTTGAAGTGATTCTTCATTCGGTATTTGAGGCTCAGACGCTCTGTCGGTGAAAAGACACGTTCCACCCTTATCGGTTCTGGATTAGCGATAGAGTTCACAGTCTCGAATTCGAAACTATGAAACGGGATGTCTTCTTCAGAGTGCTGGATATCGATGACCGGGATGTCTGGTTCAGTGGCAGCAGCATTGGAAGGAATGATGAGCTCCTTCTCTGCATGGATAGAGATCACTTGATTTCCACAGATATACTTCACTCGTTGATGCAGGGTTGATGGCACAGCTCCAACCTTGTGCAGCCACGGTCGTCCGAGCAACATGTTAAAAGAGGCTGATATATTCAGAACTTGGAATGTGATGGTGGAGACTTCCGGACCTATCTGTACCTCTATGTCGACCTCCCCTTCCACTGATCGACGGGTGTTGTCGAATGCTCTGACGCATATGGTGCTGGGTCGAAATGAAGAAGGACTGATTCCCAGACGTTCTGCAGTCTTGAGTGGGCAGACATTTAAGCTTGAGCCATTATCGATAAGGACCAGTGGAACACAGAGGTCTTTGTATCTTAAGGCTATGTTGAGGGATCGCCCATGATCACGTCCCTCTGGTGGTAACTTATTATCTGTGAAGGTGATGGTGCGCGGAGCCAGGAGTTGTCCAATCATCGAAGCTATCATTTCTGGTGCCGTATCGGAGGAGACATGAGCATCGTTCAAGGTTTTGGCAAACATTTCTCGGTGTATGCGAGATGTGCAGAGTAGCTCCCATACTGAGATTTGTGCAGGGATTGACTTGAGCTGAGTCGCCACATCGTATGCGGCTTCATTTTTGTTGCTGAGGCCTGAGAGAGCGCCTTTGATATCTCCTCTATTCTGATTATCTCTTCGGATGCAACGCCCATTGGGATTCATGTTCCCCACTTCCGCACATTCTGGATAGTGCCATGGAATCTCTTTGTAGTTTTCCTCACCCTTGCCTTCTAGGACCACCGGTTCTTGCAACGGTGCTGGTGTGGGTACCAGATCTTCCTCGTATGGAGCTTTTGCCTTGAGGACTACATTGTTGCCTGTGCTGAAGGGGTAATATCGAGGCTTGTCTTCATAGACCACATAAGGTCGTGGTCCTGGCTTGACTGTTCCTGGAGCAGGAGGCTCCCATGGAATGAATACTGGCCCTCTTGATATGGCAGGAGGTTTCTCTGTTCGTCCCAGCTGTCGTAGTGTGATTGACACTCCTCCGGGGTTTGCCCCTTGCAATACTACTGGCTCAACTGGAGGAGCTCCTTCCAATACAATAGGCTCTTGCTGCTGATGAGTATGGTTTCTCCATTGCTGATTGGACTGTTCTTGAATTGCCCCTTGTAAGATGACAGGCTCGTATGTGGGCTCGATGTATGAATGTGCTCCTTCCAGGATGACTGGTTCCCAGCTTGAATGGTTGTAAGGTGCCCCTTGCACAACTGGCACATCGTATGGAAATGCTCCTTCGAGTACTACTGGCTCGAGGACTGGAGGAGGAAAGGGACTTGCCCCTTGCATGATCGGAGGAGGACTTGTCGGCCCATAAGTGTAAGCATGAATGGACTGGATGGGGGAGAAGAAGCGATCGAGATGGTCCCCTTCTTCTATACTATTGACTGCAGGGCCACGAGACGAACTGGGGTCCGTTGGATGTTGAGGCAGAGGATTCTGAAGAATGTTGGTGGAAGCTGCTGGAGAAGTTCCAGGGACCGAGATGACGATCTTGCGGTCGTCGATCAGGTCTTGTATGGCATTCTTCAAAGTATAGCATCTATCAGTGGCGTGGCCACGTCCTTGATGGTAGGCACAATACTCATTTTCTCGGTAGTTTGGAGGCAGAGGATGAGGCGGAGGCCTAGGTGTCATCAGAGTGAGTAACTGCTTTTGTACCAGCGTAGTCATGATTTGACTAAGTGGTTGACTGAGTGGAGTGAACTTCCTGAACTCCCTGTAATTCTGCCTGTTCTGGTATGAGTATTGGCCATTTCCCCTGAACTGCTGCTGTTGTCGAGGTGGTTGTGGCTGAGGATTCGGTTGTGGCTGATATCGCTGAGGCTGATGCTGAACTTGATTCTGTTGATACTGTTGACGTCCCTGTGGGGGAGCATGTTGATTCCTTTGAGCAGTGGTGTTAATGTTGTTTACCTCTGTCGGGCGAGGAGGGGAACCGTTGCGGTTTCCGTTCCCATGCCCGATGGGTCTTCCTTCCACTCTGTTCCTTTTGATTGGAGTGGCTTGATGAGGCCATGGGGAGATCGTCCCGGCCCGGATTCCTGCTTCGACTTGCTCTCCAGCACGGATTAGCTGCGAGAAGTTCGCATATGGATGCGAGATGAGATACCCGGATATGCCTGGATATGTTGAATGAACAATCATGGAGATTTGTTCTTCATCGTCGATAGGCGTTCGCATTCGAGCTGCCATAGCTCGCCAACGTCCCACATAAGCTGATAGTGTTTCATCACTCCTTTGCCTGAGAGCTGCGAGGTCGGCTCTTCTGGGTGCCATGTTGAGATTGTATGCGAATCTGTTGACGAAAACCTGGGAAAGCTGTTCCCATGTTCTGATGCGGTGGCAGTCCAATGAAGTGTACCAATCTAGGGCATCGCCCTTCAGAGATATTTGGAACAAACGAATAAGGGCCCCTTCATTTCCTGAGATTGCACTTAATTCTCCACAGAAGGCCTTGAGATGTGCTGTGGGACAGCCGCTGCCATCGTATCTTTTGAATTTTGGAACTTCAAAGTTTTGAGGTACTTGAGCATCTGGGAAAGGACACAAGTCTCTGAACTTGGTCGAAGGTAGATCGATTCCTTGTTGTCGCTGAAGCTGATTTTGCAAGATCTGGAACTGCTCCCGCAACTCGTCCAGTCCTGAATGTTCTGCTCGAGCGACTGGTGCCTCTTGGAGTAAGGCACGTTCTTCTTCGGCATAGTGGTCGATGTCTTCGACCCTATGGGCTTGCTGAAAAGCAACAGCGGGTTGCTGGAATTGATTTGATAACTGAACTGGATTCTGATGAACTTGTGCTTGAAGTGATGGTAACTGAACTGGAGATTGTACTGAAGGTTGAACTGGAACTTGCTGGAAATTGACTGGATTTTGCTGAATTGAAGATTGCTGAAAATTAACTGGATTTTGCTGAATTGAAGATTGCTGGAAATTAACTGGAATCCCATCGGCGGGGATGTGCTGGAATTGAAAAGTGCTCCTGTTTGCAGGAGGCTGAGATGTTGGGAAGTGACCCCCTTGTTGGGTATTCGCCACTGTCCGCTGACTGATGTGGGCTTGACACTGACCCCCATTGTGGGCATTCGCCAGTGCTGTCCCTGTTGCTGGAAATTGAATTGAAATCCCATCGGCGGGGATGTGCTGGAATTGAAAAGGTGTCCCCTCGGCGGGGGCATGCTGAGATCTACTGAGATTGTTGTTTGCAAGATTGACTGGAAGCTGACTGGAAGTCCCTGCGACTAGGATGCTCTGAGATGGTCCCATTGTTGCAGGAAGGTATTGAGAAGGATGCCCCATAGCAAAGGGCTGAGGAGGCTGCTGTCGGTAGTCTTGGGCAGACTCCGATGGTTGTGCTTGATTTGAACTGGAGGCCGGAGGGATCCGGCATGGTTGTTGAGATTGCTGAACTGGGCCAACCTGATTGTTGGCTGCTGCGGTGGTTTGTGCTTGCATGAATTGCAAGAGCATTTCTTGCATTGCTCTCATTCCTTGTGCCAATTCTTGTATGATTGGCGTATTGTCAACGGGCTGTTGCGCTGGAGGTTGCGCTTCGGTCATTTCGAGAGCAGGGAAGTGATGAGTTTCTTCTTCGTGGTCGGACATGTCTTGCTGAGCCCGAGTGCGGATTATGCTGTGGAAGGGAAGTTGTCTCCGCGTACGTTGAGCCCGAGGAGGCGCAATGGTGAGGACTGTACTCTACTCTTTTTGGGTTTTGGGATTTTTTTTTTTTTTTTTTTGGAATTTTCTTTTTTTTTTGTTTGGGTTTGGGTAGAATGCTATGCAGATGAGATTGTATGAGGATTAATGACTTTCAAGTACGGGAAAGATTCTGTTTTCAAGTCGGATCACGACTAGTGGGACTAGCTTATCCCCAGCAGAGTCGCCATTCTGTGGACCCTCGCCGATTTTCCCGCGCTCCCACACGACGTTCTTCTCCCTTCCCCTTTCCTTTCGGAAAAGAAGGAGATGAGGATGCGTGAGTGCGAAATCGCCGTTTGTGCCACTGGCTTGCCTCGTTCTCGAGGGCTTCGTTTGGTTGTCGTATTGAGCTGGATGTGTTTAAGTGAATTTATATAAGACCAGAGTCGCCACTAGCCAGTTACTTCGAATCTACAGTCGGCTAGACCCCGTAGAAACGTTAGAGAAGGGAATCTGAAGATTCCTTCATCTAAAATGACTCCTGTTGATCTGCGGCCAGAGATTCAAGGTAAGGGATCACGGTTACAGGGTGGGAAGAGGTTAAGCACCCCACACACTGCCCGTACCGAAGTACGGTCTCTACTTCACAGAATCGATCGAATACTTGAAAGTCTAATTTAATCCTCGTATATTCTCATGAATGACATGATGCATGGATGCGGGTCTGAACAGTAAGAGTTTCTGATGGGCAGGTTCCAACAACGGGCAAGCCCAGAGCGTACGCTCGAACTGACAGGTGCTTAATATAAGACGTATGCAGTGTGCTTGAATGATCAAGGTGTTTTATGGTGAAGCATGAATGCAGGTCTGAACAGTAAGAGTTTCTGATGGGCAGGTTCCAACAACGGGCAAGCCCAGAGCATACGCTCGAACTGACAGGTGCTTAATATAAAGACATATGCATGTGTGCTTGAGTAATCAAGGTGCTTGTAGTGAAGCAGGGGGGTTGGAAGGAAAGTAAATGTTGCACTTATGCTAGATGCAAATGAGATGATGCTGGAAAATGAGTAGCTGGGTGGACGGAGGTGTCGCAAGGGTTGGCTTCGAGTGGTTGGATCAAGACTTGGGTGACTTGAGAGGCTTGGACCAGTGGTCAGGCTGGGCTGGACCAGGGCTAGACTCTCCTCACTCGGGCTCTCCTTGGTGGAAAAATGGGCTAAGGGGTGGAGAAGGACTCGGACCGCACCCGGACTGGCTGGACTTGAAAGGCTTCGAATGGATTGTTCAAATGAGAAGGGGAGGGGGGGTATTTATAGCAGCAGAGAGTGGCAGCTCTTGTAATTTTGTCCGGCGGCCTGCCATGGGCCGCCCGTACGGCCGCTCCTCGGTTTCCAGCGAGTACGGCCGTTCCCTCGGGCTGCTGTTGGACTCGCTGGTCGACTCAGTGAGTTGACTCAGCGGGTCGACTCGGTGGTTTGACTCGACGGGTTGACTCGGTGTTTTGACTCGATGGGTTGACTCGACGGGTTGACTCAGCGGGTTAACTCAGCGGGTTGACTCAGTGAGTTTGACTTTTTTGAGATTTTTTGACTGGCCTTTTTTATGGGGGGTTTTTCAGGGTGGTTTTTAGGACTGGGTTGACTGGGTTCAGGCTTGAACTGGGCTATGGAATGGGGCTTACAAGGGTGAGTTTGGCTGAGTTTGGACTTGGGATTTGGGGGTATGGTCCTTCGTTCAACCAGCTATCTCTATCAACAGTGTAGCCGAAGGTGGGGTGTCTACAATAAGTTGATAATGTAACCTATAACTATTATATCATTTTCAATCTTTATCAATGGTGTCCTAATCGGTATGATTAAGTCATCTAGAGATCTAAGGCAGGGTGAACCTCTTTCACCTTTCCTACTTTGTGTCTAATTTAAGTCATCTGTAGCCTTCTCATTAGGTCTCAAATCTCTAATTTATTAGTTGCAGATATCATTTCTTTATTTGCAAGGCAATTTGGAATATCCTTGATCTCTATTGTCCAAAATTAGCTTCTCCAAAACGATTCATATCTTGTGTAACACTCATCCAAGAATTCGACACCCCATGGTTTATTAGCTTTAGTGTTAAGCGATGAGAGGCACTTCAATATCTAAGTCTTCCAATAGTCAATCAACACCGTCCACCTAAGTTTGTAATTCTGGATTTGAAAGGCAAATGCACTATACACTTGTCAAATCAACACTATCGGCCCTCCCTAATTATGTAATGGTAGTCTATCAATTGCCTATAAAAAATGATAAACGTGTTGAAGCAAAAAACCCTTTAGAACTCTATCAATGCCTCAACAACCACATGCTCTCAAATACATGTATTTTAAGGTAAAAGAGGAAAGGTAACAACTAAGCAATGTGTTCTCGTGTGCACTATTGAAACATGGGTTCCATTTTTAAGGGTTGTTTGGCTATCAAGCGAAAATTTTATATTTATGAGAGAATGGTTACTTAGTTTCTTGTGTCAAAAAATTCAAACTACAGAAAATGTAATGTTAGCTTCAGGGAATCCTCACTTTTTTCATTATCATTATATCTCAGACTATGACATCAATAGAAAGCCTTTTCCATTTCCATTAATTTTCTTAGAATTTGTGATATCCAAACATGCCCTAAGTGGGCCAAAGACCAGAATATTTCTGATGGTGGCCTTTGTGTCCAATTTCTCTAAGCTCTTCACATGCTTTTTTTTTCTCTCGTGAAATTCAAATTACATGCAATTGTGCGCAACATATAAAAAGACTCTTGCGTGCAGTATCCACGGCAAGCCGATGCGCACATCTTCCACTATCCATTAATGGGATGCAACAATTTAAACACAAATTTTAAATTGGGCATTTAAAATTTAAAATTTCAAAAGCTTCGTGGATTCCCAATTGGATCCTACTGATATACTTGTTTACATCTTACCTGAACCAACTATAATGTGATCCCTAAATAAAATCCTAGATTCCCACCAATCATCTTCTAAGGGTACGAGGGTGGAGCCCACTATTTTTTGGTGCTAATAGGCTGCATTGAAGTCGTGATCATTTTTCAAATAAACATTCTAAAATGTGCTACTTTTCCCGTCTACCATTGTTGGATGGGGGGAGATGCGTGCAGTCCACATCATACTCTAGAAAGCTTTTCAAAATGAAAATTTTCAAGCGACCATTTTGAAGTGTTAAGAGCCCGTCCAACATCATTGGGCTTTTTTTGGGCCTAGTCATCTACATAGGTCAGATGTCCCATACATGTGGCCCACACCACATCAGGCGTGTGCAAATCAATGGGATAACATTACCTCATATGTGCAAATCAATGGAATTCACAATATAAAATATTTAGTGGATGATAATCACTTCTAACACAAATAAGCAAATCATCAAACATATAAGATGCAAGAGACACCAAGATTTTTTATATGGAAAACCCACTGATGTGAAGAGAAAAACACGGGACCTAGTCTGGCACAAATCCAGTATAATAGAAATAATGAAAATGCAATCATGCATCAAGAAACCTCTCTTGAATACCCAAGCTACATCACCCAAATGTGGATTACAAGCAACAGGAAAGAAAAAAAATTATCACCAACTGGAGATTGTAGAAAATCCCCAACACACACCCGGATCCATAGTTCAAGTGGTAGATTGAGTGAAGATAGTCTCGTTTCAACATTGAGGTCATGGTATTGATTCCCAAAGTGGGGGTGGCTAACATTGCCATGTGACTAATGGGTGTACTAACAATGGGGTGTGTGTAGTAACCCAAAAAATTAGTAAAAAAAAAAAAAAAAATCTCCAACACAACCCTTGGAGAAGACAATCGCAGAAACCGGCGTTGTAAACGGACCCTCACGAAACCGGATGAGGAGATTTCAGTGGTAGAAGGTTCTTGGTTTTCTTTTCTTACAAAATCCCATTTTCTCTTCTATTTCTCCTCTTTTTTCTAAGAAAGAAAAACCCCTTTCTATTACTAGAACTCTCAAGTTGTAGCCACATGTGAGTAGGGGTATTTTGGTCTTTTGACCAAGCAAGTAAAATCGATTCGAGCTAGGACTAAAACCAGTGTATCAACAAGACTGAAACTAAGGGTATTCCCTCATGCCTTACTAATTTAACCATCAATTGCTGGACTTGCCTACTTTTGGGTTAGCGGACCAACTGATGCACATGTTAGATATCTCGCATGGCTGCATGGGCTTAGCAAAACTCACAAAGACATGCAAAGGAGGCAACATGCTATTTTATAAATGGGTAGTGACATGCCGACCAGTGTTTAAAGTTTCGATGTTGCTACAAGTTTCACTATCCTAGGATACGAAAACAATATCGATACCGCCGATAATATCGTTGATAATCGACAATGCGGGGAAGCATGAGGAAACGATGGAGTTTTTCAGTAGAACCTCAGGAGATACAAAATACACTATTTGCATATTTAGGAATAAAATAATTATAAAAAAATGCATACATAATAGGTTCTATTTAATGGGGGCCTAAAA
Source organism: Liriodendron chinense (assembly GCA_003013855.2). Classification (NCBI taxonomy): domain Eukaryota; kingdom Viridiplantae; phylum Streptophyta; class Magnoliopsida; order Magnoliales; family Magnoliaceae; genus Liriodendron; species Liriodendron chinense. The sequence continues at coordinate 389,285 of ML058361.1, read as the reverse complement.
GCATGCATTGTTGTAAGAAATCAGTCCAACCATCTCACTCATCCAACCTCTAACCTTCCATCCAAACATCCATTGATAAGAGATGTCTACCCTTATATTTACTGGGCCCACTGTGATGGTTATATAACATCCACTCCAACCATTATATACCACACAAAAACTTATGCCTGGGCCCAAACATCAGCCCCATCCATTACTCAGGTGGGCCATACCAAGGGAAATAGTTTGGAGGGTGAGCATTACCCAACACACTATCTCCAATAGTGTGGTCTCCTTAAACGTAGATAGGGGCTGTTTTTTTGTCCCGGAGCCTAACATGGAGTGACACACCTAGTGGTCGGGGTGGATTTCACATAAACACCATGTGTGTGGCCTACCCAAGCCGGCAATCCGTTCTCCCTTTCCCATTTATTAACATTAATTGAGGCTTGGAAGTCTGATTGGAATTGGACCACGATTAGGCGAGCCACGACAATGGCCCCACCTCGATGTATGTGTTGTATATCCACGTCATCCATCCTTTTTCCCAGATCATTTTAGGGCATGGTCCAAAAAATGAGTTAGATCCAAATCTCAGGTGGACCACAGTGGAAATTGAACTCCCACCATTAAAAGTTTCTCAGGGGCCACCAAAAGATTTGGATCAACATGCTATTTGCATTTTCCCTTCATCCAGGTCTGTGTGACCTTATCAACAGTTTGATTGGAAAATAAACACTACAGTGGGCCCTAGAAGTTTTTAATGGCAAGCGTTCAATTGCCACTATTTTCCTCTGGTGTGGTCCACCTGAGATTTGGATCTGTCTCATTTTTGGGACCATGCCCTGAAATAAGCTGGTGAAACAGATGGATGGTGTTGATATATGGCACATACATTGAAGTGGCCCCACAGTCAAGGCCACTAAGCTGTTACCCTTGCCTCACCTAACCCGTTTGGGACTTTGTAGTCCCTAGCGGCCGAGCCAGGGCAGGCCGATGGGCATTTGCACTTCCTCGTCCAAGCCCAGACCATTTATAAACTAGCTTGAAATTTAAGCTCGAGCCTGGCCCTCAATACTCCAGCCCAAACTCTGATCAGCTAGAGGTGGGCCAGGGCCAAAAGCCCGATAGGCCAACCCAGCCCATTGACACCCCTCCTCACAGCAACTAGACAATCCTAACCATCCAAAATAGTGGACTTTCTACTACTGAATGTGAATTGTCAGCCTGTATTTGTTTCCAGCCCCGGTGGGGAACAATTGGATTATCCATCCTGTTGGACCTTTGCACGGTGTGGTCCGCCTAAATCAATTGTTCCTTTTTTTAAGGTGAGCCTGATCATGGTTGAAATCCCATGACCTGAAATGTGGATCCCTATTGTAGGGTACGGCCTTTATCCACGGGTTCCAACCCATGGCTCAGTGGTAGATTGATTGTGTTTCAACGCTAAAAAAAACTGCCTGTATCCATGAGGAAAGGGTAAAATGTGGGACCCGGATGACCTACTGACACTGTCAGTAGCCAATAGCTATTGGACGGATCGCCTACCCACGCCGTCCATCCATTTTTCCAGATCATTTTTGGGCTAGGCAGATCCAAATCTCATGTGGACCACACCACAGGAAACAATGGTGATTGAATGCAACACCATTAAGAACTTCTTGGGGGCCCCAGAAGTTTTGGATGAAGCTGATATTTGTGTTTTACCTTCATCCAGGTTTGTGTGACCTAATCAACAGGCTGGATGGCAAATAAACATTACAGTGGGCCATGGGAAGTTTTTAATGGTGAGCGTTCAATCACCACTATTTTCTTGCGGTGTGGTCCACTTGAGATTTGGATCTATCTCATTTTTGGCCTCATTCCCCAAAATGATCTGGAAACATAGATGGTCGGCCTGGATAAAACACATACATCATGTTGGGGCCCAGAGAGCAATGTCCAATAGCCACCTCGCTACTGGCGGCATCTGTAGGCAATCCGCATCCTAAACTGCGGCGCACTAGGACACGTGGCACTGCTGCTGGTGATCATTGAATGGCTAGAAAAATGTGGGTCCCATTTTCACAGCCAGGTTAAGGCTTCCAGAAAAAGCCCCCTTACTGCTTTCATGCAATTATAAGGAGCACTCAAATCAGTGGAATCATGCAGTCTGCACATAATCTTGTACAAGCAACAGTCAGAACTTTCAATTGTTATGATATGAACTCATGAAATACAGGCCAGTTTCGTGACAAGAAATAATAGCAGAGAAAACCCATGATTTGGATGTTGCAGCCTGTAACCCAAAAAGAGCTAAGCAGTACATTTCCAATGTCATACAAGCTAGATCGTCGAAAAAATCTCATTACTCACCTCACACTGCTTAGCAGATACAGCAACCAGGTGATTCAAATCCTTCATTTGAAAATCTTTCTGAATCCGTCCAGTATCCTCAGAGCTCTCAATTCACCGGTTCTCATGTCTCTCAACCTCCTCCGCAGTATCTACAGTCCACAAAAATCATTATTGAAGAAGAAATAGTGACAATGGTAATATGTACATTGCAGATAAAAAAGAGTTCTATATATGTATGTATGCTGTTACAGAGGAAAAAGTGTTCCTAGTCGTTCTTTATTTCCTGAGAATTAGAAAGTCGCATGAATCTTTCAGTAACAATTACATCAAATTAGTCACAGTAGGCCACTGATTGGATGGTTAGGAACATTCTGTTGTGGTTTATGCTGTGGCATAGCTTTTGATGGAGGCTACTGGATAATTTTTTACCATGCAATTACTATGCTTATGTTGGAGATTGGGAAGGGCGGCAATTCAAGTGGTGCGATGATCTTTTTTTTTTTTTTTTTTGTCTTGTTAGTCATGCAACGCACCCACCCTGTTAGATGGGCAACACACCCACACAGTTAGTCACACGATGCACCCACCCACCAGTGGGGTTAGTGTGTCTCCTTAGCATTTCGAACCTGAGACCTGCTGTTGAAACGCCTGGGCGTCTTCCAGCTGGGCTAGCAGACGAGACACTGCCAAGCTTCCTACGCCAATCTGTACATTTATTATGCTTGCATTCGAATAGGGAAGGGCACTGATTCAAGTGGTGCCATGGTCGACAATACCCAGCTTTGTATGCCAATCCGTACACTGATTATGCTTACACTGGAGATTGGGATGGGTGACAATTCAAGCAGCCCCATAGTCTACCAAGCCAAGATTCCTACACCAATCCCTGTCCCCATTCTTACCAGATTTCTCAAGAAAGAGCCTTTTAAGTACCAGTAGACCTGAAAAGATGAAATTCCTAAGAGGCAAAGATAGAAGGCTTTTGTAGAAAGGGAGCCACCATTTAGTATTTTACACACATCCTGGTTGATGCACGCAGCGTTTTACTTGTGGTACGACAGGGTATGACGTTGTGCTATTGTATTAACAGAAAGTTGAGAAGAGTATGTAACAAGCTTAGAGGGTTTTTGCCTCTTTGGCCGCCTTCTAGAAAACTGAAATATCACAAAAGATATCTCCCAAGTCTTCGTTGGGTGATTGCACTATCCATTAGCTAATTGGTTGAGTATGACTACAGTCATCATTGTCATCACCATCATCATCATAGCCTTTTCTGAGTACTTGGTATCAGCTTTAAGAATCATGTTTCGCCAATTACTCCCAGGGCCCTATCCCCTTCAAGTGAACAAGCTTTTATATCCCTTCTTACCACCTCTATCCAAGTCCTTTTTTAAGTCTTCCTCTCATCCTCTTTTTGGGTCCTTCAACCCCAACAAATCTTCCCTTCCTTTCCAAGAAGCACATGCTCAAACCATCTCAATCAGCTCTCCATCATTTTATCTCTAGTTGGGACTACTACTAGGCTGCTTTGGATGGCCTTATTTTTAATTCCATCCTTCCTAGTCTTCGCACACATCCATCTCAACATCCTCATCTCTACAACACTCGATCTTTGCTCACGTTGCCTTCTAACACCCTAATACTTTGCCCCATATAGCAATTTGGTTGAATCTTACAAAGCTTTCTGTTAAGTTTCAAGGGCATGTGGCCATCACACAACATTCTGCAGGCACATGTCAACTTCATCCACTTGGTTCTGGTTCTATTAAAAATATCCACAACTCACCATCCTTTTGAATAATAGAGCCAATGTAATGAAATAAATCAGTTTCAGGAATCTATTACCATTGATTTCAATTAAACCCTCTCCTCTATAACTACTCACACTAAAGTTGCTTGATACTCCATCTTGGTTTTGCTAATTTTTGAGCCTCTAGATTTTAAAGCATTCCTCCAAACCCCCTCCCTTTTCAGTATTGTCAAATAACAACATTTTTTTTTTTCTTGAAATGGATTGAAAAGAAAAAAAATTTCAAGAAAAAAAAAAAAAAAAACACCCTCCACAGTTAAACAGATGGAAACTACAATTAATCTAAGCTAACATGTAGTGGATGCCCATTACACAGATGGGTTAGATCCACCATTTCGATGGTTTAGATCGCATGCAATGGATAACGCACCATATGGACGGGTTAGATATACTATTTGGATGGTTTAGATCAAATGTCATGGATTGACAAGGATGGCCCACCTTTAGACGGTTTGGATCATTTGGTCTTGGCGATGCTCACATTGCAAGTGGTTGGATATGGCTCAAAACCATTTAACTTTTTCTTATTTGCATAGGGGCAAAATGAGGATTTTCCTCCTCTCTGTAAAGGCAAGGAAAAAGTGTCACTTCATGTGTGGTCAACAGTCGAACCTAATACTCAACAACGGCTTTAACAATTAACTCTAACAAAAGTTAACTGTGGGGTACCTTATGACCATATATGGAAATGGGGAGGGGTTATTTGACAATATTGAAAAGGAAGGGTGTTATTTGGCATGTAACAAAAACAGGGGGTATATGTCAAAATTTCCAACATGTCATCTATGAACAACATACACTATGGGATCTCATCTTAGCACTAGCAGCTAATACATTCATAACAAGTGCAATATGGTAAGCTTAGTGTCAACCCTAATGAAAGGTCTATTCTACGGGGAGCTCATCATTCTCACCCCAAGTTTTCTCACTCTTGCCATGACACCCTTGTACATTTTTTTTTTTGTTTTTTTTTGTTTTTACTTTTTCTTAGAGATAACAACGAAATTCGGTGAGAAAAATTAAAGAGGGAAAGAATCCTTGATACAAAAAGACTAGCACTTGACTCCATGTTTTACCTAAACATCAACTATATAAATAACATCCCTACCCACATGGGCGGACAAAATGTTTAGCCGAAGATGTAAGATCATGAATCTCATCAAACAAAGAGTAATTTTTTCATGGCTCCGGTAAAGGAGAACTAGCCTAATAAATGACATTTTTCTATAAGCTCATTCAACAAAAAAAGGCCCCTTTATTATTATTATTATTATTATTGGGTGAAAATTCATTGTGCTTCCCTTAAAGCTTTCCAGCTTCACTAGCCACGGCCTGGTCCTCAAGAATAGAGAAGGACATATGAATGGCCCAAGAGGCGTTTTGGAGAACAGTAGCAACACCGCAATTGCCCAGGTTCCTGGAGACACATAGACATTAAATTCCACATCCCAGATGGAGCAAGTTCTGCCAGGCCTTTACCTCAGAAGAAGCCAATTCATTGTTGATCACCTCAACCCAATATCTGAGCAACTTAAAAAATATATGCATTAGAATTCAGACTAACACATCGTGCACTTGATGAGGTTACTTTTCTCCTTTTCCTCAATTGTCTCCAAGGGACCATTAACATTATTAAAGATCCAGTTATTCATTTCCTTCACTTCCAGGATGCCCTAGCTTGATCAATATTAGAAGCATAATTCATCCCTGCTTGTTAGAAGCTTGACAACCAGCTGCCCACTTGACATCAGCTCTCTTCAACAGGCATTGCAAATACTTCTGGAGGGTGCAATTGCTACTAAACAGAATTTTGAGTGTAACTACAGAGTTATCACTTATATTTAAGTTGGTTATCACACACTACATCATAAATATGACACACATTTATGAAATCTGTACCACTCCTCTACCTCCCTGACCATGGATGCAGCATGTTCCCAAAAAGACAAAGGTTGGATGATCCTAGACACCCAGTGGTGGACTTTCAATTACTATAAATGGATGGCCAGAAGATCAGAAGACAGTCCAACCAACAGTCAACATTCAATGGGTAAAAGAACTTCCAATAGGCGTCTAAGATCATCTAATCACTTTTAAGTTTTGGGGTATGTCCCATCAAAGGTAGTGCTGAACTGAGGAACAGTCCAGATCTTGTACAAGTGCCACATGTACAGAGATGGATGCTTGATAACTAAGTTTGATATATGTATTAGTATGTACAACTCAAGCCTAGCCCATATTAAATGCTAATTCTTCTTTGAATACAATAATGTCAATTACTATGCAAGTATGTTATAGTTTATGTAATAACATATATGTTTTATTATATCTAAGGACTATATCAATTTAATGCAATATTAAATACACGCAAATACACAATTTGATCATGTCAAAGCAAAGACTAAGGTTGGATTGCATACAATTGGTTGCATGATCCTTCACAGGCAACTAAGCTCATGTGCCAATCAGTGTTTAAATAGCTACACTATATAGCTTGTAGCTTAGCTAGCCTTAACACTATGTAGCTCATGAAAATAGCTTAAGTTGCATGTAGCCTATGCTACATGATAATTTGCACATGTTACATGCTATGTAAACTACGCTACATGCTACGCACCTCACATTACCAGTGTTATCAAAATCCTACGATTTACGATTTATGATATACGATTTTAGTCGAATCTTAAGGAAAACGATTTGAATCCCAACCTTGAATCCTTTTTTACATGAATCCTACGATTCTATGATTTGAATCCTACGATTTACGATTCAAATCCCGATTTACGATTCAAATTATACTTGTTCTCTTCTATTTTAAAATTCACTTGGCTTTCATTTTATGTTTTTAAATTGGTGGAGGCTTTAAGAATCCTTTAGAAAAGATAAATTATTTTATTTGTTCTTATAAGAGATCAAATGATATATATTCTCTTCAACATTAGATCTTGTAGCTCTTTTTTTGTGTGTGTTTTCCTACTTCTTAATTGGTCAAACAACAAATTGATGTATGACTTACCTGTAATGTTTTTATGGATAGTTAGGATCATTCTGACTTATATGTATTATGAAATGGTATTTAGAAATCAAAGTATCTTTTTTAGCCGGTCTACAGTATCAAAAGCCCACTTTTCCACCATGATTAACAAGAACATAAATTATTAAAGGACCTTTGCATTTTTTTAAGAGAAATTTCTTAGAAGACAAGAAATAAGGAATAAGAATCCTTAACACTATCATGATATGGTATTATTTGGTGCACATTGATGGCAAAAGGAAGAGTACGTTTCTAAAAATTTCTAATTTATTTATATTTTCATATTTTTTTTTCATTTTTAAAGAAAATTGTAAAAAAATCTTACAATTTACGATACGATTCAACCCCTACTACGATTTGCGATACGGTAACGATTTTGACAACATTGCACATTACAAGTTAATTTTTCACTACAACATCAAGATAGATTTAATGTTTCCAATGATTTGTTATATTTTTCTATTTTCAATCAAAATTAGTTAATCTTTTCATGCTTTTGGTAAAAATAATATAAGTAACAGTACTAAATCAGTTCCACTGATCTTTCTTTACTTAATGACTACTCTTTCCTATTACTTTATGTTGTGGTTTTTGGTTGCACCAAATATTATGAAATTTTGTTAAATTTCATTATTAGTAAGTTTAATTTGGTGAATATCATGACATTAGTGCAACCAAGCATAACCATGATTAAAAATCTAGAAGCAGCGTGTAGCTTACACTACATGATATGTAGCTTACGCCTCATGCTTCAGAGGGGTGAACACTACGCTACACGCTGTTCACTATTCAAAACACTAGTGCCAATGTGTCAAGTGTAATACATCTAAGCTGTATGCAGTGGGACCCACCGTGGAGATGACCTGATGCGGAAATCAGACTGCTCCCCTCAACAAATAGGCACACATTTATATGTTGAATCAGACAGTCATCCATTGTTCTCGTACAAGGTGACCGGCCCTCATGAACAGACTGGCCTGATTTTTGTGACTGGTGACTCATGGTGGAGTCCACTGTATGCAAGGCATAGATGCTTAGACACACGACCCACATGATCTCCATTGCATGTGAATTTCCCATGCAACCCATTTTAGGTGAAATTTTCTCTTTAAGCGATGGTTTAGACTGTCAAAAATACCATCCCATAACTGAAAACTGAAGTGAGTCATTCCAATTCCATCTAACTCAACCATCATATTCGAAAAGCATTGTATGTGTCAGTGACTCTTAGAAACCTACAGGAATTTTTTATTCTTAAACTCCGAACCTAAAATAACTACTTTTAAGTACTGATGTGGTGGAGCTGAATTGTGCTGTGTATGTCCTGGAATGAATCATCTGTGAAACATAATTAGGAAGTTACGTAGCTTACATATTGGGTGCGAAATAAGATCCTCCGCTCGCTGGTACACAGGTCTGTTGCTAACTGTTTCAATAGCAATTTTCGATTGGCTTGCTTTGGAGATGTCAAAGCCGAATCAACAGATTCACTTCCCTGGTCATGAATAAGAATATATCACACATTCAACTTCAAGCAACATAAAACTTTCAGTAAAAGGAATATATGCAACAAGTAACAGTCATGCATGTTCACAGTCTTGGCTTCATCAATGCAATCCATCCATCATCCATCCATTCATCCCCTAAACCCACAAAATCAACTTGGAGCCCTACAATGGACAATGATCATATACAAAAAGTTGTTGCAGGCCTACAATGGACAATCAATTTGTTAAAATCCCTTAATATACATTGATTTGCCATCCTCTAATGGCTCAAGCTTTTAGAGCAAGTGGTTCTTTGACACAGTATGAAAGAGGAAAGTCTTGTGTTCAAGTCCCGGGAGCAACAAATATGCCTCGGTAATATATCTCCCCACAGGGGCCCAGGAAAATGAAGCCCGGCCTGTTTATGGTGTGAGTATCCCCAACATGTTCCCGTGTGGAGTTCCACCCTGCACGTGCGGGGGAGTGTTAAAGTCCCTTAATATACATTGATATGCAATCCTCTAACGGCTCGAGCTTTTAGAACAAGTGGTTCTTTGACAGAATTCGACAATCTGAATCATCTGTCGATTCCATCCAACTCTTTGTAGGCCTCAGTGCAGAATCCTAACCAACCAGATGTTCTGACCATGTAAATATAGACCATTTTTTCTTATAATGTCTATTTTTGGAGAAATCAAGCGAATGGGAGCATAAACTTAACAATTCAATTCTTTAGAACCATAGTGATCCAAGGGAGGTCCCAAAAACTAGAATGATTGGACCTATTTTTCTTTAGATCATATTAATCATCCATTATGTTTGTTATTGAATGGACACCATTTTGAAAGAAGAGTAGCACCCAATGGTGTAAATGAAAAAAAAATTTGAGACAAAAATATCAAATTTGTGGGTTCAAGTCTTCACTTGAATAGTCAATATCTTAAAAGATCTGCTGTCCTTTTCTGAATATTCCAGAAAGTGAGAAAGAAGAGAGAGATCAAACTGTCTTCAAGAGACAATGAACTCACAAATTTGAAATTCAGCACAAAGATTTGCAAATCTAACCAGCGAACAGTCATGAAAAAAGAAAAGAAAAAGAGAATACATTTAAGAGGAGATTTAGATATCAAACTCTTCACTGTGATAATCAAGCTCCATCCATATTGCAAATAATCTGGTTTCTCAAGGACCAAGCATATCTAAGTGGACGGTTATTTTGTTCCAGAAAAGTTGATGAAGAGAATACTGACATTGTTGTTTGTTTGTTCTAACAATCAATTGGCTGACATCTTCATAAAGGCTACCAGTCAATGACAAATTAGGGATGTCTTAGGCAAGCTGGGCATGTGAGACATCTACACTCCATCTGGAGTGGGAGTGTTGGCAATGTCATGGTGTACAACATACAGGGCATTCGTGCGGTGCACCATTACCAGTTGTACTTATCCTTTCTACGTTTCTCTCTTTGTAACTGTACTTGGTAATTATAAATAAGAAGAAAAAGGGGTAGGAGAAACACAACTCTCTCACCTTCTTTTTCCCCTCCTTTTCTCTCTCTCTTTAGATACCATTCAATTAACAAGCATCATAAAAAAAAAATGTGATTTCTTGGCTATACTCTATCTGTCATGGGGCCTAGAAGATGAATAGAACGGTCTGGATATCGTACATGCATACCATGTATGCAGGATAAGAATCATTGATAGAGAGAAGAAAATTAAAGTTAACATTGCATGCTTTGCCTGATATCCACAGAAAAATAAATAATTGCTTAATTAGAATATTATAACTTACGAATGTCATTTTTATTGGTAACTTAAGAAATCCCATAACATCGAAAATAAAAAATTGTCTAGCCAAAGGTCTGCTAATACTGCACAATAGTCCATGTTGTTACACATGCCATGGTTGCCCATGCATCCAACTCATGTACGAGATGAGCTGCAATGTAGATGCCAGATTACAAAAATCCGTCTGGTCTAATTATCAGGTGGACGTATGAAAGAATGGATGCTCCAAAGCTCTACAATGGTCCACATTCAATGTACATGTGTTGAGTGCCTAATGATTGTACTATCCTGATTTTGGACCAGGCCATTTACACTACCAGGCAGATCTCTAGTTGGGTCTATAGAGAATAATGTGCAGAAATAAAAACCACCATCTGGCATTAAAAATTATTGTGTGCTTCTGAAGATTTCTAATTTTAGCATCTTAAATGACTGGAAATGCTGAATTCAGCCATCTGATTAATCGCTTTGTGCTTAGAAAAAATTTTCTTACCTCAAGAAATTTGGTGTATTTTGATATGCTTGATTCACAGCAATCCAAGATAAATTGTAGGGCTTGTTCTTCAATTTCTTGGTATCTGTTATCCTTCTTAGTGGTGGTCTTAGTTGATGCTGCAGCAGCCATCTGCAGCAAATTTTATAAGATATCCAAGAAAAACAATAGGAAGGAAGCATTCTATAGAATGAACTCATCAAATGATAGACATGGAAACTATGCTTACTATGCTACTTGAGTGAGATATGAATGCTACTTGCAGGCACATGGACAAGCATGGCACACATGTGAGGTCTGACACCATTCATCAGATGGGCCTATGCCCCAGCCCAGAAAGCAAGCTGGTTTGCTCATTCAGTGGGCCACACGCGTCTGGAACATGGACTCTTTACGGAAACTTGGCTAATGGTCCACATTTAACGTACAAGGATGACCCACCTAATGTATGGGCCAGCCTGAGTTGTGGTCCAGAGCGCATGCAAGGCGAGGCCTACTGGATGAACAGCCCCAATTTCCTGCACATGTCACAGTGAGTTGGATGCTTATCCTGCTCGTGCTAGTAGCCTTTGTGATTCTCCTTGAGCACATATACAGAAATGAAAGCTTAAGTTCCACAACCAAGTTTAAACAGTTACGTACTTAAATATTCATCAGTTATTTGTCTTAGCTTTGTTTAATATACCAGTAATTTGTCCAAAATCAACATTTGTAAAGAGGCAATAAGATGAGAGAGAACACACAAGCGTCTGTGTCGAATAGATAAATTCAAGAAAGTTTCATATCCTTGTTACATGGATTTAGACTTATTATATTAGAAATCTCTCTAAATTTTACATAGATATCCAGTGATCAATTGATGGGCGAGACCTTGGGGCTTTAGTAGCCTTGGATGTTTAGTTTGCATGTCATCTCATTTAGCAAGGCAACTAAGTACAAAGAGGTAACTATTCTTGAGGAAAGCTACAACAATGCATGAATTGCTTCACGTGTATAAGGAATTATATTGCTGACTTACGCCAAAGACACCAGAAAGTGCATTCCATTCTAGTGACAAATAACCTCAGTGCAATTTTGAGAAGTCTTATGCTGATGTTATCAAATTCTCCTTCCAATATAGAGATTTATGCCCTTTAAATAAATATGTAGCTATTTATTATGTGAAACATATTATATATAAGAAAGCATATTAAATAGGGGAATTTTATTTCCACCCCTTCAAAGTGATATTTCTACCATGACAGGGGTAGGTCACAATAAACTTGAAGGGGGAAATTACAGCCAAGACCAAATGTTGCAAGAATGTCATTGCATCCAAAGACATGATAAGACTACCTAGCTGTTCAAATCATACTTTATTGTAGTTAAATATTTACTCTGTAGTCCCAAGTAGAGCTTCGTAAGCCAACATGCAGCTCTCCAAGCACAACTCTGTAGTGCCAACATGGACAGGCTCCAATGTTTAGATGATCCGGCCAAAAAATCAGGTCGGCCAACTCATCAGGTGGACCATACAGGTAGACGACAATGGGTGTTTTAGTAGTTGCCAATGGTCCATACTTGATGTATTGTATTTGTAGCCCACCTATGAATAAATGGGCCTGAGTTTTAGGCCAGGTCATCTACACAGAAGGGGGGGGGGGACCTGAGGCATAGTTCAGATGTCCACCACAAATGCATGTGGACCACTGCATGCGGGCTAAGAAAGTTTCAGCAAGGAAACATTAGTATGGCTAAACCACTTTAGAAGGTTAAAATAGTCAAACCTCTTCAAAATTTCTCTTCATACTTGGGGGGCTGACCGCTAGGTAAGCATATGCCATTAACTCCAATGGCCAACCAGTGATCTGCAAAGGAAACCGCTGAGACCTGCTCATAAAGAACAAAGAAAATCCTTATTAATGTGAAGTTCTAAATGGTCACAACACAATAATATTAATACTCTAAAATCTAAACAGATCAATGGAGGCTTTGATTTCAGTGTCTTCCCACCATTCTTTTGAATGCAAACATAACACCCAAACTATGAGGGATCATATGATCCATTAACTGAGCATACACACAGTATACTCAATTTTCAGTTTGTGCAAATGGGGCTCATGGTTCCATGATTCACCCAGTGGTCTATTGGGCCCCATTGTGGATGGACCATGGCTTTGTAATTTCCCAAATTGAAGATTATAGCCACCAATCATATGTCCTTTTACAGTTGAATGGTCACCCTCACTGTATTTCTCTTCTTAACTGTCACTTTGCAGGCCACAAATTGAATGGTTATCATTGTCCTATCAGGAGGTTTTGCGGGCATGGTACATGTGCAGTAGGCCCAACTGGCCAATGGTCTGGCTCACTGGACCACTGGCCCCACTTCCACAAACTGAAAACCCGAGAATAAGGTCATCTCAAGTTTGAGTGATCATATAATTCCTCCAAACTATATGTACAGTATAGTCGAAGAGTGAGGTTTAATCAAATTATAGTCAGGATCTGGATGAAGCATGAATAAATATGATGATACAACTGGGTCACCGACTGAAAATGCAGAATCTCTTTATTAACAAACACAACTGCTTGACCATGTAGCGCAAAAGTAGTTCTGATTTTGGTTAAGCAGAAATGAAATTGCAAGTTTTAATAACGATAACATCTACTTATCCTAGTAACTGGATGCGTTTGAACTATAGATTTGGTTTCTAGAAAAATGGAGTAGATTCAGAAAGGGAATAATTAGATGGAAACCTCAATGCAAAGAAATTATCATGAAACTATGTCATGTCGAGCAAGCCAACATCCCAAAAGCAGGAACAGAAGTAGTTTCCTCCAACATAATCTGTAATTACACCAACACAGAAAACAAAGGGAATATTCTTGATTTTTATCTAGCATCTCTAAGCTTCTTATATCCTCTGAGAAAGACTGATAACCTGCGAGTTCCAATGGAATGCAAAATTCAATGGCCAATGTTATTATTGATTTTGTGTCCTTTAACATTTTATGTCAAGGAAATTGTTCTTGGCTATAGGAATATCTATACTATAAATAAAGCAAGCAGACTTTGGACAAAATTTTCCCTGCAATTAGTTTCAAAGAGTGGAGGACTTTGAATATTTAAAGGACATGGGAAGATATTTTAAACAAAGATAGGAGTACTTCGGGAATGCAAAATGTAGCTGGTTTTATGTTTGGCCAATTTTACCCCTGCTAGTAGGTGTAAGTTTGCTTTTTTATAAGGGCATTTTCATACTTTCAAATCCTTCTTGTTTGCGTGTAGCCCCTATGGAAGGTGTCTATAAGAAAGCCAGTGAGACGAGGCTCTGTGGAGCTCACTTTGATGGTTGTGTGACATCCAATACATAGATCGGTTGCACCGGCTCATGTAAAGACATCAGCCCAAAAAAGATGATGATAAGAACTAGAATGGGCCACAACACAAGAAAAAGTCGAGATGGGTTGCTCACCATTGAAAGTATTCTAGGTTCTTCCGTCTCTCTCTTTGGGCATAGCCCATATGGGTGTAGCCAAACCCTTTCCCTCCTCTCTCATTCGCTTGCATGACTTTGGTAGTCGTAGGGGGGGGCATGACTTTGCTAGGGTGGATGGAGTCGCTCATGCGGATGAGATCCAACTTGTTTTGGACCAGGGCCCAAAACTCAAGCCGATTTAAAACTCGGGTGGGCTACAATTTGGGGAACATTCGAGATGGGGAGTCCCATCAGTAAAATCATCCAAATTGTGCGGGGTCCACCTTCGTGTTTATATGCCATGTAATCTACTCATCTGAGACGCCAAATGAGGATGAAGGTATGCCCTCAGAACATACAAAACTCATGTGGGCTACGCCACGTGAATTTAGATGTATTAAGCATGATTTTTCACTGTGTCCTATGGTGTGGGCCGTGTGGCCCACCTAAGACCTGGATTGGATTGACTTCTAGGATTCATGGTCAAAATCTGGCAATGCACCTGATGGACAGGGTGGATTATTCATGTTCTTTGCACTCAGCTCTTAGTTAGAACAAGATACGTCCTCCCTCCCTCCCCCCCTATACTAAGGTGATTCCATCCTCTGTCTTTATGCAGTTGAATGTGGACCATTGTTGTATTTCTTTTATTAACCATCTATTCGAAGTTCTCAAGTCGGAGGTTTAGAACTGTCCCATAAAGGAGAATTTGGTGGCCTGGTCCGTCTAGTTTGAGGCCCAAAAGGTCAATGATCTGGATTGCCCAACCATCAGCCCCACTTTTACAAAGGACCTGAGCATGTTAAGCATAAGTTTTGGCTCGAGGATCAGATAAATTCTCTATACATATTTGTGTGGATAGAGAAGAAAAGGCATAAACTTCTACTGGCATCCAAAAATATGGTAGGGTGGATAATCTTCAGTTCAGATTGTTGAACTTCACAAGAAAATTGATGATATCCACTGTAAAGAGTGATTAATGCCATCATAGAAATAATCCAGGGGATAAAATTGACCATAATCTCCTGTGATATGAGTAAATACATGACAAAACAACTAAAAACATGATTTTGGGCAAGCCAAGCACATTTTATGCCAAATAAAAACTGCAAGCAGAACTAATTCAATGTGCTGACTACTCACGTTGACAAACCATATTTCTGTAAAGCTTCCAACTTCTCTTTGTAACATTCGTCAGATTTGTCAAGTGACAACAGCAAATCAACTGAATCATTTGGGTTAGTTCCCTCCTTGGGAACAAATCCATATGAAAGCAATAGCTCTCCATTTGATTTCTTGCCATATGATATAAAAACCTGTGGTAAAATTATATGAGTGAACTCAGTGAGATACATTTAGTACATCTCTACATGAATGCCTGCAAAATATGAAGTAATTAACCCTTAGAAATAGTAAGGCATGACTCAAGATGTATATTTCCTCCAAAAGTTTGGATGGTGGGAAAAGAAAAGATAACTGTAATGATTATCTAATAATGATTTCCCTAGATTTCCCATGAGCATGGATTCCATTTTGGGTGTCCTGTTTGGATAACAAGTGGTCTCTAACAAAAGTTACCATGTATTTCATGCGTGAAAATTTGATTATGATGTTTGGGTAATGATTGCATTTTCCCATCCAATGTTTCTTTTGCTGTCCGAACAAGGTGAAACATTCCATCATGGGAAAAAATCATCCATTTTCCTTTTGTTTCTTTTCTTTTCTGACATTCCAAACAGGCATCAAGGTTTAAGAAATAAAACTGATGGGGAGCCATTGACAGCTTGCACTATTCTAGATCTCAGCAAGATTCATGAACAATTACAATGAAATATAATTTTATGATGAAGGTCAGTTTACTGCTTCTCTACCATAACAAGCAGACTATGAACAAATAGTATCATGAAATACAAAATATAATCAACAGAATGTTGGAATGCGGTCAATCAGAGCATTGAAGCAACTACCAAAATTGGGCTGGCCTTGGGCTTATGCACTCCTGGCCTGTGCCAAGGGCTGAGTTCGAGCTTGAGTTTGAGGCCCATAGGTAAGGCCCAAGATGGAGTTTCAGGCCCAATCAATTAATGTTCTGGGCTATGGTCCAGATTTGACAACTTCCCATTGTGGCCAAGCCCAAGCTTTGGTCCAGGCTTGGGGCTGGCTTGGATGCAAATTTTATGTCTGATTAACAAACATATGGGTCCATCCTGATTAATGAATGGACTACTGCAGAATGTCCCAAACCCGGCTGGCCAGCCCATTGCCACTGCTACAACCAAGGAGAGGACAAGTCAAGTTGTAGAGGCTAGAACATGGAAATTAAGATCGACAATGAAAATATCGTTGATGCAGTCACACAAATATTGAAGTTGCATTCGCATCATTATCAACTGACTGTCAGATGATGCCTACATAGGTATAATGTCAACTAAAACAATCTACTTCACTCACAAATGTCTTTGGAATCTTGACGTTGCATGGAGGCATTACAACTTACAAGCCACTGATATATTTGTTAGACCTACTAAAGCTATAAGGAACAAATAGTGGTGTCGCACTAGCACATGAAGTTTTGATGTTGCATGTAGGCATTACAACTTACAAGTCACTGATATATTTGTTAGGCCTACTGTTGTAAAAACTATAAGGAACAAATAGTGCCATCGCACTAGCACATGAAGTTCCTAGCGAAGAACATTGATATCAATGTTCCTTACACAAAGGAAGAGTTTGCTTGTCCCACTCTTGATAGGTTCAAGTTTGAGTTTATCCTGCATGGTTGGGCATATCTCTTGGAGAGGAAGTTCAGTGAAGAGGAAGTCAGAATAGTGGTGATGGATCATGGGAAGACAGCCCTGAGTCCATACGGCTTCTCTGTCGGATTTTTTTTTTTTTTGTGTGTATGTTGGGAGGTGAAAAAAGTGATGTAATGGAATCTTTGAATGAATTCCACATGAGAGGTAGGTTGGACAAAGGTGCTAAATCTATTGTCTTGCACATCAGAAAGAAGAGGCAATCATGATGATTGATGAAAGATATCCTCCCCATTATTGTTGTTGGTAGCATTTACAAGATAATAGAGGAAGTGTTAGCCTTTCACCCAAGTATGATTACGCTTTTCATTATCTCTCTATTCTAACTTGCTTTCATCAAGGGAGACAAATTCTTGATGAGGCATTGGTGACCAACAAACGAGGTATTATAAAACAGTTACATAACAATTATAACGGCTGTTATGTAAGAGTAGCGGTGGGAACCGTTGCGCGTTACGGAAAAAATGGCCCATAACAGTCCTATATGGGGCCAATACATGTTTTTTCTTTAAAAAAATAAAAATAAAAATAACGGCCATTATTGCCCGTATCGTAATGGTAATGGCGGTGGCCATTACGGGCACCGTTACCATTACTAAATACCTTGCCAACAAATGCATTCATTGTAGAGATGACAAAGGAGAAGAGGGCATACTGTGCAAGATAGATATGGGCTTATGAGCCATGTAGAATGGGATTATGTGCTCTATTTTCACCAAAGAATGGGCTTCAAAGACAAATGGATGAGTTGGATGAAGGAATGCATCTCAAATGCTTCCTTCTCTGTTCTAGTGAAAGGCACTCCGGTGGGTTTCTTTCCTAGTACGAGAGATCTTTAGCAAGTTAAACCTCTATTTGCATTCTCTTTCACAATTGTGGTTGAGGGCCTTAGTCTAATGTTCTTGAGGGAGGAAGAGTGGCAGCATTTAAAGACAAAAACCCCAAAGTTTCCATTTCATGTTCAATTTGCAGATGGTATGCTAGTTCACTCACTATCAAATGTTGGAGAAAGTTTATCTCTCTTTGGGGGTTGCATTATTCTCATTCATAATTGTTGAATTTCTACTACTTATCTTGATTCAAAATTTCTGTGTATGTAGCTAAGCATCTTAAAAATCCCCAAAGAGACTTTCTTGGAGAAGGCAAGGTGAAAGGTGGAATAGGAGGTTCAAAATTCAAAGAAAGGGGGAAGAATAAGGGACTGAAATCAGAGCCTTCTTTATAAGTGGGGTTGAAGATTTGGAAAGGAACCTGTAAGGCCCGTTGAAAAGAGTTATCTATTTGGGCAGGGGGGGGGGGGGGGGAGAAGAGGTGCATTGAAAGTGTCCAAGTTCTAGGAAATGATCTGACTTACCATTAGGAGTCATAAGGGGTGCTTTTGGGAGGACAGGTGGGTGGAGAGCCATTGGCTTAAAAATTTCCAAGGATTTATAGGATGGAGGGTACTAGGGGAAGATGGGTAAAGGACTCCTTTTTTGTGGGGTGTAAGAACAGTGTCAAATGTGACCTTCAGAAGACAAAGGATGAGGAAGTGGTGAAATTCACAGACGTCTTGGGAATTTTAGAGGCGTTCAGCATGGGGAGAGATAAATACCAAGATTTGGAAATGGATGCAATGAAGGGTTTTCTCTCCGTATTTCTCTCTAAGGCTAGAGGATTACCGCATTGTGGATGCCAAGATTTGGAAATCGATTCCAAGTGGGATCTTCTCTTCTAAGATTTCCTTCCATAATCTCTCTATGGTTGGAGGATTTGCCACCTTCTGGCTTAGTGTGGAGTGAGTCGATCCCTTCAAGAGTAAAATCCTTCATGTGGACAACAACAACCAACAAGATCTTCAGCACCTTAAGAAAAAGGAATATTTTCTTCCGAATAAGTATTTCTAGTGTAAGAGGGATGAAGAAATGCTCGCTCTCTTCTTAGATTGCCCAGTTATGACCTATGAGATAATGTTTGGGATACTTAATCTATT
Source organism: Liriodendron chinense (assembly GCA_003013855.2). NCBI lineage: Eukaryota > Viridiplantae > Streptophyta > Magnoliopsida > Magnoliales > Magnoliaceae > Liriodendron > Liriodendron chinense. Next base: position 370,109 of record ML058361.1, on the reverse strand, counting down.
CAGCACCAATGAATTTTTTCATGCAAAGTTGGAGACATCTTCCAAAGTCAAGGTTGGTGCTAGTTTAAAAAGAGAGAGGGAATCCTTTGGCAAGTGATTCCATTCTGTGTTATGTTTGGAAATGTGGAAAGAGAGATTCAGTTGCATCTTTGGCAATGTTTCCATCCTGCTTAATAAAATCTAGAAAATTTAGCGTCAACAAATTGGCTTTTAGATCCCCATAAAGATTGGTCATGGGTAGCAAATAGAGAGGTGTCAAACTCCACATCTTTGTATCATTGGAAAAGGATGCAACCCAGAACATTGAATATTAATTTTGATGACTCTTCTCATGGGAAGCTAATTACTCGTGGCATTGGTGAGGAGATCTGGGATAAGAATGACTCATAGCCTCATACATAGGGCTGCCAACGCTCAGATCATGATCCGAATCCGATCCGTATTTGATCCGATTTAATTAGATTCAGACCAATAATCGGATTAGTGGGTCGGATTTGGATCGAAGATCTTGATCCGTTTCATAATCGGGTCGGATTCGGATCGACCTCGATCCGCTCCGTTAATAATCCGATTAAATCAGGGTATTAAAATAAAATAAAATAAAAAACCTAATGTACCTCTCAAATCTCAATGCTTGTCCACTAGCCATCCACCCTAAGCTGAGAAGGCCGACTCCCTCTCATCAGGTACCACTGTACCTAGTCTCTCTCTCTCTCTCTCTCTCTCTCTCTCTCTCTCTCTCTCTCTGCTGCATGACTGCATCTCTCTCTCCCCCTCCTTCCTTCCTTCTCTGGATGGCCAGCCGGCCGCCGGAGACGGGCCGTGTGACTAATCGTGGGTGTGCGTTGCCTGGCTAACAGGGTGGGTGGGTGCAACGTGTGACTAACCATGTGTGCGGGTTGCCTGGCTAACAGGGTGGGTGGGTGCAGCGTGTGACTAATCGTGTGTGTGGGTTGCCTAGCTAACAGGGTGGGTGGGTGTAGCGTGACTAATCGTGTGTGTGTTGCCTAGATAGCAGGGTGGGTGCGTTGCCTAGCTAACAGGGTGGGCCCCACCACGATGTATGTATTTTTTCCACGGCATCCATCCATTATGCCAAATTGAACGGCCACCAGTATCCGAATCAGATCGGATCATATTCGGGTCGAGTTCGGATTTATAAATATCTAAACGGGCCGGATTCGGATAATATGCTTGTGATCCGAATCGGATTTGGGTCGGATACAGATCGGATATATCCATAATCGGGTCGGATTCGGATCATCACTGATCCGGTCCGTATCCGATCCGTTGACAGCCCTACTCATACATCCTTCTTCCATCCAGCTACTAAGGGAGAAGTGAATGTTGCATAGGCTCTTTCTCTGGGAGGTTAAGGATTTTTCCAAGATATTTTCTTGGGCACTTGATTGTATGCCTAATACCATTGGGTGGAGCCATGGATGATGTCCTTCATCTTCGATGAGATCCATGCTTTGCCTTCTAGGATAAACATTTTACTTGTCCATGTTTTTAGAGAGGCAAATCAAGTGGCTGATGATTTGGCCAAGATGGGCGTTGGTCGGGTGTCTCTTTCAATCAAGAATTTTTTACCTCTTCCTTGATATAGCTCCCTTTTTTCCTTTAATGACGATGTTAATTTTCAAGAGTGAGTGTATGATAAGGTGGTAATACCACATCTAGAATAGTCCCCAAACCTAATGATCCAATGAAGACCTAACCATCATATCATGCGTTTAGGTCAAGAAACCGGTAATGCCAATTGAGTGACTATGATTTGGGTTTTGGGTGAATGTTCTGGTGTTAGGAAGGCAAGATCTCATTGGTAACCCAACAAAGGTTCCACACCATCAGTAGGGTTTTAAGTATTAACTTAGATTGAAAAATTAGATCTATTAGGCATCAAATTATTCTGTACAAATGATCATTCTCTAAAAGGTGTTTCCAAAAGCATATTATATCCACTAGATAATTTTTGGAAAAAACTTTGCTTGATTTTTTTCCTATGTTTGATAGGATCTAGCCATTGAGATATAGTGGGTTGCTTTTACCGAGTTGGAAATTGAGGATTCTTTGCGAAATTAAAGATACTTATTATGGATGGATAAATTTCTAATGATTAGTTTGAATAAGGAGCTTAAAAATAAATCTTTGGATACTTGTGTGGAAGTACACAAGGGGGGTGATGGGCATGCTTACTTACCAGGGATATTTTGGTATAAAAAAAAAGGTAACAACAAAATCCATTTTCATTGACGTTCTAGATCCCAACACCCAAATGGCCCTAGCAAATTATATAGAAACATATTTGAGGGGGAAAGAGGTTTCTTTCTTTAAAAAGAAAATTGAATTGCAAAATCAATCATGCAAGATGCATATCCCAACATTTATAAAAGGTTTCAAGAAAATAATATTGATCGAATAGGGGAAATTTTTTTCTAAATTCCTTTTGAAAATCACCTATCTGAATTAGAAACAATTTTTGTTAAGTTTCAATGTGTCTTAATGTTTAGCCTAATGTGGAATCCTCCTAACCAACATTTTCCACTTCTTGCATAACCATGGTAACATATACGGAGTAAAGACTATATGTTTCTTTACCTGCTCACCTGGCTGATATGACCGATCAGTTGTAAAGACGATCCCTTGTGAAGATTTATCATAGTCCAAAAATGTCTCCACCTAAACCATTCAAATACAGACATCTCTAGTGAAAAGTTGAATCATATAAACCAAAGGATAAGAGTTTCTTATTTTATCACCATGGTCATGTACATTGCATTTTATTGATAGGGGAAATGCTCATGTGAGAGCATTTAATGAAGGATCTGAAATACAATTTACATGTAAGAGTATTAATAGCTTGTGTGTGATGCTTATATGCAACACACGCACAGGTAATTAGGTTTATATTTGCACAAAGCGTGAAGCAAATGGTGAAAAATTCGGGAATGGGAGCAAGGGAAGAGTCTCTTTCAAAATGTATACAAGTATAAATAGGTAGGAAGCAGGAGTAGGAATGACGTTCCGAAGTGGGGATTCGAAGCTGGAGCGGCACCTAGTTGGAAGGTTCCAACTAAGACTAGGTCCAGCTGAAAGTGTTGTGCAACATACTTTCGGAACCTATGAGAATATGTTCCAATCTCCCACCTACCATTGGCACTGGGTGGAATCTGTATGCATACAAAGTTAGATTCCTATCTTCTCCCGGGAGTTGAGAAGGAATCCCATTTTTTATGTGCAGAGGGATTCCTGCCCACCATCAATGCAAGGTAAGAGATTTGGGGCAATCTCTCAAGTGACCCATTGGGAAGGCACAATCATTTCCCATATTTTTATGTTGCAGAGAAAGGAAAGCTATCTCAGAGTTGGAATATATCTCATGCATGATGTATCAAATAACAAAGATACCTCAGAGCTATGATTAAGCATGTCTGCCCAAGGAACTAATGCAACCCTTCCTTCCATTGATGGCAACCGAACCTGGGATACCAGGAAATAAACATTCCAAATCCACCAAGTTACAAAACCAATTACTCATTTAGAAGAAAAAAAGGTAGATGAGAAAACCTCGAAGCTTTTCTGAAAATTCAATATAATTCAGAATGATATAAGTGGTATGATAGTATAATGTGTACAGTAGACATGAATTGAACTAGCAATTAAATTTACCTACCAAACGTGAGAAGAGAATGCCAAAGGACCATCTGAAAGTCTCCATATTGAATACCTGAAATTAGACATGAATTCACAAAAGAATCATGATAGGTATGGTCAAGCAGCTGCTTTGGGAAGTCAAATAGAAAAGAATATCAGAAGAACTCCAGTCGTGATGTGTGGCTTTAAATGTCTAACATGTGATATTGCACCCATTAAAAGGCTATAGGTATGCTTCAATTTAAAGTTCCAAGCCAACAGGATGCCCTAACATGGCTGATATAAGAAGCATGACATCCCATGTTTATCTCAACCACATTCTTGGGGGGGGGGGGGGGGGGGGGGGGGGGGCGGGGAGTGGAATAGAACATCCTGCTTTATGTGGTTTCCACCCCAAACACCAAGCGAAATAAGCATGCTCCGAGCAGTACATGCAAAAGCTACCTAAGTTTGCTTGGGTCATGTATCCTTTGCCATCTTACAAATTTGTAGAACAATACAGCAACTGCATGTCGTTGTTTTACTAAATATCAAGAGAAGGATGATAGGGCAAGCATGTCACCTTAGTGGAGAATTTTGATAACTGTGCATCTATTAATGAGAATAGAGTGGTTTGTCAAATGAAGCCAGTACCTCCTCAGGAAATAAATGAGGATACTTGGAAAATATCCTGAGCTTTAAATCATTGTATCTGCAGAAGCATTTATAGACCATGTTTAATAATTAAAACTATAGGTTTATAGATAAAGCCCAGAAAATGTAGTTTCAATGAATACAAGCAAGTAAGAAAGTAACCAAGCATTAGCTGTAAAATGAGAAAAAGAAAGAAAGAAGAGTGGCTACTCACGAGAGTAGGATACCGGATCCTACACTCCCAATCAGTGTTTTAAATAGTGAATAGCATGTTGTGTGGGTTCACCCCTCTACAACCTTTTTAATTAAGGTTGTGCTTGGTTGCACCAAATACAATGAATTTTATGATATTTTGTACCAAATTAGACTGATTTGATAATAAAAATTTATAATATTTGGTGCAACCAAACACGTCCTAAAATAATACGAAATTTTAGATGGGCAAAGATTAAGTATAAAGATAAGGAAATATCAAAGGAACTGATTTAATATTGATATTATTTTAATTTTACTAAAAATTGAAAACATTAATTAATGTTTATCAAAATAGAAAAATATGGCAAATCATTAAAACATTTAATCTTAATGTTCAGTAAAAAATAACTTACATGGTATGTAACATAGGTGTGTGCTAATTAGTGTGTAGTGTAGCCACAGATGAATTAAGCTATTTTCATGAACAATGTAGCATGAATGCTAAGCTATGCTTCACAGCGTAAGCTCTTTAAAACACTACTCCCAACATGTGCCAATATGTGTGCAACATGAAGGCCATTTACCAGATGGGCAACATTGTATATGTGTGCCTGTGTCCCAAAATCATACCTGTCATGTTGTCGTGCAGACCACACGTGCAGATGGATGTCGAACCTTGCTCAATCCTTTTTAACTTTCCATTTTTCTCCCACATGTGGCCCACCTGATGCAGACAGGCTTGATTTTGGGAAAATGCACATACATAGTGGGGCCCACCAAATGTCCAGATCTCACTTGCTTATGCAACATATGCAAGAGTAGGATTAGAAATTTTACTCCAGCAAGTAGTCATCATATATATAAAGAAAGATGCGTACGTTCCAGTTACATCGGTGATCCTCTCAATGGCCCTTTCCCTTATCTGTGAAGCAACCAAATACGTGTCTAGTTCTGAACGTGTCCTGCAATGATATATAGAGGCTGTAGGAGAAAAAAAATCTGAGAGTAGACTCTTATGCAGAAAAGAAAATTTAAAGCATCCTGGTCTTACAGTCCAACTAATCTCCCCCAACACTAGCAAGTAAGAGAATTAGAATCCAGAAACATACCAGTACAAAAGCGAGTAGGGTTGTCGAGGCAAGGCAGAGATATAGTTGCTCCATCTTGAAGACTGCAAGAGACTTGCTTCGCTGATCAGGTAAGTCGCAATAAGTGGCCAGTCTGGTACAAAGTTTCTCTTTAAAATCTGACCAGCTTCTGGACAGCTCCATTCCTAGCATCCAAAGTAATTGAGTTCAAAATAGTTTCCGGAAAATATGCATAGATGGTTAGTTCAGTCAATTCATTGCATGAGTTGTGGTAGCTACTCACTAGAGCAGGAAATTCAGATCTACTCCCTGTGTATACGAAGCAGTGTTTGAGATCCAGGTTGTACATCTGGTGGGCCTAGGGTGTTTTGTGCCCCAAAAACTAAGCTAGTGCTATCATCAGGTGGGCAACTCGCATATGAAAGAAATAGACCATTAAAATTTTGATCAACAGTCCACATTTGACGTATAAATGTAGACTACCTAGTATTGGGATGGGTCTTATTCTTGGAACACAGATGGGGGGGCCCACCTGACGAACGGCCTGGATCTTGGACATTTATGCAATGTTGGCACATGTGGGGAGAGTACAATATGATATCCTCTCATCTTTACAAGTAGCCAAAGCAGGGCTCTGGAAGAAATAATGAACACAGGCAGGTTCCACCATTTCTACCAATAAGAACTAGGGAACCAACTAATTGGTGGTCCAGCAGGTTCCTAAACAAGGCCTTGTAGGGCTTTTATGCATCTAATCGGTGGTACTGCAGGCTCCCAAAGCAGACATCCTATGCTTTCAAGCATCTTGATTTCTTTTTGCAGACGTTAGGCAAGTGTGCCGATATTTTAAAATGAATCCAAGAAATATGAGGTGGGTGTTGCTCGAATTTTCTATTTTCAGTTCAAATGTTCAATGGATACAACCCAAATGCAGTATAGACATTCAAAGCTATGATTTCTCCAAAGCAATTCAAAGCAATTGAAACAAAGCCTATTCTATTTTGATAGAGTCAAAGATAAGACTTATGCATGTCAGCTCATATCAAATCGTATCGCTTACAATAATTCAAGATCAATCTCACTCCAAAATATAGCAATTGGTTTCGTAGCCTGTAATCACACCCCAAATTGACAACTACCTCATTCTCCACCGGAAACTGATTGGAACTTCTCATTCAGAGGGCCCCACCATGTATAAGCCATGGTGCAAAATCGACACACTTCTAACTGCCCTACCAATGACCTATACGCCATCTCCATCTTAGAGGTATCAACAGTGCTTGGGTTTAGACTTTCTGCGTTCTCATTTTGTACAGGAGGGTCCCACAGTTCAGTGAATATGAATTCTTGTTGTATTAATTATCAATATGTTCACCACCTGCTGAAGGGGTTATAAGCTTTCCTTCAGCGGAATTCTTGGTGCACTGCTCCATCCTCACTGGAGCCCATAATATCAACGGTTTAGATCACTGAACCACGGGCCCCACTTGTACAATTGAAAACTGAAATGGTGTTGAACAAAACTTCTGGCCCTCATACCCATTTGTTTTAGTTTTTAACCATCCATTTGTAGGCTAACAATCAGACAACTAGGACCGTCTGATCTGTACAATTTTCAAAAGGTGTCCGACGAACAGCAGAGCCATAGAATAAGTTCCAACGGTGGAGATTGGAAAGGACTAAATCAATTCATAATTATAAACCCACTTAGAACCTGAATTCTTTAAGAGAGAATAAAACAATAATCTTACCGAATCAGCTGTTATAACCAGAGATGGTGGGACGAACAGAAGTTTCTCGCCCTTCCTTATATTCTTCAGAGCCACCAGGCCTCTCTCGCCAATCTCAACCCTGTCGATTGCCATTTTCTGCGGCGGTAGGCCCAACTCGGACAGCCATTGCTGCAGGGCCGACGCGTTCTCCAACGAGTCAATGTCACAGCCCCAAGGGATCGTCTTACGGATCACTTCGGCAACTCTCGTGCCGCCGTTGTTCGATGCTGCAGAAACCGAGCAACGGATGTGGGCTTTTCGGGATATTGGTGGAGCTGAGGGAGTTCGGCTGTATGATGAAAGGGATTGAGAGAAATTGGGGAGGAGAAGGGAGGAGTGGAAGATTCTAGAAACTTCGGCCATGAGAGAGAGAGAACCTTATCTGTTGTAGAAAAGGAGAATCGGAGGGGAGTGGGAAAAATGCCGTTTCTACGGTTGGGGTTTTATGGCGGGTAGAAGGGCATTTTGGTCATGAAAAAAGTGTATGTCAATCGGTAATTTTTAGCGTACACGTGTGGCCCATTTCTTGAGCAGACCCGTCTGATATTCCGGCCTGGAGATGCTCTTGGTGGGCCCACCCGATGAATGGCTCGGATCTTGAACACGTGTGCCACAATTTGCGTGAGTGCCATAGGAGATTTTCAGTCCTCTGGAAGTGATATTCCTTTATGAGTTGCATTGTGACAAGTCTCGTTCACGGCAATTTTTGGGACGGTAATTTTTTATTTGGAACTATTTGCGAGAAATTCTGGCGGAAAGTAAAATATTTATAAATTAATACGTAAATGTGGTTTAAAACGAATAGATTTACACTTTTAAATGCTTATTTAATTCAAAAAGAGATATTTTGAAATAAAAATGTTAAAAATTAACAACTCTGGAGATTTTGAAAAAATATGATAATATTATTGAAGAATCTTCGAAGAAAATGTTGTGATATTTTTAAAATCTTTCCGATATTGGCAGAAATGATTGGCTTTAATAATTGGCAACCATTTGTTAAATGTTAGAGTTAAATCAATGGAAATAATTAAAAAAAAAATCAAAAGTCTAGATCTAATGTTTAAATTTTAAGAATCACCATCATGTATAATCATATTTCTACTAGAAACAAAATTAAAGAATTCTACTATTATGGTAACCTTTCCATTGCTGTATCTTCAATTGAGAAAGCTATATTCATCCGAAACGAGGGGAGGAGATGAGCAAACATACCATCCCTAGTGGTGTCAACAGGTAGGGATAGGGATAAGGTTGACCTACATTGTTCAACATAGGTCCAAGCTGGGCTTGGGTTCATAATAAGCTGAAATGGTGTAGCCTAAGTCTAACCTAAAATGTTTTTGCTAGCTCCAACCTGAGTTTTTTTTAGGTAGAACATAGGCTACATGAGCCTTGTAATAAAGTAAAAGAGGATTTTTATATATTCTATATGTTATAAAATTACCTTTGAAGCCCTAATGGGCCAGGCTGAGCCAGAGTAGCTGGACTCGAGCTATTGTAAAGGGTCCAAACATGGCTCAATTGAGAAAGGAGCTTGAATTTCAAGCTTGAGTCGGCCATGAGGCCTTATACTTTAGCCCAAGGCAGCCTAACCCTGAAAGCTCGATGGGTTAGCCTGTCGCATTGGCAGCCTTAGCCAACCAACCCTAGAGTAGGGCTAGGGCAACGCACAAAAAAGCCATCCTCTTGGTGCACCCTACACATACAGGTGGCTGGCTATTGGTAGGAGGAGAGAAGCAATCTCTCTCTCTCTCTCTCTCTCTCTCTCTCTCTCTCTAGGCGGTGATGTCCAAGGAGAGTGTGAACGTCTAAAGGTACTCTTTCAATTCCTATAAAATAAGATCTATTTATAAGAAGCCAGGGTTTCAAGAAAAGACATTGATGTGATGCTCCACCACCCTACAAACATTGTTATATGCTCTACTATATCTAAAGCATACAATCCTACTTAACAATGCACCTAAATTGACTCTTTCCACTTATGATAGTCATCCATCTATGATCTAATTACATGTAAATTAAGTAATGAGCCACAAAATATTAATGGTCAAAATTACCATAAAATATGATTAAAACAAAATATCAATTGTTGGAAACGTTCGTAAAACTTTTCAAAACCTTTTGGGTACTGATACCAGTGAAAATCCACTTGATGAATAGCTTGACCTATCATACCCTCAACCATAAGAATTGTCATGCTTCGAATTTGGTGCTAGATAGATATACGAACCTGACATTGAGGTAAACGTGTGACTACGAAGAAAGAGTTTTTTTTATTAAGTACACAATTACTCATTCAATCATTACAACATTCAACTAATAGTAACTAGCATCAACCTCATTCTATAATCATTCAAGTTTGTAAAAATAATATATTCTTAATACAAATATGACAGTAAATGTCTTCAAAAATAAACTAAGTAAAATATCTTTAGGTACGTACCAATCTATCATTGTAGGTTAACTCTTTCTGAAAATTAAAAACAACTTAGGTGAGTTTAGGAAGCTTAGTGAGTACATCTCTATGCATGTGAGATAATTAAACACATCTTATTACATTAATCACGATTAACGTATTGATTTGGAAAACATGTATAAAGTTATACATATAAGATAATTATGAATGTGATGCTTTTGAATGCAATAACTAGTAGATCTTAGTACAATTAACTTCATTGAATAATTGAGGCCATTTTCACCAATTGGCTAAAATTTTCCCAATTACTATCCGACTTCAGTAGTGGGAACTTGTTGCACACCCAATATGTTCACTCAACCCGACTCGAAGATAAAGAACCCTTTTTATCACAATATATGTTGTAGACTCATTACACCTCTTCTCCAACTGACCTTGGTGGTGAAGACATCTTGCAACATGTGCTCACCCCACCCTAGCCCAACGATGAAAATCTCAATTGGTATTAAGTAGGGTTTAGGGACTCTCAGCCAAGGGAACTCTCGATGTTTCGTTTTATTTGGCTTTAGGGACTTTTTACTTAGAGGACTCACTTGTTCCTCTGGTATTCCCAAAACATTCTAGTGATTCTAACTCTCCACATGCATGGGGTACATGAGTTCACCATTCCGAACTATCTCAATGTTCTAACCATTTATATGAGCTCACAAATACAAATCATCTCAATGTTTTAATTATCGACATGAGCTCACAAATCTGAACTATCTCAAGGTTTAAATATTCATATGAACTCACAAATATGAATAATCTTGAGGTTCTAACTATCCACATGAGTTCACAATTTTCGACTATTTCATGATGCACATGCATGAGTTCTTATACATAATTCGAGAGAGTTTTTTCCAATTAACAAGTTATTAAATTATAGTTTACACATAATTTTTTATTCAATAAGAAGTCTAATTTGTACACTTGTGCACGCATAATTCATTATTATCTAGTTTGTTGCACTTATACACTTAAGTAAGGGTCTAACTTGTACACACATATAGTGTGTAACCCACGGGCCTAACTTGCCACACTAATATACTTGAACATTAGTCTATTTTGCATACACATCAATAGTTGATTGTTTTAATCACCATCACACAAGGTTAAGTAGACTAATTTATGCATTACTAACCAATAATTAAGTAAACCAACATAGGCATCATATACCCATGCTCAGGTGAACCAAGTAAAGCATTATTCACACATGTTCAAGTGAACCAAGTCAAGCATCAATCACACATGTTCAAGTAAACTAATTCAAGCATCATTCACAATGCTCAAGTGAACTAAGTTAAGCATGATTATTCACATATATTCAAAATGACTGATTTAAGCATCATAAACACAGGTTCTAGTAGACTAAATTAAGCATCGTAGACACATGTCCAAGTAAATTGATTTAAGCATCATCAACATATGTTTTGGTGGGCTGATCTTAGCATCATTACCTAATATCCAAATGGATTAATTTAAGTATCATAAACATATGTAATTGTGTGGGCTTATCTTAGCATTTTTACTACATATACATATGAAGTAGATTGATTTAAGCATCTTAAACACATGTTCTAATAGACTGATTTAAGTATTATAAATACATGTTCTACTGAACTGATTTAAGCATCGTAAATGCATGACCAAGTAGACTGGTTTATGCATCATAAATAAGTGTTCTAGTGGACTGATCTTAGCACTATTATCACACATTCAAGTAGACTGATTTAAGCATCATAAACACATATTCAAATAAATTGATTTAAATATTATAAATATGTCTAAGTGAATTGATTTAAGCATCATAAACACATATACAAGTGAACTAATTTATGACATGATTTAAGCATCATAAACACATGTCCAAGTGACCTAATTTAAGCATTATAAACACATGTTCTAGTGGGCTGATTTAGCATTGTTACTATACATTCAAGTAAACATCATAAACACATGTCAAAGTAGATTGATTTAAGCATTGTAAACACGTTCAAGTGGATTGATTTAAGCATCATAAATCGATGTTAAAGTGGATTGATTTAAGCATCATAAATACATGTCCAAGTGGTCTAATTTAAACATCATAAACACATGTTTTAGTAAATTAATCTTAACATCATTAGTACACGTACAAGTGGACTGATTTAAGCATCATAAATATATGTCCAAGTAGACTGATTTAAGCATTGTAAGCACATGTTCAAGTGGACTAATTTAAGCATCATAGCCACATATCCAAGTAAACTGATTTAAGTATTGTAAACATATGTCCGAGTGAATTGATTTAAGCATCATAAATGCATGTCAAAGTTAACTAATTCAAGCATAAAAAATTCATATCCAAGTAGATTGATTTAGGGCCACTAGGCTATCCTAGGTAGTTTTGTACATCTGAGTCGAGCTTGGCCATGCTCAACTCGACTCAGCCAACAGCCACCCCTTGCTTGGTACTCGACTCAACTCGACTTCGAGCCTAACTATCTGACTCGGTCAGCAGATCAAGCGAGTTTGAGTATGAGTTTTTGAGTCGAGTCGAACGAGGCAGATGATGGCCACTATAACCATGAGAGAGAGAGAGAGAGAGAGAGAGAACCTATCATGTGTGAGTCGCATGCACGTGCGAGTAAGCGGAAAGAGATAAAAGGTCTGATGAACTACGGACAATAGATCTTCACAGTGAAGTAGATCTACCACATTATGTTGCCTTCGATCTCTTTTTTCTTCCAGTCATTAAGGAAGGTGGAGTGGTAAAAAAGGAAGGTAGAATGATTTTGACTTTTGAATTTATAAGAGCATGTAGAGTAAATGAAATGGCAATTGTTTTTTATGGGATATCTTTGGATTTTAAATTTGGACGTAACGTCTCAATTTCTTATTGGGTATGTTCTCCAATGCAATTAAAGGGTTTAAATGCAAACATGTGTCGATTGTTTCAATGCAATTAAAGGCTTTGCTTTCTCTAAACAATCATTTTCTAACCCGATCATTCACACTAAGGATGACAACATCGAGTTGAGTCATGCTGAACCGAACTGAGTCAAATTCAAATCAAGCTGAGCTGAACTGAGTCAAATTCGAGTCGAGCCTGAGTCGAGTGTGACCCTGCTCGGTGCTCGACTCGAATTTATTCGAGCACACCCAAAATCTGATCCGACTCGGCCTAAACCCACTTCCGATTCGAGACGAGTCAAGCTTTTTCAAACCGCGTCGAGCGAGTTTTTCAAGCTGATTCGGTTTGTGTCCAGTTCTAGTCCTAGGTAGTTTTTCACTTCTTACCTTAGATCATACAAGGAGGAGGAGAAAAATGAGAAAGAGTGAGTAAGATATACTCATTTGTTTTCTCTTATGCAATGTCACTGTGATGAATGATTTTGGTGGCGAGATGGATGAGAGGGATGGGGAGAGAGATTGAAGGTAAGAGAATAGAGGGATGGAGAGGGGGATAAGGGTAAAGTGTGATGAGGTAAGAAAGAGGAGATGGATGGAGAGAGCATTGGAGCGAAGATGGGAAAAGAGAGGAGATAACATGAAAGAGCGGAAGGAGGGCATGGGTGTGGATAGGAGTGGTTGGGGATGTGAGAGGTCTTGGCCTTGCTTGGTCAAGTGGTGATGTGGAAGTATATGTAGCATATGGGTCTCATGTTCAAAATCAAGAGTCAATAATCAATGATCAACAATCAAGGGTCAACGGTCAATAAAAGTGTGTTTAGGTTTAGAGTGTGAGTAGTATTACACAATGGGTGTATGTGGGTAAATGCACATGTATATGGGCATGCGTGAGCTAGTGAATGCATATATGTGAAGATATGCATGCACAGTAAAATTCAAGGTTATTATAAAAATGTTCTTAAGTAATTAGTAAATTTATTGTCGAAGGATATGGAGATCAGTCATTTGTATGAACTTATCAAAACCCTATATATGAATCATTATAATTAACTCTACAAGGAAGCCTAAAGTGCATTGGGCTAGGAACTTAAATTCCACATGTCATCAAGTCTAAGGATTAGTTAAAGCTAGTACACACACCAGTTGATCTAGAAAATGCATGATAGATCTTTCGATCTAAATATTTAAAGTAATTTTCCAATGTTAGTATTCAATGAATCTAATACCTAGATTCCATATCCATGAATGTTAACACTCTCATATGGGGTAAGGGCAAAGGCACCAGCTCATCATCAAATTTGATTGTGGAAAATTCCATCTTAATTCATCATCGATTCCCTCACACGGAGACCATAGATGAATAATCATAGGTCATCCTAAAATCTACTAGATAGTTATGAGACAATAAGGTATTGAGATCCATGAAACACAACTCTCTTAACTCGTGATCATTATGTCCATACTTAAGTTTTCAAGAATAATAAAGAAAACACTCATTTAATCGATATAAATGTATAATTAAGATATACTTACATATTAATTGTAACATTAATAACAAATCCACAAACAATCATGGTCATCAAGATTTACGAATAGAATCATCAATTCAATAGATAAGATAAAATACAGTTGACTTTTCAAGACACAAAATACTAATGCTAATGGGCTTAAAAAGGGTAGCCTATATTAATTGGGTGAGAATTTAGGCCCAGATCATACCATTTCTCATAAATGGACTTAGCATGGACTCTAACTTAAGCCGATGGGCTTATGACCAAAGACCCAACCCCAAGCCTTGATGGGCTAGATATAAAAGTCTAATGGATTTGCTATCTCATCTAAAACCCCCTACTTAACAAGACCATTTGGTTATTTGTGAAAAAGTAGTTTGGTCTGGGTCCAGGCCAACATGTCCTAATTAGACCATTACTTGAGATAAGAAAGTCTTTAGGCTTTTGCCACAAGATTATAACATTTTCGTTGGTCAAATGCCTCACTCTTTATTTTCTCATATCCTCAAATTATGCTTAAGAGGATCCACCATTGGGTTTGGATCAATCAACACCAAATATGTTGGTTTAATCATATTGTATAATAAGGTCTACCTCAATGGGGTGTGGCCCACCCAAAATATGGATTAAAAACAACATTCAAACAGTAGCATTCCAAAATATAGATTAAAAACAACATTCAAACAGTAGCATTCTGCATTATTATTATTGTTGTTGGTTATTATTATTATTATTATTATTATTATTATTGATTGAGCAACAAAATTATATGATTGAGTCAGAGCGTCAAAATAGGGAACTTAGTGACCCACTCAAATCAACCACGTACGAGAAGACAACCCAATTCATCTTCTCAATCCAATGGCGAATATGGTATGTCAATGATACAATCTCGGTCAAATGCAGGTGGACAATTCCCATATTAGATGTCTCATCTCTTCTTTCTCTCTTAGATCTTAGTGAAATAAGGGTAAGTGGGCAGTCCACTAAATAGAGGCACAACTATATAATCTGTTGGATAGGTTTGTGTTATATTTTACTAACTTTAGCATTGATTATATTTTATTTCCCATGATGGCAATGTGTTGTGTGTTAAATAAAAATAATAGTACACAATGGAGGAAATAAAAAAAATTTAAGATGAAAATAATAGATCCGTGGGTTCAATTTTGTCTTGAATAATCAAAATCTCAAAACAGATTTGTCGTCATTTTCTAGATATTTTGGCAACTGCAAAGAAAGTGAAATAGAAAATTGTCTTGAGGATACTATGAACTAACAAATATAAAAATTAATATAAAAATTTAGACCTCATAATGTTGATCAGACCTCCAAGTCTTGTCACTAACATGTCTCACGAAAGATCTCAAGAACACAAGTGAAACATGATAGAGATGAGAGTATTAGGCTATAACTTGATCTAAGAATGTGAGTATATCTCTCGATTGTCATGTCCACGATATATAGAACTTATAGGGACATGGTGTCATTCGTAGAAAGAAACTATTGTACCTCTGTAGGACCCTAGTCAACCCAACTGTCACCACGTATAAATTCAAACTTAACCTTTCTATAGCAAAAACTCCCCTCTTACCACTTATCTGCATGAGTATTTTTGAAAAAAGTTTTCATTTATAATATATTTACTTTCTAAACATAAAATATCTTAGTTTTGAAATTCATTTTTCCTAGAAAACATAATACTATGTATTGCTAAATGTACTGTTAATTATGACATGCGCAAGACACATGTAAAGAGGAAGAGAGAGATATTAAGGGTGTAGTCTACACACAAATAAAGAGTGGGATGTGAGCTATATGCAAAATAGAGAGAGAAAGAGGTGTTGGCAACATTCAAAATGGAGAGAGAAAGGGGTGTGGTGTACATGGCCCATATACATGAGGGGCAAACAAGTGGGGGCTACATGTGTAGAGGAAGAGTGGGATGTGGACGGCATACAAGGGGAGAAAGGGTAAGGTCTGCTAGTATTAAAAATCCAAAATGACAATAACACCCTGTACAAGTAAAATCGACGTCCTATTAGATGAACAATTAATATTATAATTTAAAATGCAATTCATGAAGAAGAAAAAAAAAAAAAAACCACCCGTAAAGGCGTATGATAAGGCTTATCAAAACTGAATTCTTAAGACCCATTTGGATACCTCTAAATATATTACTTTTTAACTTATATTAAGTAATTGAGTTACATTTTTCACTTTAGTTAGTTTGGTAAGTATCATTGTAGAAGTAACTTATTAGTTAAAAGCTACTTAAGTTATTTATTTTAGCTTTTCAACTTATGACTTTTCTACTTCTCTCTCTCTCTCACGATCCATGTTAAAGGAGGCTTTCTCTCACGTTACATATCAAAGGAGGTGAGGCTCACATGGTGGACAATCCACATAAAAAGTGGGCCCCACATGATGGATGACCCCATATTAATGTGGGCCCACATATGAATGGTCCACATCAAAGGTCAACCCATAATGATAAAAGGCCAACATCATAAGTGGGTTGATATGATTGATATGATGGACGACCCACTTCAAAGGTGAGGCATACATAATGGACGATCCACATCAAACGTGGGCTCCACATGATAGGTAGTTGACATTGAAGCTGGGTCACACATGATGGATGGCCCATATTAAGGTGTGCCCACATATGGATGGTCCACATCACAGGTCGGCCCCTAATGATGAATGACCTATATCCAAGGCAAGCTCCCATGCTGGGCAACCCACATTGAAGGTGGGGTATACATGATAGATAGTCTACATCAAAGTTGGGCTCCAATGATGGGCAATTCATAATGGTGAGCCTCACATGACGAATGATTCACATCAACATGGGCCCCACATGATGGACGGCCCACATTAGAGGTGGGGCCCACATGATATGGACGGTCCACATCAAAGGTGGGCTCCACATGATGGGCGGTGGATATTGAAGGTGGGCCCCACATGATGGATGACCAACATTTAAGATGGACCCTACACAATGAACAGTGTACATAAAAGGCTTGTTCCTTATGATGAATGGCCCACATCTAAGGTGGGGCCCACATGATGGATGACCCACATCCAAGGTGGGGCCTACACAATGAACAGTCCACATCAAACGTTGGCCCCAAATGATGGATGGTGGATGTGAGGGGATACCAGACATACTTGAGGAATAATTACTTTTGAGGTTGGAAGCCAAACATGCTTTTCTACTTTTGGCTGGTAAGTATATCGTTTACCAAACATATTTATTGAACCAAGATAAGCTACTACTTATGGAATAAGTAGCTTATCTTAACTTAAATGCCCCCATAGAGAGAGACCATCTTAGCTAGAGAGCAAGGGTCCGTGTGCCAATTGAAAGCCATGGAGCGGATTAGGTGCAGCCCTTATCATGGGGACCATCTTGATGCATTATTTTATATCTGCACCATCCATCCATTTTGCCAGATCATTTTAGAGTATGAACCCATAAATGAAGCAGATCCAATTCTCAGGTGGACCGTATCATAGGAAATAGTGATTGACCATTAATATGCCACAAAAGTTTTGGATCAAGCTGATATTTATTTATTTATTTTCACTTCATCCAAGTTCATGTGACCTTGCCAATAGTTTGGATGACAAATAAACATTACAGAAACATTAAGGTGGGCCTCAGGAAATTTTTTACTGGTAACCACTGTTTCCTGTAGTATGTCCCCTGAGAATTGGATCTTCGTTTTGGGCACATATGCAAAAAGATATGGAAAAATAGATGAACAGAGTGGATATAGAATATACGCATCAAGGTGGCCCTAATCCGCTCCCAAGCCATTGAATAGCATTGTGAAGTGAAATCACAACTGTGAATTTCCGGACACCAGCCACATTTTCATGTTCCCAGACATCCCATAACTTCATCTAAAATCCTTCAAATATTTAAAGCTTTCACCCCTAGGGAAACTTATTGCAAGGGTAAAATTGGCCAAACACCAGTCACATTATCTACAATACACGTAGATATTATTGTTTTCAATGAAGAAATGATCAGGTGCACTACTTTATAGTGCTCATGGGTGCATTTGTGCAGTCCAAATAATTGATCTGGGCCGTCCATAAGGTTGAGCAGACATGGGCAAGAGAAATCATAAAGATTGGAATGATTAGAACACACTGATAAAAGTGATGCTTTATAACCATAACCGATAGATGATGGGCAGCAGTAAATAAATGTATAAAATCGTTGATTAGATCTATTGTTCTATCAATGATATGCACAGCCCATATTTATAGGCGACTAGATAATCATCCCATTCAGCGTCAGTTAAGCCTTATGGGCCATGAAATGTGATCATGACCTAATGGACGGTCCAGATCAATCGTTTAAACTGTCCAAGTGTGTCGATGCAACTAGGAGCACTATAACCATGGGATCATTTCTCTTTCCTACATTGGTCTAGTAATGCCTCAATCTGTAGTTTGGCAAGACCCCTGTCCTTTGACGGAGGCCACCCTTGTGATCAGCGTCCCCACCACAAATGTCCTTCGGCGAATCCTTCCAATCAGACACAATCAGATGGCCCCCATCATTACATTTGAAGAGGTTGCTAAAATGAAAAGGCCCACAATTTACATCCAAGGAACAGTCCATTAACTGGACAGTTAGGATCGTCTGCAAGCCAAGTGCGGGCCCTATGTATCGAGGTCCTCTAGACTATGATTTCAGGTAATCCTTCAGACTACTAAACCTATCCAATAAAATATGTAACAAAGTTGTGAAATAAAAAGAAACAATTTCAGGATAATTACCCAGACATTATTAGTAAAAATGACATTAATAATTATTCATGGCTTCTGTAACTAAGAAAATTTTCTACAAAATGTTTTCTTACAAGAAATTATTTTAGAAAAAAGTATAAATTCACTACATCTTCAGAAAAGTGGCTTTCAAGCATCAACTTGCCCCAGCCTATAGCGCCGACCCACCGCGACCTGCAAAAGAGCCATGTCATCTTCAAACTAGTTTGTGTTGTGTTGTGTGTAGGGAAATGCTGATGTCCCAAACCTTCATGGGAACATTAGCAACATCCAAATAACTTTTCAATGACACATGGGATGGTGAATCATCAATCCAGACTTTCCATTCACTACATACCACTGTTGGCCAGCCATGATGTGAAAATCACACTGATTGGATGATCCCAACCCCATAGAAAATTTGATCATTTCATCATCACCACTGTTTTCTATGAGCCACAGATCGGATGGTTAGCATCATCTCATAAGCAACCCATTGTGGGGCAAGTCAAATAGATGTTTCAAGATGATGAAATTGACCAAAGTGCTTCAGAATCATAAGCAACCAACCCATGGTGGGGCCACTCAAATAGATACTTCAAGATGATGAATGGACTTTTTTTTTTTAATCTGCTTGTCATTGACTATTCATTTTTCATGCTATTGACCAGATGGTCTTTGCATCATGGCTTTTCAATTCTAGATTGATGATTGGTTGTACCATTTGTCATTTAAAAGCTTTGGGGACGTTACTAATATCCTCATGAAGGTAGCATCCTATTTGTAATAATTGGTCCAACTAAGTGGAAAAAGCCATACTGTAATTTACCTTTGTCCACATCCATATTGAGGGAATGGGCTCTAAATTGCAAAACATTGCTTCCAAGTTCGGATTTGAAAGAAATGAAAATTGCAATACTTTCTAATCATGAATACTAGGACACATCATAAGTTATTTCTCAATTCTTCTTGAATCTTGATTAAATTGAATTCTGTAATTTAATTCATTTGTGCATCCAAACACAGCCTTAGTACTTTTTTAAGTATCCAGTAAGGATGGTAACCTTTCAACGCAGGAAAACGATACAATACAGCTTGCCATACTGTAATGTGGTATATATCCAATCACGGATAGGCAAGTGGCCTATAAAGTCACTTTTCAAAATCTTTTGCCTGCATTTTTTGTTTAAAAATGCTTTTAAGACACCACAACGGCCATGATTGGATACATATCACATTATGGTACAGCAGGCTGTATTGTATCATTTCCCTCCGCATGTGGGTATCACATGTTTCTTGCATTTTAGAGATATCAACCTCTATATGTGAGTAATAACACCTCAAGTTTGCTGTTATGACTAATATAGAGGAATTACAAGTGTTTGTAGATGTGAAATTTGTTGATGCTTTCATTCTCATACATGTGACACCCATAGTTCAGTGATCCAAACTCTCATCTGATGGACCTGATGTGGATAGACCAATCCCCAAAAAATCTCCCGGATTGGCAGCTTGAATCCATCTGATCTTCACTGCTCTCTGAATGTGAACTATTACTGTTCTCTTCATAACTGTCTATTCAGAAACCACTGTTCGAGTGGTTTCCATTGTTCAAACAAGGGAATCTTAAGGAATCTCCGGTCCACATTGGGCTAACCATATCAACAGTTTGGATCACCAAGCCATGGCTTCCAACTTGTCGGAGCTTAAGGCTCAAGGGTTATATCCTTAGGCTCTAGGATCATCAAATTCCTCCCCAAAAATCTCCTAGACTGGAAGATCTTAACCCTTTGATTGGGGAGTGCAAATAGACAGTTAAGACATACAGCAACAGTCCAAATTTAAAAGGAAAAAAGACCAAACATCATTTGTTGGGATCCTCCAATCTAGGTGAGTTTTGGGACAAACCCCATCCATGGTGGTTCCATTGACCAATGGTCCACATGTCATGACCCAGCATGTGTGGAACTTAAAGCATCTTGAATTAACAAGGACGGCATGCAGCAATGAGCGGCATACAAGGTGGGCGAATGGTGATGTGGGCAGCTGCCATCACCATCAGTAGTAACAGTTCCACCACCATCAACACTGCTCAAATAAACGAATATGGTGGCAGAGAAGCTTTATCAGAGAATGAGATCGGTACCATGAAAATCATTGCACTAACTATGATAATGATAATAGCGGAAAATGTAGAGGCTTACTGTTATAATTGCTTTGTCTGAGGTTGGCAAGAGCAACGGCGATCTTTGCTCCAAGTAGTGCATTGTTCTTTACAAGCGCGATGTCTATGACTTCAGTTAAGCACATCCACAGGAATAAGAAGAATTTAACTCCACAGATGATATTAAGTACAGTTAGTTATAGAGATTTGCTAACCCCAGCACATGTAGCCCAACCCCCATACATGCCCCACAAATGTCAATATGGCACATGTGCAAGATCCAAGTCATCCATTAGCTCAGCCCCAACATGTGGATACCCTGAACCAGGAATCAGGTGACTGCTCATCAGGTTGCACACATAGGCATACCAAATGTTGATTGTTGGCCAACTTTCTTTTAACTGTCCATTTGTTTGTAGGTCATGGGCCACCTAATGAGTGGACTAGCCTGATCTTGGAACATGGCATCTAGACAATGGAGACTACCAACTGGATGCTTGAATCTCACATGTGTTCCATGTTGGCCATGGTTCTAAATATCGGTATCGGGGCCTGGCCAAAAAACAATGACGCCATGTATCGATATCGGCCTGTATCAGTAAAAGCATTTATGCAAAAGAATTAAGGAAAAAAATCAGAAAAATGGAGGAAATGAGATATTAAAAAATCTAACATTTTCTTTTTTGTATGTTGGACATGTATATAATAGTGTGTTAGACAATTTGATGAGGACACCAGACCCTTCAAAGTCTATCAGCGAAGAAAGGCGCACACCACAAGCATCTTCCTTATAGCTAGGCAATCATTGAGGAGCATTGAAGACCCTACACATATGGTTTTGTACATAGAAGACCCAACATTGGGAAGACACGTAGTGTAGGATGAAGAAGACCCAACTGGAAAGCTGGATTTGATTGCTGGACAGTTTTCACTGTCTTCGGACACCCTGACCTGAGCGCCCGAAATTCATCTGTTTCATGATTTAGTCGCTGGACGTTTTTAGCCATATTCAGGCGACCGATCGAGTGCCCAACGCCCAGCCCGACGCCTGCGCGAAATTTTTTTTTTAAGTTGTTTTTTACTTAAGGATATTTTAGTCTTTTCTTTCTTTCTTAGTGCTTATTTAAGATGGTTTAACCCTAATTACGAAATTAATTATTGATTATTCAATGAAAAGCCTTTTGGTTGCCTCATCTCCTCTCTCTCTCTCTCTCTCTCTCTCTCTCTCTGTGGAACTTCATCCCTTCTTCTCCAATCTTCTTCTCTTTTCTTCTTCTCTCTTCCTCTAACATCTGTCTAAGTATTTCCTCTTCTTCCCTCTTCCTTGTAACCTAATTTTCTCCATTCTCCACAATCCTACAACTTGAGTTTGGTCCCAAACCCTAATCTTCAAGCTTTGATTCCCTAACCCGTGAAATCCTTTAATTCCTTGGGCTAGTGAATCCCATTGCACGATTGGATCATGACCATGCAAGATCGAGAGGTTCCATTCCTCGTCAGATCCATTCCACACATTAATTGAATCCCACACCGTGTGATTGTGATGATGGCCCGCATTATTGCGTGTTTCTTTTCTGATTTCTTAGATTATGATGATAGATGCTGAAATTTTTACTATTATTATTTTGCTATTCCGCTGGATTATATATGTTCATGAGCACGCATCATAATTGAGGCATCCTGCATCAAATTTTGGTATCAAAGCTTAAAGTTTGCATGGTTATGTTTAGATCGAGTTACCAAATTAGGGTTTCAATTTTAGGTCTATTTTAGGAAATTTTCAAATTTAGAAACTTTGTAATTTTAGAAAGTTTCCTAATTTGGAAGATTTCCATATTTGAGTTGTCTTTTGTTTGAAATCAATAATTGTCAGTTCATTGTATATTTAAATTCATCGCATTCATTTTGTGAGTCGTATACCTGTAGGGGGCAAGTTGGGTACAATTTAGTTCAATTCTCTATTTGCATGCCCACGAGAAGAGGTAGAGGTTTCGGACTTCAACTAATCATGAATAACGAGCAATTATCTGAGCAACTTGCTCAATTGATGCAAAAGGTAACCGTCATAGAAACGAGCCAAAGGCGTGAATTCGCTCGCATTAACAATCAAATCACCACCACCATGACTAAGGTAGAGCAATTAGAGGCATCCCAAAGGGAGAACCCCACTGTTGGGGATGATGCGCAATCCCAAGCGGGAGAATCGTTGAAGAACGCGCTCCCACACATGGAGATAATGGTGGTAGAGATTGTGGAGCTGGTCGTGGTGTTGTGCGGCAGGCATAAGCCACATATGGCTACCCAGACCTGCTACGATCCAGATGAGCGTGCGATGAAGAATGTGAGGGTGGAAGCCCCAAGTTTTGATGAGCGTCTGGATCCCAAGGCATTCCTTGATTGGTTAGCTGACATGGATCACTATTTTGAGTGGTATGGCATGTCAGAAAACTGTCAGGTGTGGTTTGCTAAGATGAAGCTTGTGGGCCAAGCCAAATTATTTTGGACTAACACCAAGCGTAGGATTGATAGAGTTGGAAAAGCCTCTATCACACATTGGCATGAGATGAAGGAGAAGTATCTCCATCTCTCATACCGACAAAAGCTCCTTGACCAATGGCAATCCTTACGCAAATGGTCAATGTCTGTCGCTGACTACATCGCTAAATTCGATGAGTATATGATGTGATGTGACATCCAAGAGGACCCTCTGGTAACACTTTCGCATTTCAAGACGAGCCTTCGAACGGATCTTCAGCGCGAGCTTTTGACTCGGCTCATAACAGACTTGGATGAAGCGTACCAAGTTGTGCAGGAGTTGGAACAATATCTGAGGGCTCCTGTCATTCGACACTTTGAGTCCCGAGACTCTAATGCTAGATCTGGATCCCAAGAAACTAGACCTAACATTGGTAGTCAACCCAGGGAACAGGCGACTGTTCCGCCTAGGCCTAGGGATGATAAGGGCAAATGTGTCCTTGGTGCCGGTCCTAGCGCGGGTAGTCAAGTGAGGTGCTATGAGTGTGGGATTATCGGTCACATGTCTAATTAATGTCTCATGAAGAACCGTGGAAAAGCCTTAGTTATAGGGAGTCCCACGAGGGTGTAGATGACCAGGGTGATTGTGAAGTGGAAGAATATCACCCTGAAGGAGGTCTTAGTGATGAAGATGAAGTGGTCGACGAAGCAGCGCTTGCAGTAGTCAGACATGTGCTAGCTCAGTCTAGGAGTAGTGTCGATTGGCGTCGAAACATTATCTTCTATACTCTCGCCAAGTGTGGAGAGAAGAATTACAGGGTGATAGTGGACAGTGGAAGTTGTCAAAATGTGAATTTCTGCTAACACCTTGGACCATTTGAAGTTGAAATCCACACCTTATCCTGACCCGTACAAAGTCTCTTGGGTTGACAAGACCTCCCTTCCTGTCACCCATCAATGCTTAGTTCTCATCGAGTTCGGGTCATACAAGGAATCCCTATGGTGCAACGTGATACCTATGGATGTTAGACATATTATCCTAGGTAGATTGTGGCTATTTGACAATGACGTCACGATATTTGGCTATTCGAATGCGTGTAGCTTCATGCATAACGATAAAAAGATCAAACTTAACCCTATGCCACCAGAAAGCACATCAGGGAAAAGAAAGGATGAGAAGGCGAATGAGCCAAATGAAGTGAGGAAATCCAAGCATAAGTCTCTTCATTTCATCAATGCGAGAGAGTTTGAGAAAGAGACTCAGGAGGATTTCATGGTGTATGCCCTTGTGGCAATAGAAATTACACCGGAGGTGCTATCAGAGTTACCCCATGAAGTAACATCGGTTTGAAAGCATACAGTGAAGTGTTCCTTGATGATTTACCGAATGAGTTGCCACCTATGCGGGACATCTAGCATGCCATTGATCTCGTCCATGGGGTTGACTTTGTCGAACCTTCCTCACTACAGGATGAACCCTACTAAGTATGCAGAATTGAAAAGGCAAATTGATGAGCTTTTGCAAAAGGGTTTTATCCAGGAGAGCATAAGCCCGTGCGCCATACCCGCATTGTTGATGCCAAAGAAAGACGGCACGTGGCCATATGTGTGGACAGCCATGCCATAAACAAAATTACCGTCCAGTACAGGTTTCCTATACCTAAACTTGATGATATGCTTGACATGATGGCTAGGTCCACCAATTTCTCCATAATTGATCTCAAGAGTGGATATCACCAAATCCGCATATGCCCAGGAGATGAGTGGAAGACCGCGTTCAAAACAAAAGATGGGTTTGCACGAGTGGGTGGTCATGCCCATTCGGCTTGACTAATGCGCCTAGTACTTTTATGCGCGTGATGACACAAGTCTTGAGAACGTTCATAGGTAAATCCCTAGTGGTTTACTTCGATAACATTCTTATTTATAAGTACCACTAAGGAATCACACCTTGAACATCTGAAGCAGGTCTGTAGCGTCCTTAGGACTGAAAAGTTATACGCTAATTTTAAGAAGTGCGCGTTTAGGTATAGTCAAGTCGTGTTCTTAGGATTTATCGTGTTATCAGAAGGAATGCACGCAGACCCTGAAAAGGTCAGGGCTATAGTTGAGTGAAGAGCATTCATGAGGAGCAAAGCTTTCATGGCTTAGCAACTTTTTACCGTCGGTTCATTAGGGGATTTAGCACGATTATGGCTCCCATTACTGAATGCATGAAAAAGGGAGAGTTCGTGTGGTCGAAAGCCGCAGTCAAGGCTTTTAAGGAAATCAAGGGCAAAATGGTAAAAGCTCCTGTCATGCGTCTACCTGACTTTTCTAAAGTTTTTGAGGTGGCGTGTGATGCGTCAGGTGTTGGTATAGGTGGAGTGTTGAGCCAGGAGGGTCATCCAGTAGTCTATTTCAGTGAGAAACTAAATGAGGCAAAGCAGAAGTACTCCACTTATGACAAGGAATTTTATGCAGTTCTTGTTTTCTGACCATGAGGCCTTAAGATATTTAAATTCCCAAAAGAAACTGAATCCTGGGCATGCGAAATGGGTTGCGTTTCTTCAGGAATATTCGTTTGTCCTGAAACATAAGGCCGAGGTTGAAAACAAATCAGCAGATGCCCTTAGTAGAAGAGTGACGTGCTCAACTCCTTGAGTGTAGAGGTAGTCAGGTTTGAGCAACTTGAAGGATGAGTATCCCACATGTCCTGATTTTGGGAATACTTATACGTCACTCTCTAGTGACCAGCGTAGCACGGGTGATTATGTTCTTAAAGATGGTTTCCTTTTTAAAGGAAATCGAATTTGTATTCCACATATGTCCCTTCATGAATTCCTCATCTGAGAGCTTCATTCAGAAGGGATAGCTGGCCACTTTGGTCGAGACAAAATCATTACCCTCGTTGAGGATCATTTTTATTGGCCAAGTTGCTGAACCTCCAATTTATATATTTGCCGACCCATTACATCACATTATATGCATGGTTTTCATGTTTAAAAAGCCCATCCTAATGCTTGTTTTGTGCTTGTAGGAATGAGAGCGACTTCGCCCAATTGGAGACCAAAAGGAGCACATTTAGGATCCTTTAATGAGGATCAAAGGTGGGCCAAAGAATGGTGAAGAAAGAGAGGAGGAAGAGGAAGAAAGAAAGAAGGAAAATGAAGAAAATAGAAGGCCCGATCGGTCAAGACCGGTCGGCCAACAGGTAGTCCACTCTCTGGACTGTCAAAGGACAGGTCAAGACCGGTCGGCCACATGTAGACAGCGAGTTATACCTTCTAATTCCGATTTTTGGGTTTCCTAAGTGCGGGAGGACTCCGTAGTTCCGCGATTCTTCCAAGTCGGTGACGCCTCTAAGCTATAAAAGGACACCTACAGCCTCTTCCTAACTCATCGAGCAACATGGGGAGCAAAGGATTCAAGACTTAGGAGGCTTCCTGGCCTCCTACAACTAATTTTCTTCTTCTTCTAGTTCTAGTTTGTTTTTACGTTTTTCATTAGCTAACCTCTTAGCTAGAACTAAGAGGTGAAACTTATAGTTTACCTAGATGCTTTAATTCGTTTTATTGGTTTCAAGTTGGATTTATTGAAGAACAATGGTTTTTAGAAGTTTGAATAAAGTTCTAAGTAGTTTTTCTTAATCTTATGATGGCTCATGGATGTTTGGAAGAATTGCTCTAGTTCTTAATTGTTTTGCATAGTTCTAGACCTGTACGCTCCGATGAATCGGATTCAATATGCTCTAGACTTGGATTTCCATGTGGGAACTTCAACCAAAGTTCTACCTTTTTGTTATATTTCTGAATTATGTGTTGATTGTACATGTGATTTGAATGAAGTTCAAATCATGATCTAATTATGCTTTGTGACAGAGTTTAATGATGATTATGATTGTGATCTTAATCTATTGGAACTAGGATTGACCTATGCAATTGAGTGTGCTCAAGTCCTAACTTGAATTGAGGGAATCATGTGCATTAATCACACATATGACAGAGTGTTTTGATAATATAACTGCTCTATCATCCTGCTAGATAGGATTTAAGTTCGATTCTAGTTGAGTAATTGAGAAACCATAGCGAATTATGCATCAAATGAGAGCTATAAGTGGATCTTTAATGCTCTAGTTACCCTTTCATTATTAGATTTTCCTGTTTCATGTTCAAAACCGATTTCACAATACCTCTTTAGATTATAGTTATTAGGATAGTTGGAATTGTTTACCTCCTTCCCTGTGGATCGACCTCGGTCTTACCGAGATTTATTACTACATCGCAACCTTAGCACTTGAGGCGAGCAAACACAAGTCCCAAACTAGACGTAGCCAAATTTTAGGGCAATGTCGTACATGTCAACTAGCAAAGCAACAAAAGCAAAATATTGGGCTATATATGCCATTGTGAATGCCACGCGCTCTATGGCAAACATTAGCATGGATTTCGTATTGGGACTTCCCAAGATTATCAAAAAGCACGATTCCATCTTTGTTGTAGTGGATCGCTTTTTCTAAAATGGCGCATTTCCTCCCATATTCGAAAACGTCGGATGCGTCTCATATTACTCGTGTCTTTTTTTATAGTATGGTGCGTCTCCATTGTTTGCCTAAGACCATAGTGTCTGACCATTGATGTTAGATTTACTAGTTACTTTTAAAAGACACTATGGCATATGATGGGTACTCGTTTACAATTTTCTACAGCATACCACCCTAAAACAGATGGACAAACCAAGGTGGTAAATCGAAATATTGGAAACCTATTACGTTGTTTAGTGGGTGAGCATGTTAAGACTTGGGACTTAATTATACTTATTGCTGAGTTTGCTTATAATGGGTCTGTCAATAGGTCGACAGGAATGAGTCCTTTTGAAATTGTCAGTGGTTACAAACCTAGAATGCCCATAGATCTTTTACCCATGTCTGTCACCCAAAGATCTTCAGAGTCGGCCGATGCATTTGCACGACACATTCATGAATTGCATACATATATTAGACAGCGGATTAATAGAAGCAATGATAGTTATAAATATCTACCTGACTCTCATCGTAGATCACAAGACTTTCAGAAAGGAGACTATGTAATGGTGAGGATAAGGCCAGAGTGGTTCTCCCAGGGTACCGCTAAGAAATTACAAGCACGTAGTGCTGGACCATTCAAAATATTGCAAATAATTGGGTCCAACGCGTATCAGATTGACCTTCCACCTGAAATGAGCATTAATCCAATATTTAATGTAGAAGATCTAGTCCTTTCCACTAATCCTACTATTGATCTTTCTTCTCTTTCGTAGCCATACTCTGAGTTTACTTTACAACCCACTCCAGCCAAGGTGTCCCGTATCGGTTTCGGTGGGCGTAACGGTGCCCACCGTTTCCGATACGGATACGGGCCGTATTGGCCGATACGGCCCCGTATCGGCCGATACGCCCCCTGTAACGGTCAACTTTTTTTTTTTTTTGCCAAAAAATTTTAAAAAAATATGGATTAAATCCAGAAAATTCCAAACATCCCAAATATGCATTCATTTATAATTTTGAACATGTTTATGGTGGTGAAGCGGTCTACTCTTTGGTGAAAAAGCCGTATCGGGCTGTCTGGTGAATTTATGAAGCTAATAACCTGGAATTAACTGCAGAACTTATAAATTCAAATTTCTAACTGTCTAATACCAATAATATGTATATTAGAATAAATGTAACATCAAAGTATTTCAATTTTCACATGTACTATTATTTTTTTATAATTTACTTTATATTATTTACAATTTATTTACATACCTGAGGAGTGAGGAGTGAGGACTTGCAAAAAATAATGTATTAAGACTTCTCTTATCTTGAATCTATGACCGACTCTTGTCCTGCCAATTGAACATTCTAAAGTAGAAAAAAAAATTAGTAATACCTGATATACTCCCCTGCAAGCATGTTGATTAAAGATTACTTGACTGGTTGTCACTTGTCAGGGGAGTTATTTTAAACACAAGTTCAACAATGTAAAGTGTGTGTTTTTTTGGTGAATGTATGACCATGTGGGTAATGGAAAAGACTCACCAAATCGGAACTCACCACCAAAATGAAAACCTGCTTTGTTATGGTTGCTCAACCTCCACGTCGTTGTCGTCATCATCATCGGGTTGTTGCGGTCTTGTTGTTGCATATCCATAATATTCAGTGCCAGAGGGAAAGATCAGGTCAACGAAACCTGATGATGACTGATCCTGACTAGCCAAAGATTCTGACCCTGAGTGAGGATATCTACTAGTGCCCGTCGAATAGCCGTGCCCATACTGGTACTCGTATTCAGGGCCAGGCTGTTGAGATTGAGATGAATAACTTGAATTTGGTTCATATGGTAGATGTGGAACAGCGTCAGGAGGACTACTCCAACATGAAAGTGGCGAAACAGGTTCCCTATAATCCCATTGGTTGTAAGAATACCCATAATTCCTCGGATCATAGTCATACGCATGCTGATGTTCCAGATCTGTCGGTGTAGATTGCGGTGCAGGAGCAGGACCTGTAGGTGCAGGACCTGCAGGTGCACTACTGGAGCCAGGCTCTTGCTGGCTGTATCGTGACTCAGTACACTCATAAGTTCGACCCCCTCGGCCCCGCCTGTTTCGTCGAAGTTCATCAGCCTCGCGATCCGTAGACGGCTGTATGGTATCAGTAGCCCCGGTGGGTTGAGCAATGCCAGAAGTGGGAGGACCAGCATTAGGTGCATCATCATCATCATCATCATCATCATCATCTGTTTCAGTATCGCTAGAGCTCGCACTCTTCTGCTGAGTTTGCATGAAATCTGCCCCCCCTTTCTGGGTCCAACACAAATGCACGACTCTCTTGCTGTGCCCTGCGTATTTCTGGGTCTTCAACTTCTATTTCTTCACTATCATCTTCTATTTCTTTTTCCCTTACTTCCAACCAAGGTAGAAGTGGGTCATTCTCATCATAAATATTGTCTAAGTTTATTGGACAATAATCCCCATCACCGGCATTACTGGTAGGCCTCCTTGAATGCATGCGCATTCTTAGCCTCATGTTGTAATGCATAAAGACAAGTCTATCTAACGTCCTAGTCTGAATTCTATTTCTATTCTTCGTATGAATAAGTGCAAAACAACTCCAATTTCTTTCGCAACTAGAGGAAGACGTTGTTTGGCTCAAAATCCTTACTGCAATTTTTTGGAGAGCCGGTGTAGTCTCTCCGAAATTTATCCACCAATCGGCGGGGTGCAACTTAAGTACTGCATGTTGTGTAAGAATATCTCCAAAGCTACCCTGGCGAGTTCCAAATATATCCAATTCATTCAAAGCCTTTATTTGTACATCTAAGTCAGGCTCTAATCTCTTTATCACGTTCTTTAATCCAATACGAATCTCATCATCCATAACAAATGATTAGGCATATCTATACCTAGGATTTAAGTAATAACCTGCTGCATGAATATCGTGGTGGAGCTGCTTTGTCCATCTTTTGTCGATCAAATTCCAGTAAGATTGCCAGCTTGAACAATCACGTTGAATTGCCAACTTCGCTTTATCCATGGCGTCGTAGAGGAAGCCCATCGTAGGTGCTTCATCGGTTTCAACAAGACGAAGTACCCTCATCAGTGGTTCCATCACCTTTAAAATTTTCTTAACCCTCTTCCAATATTTGTTGTCTCTTATGGTGTTTACAACATCAACCGGCGTCCCTGATGTCTTCTTCCCATATTTTGTGTTGAGCCATTGTTGGGAAGCAAACATTTCACTCAACTCTCCCCTATGCTGATACAAACTCTCTAAAGCTATAAAGTTTGTTGCAAATATAGTCGCCGCTGGCCTAAGCAACTCTTGTCCCTTCGTGAACTTCCTCATTATTGCAACTAGGTGATTATGGTTGTAAATAAATGTTGTCACTTCTTTTGCTTTTTCAACCATTTCTTTGACATTCTTTCTCTTTCCAATATCTTCCAATATAAGATCAATACAATGTGCAGCACACGGTGACCAAAATATATGTGTTCTCTTTAGCATCAACAAATTTCCTGCAGACTTATATGTTGCTTCATTATCTGTCACAATCTGCACCACATTCTCCTCCCCAATCTCATCCACTACTTTATCCATCAAGCTAAAAATATATTTAGCATTTTTTATTTCATCCGAGGCATCAATTGACTTGTGGTACACTGTTCCCAAGTGGCAATACACCATGAAGTTGATCATGCTGCGTCTTGTTGGGCCAGTCCAACCATCACACATGATCGTGCATCCTCTGGCCTGCCATATGGGTTTAAAGTTATTTACGTATGCCTTTGTATCTGCATACTCTGCGTCTGTCCATTTTCCCCTAATCTCCTTGGCTGTGGGAGCTTTAATTCCTTCACCTGCTTCTGCTGCTGCATCAATTACCACCTGCCAATATGGAGAGTTTGCCGCATTAGGGGGTATGTTGGCATGTATAAATAACTTTGCTGCTGCCCTACCCAGTTTCTCAACAGAAGTTCTACTCCACATTTGTTTTATTTTCTTTTGTTTACTAGATTCTTTCATAAAGAGGATCAGATCAACAGAGGGTCTCTTAGGCACATCTTCTTCTTCCACATCTACATCTATAGGATGACGAGCTACATATGAAGATGTGCCCCGTCGGTTGCTAAACATACGCCTTAATCCACCAAACATACTCCCTCCAACCCCAGCTGTACTTCCCGTTGGGGCTGCAGTTGTACTCCCCTGGCCACTCCCACTCCCACTCGCACTTGAACCAAACGTGCGTCGACGCTCTTCCTCTTCACGAGCATAGCGCACGCTTTCTCTCCTAGCTATAGTCATTTCTCGATCAGAATCTTCCTCAGAATCAATGATGTCTTCGCCACGAACGCCCATATATTCTGGACCAAACACCTCTTGTCGGGCCGCATCAAGGATATCATCTTTCTTTTTCTGCACAGCAGCTCGTTTCCCCCTTTGACTCTTCTAAATTGGCTTGCATCAGTATCATTATCTCTTTGGGAACTTTGGTGCATCCTGCAACTTGACCCTTTCGATATGCCAAATGTTGTTTAAGTCGCGTAATTCCACCATTTATTACTCTATCACAATAGTTGCATTTTATTTGGTGCCTTCCACCACCTACCCTCTGACAATGTTCCCATCCAATATCCTCATTTGCAGTTCCACTTCCAGTTCCAGTCCTAGACATTTTTTAATTAGAGATGGCTTATGTGATGTGGCTATGTCACTTAGATACTGAGTCTAAGAGTGAAATACTTAGATTTTAAAATTTATAAATGTAATTGTAAATCTTAAATACAGATAATGAAATCAAGTACTAACTACTAAATTCAAATACTAAAGTAACTAAACCCTATGGGCTACAGCCTACAAAGTACAACTACGAAGCTCCAAAGTCCAAAACGGCAAAACCTGTCGAAAAAATAAAAATATAAACATACATTAGTCATTACTCATTAATCTGTAAATATGATTCTCCATGTTTTTGAAAAAAAATGATTTTCTCTAATTTTTAAAATTATTCCGAAATTTAAACAAATACAAAAAAAATAACAAACCATATGCATAATCTGTAAAATGCACATGATTATGTTCTATTATAAGTAACACATGTTATCCAACCTTTAAACCAGAATTTTTTTTTGAAAATATTAATTTTCCCTAATTTTTAAAATTATTCCGAAATTAAAAAAATACAAAAAAAAATAGCAAACCATGTGCATAATCTGTAAAATGCACATGATTATGGTCTATTATAAGTAACACATGTCATCCAACCTTTAAATCAGAATTTTTTTTTGAAAATATTAATTTTCCCTAATTTTTAAAATTATTCCGAAATTAAAAAAAATACAAAAAAAATAGCAAACCATGTGCATAATCTGTAAAATGCACATGATTATGTTCTATTATAAGTAACACATGTCATCCAACCTTTAAATCAGAATTTTTTTTTGAAAATATTAATTTTCCCTAATTTTTAAAATTATTCCGAAATTAAAAAAATACAAAAAAAAAATAGCAAACCATGTGCATAATCTGTAAAATGCACATGATTATGTTCTATTATAAGTAACAAATGTCATCCAACCTTTAAATCAGAATTTTTTTTTTTTGAAAATATTAATTTTCCCTAATTTTTAAAATTATTCCGAAATTAAAAAAATACAAAAAAAAAAAAGCAAACCATGTGCATAATCTGTAAAATGCACATGATTATGTTCTATTATAAGTAACACATGTCATCCAACCTTTACATCAGAATTTTTTTTTGAAAATATTAATTTTCCCTAATTTTTAAAATTATTCCGAAATTAAAAAAATACAAAAAAAAATAGCAAACCATGTGCATAATCTGTAAAATGCACATGATTATGTTCTATTATAAGTAACACATATTATCCAACCTTTAAACCAGAATTTTTTTTGAAAAAAATGATTTTTCCTAATTTTTAAATTTATTCCGAAATTATTCCGAAATTAAAAAAAATACAAAAAAATAGCAAATCATGTGCATAATCTATAAAATGCACATGATTGTGTCCTACTATAAGTAACACATGTTATCCAACCATTAAACCAGAAAAAAAAAAAGAAAAAAAAACATGATTTTTACTAATTTTTAATATTAATCCGAAAATAGACAGAAATTAAAAAATATATAAAAAAAATATAAAAATCAGTTGCATAATCTTGAAATACACATTTTAACATTTTACAATGGCTACAACATCATATCAAGGTGGAAAAAAGTGATTAGAGGAAGAAAAATGTATAAATACCTATTTTCGGATTTCTTCGAAAAATGGCCCACGGAGCTTCGATTCATCCAAATCGTAGAAATTGGTCGTTTTAATTCTCCAAAATAGACTAATTGTGATCGTTTTTAGCAAAAGAACAGATTAGAAAAGAATTGGGGGAAGAAAAGTGGGAAGAAAATGCAAAACAGCAAGTATTTATAAAAAAAAAAAAAAAAAATGTTACCGTTTTTTTACCGTTACGGGGGCCGTAACGGCCGTTTTGGGCCGTAACGGACCGGTACGGTCCAAATTTTCGGGGTCCCCGATTTGGACCCCGTATCGCGTAACGGTACCGGCCGTTTCCGGTACGTATCGGCCGATACGGCCGATACGTAACCGGTACGGCCTACCTTGACTCCAGCCCTTCCCCCACAAATTATTCGTAAGGAAGAAATTGAGAAAATTGTGGACGAAGAGATAGTTTCCACGAGAGATGGAGGTTTCCAAAGGTACCTTGTCAAATGGAAGAACAAACCATAGTCAGAATCTACATGGTTGACTGAAGCGGAATTACAGAACGTTGATCCGGATTTGCTAGAGCGTCATAAGAGCTTTAACTCGTCGGTGTTGAGTTTTTCTCACCTGAGGGGAGTTGATGAGGACATCATACCCTTCAAAGTCTATCAGCGAAGAAAGTGCGCACCAGAAGCATCTTCCTTGTGGCTAGGCGATCATTGAGGAGCATTGAAGACCCTACACATGTGGTTTGCTACATAAAAGACCCTACATTGGGAAGAGACATGTGTAAGATGAAGAAGACCCAACTGGAAAGCTAGATTTGCTTGTTGGACAGTTTTCATTATCTTCGGGCGCCCAATCGAGCGCCCGAAATTCATCCTTTTCATGATTTAGTTGCTGGACGTTTTTGGCCATGTTCGGGCGCTGCCCACGCGAACTTTTTTTTTTAAGTTGTTTTTTACTTAAGGATAGTTTAGTCTTTTTTTCTTTCTTAGTGCTTATTTAAGAGGGTTTAATCCTAATTACGAAATTAGTTATTGATTGTTGAATGAAAAGCCTTTTGGTTGCCTCATCTTCTCTCTCTCTCTCTCTCTCTCTCTCTCTCTCTCTCTCTCTCTCTGTGGAATTCCATCCCTTCTTCTGCAATCTTCTTCTCTCTTCCTCCAACATTCGTCTAAGGTATTTCCTCTTCTTCCCTCTTCCTTTTAACCTAATTTTCTCCATTCTCTACAATCCTACAACTTGAGTTTGGTCCCAAACCCTTCAAGTTTTGATTCCCTAACCCGTGAAATCCTTTGATTCCTCGGGCGAGGGAATCCCATTGCACGATTGGATCATGTCCATGCAAGATCGGGAGGTTCCATTCCTCGTTGGATCCATTCCACGCATTAATTGAATCCCACACGGTGTGATTGTGATGATGGCCCGCATTATTGCATGTTTCTTTTCTAATTTTCTTAGATTATGATGATAGATGCTGAAATTTTTACCGTTATTATTTCGTTATTCCGCTGGATTATATATGTTCATGAGCATGCATCATAATTAGGGCATCCTGCATCACTATTCTTTTATAAGAATGTTGTTTGTTGGCGTGACCTATTGAAAGTCAACCAAATGGGCCCTAATTGAACAAAAATCAAGCATATTTGGTAAATTAGTGCCCATTATATGAAAATAAAACAAAAAGAAGATGAAAACATGAAAAGAAAAAAAAGTGGATGGTTACCCTTCTTTCCTATTTTTTGCATAGTGGTCCATTCTAGTTCGATTCGTTGAATCTCACTCTCTTTTTTTTATCTCAAAAATAGGCCTTAGATTTAGTCTGAAATGATTTTATAAGCTTCTCGAAATTTTAAAAAAACAAAATTCAAATTTGGACCTTTATGGGTGTATCGGCCCATATCGATGCTAATACGCCCAGTATCAGCCGATATAGGCCAATACAACTCATTTTTTTAGGGTAGACTATTTCAGCCCCGTATTGTGTATCGTATCAAGCAAATACAGATACAATACGGCTGTATCGGTGGATATGATGCTGATATTCAAAACATGGTGTTGGCAGTATATGGGACCATTAACACATGAGAAATATGGGCCATACATGATATGGATGTGGGATGTACAGCTATATGGCCCACCTAACACCTTCTCTTGTCTGTTCTTTATTTAAATTGTATTAGGAATCTATGTTAGGACTTAAACAGAATTTTTGCTTTTATTACTTATGTCAAACAACCACTTTCTCGAAAAGCTCGAGCTGTCAGAGGATGGCGTATCAACGTATATCAAGGGATTTTAACACTCCCCCACACGTGCGGGATGGAACTCAGCATGGGAACATATTGGGCAAGGGTGGAGGGACACACAACTCGAGCTTACCATACACACAATCCCCCTTGATGGGAGAATATATTACCAGTGGCATATTTGCTACTTCCAGGATTCGAACACAGGACCTTCCGCTCTGATACCATGTCAAACAACCACTTTCTCTAAAAGCTCAAGCTGTCAGAGGATGGCGTATCAATGTATATCAAGGGATTCTAACAACTTATAGGTGTTTTTATCTTTTTCCACTTGCTTATTATTAATATAAATAGGAGGAGAGGGGACGTCCAGCCCAATCTATCCTCCTTTCATTTCTTTCACGACTCTCTTTTGTCTTCCCTTCTTTTCTTCTACTCCTAGGTTACAAACTTAAGAGGGACCATCTATGGGAAATGGGCTATATACACGAAAACGGGATTAGCGGGAATCTTGATTATTCTAATGCATGAGGCATAATAGTCATCTTGTGACAAAAAGAAACAAGAATTCGGAATAGAAATACAAAAGTATATGAATCATGGGATCTTTGAAGGCCCTTAGCACTACATGATCTAGACAGCAACTATTCACGAATTCCCCTTTGACGGTAGCACATAATAGTTATGCAAAGTGCACTGTGGATTTTGAACAGCCGGCATGTTAGCTAGGGGTGGCAATGGATCGGGTTCAAATCAGGTTGGTGGCAGTCCAAGCCTGACCCATTTACTAAACAGGCCAAGAATTCCAGCCCAAACCCAAACCTATGAACCATTACCTTATGGCCCGACCCGACCCATTTAAAATTCATTAAGCCCGAGCCTAAGCCCGATCCGACTCAACTTCTTTAATTATAATCAGGTCAGGCTCAGATAACCTCATCTGACCCAGCACGACCACACTTGACTTTAAAAAAGGAATATGGGCTAAAGGAATGCTAAGCGCAGCCCAACCCAATTAGTGAATACATGCAACATACATACATCATATGGATGTATCCATACTAATCCTCTATTAATTTGTTTTGGATTTTGGGTCAGGTCGAGTCAGGCTATCTCGCCAGCCCATTAATAAGCTATATGGGCAGGTCAGGTTGTGTAGGGTCCCCACCCATTTACTTGAATGGGGCCACATTTCTAACCCAAGCCTGACCTACCAACCATTTAGTTTGGCCCAAAACCACCTCGGAAGTAGGTCAAGCCAACTGACCCATGGGCCAACCCGACCCATTTCCACCCCTAATGTGAGTTGTGTTGGTAATCATGTACTGGTGGGACCCTTGCTATTTCAGGTGCTTCTTACTTTGGGCATGACCATTCATATCTCAGGGCTTCTTACTTAGCAGTTTGCTTAGAAACTACCTTGCATGCATCATGCATGTAATAGTTCGGCTGGAGGTCAATATTAGTTGGGATTGTGTTGGCATGTTAGTGATGTCAATGTGAGACTCTGCAATGGCCGGTTCCAAGAGCTCAGTTAAGAAGGAAGTAGGCAAGCAGCCAATTGTAAAATCTCTGCCAATCTACAATTTAAAAGCAGACAGGGATTGCCTGAAACTGGGGTCTACAGGGGATTCCTACAATCCCTGATGTGGCCCAACGAAAAAGCCCAGTGTATGCTTGTCAGATGCAAGATCTGTAGTGAAAAGTGCAAAATTGTCATTTCATACAGGGGATCTTTGCTTTGCACAGAGGGCCCACATTTGAAGGCGCACACTAACACTTTTTCATTGGGCCACGTCAGTTCCTACACCCCTGGTTGCAAGCAATCCATGTCCTTTGAAAGCTAACTCAAAATGTTGGAAGGAAAGCTAAAGATGATGATAGATCATTGGAAATCATCTACGACAAGCAAACTTATAGTTTAGCAAGTATTTCATCAAAGCCAGGAACCAACAATCATCTGAATGGTATAATTAATCATGCTGAAAGCCATTGTCGAATAATGGAATATGGGAAGGATGTGGCAAGGATGGGGCATAAGTATGATTTGTGCACGAAATATTGAATTACCAAACATGGATAAGACAAGACAAACCACCAATGAATTGTCTTGGTTGTGTCATTCATTAAAAAAAAAAAAAAGAGTAGTCTGTGCATAATATTAGCTGGATGTATATGATCTTGACCAGAGGCTATGTACAGTATCTTTGGGCACTGGGTTTTTGCAAGTGACCCCATGGTTCAGTAATCCAAGCCAATGATACGATTGGCCCCAATGTCAATGGAATCATGGATCAAAAGTTTCCCTAACAGGCCAATCCTATGTACCTTTCATTTGGTGGCTGGCAAATAGATGGTTAGGAAAAAGATAAAAAAAAAAAAATTCACATTCAATTGAGAAAGGTTAACATAGAATATCCAGGAACTTCCAATCTGGTTTTGGTACATGGTCCATCCACAACAGGCAACCCATAGAAAAACGTCTGGATCACTGAAGCACAGCCACCACTTCATATAAAATGGATACCATACATACGCCTGTAATATTAACTAATTTTCATTTTTTAACAAGCAAGCATGAATCATGAACCATTGATTTCAATGTTGCATCATCACTAAGGCAAAGACCAATTTCATTTGCTATTAGATAATAACTTTAGAGAAGAAGAATGCTCAAGTCGCCACTTTGATGGGAATGTTAAGAACATCATTAAAGCCTTTTAAACAAAACATGGGACAGCCAATCATCGATCCGAACAGTCCGTTTCTTTTCATACGGACCATACCACTATTGGCAAGCCACGATGCAAACATTTCACAATCAAATGATGCTAACCATCTGATCAATAGCATGAAAGATGGTCAGTCGGGATCGAGCAAAGAAAAGAATAGGCCCAGCATTCAAATGGCTAGGATGGATAGGGGTGATTTTGTATCATGTCCTCCAACAGTGGTACATAACAAAGGGAC
The DNA here is from genome assembly GCA_003013855.2 of Liriodendron chinense. Classification (NCBI taxonomy): domain Eukaryota; kingdom Viridiplantae; phylum Streptophyta; class Magnoliopsida; order Magnoliales; family Magnoliaceae; genus Liriodendron; species Liriodendron chinense. The sequence goes on along the minus strand of ML058361.1, from coordinate 330,505 downwards.
AGTCCAGCTTGATGGTTTGCTGTCCCATGTGTCATTCAAAAGCTCAGGAACCATTGCTAGCATCCCCATGAAGGAGGGAGATGTTAGCTTCTCCCTCTCAGTAATTATTACCACATCACATTAAAAGGTTTCAATAAAAGAAAGGTTCATATCCTGCCAGCCAGCCACCTTACTAAGGTGCTACAAACCCACTCATCGTAACGTGCCTAAATTCCCACAAATCCAGATCTCAAAACCAAGGGGCCCATGATGCATGAAGCATACCCATAAAATCAAACTGATTGGATGATCCTAACCATCCCATTGGTGACATCAAATAAGGGTAAGAGAAAACGGTCAACAGCCCAAATTCAACAGGCATCAATGTGGTTTTCAGGCTATGCTCTGTCCACAATTGGGAACACATTTACAGTGGAAGGATCATCTCATCCTAGTAAGGTTCAGCTGGGCAGATAGCACACGGACCACTTGAATAATCATCAACAATGTGTTTCTCGGTATGCCTTATCCTGATTGGGCCCTAGAGGTGTGAGCCACCAGGCATCAAGGATAAAGTGGCCCACACGACACGTTCGAACACCATGGAATATGAACACATCCATTACATAAATTGAGATAAAGGATACTTGCAGCTAGTGAAACTCCTCCCGTAACTTCATTTACTCTTGCAAGCAAGAAAGGTGTTTCAGCATTTCCAGTCACATTATTATCCCTGAGCATTCCGAAAATTTGTAAGAGTAAATAAAAGTACAAAATTTGAAAAGAAAAGCCAAAAGACGACATAGTGCACTGGTCTCCAATATGGCACACTGCATCCAAATTGGACGTGTGGAATAGTACTTCATGATTTGAACAGTTCCTTAGATGGGTCCAACCATGAATTGACAATCTCAATGTACAATTGATGGGCTTCTCGAAGGTTTAGATAATCCAACGAATGAGACATTTAACATGGATGATCAATGGTGGCATCAATTTCTGGTTTCAATCATGGAATGCTGCCCCACATGTCCAATTTGAGTCAAAAGGGGTAAGGATAAGGAAATTGTGCACCAGTTCTCAGGTTAATTTCCCCAAGAAACAATGGAAAAGAGTTAAAACTTGATGACCTGGCTTCTTTAAGGGCTCTTTGTATGGCAGATTCTATCAAACTTCCAGAAGCTGCATGTTCTTTGGGAATGGGCACCCCAATCAGAATGCCAGTTCCTAGTCTGAGTTTCACGCTTGCATCTGCAATTTACAGAAGTAGAAAGGGGTACAATGAAAAATGAAAGAATATAAGAAAAAATGGAACTACTTCATTCACTTACATATGAGTTGAGCACACTCCTCTGGACTATCCAGACGACAAGGCACCTAAATTTCCAACAGACAAACACCAAGCACTTTAGTTTGATCAAGCCATGTCGAAGATGAGTTACAATAGTATGTGTTTTTTGTTTTTTTAATATGTTTGCATGCACATTCTGTGTCTGTGTCTGTGTCTGTGTCTGTGTATGCAGTTATGAGGGTCCTTTGCCAAATTGTAGGAATCATCATCTCTTGATATATGCATTTCATACAATGGGGCCGTAATGTTGATGGGAGGTGCCCCAAAGGCTCTTGTAGATTAGAAGGAGATCCAGTCTTTAGCTGTTTTCTTTTATCAGCCGCCTATTTGTAGGCCACTAGTGGAAGGGTTAAGAACTTCCAATCAGGGAAAATTCTGAGGAATCACCCATAAAGGCAGGGCCCATCATATCAATGATCTGGATCACCAAACCATGGCACTGACATGGAATGCAACACACCAGAATATTATTCACATCCTGACGCATCATCCATCAGGAGCTGATAATTCCTCACCAGATTCTAATGGACTCAAGAAAAGGGCGAGTAACATATTTGGGGTTGGATATGCTAGTTCTGTTAATCAGTTCCTTGTAACCTACAACCGAATAGGATACCTTTTTTTTTCTTTTCTTTTTTTTTGGTAGACTTGCACAAAAGCACATCTACCTTCACATAGCTTCAAATAAGGAAATGCTTTCTGAAACAAAAGAATGAGATAAAAGGAAGTGAAAGATTTTCAGTGAAAGAGTACATCACATGACATCCTCTTTCAAAGCAAAATGCATTGCATAATGGGAAGAGATCTAGCTTTTAAAACCAACTTTATTGTTAGTTTTGGGAAGACAATGTGTAAATAAAATGGGTTACAATATGTACATTGAAGGGCTTGTGATCATTCATTATGGGTGAGTATGGCTATTGAAATTTTCTGCAATCAGGATCATTGATCATCACTCAAATGAGGAGAGAAATGCCATGAGACTGGGAATCGCAAATGGATAGTGCTCTTCCTGGCCATAGGGATTTTCTTTGTGTTTTCTTGTGATATTCTTTGTGTCCCCTTCTATAGACATCCAAATCCATCATCCTAACAGTCAGATCATCAACTCTCCAAAGGTGAAACAGCCCTCTCATTTGGGAAAGAAGACCGAATAGAAGCTTGATTAACAAGCCAATGTGGAGATTACCAGATCTCCACCATGAACGGCTAGGTTCAAGAGCGCTTCACTGTCATTCATCCAACATCTCCACTTGGCCATGAGGGCCAAATCTTCCATAAAGTTTTAGTCCCAATATTCGTGGATTTACCCTTTACATATAGATTCCTGTCACACGGTTTTTTCACACTCCTGCAAGTATGCCACTCAAGACTTCACCTTTCCAAGTGCTTTCATATTTTGACTGATTTAGGCGTCCCTAAGTCCCATTAGGACTACATGTTGTGCAAACAATTCTGCACTAAATCCTTTTGTCAATGGAACAACAATCATTTTTTCACTTGATGTCAACTCACAATTACTTCTTCCTTCTCAATAATGTCCTATATATAATGATATTATACTTCAATGTATTTTACCTTTGAGCTATTAACTCCACTTTGTATTAATCTAGTTGCAGTTTGGTTATCACAAAAAATGTGAACTAGCTTGTCAACTATATCCAACCCCATATCCTTTATAAAGCGTTTTATCCTTGTGGCAAAAGTAGAAGTTGCACTACAAGTAACATATTCACCCTCCTGAGTATATTTGGCAACGCGTTCCCGTTTCTTAGTAGGGAAAGAAACAACACCGCCTTCAATGATGAAAACATAAATTGAGGTGGACTGACTATCGTGCTTAACCTAAATTCCATGACCATAGAAGCGAGATTGGGCAATCCGCGGAAGGTATATCGGTCATCCTAAGTGATGGAACCAACGACGAGTTGGAATGGAATGTCTCCACGATCAGGCTCAACAAGATTTTGGTGCTTAGGCCCTACCACACATAGGAGTGTAAGTCTTCATATTTGGTAGGTTCTTGTGTTTGGACCTGGTTGAGCACTTGCATTGGAGGATCACATCAAGTCCCTGAACTGGGAAACCCATCATGCCAGATCAGATCGACTTGATTATGTACCAGCTTTGACCAATCCTTAGAACTGAGGACGAATCAATGACTCCATGGTCCTAGTGTTGTGTGTGATTGTCATATAGGTGTGGTTGGCTGCATGCATTAGGATATGGTATAAGGATCCTACATGTTCCAACATGGGATCCACTAGTTACCTTGAGGAATTTATTTATGGCACAAATCTTAGTGATTGGATTGTCCATCAAGTGATTTTCTAGCCAGGTTGGGTGTTTTTAAGGTTTTAAAGGTTTGATCGAAGGCTATTAATCATTGATCTTTTTGTTTTAATCTATTAAAATTGTTTTAATGTGCTTGATGGACATTCAATGCTTGAGATCTTGTGGTCCACTTCTTATACTAGCATGGAATTTTGGTCTAGAGTGGATGTCATTGATTAGTGCAGGGAATTGGTCAATTTGGGTGCATGGATAAGCTGGGCTTACAGGCTTTTTGATGTAGGGTAGAGTTGGACACGAACAAAGCTAGATCGGTCAACTCGCTCGACTCAACTCGGATAAGCTCGAGTCGGCTCAAATCAGAAGCTGGGTTCGGGTCAAGCCAAGCTATTTTTTTAGTTCGAAATAATTTCAAACTGAGCTCGAGCTAGGCCAAGCTAAACTTGACTCGGCTCGATTTTAAATACCTTAAATTAAATATTATATATATATATATATATATATATATATATATATCGAGCAGCACCTTAAAATCCCTCCCTTTTTTTTTTTTTTTTTTTGCCTGACTTGAAGGCTCGAACTCAAACTCGGCTTGAAAGCTCGAGCTCAAACTTGGCTCAAACTCAGCTTGAGCTGGCCAAAGTTGTTGACCGAACTGAGCCGAGCTGGCCAATCAGGCTCGAGGACCGAGCCGAGCTGAACTCAAGCTGGGGTAGGCTGCTAGTCGAACCGAGCCAAGCCGTGCCAAGCTCGACTCGATACGGTTCGTGTCCAGCTCAACTGTAGGGAAATACCAGAGCCCGTACAGCTAAGTACCATAACTAGTGTTCTCCTCTAAAACCCTGACTCTTCCTCATAAATAGATCATATCCCAAAAGGGTAGAGACTAGAGAGAGCCTTGGACATTAGTAGTGAGAGAAAGGAGAAGAGGGGGGGTGGGGGGGGGGGGGGGGGGGAGGGGAGGAGTAGAAGACCCTCCCTCTCTCCCTCCTTCCACCACCACATCCACACGTATGAGGCCCACCTTGGCCATCTCTCTGCATGTACTTAGACATCCCTACCCCAAGAGTGAGGCAACTTCCTCTCCTTGCCTATTTTCTACGATAGATTAGAGAGAGAATTCCCAGTTCCAAACCTAAGACCAATAAAAAATCAAATCAAACCCAAATCCAATTGGGCCCACTTGTATGCCCATTTTTCATCAAAAGCTATGCGTCTTATATCTTAGTCATTTGAACTTGGATTTTCGATCGGTCCTACCTAAGCAATCGTCTAATCGAGGCCCACGTGATAGGAGAAAATCAAGCAAATTAAGCAATATCAACACGTTGGTCGTCAAGACACATAGGGCCCACCAATGGTAAAAGTGGTTTTTCTAGCAAAAATTAGTCAAATTCTTTTAAGATATTTTTTATTTTCAAAGCATCTAGTATTTGGTAGACACTCATAAAAGAAAAGAAAATTATAAAAACCCCTAAACATAGTAAACTGTATAGATAGCACAAACTTTACCATGAGGTATGAAAAGGTGGAACCACCTACACTTTACTGAAATTCTATCAATAATAAATCCTAGTGCAAGCCAAATGTGTCGAAAGTTTTACGTGTCAAAAGTGTATTAAACTCCAGCGCAAGACAAATGTGCCAAAAGTTGTATGTATCACTAGTCCCATTACAATGAAATTAATTGCCTACAAAATCAAATGAAAAGTGGAGGAGAAAATGCAAATAGCATTTGAAATGGTGATGTAGTCTGTGTTATTCTAAATGGACAATTCACTAAATAGGACAACAAGGTTCGTAAGCTAACATGAGGGCTAATCGACACATTGCCAACTCGAAACAGATATTTAACACCCTTGTGAAATTTAAAGCCCTTACATGGAAATAACACCCACTTTGATATATTGGGTGTGGGAATTTGTAGATTGAAGTGTGAAAAATTGGACCTTCTACTAACCGATGTATTCTATGTACCCACAATGACACTCAATGTTGATCTTAGCTTCTTATAGAAGCAAGACCTCCAACCTTGCCTTCTCTACCACCAACAGAGAGCTTAACCACCAACAGAGAGCTTAAGTTTATTAATGGCAATTGGAAAACAAAACGAACAAGAGCCCGGGAGATGATATCCACCATGCAACTACGAGGGACTTGAACAAACTAGACTAGTATGAAAATCCAATGATTAAAAAACAAAGAAGGCTTATCGATTACCGATGCTTAGATACCTTTAGGGAAAGATTTTGTAGTCATCTTACCAGACTAACAATGCACAAATGTGCCAGATTCTACTTTATCTAGATCGGGTATTTCCAATGTGCTATATATCAATAAAAATAAATAAAATCTACCTTAATAGTAGAAAAATTAATTCATTCAACAAGAGCTATCACATCTAACACAAACAAGTTTTCTTTATCACTTAAATGGCCCTAGGCGTATACACTAGCATGCTTCTTGATGGATAACAATCAAAAGCAGACACTGAAACCCTGTGTTAGCTGATGTATTCTATGTTATTTGAGAAATGTTAATCCCCTTCTTAATCTCTATTTTAACAGCTCAAAAACTGTTCTGAGAATAAATAATAAAAAAGGAAACTCATTAAAAGCTTGACTAATAAGTCCATGAGGGGATTACTCAAGATCTCCACCATGAAAAAGTAGGATCAAAAGGCCTCATGGCCATTAATCCAGCATCTCCCATTTGGCCACGAGGACTTAATATGCCATAGAGTTTTACTTCCACTATTCGTGGTTTTACCCATTATGTATATATTCTTGTAATGAGGTTGCTTCTTGTTCCCATGGATATACCACTCATGACCAGTGTTGTTAAAATCGTACGATTGACGATCTAAATCGTATGATTTGGATCGTATCGTACACCCGTCCGATTCAAATCGAACTAAAAAATCGTAATTTGAAAAAATCGTACGATTCAAACTTGAATTGTACGATTCAGTATAAATCGTACAGTTTGATACCAATCGTACAGTCATTTAGGTATATGATGGAGAGGCTCTTGGTCTCTTTTAACCACTCAACATAGGATTTACTTGTGCCTGAACGGCAATAGGCTGCTCACTTGTTGATTCCCTATCCGTATGCAGCTGACCAAACTCACCTATCATCCTTAGAGGTTCAAAATCATCTACTTTATTCGGTTTCACAAAGTTCTTCCAGCAACTCAACATCTCTACTTTCTATTAAACCATTTTCTTTATGGCAGACCCTCCACCCTTTTGATCCACTAGGGTAACCTATGAAATTACACCAATCAGTTTTGGTTTCCAACTCATTTCTAACCTGATACAATACCAATATGTGTGCTACCATGCCCCACTTTCCAAGGCTACTTAACTTTCTACCTGTCCACAACTCATAAGGAATACATTCTATGGCTTTAGTTAAGAGTTGAGACCCTATTTAGGATGTATATGGCCATACTCAATGCTTCTCCCCAGAAGGTCTCAAGAAACTGATGCGGACATCAGGCCCTTTAGGGTTTATTAGCGTAGGAAGCGAGTGACACCTATATCTTTATGGCTCGATGATGACGGGCTTGGATCGTTTGTGACGACTTGAGGAGCATCGAAGACCTTACACATGTGGTTCGAGACATTTGAGAAGACCCCATACATGTGTAAGTTGCTTGGAGGAGATGATCGGACCGTTGGATCGCGATGATGATGTGATTGGACCATTGGTTCGTCATGGCCCACTTTCATCGTACCATCATCGGATGCCATCGGGCATCTTAGATTTGCGTTTATGATATGCACTTTTACTTATTTAAATTTTGGGTCAATGTGCGCACGTTTTTTCGTGCGAATGTCTTTTTTTTTAATTTTGTTAGTAAGGGTATTTTGGTAATTACGTTAATTCCGAATTTTATAAGGGTGCTGCCCTAAACCTTTTTCATTATACTGATAAAAGAAAAAGCTTTGGTGGCTTATCTCCCTCCTCCTCTCCTTCTCTCTGTGGATCTTCATCTTCTTCCCCAATCTTCTTCTTCTTTCTTCTTCTCTCCTTCTTCCAACTTTCTTCTAAGGTAATTTATTTTCTTCTCTCTTTCTTCTAAACTTATTTTCTCTCATTATCCGCAACCCTAAAATCTGAGAATTGATCCATAAACCTATTTATCTCATATTTTCATTCCTTAATCCGAGAAATCCTTCGATCTCCCGGACTAGTGAATCACATTGCACATTTGGATTATAACCATGCAAGATCAGGAGGTTTCATTCCCTCGCCGGATCCAATCCACGCAATACTTGAAATTCATACTTCATGGTTGTAATTATGGCCCCTTTTATTGCATGTTTTCCTTCTATTTTTCTTGATTATCATGATAGTTGTTGAATGTTTAATTTAGATAGCTTGATTTATTCCGCTGAATTTTATGTCTCATACGTGCATGAAAGTTTAGGCCGTCCTACATCAAATTTTGGTATTAAAGCTTAGAGTTTTGCATGGTTGTGTTTAAATCGAGTTAACAAATTAGGGTTTCACTTTAGGTCAGTTATAGAAAAATTTCAGATTTAGAAAGTTTCCAAAAATAGAAACTTTCCATTTTTAGAAAGTTCCTAGATTTGGAAAATTTCCAAATTTAGGTTGTAGTGTCCAGATTTAGTGTTTTCCAGACTTAGAAATTCTAATTTTTGAAATTTGCTATTTTTAGAAATTTTCTATTTTTGGAAAGTTTCCAAATTTAGAAAATTTCCTAAATTAGAAAATTCTGGTTTGGTGAATCTAGGGATAGGAAGTTTGTCTGTTCATGCATCATCATAGGATTAGATTCATATCATTCACATTATGAGTCATCCAGACCATAGAGTCGAGTTTAGGAAAAACTTAGGACAAGTCCTTCATTGTTTGCCCATTCGTTCTGGTTATGGTTTTGGATTACACATCACCACCATGAATCAGGATCAAATTCTGGAGGCTTTGGCCGCCATATCCCGATGTCTGGATAACATTTACAACCAATCTAGAAAATACTTTTAGAATCTCATCAACAAATTAGAGGCATTCAAACAGGCTAGCCCCGGCTATAAAAAAAATGATCAACATCATGCCTTGGGGAATGACCAATTGGAAGAATCCAAACATGATGTTTATGAAGTGGAAGAGTACGTGCCTAACGTTAGTAGTGAGGAAATGGAAGAAATTAAGGCATCGCTCATCATCGTTGAGGATGACAAAGTGTGTGCTAGTGATGAAAAGGTCGAAGAAGTTGAGACCGCACCACTTCTAGATGTCATGTGTGACTTAAGTGATGTAGAGTCCCAACCTAAGTCTCTTACCATAATGCACAGAAATGTATTTGAAAAGGGGACTAGTGAGGATATGATGGTAGACACCCACATGACTTGTGATATCCTACAAGATTATTTATGGGATAAATTTTCACCCAAATGGGACATTCAGCACACAATCGATCTTGTCCCTGGGTCGGTCCTGTCAAGCTTTCCTCCATACCAGGTGAACCCCGCAGAAAATACATAAATGCGACGTCAATTTAATAAACTTCTCGGGGAAGAATTCAATAAGGAAAGTTTGGGTTGGAGTTTTGTTTTGTGTGCCAAGCCTGCCCTTTTCACTTTAAAAAACAATGGCATATGGTGCACATGTGGGCATATCTTGGCCATCCACAAAGCTTCAGTCAAGTGTCATGCCACCTTGCAACGTATTCACTTCATGGTGGATATGATGGTCAGAGCCCCTATTCCACATATTGATGACATTTTGGACATAATGGCTGATGCCAAGATCTGCTCAAGACTTGGTATTAATAGTGTGTGTTCTCAAGTGTTGGGATATCTGAAAATCATCATTATTTACAATACTTATAATGAGAATCAACACCTCTATCAATTAGAGCGGACCCATGGAATCTTAAAGAATAATAAGTTATGTACCACCCATGAGAAGTGTCCTTTTATTACAGTTTATCAAGTTCTAGAGCATAGGTGATGCGGACATCAGTGGTACACCCTTTAGAGTGTACCAGAGGAGGCGACGTCGCAGATCGAGTGTTGGAGCAGACGAGTTGATGTGGATGGACGCCGGGCCCATTGAGCCCATTTTCTGACGCGTTACGAGTACGCAAGATGCAGGATCGCGCAGGAGCATCATGACCGCTGGACCATGGAGCGGATTTACATTTAGACGCTTTTCTATTTATTTTCTTGTTTCTAGGCGCTTTAGTGTCGTTATTTACTTTAGACGTTTTTATGTTATTTCTTTGGTTTTCAGGCACTTTAGTGCACTTTTTTTATTTTCGTAGCTTATATATACTGTGAGAACCCTATTTCGAATTTTTGAATGAATAGAAAATTCGTGAGTTTCTTCCTCTTTGTTGAAATATTAGGGTTTCAGGATTGGCCCTCGGGTGTTGAGGATTCCACCCCGGAGTTTCCGTTTTCTCTTCTCTCTTTCTTCAAGGTACGAGGAAAGGTAAGCTTTTTTTTATTCCTAATTCGTACTTCATGATAACCCATTGTTTTCGACATCCCTCGTCCTTTTCTGAAACCCCCCACCCCCAACCCCCCCCCCCCCCCCCCCCCCCCCCCCTTTTTTTTGTACGATCGAAAAGAGGGATGCCTAGCCAGGATAACCGGATCCAAACTTGACTGTGGACTGGTCTATGCTAGATCTGGGATATCCTCATATCCCTAGATCCTCTCTGTTTTACGATTTTACATGGTTTTATGCAAAGGGGCATGATCCGGACGGACGGATTTCATCTTCGTGTTGAGATTTGTTAGTTTCCTCTGATTGAAAGTAGTTAGTTTTCGTAATTTTATTATTTGAATATCTTCCAACTTGATATACATGCATCTAGGATTAAATCATCACATGCCCCTGCATCAATAGGGTTGTTTATTTCCATAGGATTTTTTATTTCGAGTCCGTTGCTTTTTCAGAGCGTCTTTTAGTTTCATTCATGTCTGTCTCCCAGAGATCTTCAGAGTCAGCCAATGCATTTGCCCGTCACATTCATGATTTGCATACATATATTAAACAGCGGATAAATAAGAGCAATGATAGTTATAAACGTTCAGCTGACTTGCATCGTAAGTTACAAGAAATTCAGGAAGGAGATTATGTAATGGTGAGGGTAAGGCCAAAGCGGTTTTCTCAGGGTACCGCTAAGAAATTACAAGCTTGTACTGCTGGACCATTCAAAATATTGCAAAGAATTGGATCCAACGCGTAGAGGATTGACCTTCCACTTAAAATGGGCATTAATCCAACGTTTAATGTGGAAGATCTAGTCATTTCCCCTAATCCTACCATTGATCCTTCTTCTCTTTCATGGTCGTATTCTAAGTTTGCTTCTCAACCCATTCCACCCCTTCCTCCACCGATTGAATGTAAGGAAGAAATCGAAGGGATTGTGGATGAGGAGATTGTATCCACTCGAGAGAGGCTTCCAGCGATATCTTGTTAAATGGAAGAACAAGCTACCATCCGATTATGCATGGCTTACAGAGACAGAGCTATAGAGACTAGGTCCAGATTTGTTAGAGATGCACCAGAGCTTTATCTCGCCTAGAGTCGAGCTCTTTTCAGACAAGGAGAATGATGCAGACATCAGGCCCTTTAGGGTTTATCAGTGTAGGAGGCGAGAAACACCTATATCTTTATGGCTCGATGATGACGGGCTTGGATCGTTTGTGACGACTTGAGGAGCATCGAAGACCTTACACATGTGGTTCGAGACATTTGAGAAGACCGCGCATTGGAAGGACATGTGTAAGTTGCTTGGAGGAGATGATTGGACCGTTGGATCGCGATGATGATGTGATCAAACCGTTGGTACATCGTGGCCCACTTTCATCGTGCCATCATCGGATGTCATCAGGCATCTTAGATTTGCGTTTATTATATGTACTTTTACTTATTTGAATTTTGGATCAGTGTGTGCATGTTTTTTTATGCGAATGTCTTTTTTTTTTAAATTTTGTTAGTAGGGGTATTTTGGTAATTATGTTAATTCCGAATTTTATAAGGGTGTTGCCCTAAACCTTTTTCATTATGCTATTGATTTGATAAAAGAAGAAAAAGCTTTGGTGGCTTATCTCCCTCCTCATCTCCTTCTCTCTGTGAATCTTCATCTTCTTACCTGATCTTCTTCTACTTTCTTCTTCCCTCCTTCCAACTTTCTTCTAAGGTAATTCATTTTCTTTCCTCTTTCTTCTAAACTTATTTTCTCCCATTATCCGCAACCCTAAAATCTAAGAATTGATCCCTAAACCCATTTATCTCATATTTTCATTCCTTAATCCAAGAAATCCTTCGACCTCCCGGACTAGTGAATCCCATTGCACGTTTGGATCATAACCATACAAGATCGGGAAGTTTCATCCCTCGCCGGATCCAATCAACGCAATACTTGAAATCCATACTTTGTGGTTGTCATGATGACCCCTTTTATTGCATGTTTCCTTTATGATTTTTCTTGATTATGATGGTAGTTGTTGAATGTTTAATTTAGATTGCTTGATTTATTCCGCTGAATTTTATGTCTCATACATGCATGAAAGTTTAGGCCGTCCTACATCACAAACTAAACATGTGCCAACATAGACCTAGTCATATCTAGAAGGGTTCTATTGCACCTTTTCTACTACACCGCTCTGTTGCGAGGTATAAGCCTTTCTGGTTTCGCACTTAATTCCACTGATCCTACAAAATTTGCTGAATTCAATAAAAGTGAACTCACATCCCCTATCAATTCTGAGAACTTTGATGGTTTTTCCTAACTAGTTCTCTACTTTGCTTTTATGATTGGATCTCCATATACATCTCTCACCACTGCACGGTGGAGATCATCTCCAAAGCTCTTATTTGTTGCATTTGTCCATTGCATTTTCCGACCGCCATTAATGAAGTTAAGCTCTCTCTTGGTGGTAGAAAAGAAAACGTGGGAGGTCTTGCTTCTTTAAGAAGCTAAGCATGACATGCCAAAAAAGGGTCATTACATAACAGTAACGGTCGTAACCATAACATGTTACGGGGCGAAACAGCCGTAATGGCCATTACAAAATAAATGACCTGTAACGGTCCCAAAACAGGTTTTTTTTTTTTTTTTTTGAAAAATGGAGCAAAAAAAGGCCGTAATGGCCCGTATCGTAAACATAACAGCAGTGGCTGTTATGGCCACTATTACCGTTATGGAACACCTTGAATCTAAGATCAACATTAGGCACATTGTGGACATAGAATATATTGGTTAGCACGAGATCTAGTTTTTCACACTTTAATCTATAGGTTTCCAAACCCAATATATTAGAGTGGGTATTATTTTCCATGTAAATCCACTTCTCTTTGTCTTTAAATTCCACAAGGGTCTTAAACAAGTCTTTCAAGTAAGCAGTGTGTCGATTAGCCTTGTATCATCCCACCAATCTTTCTTGTCTTGTTTAACAAAAAAGTGGTCTGGCAAAACACAAACTACATCACCTGCTTTTGATGTTATTTTCATTTTCACTTCCACTGCTCATTTGATTATATTGGCAATTGATTTCATTGTAATTGAACTGGTGAATTTTGATATATACAACTTTTGGCACATTTAACTTGCACTAGGATTCATTATTGGTGGAATTTCAATAAGTCCAAGTGGCCCCACCTTTCATACTTCATGGTAAAGTTTCTCATCTATTTTTGGTCTTTTATTTTTTGGGATCTCTATACTTTTCTGTTTATGAATGTTTCTACCAACCACTAAGTATTTTGAAAAGAAAAAATATATTCTAAAAGAATTAACAAATTTTCCCAAAAACAAAGGTTATATTAATGGTGGGCCCCATGTTAGGGGTGTAACTTCAGCTGGTTGGGTAAGGTTGGGGGTCAACCCGAGCCCAACCTGACTTCAAGAGGGCCTAACTAACCTAAGGTGCCCAACCCAAAGTCCTCCAGACAAAACCCAACCCAATGTTACCCAAATACATGTGAGTATTCCCAATCTGACCTCACTGAGCCCAAATTTGCTCAATCCAAATTCTAATTGGGTTGGCATTTCTCAACCCAAACCCAACCAGAGGACCTCGACAACTCAACACAAACTTACCTAAAATTAGCTTGGGTCAATCGTATTCAAGGCCTACCCCCCACATCTTGACAAACAATGTATTAATGTCACTCAACTTGCTTGATCAGCTCCTATCACATGCGCCTTGGTCAAATAATCGCCTAGGTTGAGACAAATCTAAAATCGGAGTCCAAATGACTAAGATATGACCTGTGAAAGTTATGATAAAAATAAATAATAAAAAAATGGACCTGCAAGTGGGTCCAGTCAAATTTTGAATTTCTACTTGAGTTTTTTATTAGTCTTGAACTAGAATTCAGCCTGCTTCTGATCTTAGGCTTGACTTCGATTCAACAAGTAGTGGGTCATGAGCCCAAGTAATCCTGGATGGGTTGATGCTTTGCTTGGTCTCGGGCTTGAATCCAGTCTTCTTCTGAACTCTGGCTTGATTTCTATTCATCAAGCAATGGGTCATGAGCCCAAGCAATCCTGGATCGGCTGATGCGGGCTTGGACTCAAGGTAGGCCCATGTATTAGGCTTGGATTTATGCTTGGGCCAGATATCCTTGTACTTAACTTGGGCTAGAAGGTTTTCTTTTCCAAAAATAATGATGATGATTGGTGGATTATATTTCCAAAAGAAATAATAATGATGACTTGAGAAATGATGCTTCTCCTTCCTTTCACCTTCTCTTCTTCTTACCAAGGTCTATTACAACAACAACAGCTGCCAGATCGAATGAGTAATTGCTTTCTCCTTGCAGCGACTTTCACCACAAGATGGAGCTTCAACCATGCTTCCACACCACGCGGTGAAGACAAAATGAGAAAGAGATGGACAACAAGATGGACGGAGGAAGCTCATGCCTCTGATGAAGTTAAGGCTACCATGTGTGTGTTTGTGCGTCGGTGTTTTAAATAACGAATAGCATGTAGCGTAGCGCTCACCCCTCTGAAGCTTGAGGCGTAAGCTACATAGCATGTAGTGTAAGCTACACGCTACTAGATTTTTATTCAAGGTTGTGCTTGGTTACACCAATTTCATGATATTTTGCACCAAATTATACTAATTAATAATGAAATTTAACAAAATTGCATGATATTTGGTGCAACCAAATGCTACCTGAAGTAATAGGAAAAGACAATGATTAAGCATAAAGATAAAGAAGAGCAACGAAACTAATTTAATATTGTTACTTATATTATTTTACTAAAGCATTGAAAAGAATATCTAATTGTTACTGAAAATAGAAAAATGCAACAAATCATTGAAAACATTAATTGATCTTAGTGTTATAGTGAAAAATAACTTTTAATGTAGGCTACATAACATGTAGCATATAGTCTATGTAGCATCAGCATGTAGCGTGTGTAAATTATCATGTAGCAGAGACTACACGAGAGTCACAGTTTAACCTATTTTCATGAGCTATGTAATGTTAAGGCTAAGCTACGCTACACGGCATAACTATATATATATATCCGATAAATAGAATGATGGATGAAGTTGGAGAGAGTAATGTATTGCAGATTGTCACTGATGAGGCATTGATGTAAGGGCATGTGATGACTTAACTCTAAATGCACGCATAATCAGATTGAAGAGATTCAAGCAATAAAATTAATTAACTACTTTCAATCAAAGGGATTAAGCAAACCTCAACAATGAGATGTGATCAATCCGTTAGGATCATACCCTTAGCATAAAATCACATAAACAATAAAAGGGAGGACCTAGGGATATGAAGATATCTCCAAATCTAGCATAAACCAGTCCACATTCACATTTGAATCAGATTCTCATGACTAGTTATCCCTCTTCTACCGTTCATATCAAAGGGGGGGGAGAATGAAAGAGATGAAAAGAAAAAGATGGGTTTAAGACGAAAGGAACACAGATTCTCCCAACAAAGTAGATGAACCTTACCTTCTCGTGCACCTAGAAGATCTAAAAGAAGAAAACAGGAAATCTGGGGTGGAATCCTCAACACCCAAGGGCCAATCCTGAAACGAATCCTCAACACCCAAAGGTCAATCCTGAAACCATAGTCTCTTTGATAAAGAGGAAGATAACACGCGTTTTTTTCATCCATTCACTAATTAAAAATAGGGTTTCTCACAGGGTATATATAAGCCACGAAATAATAAAGTGTACTAAAGTGCCTAAAACAAGAAAAAGAACAGAAAAACACCTAAAACTAAACCACAGCACTAAAGTGCCTAAAAACAAGAAAAATAACCAAAAAAGGCTCCATGGTCCAGCGGCCCTGCTACTCGCGTACTTGTAGTGCATTAGAAAATGGGTCTGATGGCCCCGGCGTCCATCCACATCAACTCCTCTGCTCCAATACTCTATCGGCAACACCTCCTCCTCTGGTACACCCTAAAGGGTGCACCACTAATGTCCTCATCAGGCATCATACAAGACTGCAGGAAAGTTGCTTATAGAGGAGAGGCCTCATCTGTTTCGCCTTATGTAGCCGGCTACATTGATCTCATCCTCGAGGATATGAGAAAGAAGAGTATCGAAATTGGTTAAGAAAGCAAGGTTGATTACAATGTACATTTACAATCACAATTTGATAATTGCCCTCACGAAGAAGTTCACAGGTGGACGGGAGTTGTTGAGGCTAGGGGTGACTAGATTTGTCACAAATTTTATAGGCATGAAGAGTTTATATAATCATAAAGGGGCACTTAGCAAGATAAGTACATCTTCTCAATGGCTAAACTCTAATTATGGAAAGAAAAAGAGTGGCACACTTGTGGAAATGTGTGCAATTATAACAGAACAAATATTGGAATAAAGTCCTAGAGATTATGAAAGCAATAGAACCCTTGATTAAGGTTCTTGGATATATGGAAAGTGATGATAGACCAACGATGGGCTTTCTTTATGAAGTCATAGATAGAACAAAGTTGTTTATTCGATGTGATTGTAAATTTTAAAAGGATTACTAGAACTTAATAGATAAATGTTTGAATGAATAGCTTCACCAAGATTTCCATGCAGCAAGTAAAAAAAAAGTTATAGTTATTTAACTGTTCCTTAATTCATACTTATAATTATATCCTTCAAAAACAAATTCATACTTATAATTATGACCTATAAGTTACTTTTGTCATACATATAATGTGAGACATTGATATGCTCCCTCCTTTAATGGTTATAGGCTACTTCTTAAACCCTAGATTCCAATACATGCCTACATTTGAAGAGGATAACCAAGTTAATATCGGCTTGAAAAATGTTATTGAGGTTGGAGCCAGACATCAATCGGCAAGTTGGTGTCATTAATAAAGTTAACCACTATTTAAATTAGATTTTCTATTTTAAAATTTATTATGTGTCATATATATAGACTTGTAGTACTTGTTCTTTCATAGGTAGAAACGTATGCACTGTCAATGGGTAGTTGTGGAGATCCACTTGCACAAGCTGTTATACAAAGAACCAATCCAAGCATAACAAATAGCACGTAATATTTAGGATAAGCTATGATGCAGGATGCCCTAATTATGATGCATGCTCATGAACACAATTAAATCAGCGGAAAATAAAAGACAATAATAATCTAAAATTCAGAGATAATCATCATAAATTAAGAAGATCATAAGAGACAAGCAATGGAGCGGGCCATTCATCACAACCACGAAGTATGAAATTCAATTATTGCTATAGTTGGATCCGACGAGGGATGGAACCTTCCCGATCTTGCATGGTCATAACCCAATCAATCAATGGGGATCGCTAGTCCAAGGAATCAAAGAGTTTCTCGGATTAGGGATTTGAAAACTTGAGAATTTAGGATTTTGATTCGATTCTCAAATTTAGGATTTCAAAGATTGGGGATAATGGAGATAGAGAGAGAGAAGGAAGAAGATCTTACCTTAGAGGAATATTGGAGGGGCACAAGAAGAAAATAGAAGAAGAAGATTAGAGAAGAAGATGAAGTTTCATGAGAGAGAGAAGAGGGAGGCAACCAAAAGAAGCTTTCATTCAATAATAATCAATTGATCTCGTTTTTAGGGCTTAGCCTACTTAAATAAGCAATAAGAAAACATAAAAGTACCAAAATACCCCTAAAAATTAAGTAAAAAACAAGTTAAAAAAAAAAACAGTTCGCACGGTGGTCGAGCACCCGGTGACCAATTTGGTCGGGCACCCGACGAGGATAAAAAACGTCCAGCAAGCAAATCTTCAAAATCGGAGAATTTCGGGCGCCGGATGACCTTCAGTCGGGTCTTCTTCCATCCTACACACGTGTCTTCTATGTGCCAAATCACGTGCAATCACGTGCGTAGGGTCTTCAATGCTCCTCAATTACCGCCTAACCACAAGGAAGAGGCTTGTGGTGTGCGCCTTCTTCGCTGGTAGATTAAAATATTCTTGTGTCCTCATCAATTCCCTCAGGTGAGAAAAACTCGACTCTAATGAGTTAAAACTCTTGTGGCGCTCCAGTAAATCTGGATCGACGGTCTGCAATTCCACTTCAGTCAATCATGTAGATTCTAACGGTGCTCTATTCTTCCACTTGACAAGGTATCTTTGGAAACCCCCGTCTCTCGTAGAAACTATCACTTCATCCAAGATTTCCTCAATTTCTTCTTTATGGACAATTGGTGGAGGAAGGGGTGGAAGGGGTTGTGAAGCAAAATCAGAAAAGGGTCATGAGAGAGATGATGGATCAACGATGGGTTGTGGGAACGTACTAGAACTTCCACATTAAAAGTTGGGTTAACGCCCATTTCAGGTGGGAGGTCAATCCGATACGCATTGGACCCAACCTTTTGCAATATCTTGAATGGTCCAACACTACGCGCCTCTAACTTCTTAGCGGAACCTTGTGAGAACCGCTCAAGCCTTATTCTCACCATCAGTGTTCGCAGTATCGGTATCGCGTTACGTTTCGCACCCTTGGGATACAGATACATATCACGTATCGGTGGGAAATATTGGTTGTATCGCGGAATGTATCGCACTTTTTGGGAAACATGAGAAAACATTAGAAAATTGATTAAATTTTTCAATGAAACTTCAGGGATTGTTAAAATGGACCTCAATACACACATTTAAATCATAATATGTAAAAAAAAGTCCACATAAAGGAGTTCCTTTGTAAAAGGATCCTAAGCTAGGTGCTATCTGACTGAACTGATGCAACCATTGTATAAATTGATTCCATAACATATACAAATGTTACAAGACATTAATGTAAACACAATCAATGCATTGACAAAGTCAAATAAGCAAGAGAGCTGAGAAATATACCTATGGATGTAACTGATTGCTGCTTAGACCCACATAGAGTTGCGCGGTGGCTCGTAATCATCGTCTCCATCTCGACGGGGTTGGGAAAAGAATTGCTGCTCCACAAAACGACAGTATTGTGCCCATGTCTTAGTAGAATGGTACCAGCTATGATACTCCGACATAACGCTGGTACTCATCCTCTCCAAACTGAACCAATACGCCCATCCGTAGGTACTGTGTAATCGTAACAGTCTGTGACTGATATGGAGCTGGGATGGGCATAAATGGTGCTCCAGAATATCCATATTGTTCGCCATATGTGTATTGTGGCCCATGACCCTACCCATATGCAGAAGCGAACTCCTGACCGTAGTCGAAAAATGATGTGCCGTAGCTGCTGGAGTCGCTCACCGCATATCCACCAGGTCTGTATCCATACTGTGGCATGGAAGTCGAGCTCCCCTCCCCTATCTGTGATCCATATCCATACTTCACAGTGGGGGAATAATGTTGCATACACCTCGTGCACCGCCTTCTTTAATGAGTTGTCTTGGTAGAGCTTGCGGGTGTAGTGGTACTTTAGATTCAGAAAGTAGGCTAAATGGCAACAACATACATATATTTACAGATTTAATCAATATAATGGTACATAAATATGTATAAGTGAATGATTCAAGTACGTACCAGTCTTAGGAAGTGGATGTGAAAGAGTCTTTTCTCAACGATCATTGATTATTTTATGCACTCATTGACACGACTTAGGATTTCTAACCTAGATGGCATCTTTCATAAATTGTATGGATGCATACAATGATCCCATTGATGGAGTCACCTCATTGTCGACCATCCTCAACACGCTATATACAGGCTCGATAATGGCCAACACACCGCGCACACGTTCCCAAAATGAATGACTCAACACAAGCTCCTCATACCTCCAAGTCACTTTCTTGAAACGCTTTTTCCAATCATCATACTCCTTCGAGGAGAAAAGCTCCCGTAGCCCCGCTTGTGTTTCAAAATGCCCTTCAAGGCGATGTAATACCCCTAAAAATTTAATAAAAAACAAGTTAAAAAAAAAAAAAAAAATAGTTCGCGCGGTGGTCGAGCGCCCGGTGACCAATTTGGTCGGGCGCCCGATGAGGACCAAAAACGTCCAACAAGCAAATCTTCAAAATCGGAGAATTTCGGGCGCCCGGTGACCAGTTAGTCGGGCGCCCGATGACCATCAATCGGGTCTTCTTCCATCCTACACACGTGTCTTCTATGTGCCAAATTACGTGCAATCACATGCGTAGGGTCTTCAATGCTCCTCAATTATCGCCTAACCACAAGGAAGAAGCTTGTGGTGTGCGCCTTCTTCGCTGGTAGACTTTAAATGTTCTTGTGTCCTCATCAAGCTAGGTGTAAATTTCCGAACAAACATATACGTCTTTACCAATTTAATAAAGTGATTTATTGATTTGTTATTTATGCAACTTAATGGTGGCTCAATTATGAAAAAATTGCATCTAAGCTGCAGAATATTGCAATCAAAATTTTGAGTCAAACAACATCATTATGCCAATTGTGAGAGAAATTGAAACACTTTTTCCCGCATCCATATAAAGCAACAAAATCAATTCAAGCAAATAAAGGTAGAGATAAACGTACTATTCACTACAACGTAAGGCTACAGTTAAAAAATATGAAGAAATCAAGAGGGCAGGTTGATAACCAATCGCAGTATTATCCAATAAATATGGACTATCTTTTTGCCAAAAATGACCCTCTTCTTTATGGCTTGAACAAAGAGAAAAAGAAAGCAACGAAAGTGAGGAGCTTGAATTCCCGGATCTCATTGCATAAATAACTTGGCCTTCAAGTTTTCTAAAGCCGATTATTGAAGATGTTGATGAAGAACATAATTGTATTAGCAGTTTGAATAAGGCTAATAAGGCTAACAACAATAATAGTGAAAGAGGTGGTCTTGATGGAGATAGTGATGATCATGACAGTAGTGCTTGCGGACATGTAAACGTTGGTGGTGCCAGTGAGACTGGCATCGGAGTGCCTAGCAACTATCATTATCCACATAACACTGCACCTAATCCAAGTCACTCCAGTTGAGACGCATGAAAAGAGCATAGCTACAAGCTATGAACATGATTCTGTGGCACCTAGTTAGACTCCGGGAGATTATGGTGATGGTGGGAGTGGGAGTGGTAGTGGTAGTGGTCAAAGGACACATGCCTATTATGATGATGATTATGACAACGACTATTAGGACATCATGGAGCCTACACGTATGCCTACCTAACAAATCCTATAATCTCCATGGCCAAACTCAGCGGAGCCATGATTATATGGTCGATGCGGGGATTATTCACAATAACTACCACCAGAGCCACCAATTAGTCATGAGACATATGCCTACATACTAAGCTACCATCCTCAATATTGTTAGTATAGATATGAACGACGCAACAACACAAACAATGATGACGATGTTGAGCAGGCTCTACAATCCTTTCAATATTGACAAGGTAAAACACTTAGACATAATCTTCAACATTTTACTAGAGATATAAATTAAATATTTAATGTGTTTTACAACAGCATCATACCCATACGTGTTTTACACTTTTACTATTATGATTTGAATCATTTCATAATCCGATAGATAATTGTATGAGCAATATATGATATCAATTTATGACACATACAACAATTTATACCCAAAAAAATCAACATATAGCATTCTTACCAAAGAATAGTCTGATACACTATTGAATACATAGTTAAAAAAAAAAAAAAAAAGATACTTGGATATCTCATTTTTTTCCTATTTTTCTAATCTTTTCCCCTTTTTTGGCTAAAAAAATTGTCTGATATAGGCCAATACAGGCTTGATACCAACACATGACGCTATATCATATTATTTTTTGTCCAAGTCGATATGCCCGCCGATACCGATATTTAGAACCATGGGCATAGTATTTGGGTAGCGCAAAGCAGTGTTTGAAATATCAATATCGCGTTACGTATCGCACCCTTGGGATAACAGATACGTATCGGTTATCGCACGAGATATATCATTTGTATCGGGTAATTTATCGCACTTTTTGTGAAACATGGGGAAACATTGGGAAATGGTTGAATTTTTCAATGAAACTACAGGGATTGTTAAAAAAGACCTTAATACATACTTTTAAATCATTACATCTCAAAGAAGAAGTGCACATAATAGGTTTCCTTTGTATAGGGACCTAAGCTATGCATTCTCTGATTAAACTAATGCAACTATATTCAAATTGAATGCATAACATTTAGAGTATGGGATGATCGTTTCATCAAACACTCCTAAATACTTCAAAATTAGTCTCAATTGACAACTGGTTGAAGGGAAATTTTGAAAAAACTTAATATTTTAAATAATTTTTAATTAAAAAAATGATTTTCATTTTTCAAAAATTGACAAGGACTTAACAAATCAGTAGATCAGCCCTCATACATGCTTGATTTCATGTTTGGAGCACAACATTGCAAGCAATTTAGGAGAAATTGGGAAAATTTTGAATTTTTCCCAAATCGGACAACCTACACTCAAATTAGAGTGTATGTGATGATCATTTCATCAAATACTCCTAAATACTTCGAAATTAGTCTCAATTGACAGCTGGTTGAAGGAAAGTTTCGAAAAAAAAAAAACATGGAGAACATGAAGAGCCAGTGGATATAGAAAACAAAGCTCCAACTCCATGATTTTTCATACAAAATACAAAGAACCAATGGATTTGTAACCATTGAAAATACTCACCCGATCGAACATGTGGGATACATCAACACTACATGTGCATTTCGTATCTCACAATTGGGATACAAGATATATCGTGGGATATATCAGCCGATATCGTCAATATTTAAAACATTAGCGCAATGTACAAAAACATGATTTTGACATACAATCCAAATGGAGCAGTTAGACTATTGGGGGTGCACACCATAGATATGAATATCGGTTCGTATAGGCCGATACGGTCGTATTGTATCCGTATCAGCACGAGACTATATATGATACAAGGTCGTATCGGCCCGAAATGATACAGGCCGATGCGCCCATTAAAACCCCAATTTTGAATTTTTTTTTTTCAAAAATTTACTCACATGTCCTCTTCTTCTTGTCATTTAAACCATGAAAGAATCTTAAAAAGTCATTTTAGTCTAGATCTAGACCTATTTTGGGATCAAAACAAATTATTTGAATGGGATTAGACAAATCGAAGTGAAGTGGACCATTATGGGAAAAATCCAAAAGAAGGGTAAACCTTCACTTTCTTTTTTATATTTTCATCTTCTTTTTATTGTATTTCCAATGTAATAGGCCATTGTTTACCAAATCATGTTAAAGTTATGTTCAATTAGGGCCCATTTAGTTGACCTTCAATAAGTCAAATCGATAGACAACATTCTCATCAAAGAATGGTCTGATGCACCATTGAATACATGGTCAAAACACACACACACACAAAAATAGATTCTTGGATATCTCATTTTTTCCTATTTCTCTAATTTTTTCATATTTTTTTCCTTCAAAAAAGTTCTAACCGATATGAGCCGATACGGCCCCGATACCGATACGCAACGCCGTATCGTATCATTTTTTTGTCAGGCCAATACGCCGACCGATACCAACATTCAGAATCAGGGTGCACACTGATGTTTCCACAATTCAAACTAACACTGCAATCATCAGTCAATAGTCACTGTTTCAATTGTTGTCGTTTCAAGGTAGGAGTGGCACTGTGCTCCTATGATTGGGGGTTAGGACCCTTGGCTGAGGTTGCCTCGGAGGGTTTTGGCAAGGATTGTAGGGGAGCTATGGTTAGAGATAGTTG
The DNA here is from genome assembly GCA_003013855.2 of Liriodendron chinense. Lineage (NCBI taxonomy): Eukaryota > Viridiplantae > Streptophyta > Magnoliopsida > Magnoliales > Magnoliaceae > Liriodendron > Liriodendron chinense. The sequence continues at coordinate 306,702 of ML058361.1, read as the reverse complement.
TAGCAGCAATACTGCTCACCCCCCTTCAAGGGCCAAGAAAAGGAAAACACAATCATTTCTCTTTTTATTTACTCTACCATGGAATTCTCAAATCAAATAGGCCCAAAAGAAGAGAAGCTTATAACTTGAGGAGTTGAGTCCCAAATGAGGGGGACTCCCTTTATATGGTCCTAGGAACTCCAAACTCTCTACATCAATGGCTAGGAAGGTGCCATGTGGCATTCATCCAACAGTTAAAGAATACTCTAGAAACTTTATAGACTCTTCCACACTCTTTTAGCCACGAAACTCAAACCTTCCAGAGATCTCTACAGATTTTGATGCAGGACAGCCCTAAATATGATGCATGCTCATGATCACAATTATCCAGCAGAAGTAAAAGCAATAATAATAATGAAATCTAGCATTAATCATCATAAACTAAGAAAACCAGAAAGAAAACATGCAACGGGACGGCCCATCATCACAACAATGGAGTATGGGATTCAATTAGTGCCTAGGTTGGATCCGGCGAGGGATGGAACCTCCCGATCTTGCATGGCGTTACCCAATCGATCAATGATGATCACTAGTCCGAAGAACCAGGAGGTTTCTCGGATTAGGGATTTGAGAATTTTGGGGTTTAGGGTTTGGATCGATTCTCAAGGTTTAGATCGTGGGGAATAGCAAAACAGAAGTTTAGAAGGATAACAATAGGAGATAAAATACCTGGAAGAATTTGGAGGGGCACCAGAAGAAATCAGAAGAAGAAGATCAAGGAGAGAAGAAGCACCATGAGAGAGAGAGAGAGGAGAGAAGCCACCAAAGAGGTTTGTCTTTTCATTAATAATCAACTAATCACGTTATTAGGGCTTAGCCCACTTAAATAAGCAAGAAGAAAATATAAAAGTACCAAAATACCCCTAAAACATTGGTAAAAGCAACTAAAAAAAAAAAGTTCGTACGTTGGTGGGGCGCCCCGTGACCAATTTGGCCAGGCGCCCGGCTAAGACAAAAACTGTCCAGCAATGGAAACTGAAAATCTGTTGAATTTCGGGCGCCCGGTGCCAAATTTGTTCGGGCGCCCGACCACCTTCAGAAAAGCATTTTCTATACTTTCAGTCGGGTCTTCTTTCATCCTACACACATGTCTTCTATGTGCCAAATCACGTGCGTAGGGTCTTCAATGCTCCTCAATCATCGCCTAACCACAAGGATGGTACTTGTGGGTGGCGCTTTCTTCGTTGGTACACTTGAAATGATCTTGTGTCCTCATCAACTCCCCTCGGGCGAGAAAAACTCGACTCCGACGAGTTAAAACTCTTGTGGCGCTCTAGTAAGTCTGGATCAACACGCTGCACTTCCGCTTCAGTCAACCACGTAAATTCAGAAGGTAGTTTGTTCCTCCATTTGACAAGATACCTCTGGAAACCTCCATCTCGCATGGAAACTATCTCATCATCCAAGATCTCTTCAATTTATTCTTTATGGACAATAGGTGGAGGGAGGGGTGGAAGGGGTTGTGAAGCAAAATCAGAATAGGGCCATGAATGAAATGATGGATCAATGGTCGGGTCAGGGGAACGGACTAGATCTTCTACATTAAAAGTCGGGTTAATGCCCATTTCAGATGTAAGGTCAATCCGATATGCATTGGACCCAATTTTCTGCACTATCTTGAATGGTCCAGCACTACGTGCTTGTAATTTCTTAGCGGAACCCTGTGAGAACTGCTCTGGCCTTACCCTCACCATTACATAGTCTCCTTCTTGAAAATCTTGCAGTCTACGATGAGAATCAACTGAAATTTTATAATTATCATTACTCTTACTTATCCGCTGTCTAATATGCGTTTGCAATTCATGGATATGTCGTGCAAATGCATCGGCTGATTCAGAAGCCCTTTGGGTGACAGACATGGGTAAAAGATCTATTGGCATTCTAAGTTTATACCCACTGACAACTTCAAATGGACTCCATCCCTGTAGATCGATTTACTGACCTATTATAAGCAAATTCAGCAGTTGGTAAAATTAGGTCCCAAGTCTTAACATGTTCACCCACTAAACAATGTAGAAGATTTCCAAGACTACGGTTTACCACTTCAGTTTGACCGTCTGTTTGTGGGTGGTAAGCAGTAGAGAATTGCAAACGAGTTCCCCTAATGTGCCACAGTGTCTTCCAAAAATAGCTAGTAAATCGAACATCACGATCAGACACTATGGTTTTAGGTAATCCATGGAGACGCACCACACCATCAAAAAAGATACGAGCGACATGATACGCATCCGACGTTTTCGAACATGGGAGAAAATGAGCCATTTTAGAAAAACGATCCACCACGACAAAAATGGAATCGTGCTTCTTGATTGTCTTGGGAAGCCCAAGCACGAAGTCCATACTAATGTCCTGGCACGGAGCATGTGGCACTAGCAATGGCGTATACAGCCCGGTATTTTGCTTTTTCTGCTTTGCCAGTTGACATGTACGACACTGCCCTAAAACTTTGGCTACGTCTCGCTTGAGACTTGGCCAATAGAAACGATCTTCCACAAGGGCAATGGTCTTGTCACGACCAAAATGGCCAGCTATCCCTCCTGAATGAAGCTCCCAGATGAGGAATTCACAAAGGGACATGCGGGGAATACAAAGTCTGTCTCCTTTGAAAATGAAGCCATCTTTAAGAACATATTCGCCTATAATACGCTGGTCACTAGAGAGCGACGCGTAAGTACCCTCAAAATCCGGACGTGGGGTATTCATCTTTCAGTTGCTCAAACCCGACTACCTCTACACTCAAGGAGTTGAGCAACGCCACTCTTCTACTAAGGGCATCCGCTGGTTTGTGTTCAACCCCGACTTTGTGTTTCAAAACAAACGAGTATTCCTGAAGAAACGCTACCCACTTGGCATGCCTTGGGTTGAGTTTCTTCTGAGAATGCAAATATCTCAAAGCCTTATGGTCAGAAAACAAGACGAATTCTTGTGGTAGGAGATAGTGACGCCAATGTCTCAGGGATTGCACTACCGCATAGAACTCTTTGTCATAAGTGGAGTATTTCTGTTTTGCCTCATTCAATTTCTCACTAAAATAGGCTACAGGATGGCCCTCTTGGCTCAACACTCCACCTATACCAACACCAGACGCATCACATGCCACCTCAAAGACTTTAGAGAAGTCAGATAGACGTATGACAAGAGCTTCTACCATTTTGCCCTTAATCTCCTTAAAAGCCTTGACTGCGGCTTTAGACCACACGAACTCTCCCTTTTTCATGCATTCTGTAATGGGAGCCATGATCGTGCTAAAACTCCTAATGAACCGACGATAGAAAGTTGCTAGGCCGTGAAAGCTTCGCACTTCATGAATGTTCCTCGGTTCTGGCCATTCAACTATGGCCCTGACCTTTTCAGGGTCTACACGCATCCCTTCAGATGACACTATAAATCCTAAGAACACAACTTGGCTAGACATGAATGCACATTAGATTAGCGTACAACTTCTCCTTCCTAAGGACGTTACAGACCGCCTTTAAATGTTCAAGGTGTGATTCCTTAGTGGTACTATAAATAAGAATGTCATCAAAGTACACCACTAGGAACTTTTCCATGAACGGCCTCAAAGCTTGTGTCATCACCCGCATGAACGTACTAGGTGCATTAGTCAAGCCGAAGGGCATAACCAACCACTCATACAACCCATCTTTTGTTTTAAACGCAGTTTTCCACTCATCCCCTGGGCGTATACGGATTTAGTGATATCCACTCTTGAGGTCTATCTTAGAGAATATAGTGGACCTCGCCATCATGTCAAGCATATCATCAAGTCTAGGTATGGGAAACCTATACTTGACAGTAATTTTGTTTATGGCACGGCTGTCCACACACATGCGCCACGTGCCATCTTTCTTTGGCGTCAACAATGCAGGCACGGCACACGGGCTCATACTCTTGGATGAAACCCTTTTGCAGAAGCTCATCAACTTGTCCCTTCAATTCTGCATGTTCTGTAGGGTTCATCCTGTAGTGAGGAAGGTTCGGTAGAGTAGACCCTGGGACAAGATCAATGGCATGCTGTATGTCCCTCATAGGTGGCAACTCATTCGGTAAGTCTTCAGGAAATACATCACTGTATTCCTTCAGGACCGAAGTCACCTCACGGGGTAACTCTAATGGAACCTCAAGTGTAATCTCTCTAGCCACAAGAGCATACACCATAGAATCCTCCTTAGTCTCCTTTTCAAACTCTCTTGCATTGATTATATGTAGAGACTTAGGCTTGGATTTTCCCACTCCTTTAGGCTCACTTGCCTTCTCATCCTTTTTCTTCCCTAGTGTGCTCTCAGGTGGCATAGGGTTAAGTTTGATCTTTTTACCATTATGCATGAAGGTACACACATTGGAACGGCCAAAGATCGTGACATCATTATCGAATAACCACGGTCTACCTAGGATAACATGTCCCACATCCATAGGTAAGACATCACACCACAGGGACTCCTTGTACGATCCAAACTCGATGGGGACTAGACATTGATGGGTGACAGGTAGGGATGTCTTGTCAACCCAAGAGACTTTATATGGGTCTGGATGAGGTGTGGGTTTCAGTTTCAATCGCTCTAAGGTGTTAGTGGAAATCACATTCTGACAACTTCCACTGTCCACTATCACCTTACAATTCTTTTCACCACACTTGGCAATAGTGTATAAGATAGTGCTTCGACGCCAGTCAGCACTACTCCTAGACTGAGCTAGCACACGCCTGACTACTGCAAGCGTTGCTTCCCCATCTAACTCTTCATCATCAGTAAGTCCTCCTTCAGGGTGATACTCTTCAACTTCATAATCACCCTGGTCATCTCCACTCTCGTGGGACTCGCCTATAACTAAGGCTTTCCCACGGCTCTTTGTAGGACACTGATTAGATATGTGGCCCAGATTGCCACACTCGTAGCATCTCACTTGGCTACTTCCACTAGGACCTGCACCAAGAACCCCTTTGCCCTTGTCCTCCCTAGGCCTAGGCGGAATGGTCGCCTGTGCCCTAGGTTGACTGCCAACATTAGGTCTAGTCCCCTAGGAACTAGATCTTGCACTGGAGTCTCGGGACTCAAAACGACAGACAACAGGAGTCTTTAGATACTGCTCTAACTCCTGCACGACTTGATATGCTTCATCCAAGTTCGTTAAGGGCCGAGTCATAAGCTCGCGCTGAAGATCCGCACGAAGGCCCATCTTAAAACGCGAGAGCGTTACTAGAGGGTCTTCTTGGATATCACATCGCATCACATATTCTTCAAACTTAGCGATGTAATCAGCGGCAGACATTGACCCTTGGTGCAAGGATTGCCATTGGTTAAGGAGCTTCTGACGGTATGAGAGGGGAAGGTACTTCTCCTTCAACTTCTCTTTCATCTCATACCAATGTGTGATAGGGGCTCTACCAACTCTTTCTATCCTACGCTCGGTGTTGGTCCAAAAGAGCTTGGCTTGACCCACAAGCTTCATCTTAGCAAACCGCATTTGACGGTTTTCTGACATGCCATACCACTCAAAATAGTGGTCCATGTCAGCAACCCAGTCAAGGAATGCCTTGGGGTCCAAACGCCCATCAAAACTCGAGGCCTCGACTCTAACATTCTTCATCGCACGCTCATCTGGATCATATCGATCTTGATGATCATATGTGGCTCGTGCCTCTCGCACAACACCACGACCGTTACCACGATCTCCATCTTCACCACCTCCACGTGTGGCAGCGCGTTCCTCTATGATTCCTCCCACTTGAGTGTGCGCATCATCCCCAACAGCGGGGTTTTCCCTTTGGGACGCCTCTAGTTGCTCAACCTTGGTCCTAGTAGTGGTGATCTGGTCCTCAAGGCGGGCAAAATCACGCTTGTGACTTGCCTCTAGGGCGGTTATCTTTTGGATCAATTGAGCAAGTTGCTCAGATAACTGCTCGTTACTCGTGGTAGGTTGGAGTCCAAAACCTCTACCTCTCCTAGTGGGCATACAAACAAGACTTGAACCAAGACTCTACCCAACTAGACACTAGATGTTTTGACTCACAAGATGAATGCAATGAATGCAAAACTAATATGGACTGACACAATTAAACTAAAACAGAAAACGACTCAAATCTGGAAATTTTCCAAATTAGGAAACTTCCTAAAATTGGAAAGTTTCTAAAATCGGAAACTTTCTAAATCTGGAACTTTCCTAAAACAAACCTAAAAATCAAAACCCTAATTTGATAACTCGATCTAGACACAAACCATGCAAGCCTATTCTCTAATACCAAATTTGATGCAGGACAGCCCTAAATATGATGCATGCTCATGATCACAATTATCCAGCAGAAGTAAAAGCAATAATAATAATGAAATCTAGCATTAATCATCATAAACTAAGAAAACCAGAAAGAAAACATGCAACGGGACGGCTCATCATCACAACCATGGCGTATGGGATTCAATTAGTGCCTAGGTTGGATCCGGCGAGGGATGGAACCTCCCGATCTTGCATGGCGTTACCCAATCGATCAATGATGATCACTAGTCCGAAGAACCAGGAGGTTTCTCGGATTAGGGATTTGAGAATTTTGGGGTTTAGGGTTTGGATCGATTCTCAAGGTTTAGATCGTGGGGAATAGCAAAACAGAAGTTTAGAAGGATAACAATAGGAGATAAAATACCTGGAAGAATTTAGAGGGGCACCAGAAGAAATCAGAAGAAGAAGATCAATGAGAGAGAAGAAGCACCATGAGAGAGAGAGAGAGAAGAGAGAAGCCATCAAAGAGGTTTGTCTTTTCATTAATAATCAACTAATCACGTTATTAAGGCTTAGCCCACTTAAATAAGCAAGAAGAAAACATAAAAGTACCAAAAGACCCCTAAAACATTGATAAAAAACAACTAAAAAAAAAAAAAGTTCGTACGTTGGTGGGGCGCCCCGTGACCAATTTGACCGGGCGCCCGACTAAGACAAACTGTCCAGCAATGGAAACTGAAAATCTGTTGAATTTCGGGCGCCCGGTGCCAAATTTGGCCGGGCGCCCTACCACCTTCAGAAAAGCATTTTCTATACTTTCAGGCGGGTCTTCTTTCATCCTACACACGTGTCTTCTATGTGCCAAATCACGTGCGTAGGGTCTTCAATGCTCCTCAATCATCGCCTAACCACAAGGATGGTACTTGTGGGTGGCGCTTTCTTCATTGGTACACTTGAAATGGTCTTGTGTCCTCATCAGAACTCTACCGTAGTCTAAACCATTCTAGAATTATCTACACTAGAATACAAGACTGGAATGGTCTAGATTTCTCTACACTCGACTATACGTACAAACCTATCATATGAACAGGTAGAGCCAAGTATGGCCAAGTCAAAATGGATCAACCTCCAAGCCCATGACACAGGGCTGTCTAGCATCACCTGGGTTATTCATGTTTATCATGTTTATAAAGATTGCATTTAAGGAAATTAGAAATCATGCCTTCTTCCCAAAAGCAGCAACCTTGCAATTTCAAGAGCCATGAAAAAGAGAAGCAACTGATTTCTGAAGTATGAAAGTACCAACCTTGCAGCCACTAGATTCTGTAAAAAATGCTGGGAACTCTTGGGTCTTATAAGCAACCACTGGAACACCTTGAGTTTCCTGCATCAGGCCAAAGAGATGTTTACATGACAGAAACTGTTGGATCTTGTATCTATTTTTTATTGAGCTCCATATCTAAAAGGACCCATTAGCTAGAGCAGAATGGGCTAGAGTTTAGAGAAATAAAAAAGGAAACAACAATAATTATAATAGAAAAATATAATAAAAGTATATAAATAACAAGGGAAACAGCTGACATGCCATTGCATTTGTGAGAAGCATGAAATTTTGCTATTTACTTTAGGCAAGGATATAAACAAAATAATCAGACATGCCAACATCAAGTATGAAGTACCCACATTGGATTTCAATTAAACGCAGTGAAAATTTATTCCAACATCAGATTGGGAATGAAGTCCCCAAGTAAAGAAATAACACCTCATTGAGAATTACAAGGACATCTCTTACTCTCTATAAATGATGAGAGGGTCCCCTAAAGTTAAATATAGGTCAATGTCAGGTGCATGATAGTATTAATAACCAATGATCGGGATTTTTCAGCCATTATCAGAGAAAAAACTTTCACGTCTAACATTGCCAAATAAAAGGCAGTCTTCTCCCATTTCTAGCTGCCAGGATTTGCATGAAACCTACATTTGCCATTTCTGTTTATTTATTTATTTTGGTTGAGCGCAGCACACAAGGCAAGAGGGAGACACATGCGGAAATACATGTGATTTTGTGTGTGTGCATGCCGTGCACTCCTATGGAGCATTGCATCTTTCTTTCAAAGTTAATGTGTGTGTGTGTGTGTGAATTAGTCACTAGACTAACCAACACAAGTTACCCTGGCCTCTCTCTCTCTCTCTCTCTCTCTCTCTCTCTCTCTCTCTCACACACACACACACACACACACACTTCCTCTTGCAGATTTCTTCTCCAATCAACTTCTACTTGGCATTAGAGCCTACGATAGTGGGTCCCACTGCTAACATCATTCGTACGTACAGATGACATCAACAGTGTATGGCCAGGTAGTCTTTTTGGAGCAGGAAAATATGGGATCTAGTAGATCTTGATTTTAGAGGAATAATGGTGATTTTTCTGCATTTTTTGGAGAAGTTTTTTTGTGGTGTTTTAGCAAAAATAGAGAAAAATCGGAAAAAGTTCAGATTTTGGTTTTCTTGCTATGTTGTTTTTTTAAAGGTTTTTCTGGCAGATTTTCCACATGGAGCAGGTGCGGTTTATCATGTACAATCATCAGAAACAAGAATCACAAAGTTTCGTCAAGATTCGGGTGTGCTATGACATGCTTCGTGAGAAGTGAGTATCATCAGTCCTTGTTTTTTAGGTTTTTTCACTGAAATTTCTCTATTCCTTCTTGTGCTGATGCTATGGGGCTATGAAATGCAATGTCAAATGACGTTGATGGTGATTGCGAAGTCGATGTTCTTGTTCTATGCTTAGAAGTATACTGCACACACAAAGTGGTCGACTTAATGCTTAAGTCAACTTGAAATGGGGAATTTTTACAAGTAGTGGATCTTTTCTTTTCAGTTCATCATCTCTTCTTTATCAGGCCCTTGTTGTTAGTTGTGAGTGTAATTCACTCACATGGTGTTGCACGTGTTGCACACGTCTCCAGATGCTATTGTGTGTGTATTCTCTCAAGTGTTGTGAGTGTAGTTCACTCATTTATTATGCAAGTTTCACATATTTGTGAGAGACATTGTGTTGCACGTGTTGCACACATGTCTCCACATGCTATTGTGTGTGTATTCTCTCAAGTGTTGTAAGTGTAGTTCACTCATTTATTGTGCAAGTTTCACATATTTGTGAGAGAATTTTGCATGTGGATGATGAGTTGGTGACTCGATGGTTGTCGAGTTTGGTTATGGCCTCCTACTTGAAGGGAAGATTCAACGAATGAAGAAAGTTCAAGCTACATTTTACAGACAACCACCAACTGAAGATCTAGTATCCTGCCATGTTATGTTTGAGGGGGAACAACGGTTCATGCTCATCATCATCATCATCTTCTTTGTATGTCTTCCAAGCTGGGCATGATCGATATCCATGCTCCAGCTTGAGGGGGTGTGGAAATACATGTAATTTTGTTTGTGTGTGTGTGTGTATGCCATGTACTCTTGTGGAGCATTGTATCTTTCTTTCAAAGTTAATATATATATGTGTGTGTTAGTCAATAGACTAACCAACAAAACATAAATTGCCCTAGACTCTCTCGCTCCCCCCACTCCCCACCCCTTTCCTTTTCTCTCTTATACTTCCTCTTACAGATTCTTCTATTACACAAACATTGGCGAAGCTAAAGAATGATGAGAGGTCATCCCTCACACCCAAGAAAGGAGACAAACAAAAAGCAAGGACAGAACCCGAAGGCTGAACATAACCAGCCATCAACAACAATAAATTAGGAAACATTTCAAATTAAGGAATTCCAAACCCATATGAGATGAGAGAAGGAAATCCCTCAAAACTTGGGAGATGGCATGGCCTAGGAGATAGCCCATAGACAAAATCATATATCTAACTTCTCGGATGAGACTTCTTTGCCTCCAAAAAAATTTCAACTACTCTATTACCAAATCTCCTCCGCCACAATGTAATTATTTTCTACAGTTAACAAAGTCCTCGCAATTATTTTATATAATCATTTTCTTTAGCATCTCCCAGGAGATGGCAGTCATTGCTGATACAAGAGTCCTTCACATAGTCATTTCTTCCATTGGGTCTAAAAACCATAAAATTTAGCAGGCATTTGGAGCAAGCAACTGCTGCTTGTACTCCCATAGAATTTTATGAAAATGAAATCATGCAAGATGTTAAGAATGTCAAACATCACCATATACACATCCAGGTTCTTAACATAACATACCAAGTACTCCAGGGTTCTAGGAATATCTAAAATTGACTTTACACCTGCAGAGATAACTGCCACTGGCGTCCTCCCAAGCTCAGTAAGATCGGAAGATATATCCATGGCTGCATAATACACCAAAAATCAAAAGCTAAAATCAGATGATATTGTGAGTCCAAACCATGGTTTAGAACAAAAAAACATTATAAATAAATAATGTGTATAACAGCCACAAAACAGTAATGGCCCCAAAGCATTACATTATGCAACATACAGTTGCACAAAGTGTGAAGAGAAGTGGCAACAAATTTGGGTGCGGGAGCAGAGAAGCATCTCTTTCAAAATGTAAACAAATATAAACAGGTAGGAAGCAGGAGCGAGTATGAGAGTCCGAAGTGGCAATTCAAAGCAGGGGTGGCACCTAGTCAGAAGGAACATGCAACTAAGAATTGCAACACCATAACAGGTGTATGCAACAGCCATTTTCCTAAATAATGGCTGTTATACAATGGAAACCATTACAATGTTTAACATTATGATGATTGATGTCCATAGCACCATACTTGGGCATTTTCCTTTCACTTAGTTTTTTAGTTTACACAGCTTGACAGCCATTACACAACATCCCTGCCCCAAGAAAATATAATGGTAACAAAAAAAAAAAATCCTGCTATTTACTCCCCACAACCCCTGTTTTTCAAAATCATCATATGTACCCCCTACTGCCTCTTAATAGGCATTTTCCATCCATAAGCTTAGATTCATTTTTCCAAAGATGCACTTTCTCATAAAAAGGCCAATCTTTATTCTCTTCCATAACAAAACGAATCTAGTAGAAAAACAGATTGGGTAATTTGATTACAATACTCCTCGTCAAACCCTCATTAGTTCCATTTCCATCCTGAAAAAGTTTCCTCAAACTTCTTGTCTTCTCCACTGGAATCAGAAAATCCCACTCTTATTTTTCCAGTGGAGATCAGACGGGTCAAAATCCTGTAAACTATAATCTGAAAATCCAGAAAGGTGGCATGACATCAGGGAAGAGTACAGCCCATGGTTCAGTTTGTACCAGTGGGGACCATAGTTAAGTCATCCAAACCGTTGATACGAACAGATACGTTACAGATGGCTGCTGAACCTGAAATCTACCAGATAGGAAAATCCTATCCTTCTAGTATGTCCAGCAAATAGATAATTAAGAAAGAAAACATAGCAACATCCCACATCAACTAGAAAAGGGGCTTAAGATGATTTTGGTGCATGGACCATTCACAATGGACCCATCATGTCATCAGCATGAACCACTCGACCATAGGAGTCACTTCCAATGGATGACTCAAAGGTATTCCACAATTCTATTGATGGGACAACACAAATCATATGATTAAAATATTGTTCTGCCGATGTGATTTTCGAACTCTGTTCCATACACAACGGGGATTGCCAGGTGCATGGTGCATGAGATGCCACTTGGATGAGCTCAATAAATTGTGGCAAACACGCACCTTACTCGGTGATCCATACAGATATGAAAATTCTTTTCCATTGACAAGACATTTGGGTTGTTTGAATTAGTGAATTCCACATGGTAATCATTACTGTTATCCATGGTCAGAATTCTCTAGCACAAGAAATAAGTTGACTGCTGTCTAAAGAATTTGAGGATTCCACTTGCTAATCAAACAAATGCCCCATTTTTGGAATCCTACTTTCTACAGTGACTTATCATTGGATAATCATTGTGTTATCAACCGATTCCTCATATGCCTTAAGACTGCCAGGTTCTTGGTCCCAATACTTCATTCTAGGGGGTGTTTGGTCATTCTCCCTCTCTCTTTTGAAAATGCCTGCCCTCTGATCATTCTTTCTAGAAAGTTAGGTGTCAGAACTAGATAACCCACATCATTAGCTAAAAGGAATTGCTTAGGCACAGTTTTACTATTCGATGTAACACAAACTTAGCAGAGTTTTTTCACGAATTCCTAGAAAAAGGATGGATCATGCTCACTGTTTTCTCCATGTCTGTGCACCCCTCCAATCCCCCCAGTAACAAACACAGGTATGCCAACCTGCAAGGATTTTGTGCTATTAAATATGCTGTGGAAACAGACAGTGTAGAAAATAAAATATATTAGTATGCTTGTATGCATATACATGCGGAAGGATCTGGTGGGGGACAAGTGGTGAACATATCAAAGAACATATGAACTACCATAGAAGCAAAAAACATGGTTGCAGACACAGTTGTCGCGCCATTTCCTCTGGTAGCAACCTGCAACCGAGAATAAATTGGCGAGTAAGTCTAGTCAGGAAAGTAAGCCATCATATAACAAGTAAAATAATGTTAGTCACAAAATGGGCTGCGCAGCATCTATCTCAAAATCCATTAACTTAGTACCACTCTGGAATATCATGGTCTACTTATACCAATATATCAAGGGTTGGCCTCGAACAATATTGCTTTTCAAGTTTTTACAGTGAAAAGATTTTTTTTTTGTGAAGGATTGCACTGAAAAGACTTAATATCACATGCCTCTTAAATGCAAAGATTGAATTTCGAGACTAGAACATTGTCATGATCATCATGAAAAACATAAGGAAGATTTTTTTTTTTTAATAGGTAATGATTTTATTAAAAAGAAGGCCGAAGCCAAAAGCAAACTACAACTCAGACCAAGAAAAAGGAAATGAGGGACTCTCACCAAAGACCTTTAAGGCCCGTTTGGCACTATGGATTTGATGAGATGTGATGAGTAATCACTTGCTTTCTCTATTTGGTGAAGCATATTTGATGAGAAGTGGATTTCATAGGAATCAATGAGAAATCAAAAGTGCATTTCCCAGCACTTATCCGATTCCTCCCAAAACGGTGGGATTTGATGAGAAATCCTACCCAACGTGGGACCCAAGGTGGATCCCTAACCGTGGCGTCCATAGTGTGACATGTGTCTTACATCCACGCCATCCATCCATTTTGAAAACTCATTCTAGAGCATGATCCAAAAAATTAAGTACATCCAAATCTTAGGTGGACCATAAAAACGTAAACAGTGATACTCGACCATTAAAAACTTCTCGTGGGCCACAAAAGTTTTGGATCAAGCTTATATTTGTGTGGTCTCTTCATCAATGTCTTTGTGACCTTTTCAACAGGTTGGATGGAAAATAAACATTCCAATGGCCCCCATGAAATTTTTAATGGTGGGGATTCAATCACTACTATTTCATGTGGTATGGTCCACCTAAGATTTGGATCTACTTCATTTTTGGGACCATGCCCTAAAATTTTCTTTCAAAATGCATGGACAATGTAAGATGTAAGGCACATACATCACAGTGGCCCCACTGTTGGGGATCCACCCAAACCGTGCCCATGTATCCCTAACTGTGGGACTCAACATGATGTATATTTCCCACATCCATGCCGTCCATCCGTTTTGAAAGCTCAATTTAGGGCACGATCCCAAAAATGAAGAAGATGCAGATCCCAAGTGGAACACACCACACTCTCCACTTTTTCCTATTTTATAGTCCACCTGAGATGTGGATTTGCATTATTTTTTAGATCCTGCCATAAAATGATCAGTAAAAATGGATGAACAGCATGGATTTAAAAATGGATGGATGGTGGGATCAAAATCCAAAGTATAGGTGGGCATACGATGGGATTAAAATCCACACCGTCCATTCCCTCTTGTTTGACTTCTCTCTAGGTTTTGGTAGCCAAAGAGGAAATTTGGAATTGATAAGAATTGGAATTGAGGAGAATTCATACCATGGATTCCACTTCTCATCACTTCCTCCCAAATCCATGGTACCAAACAAGCCCTTAAAGCCACCACCCAACCCATTACATCCAATTTTGCCCTATTAAAGACCTCCCAAAACCGCACACTACAATTCCTAAAGTAGAGATTGTTCATCTTCCCCGAAATTGACCAAATGACAACCAACATAGCTAGTCTCCAGATTGTCCTCCCTTTTTTACCCACTCCCCCATGCGAAGCAAACAAAAAACCTTCAATCAAACCCAACACCAGCCACAAAACACCAAACAAAGCAAAGAAGCTATCCCATACTTCCTTCGAGAAGGGCAATGGATGAAAGATGATCAACCGACTCATTTTTCATGCACAACACAAACATTTGGGAGGACCATAATCCTTTTCCAAAGGATATCAATTGTGAGAGTTTTTTTCCTGCCCACTAACTAGGCAAGAGCTGCGACTTTTGCCGAGGCATCATAATGTCAGACGAAACAATATGGCAAACCTAACTTGTAAACGGATATCTAATTGTTTCTTTGTACATGGACCTAACTAAAAACCAACTAGACTTCTCTTTGGCCCACACCACTGCATCCCTATCTCCCACCAAAGGACAGATGCTGCTCAGCCACTCTAGAAGCGTAACGAACTCATCCAGCTCTATGTATGGCAAGCCCCTATAGGGGGGAAGGGGGCACAAAACACGCCATCCATGGACAATGAGAAGCATTGAGCAATCGGAACATTCGCCCCCATCGATAGCCTCACTAACCTTGAAAAATCTTCCTAAAGTGCCTTCCCAACCAACCAAACATCATCCTAGAACTAGATCCTCTTTCCATCACCCAAAGAAAAACCAACTCCCTCTATAAACTTATAACTCGAACTAGACACTACCCATGGTGTGACGTAATGGCCATTACAGGGCTATAGAGGCCGTTATGTAAAGGTAACGGTAGCGACCATTACACGTTACGGGGTCATAACGGCCGTTATGGAAAAAAAATGACCCTTAACCCGACCCTATAATAGTTCGTTACGGGGCAAATATAGGTTTTTTGGGGTTTTTTTGAAGAGAGAGAGAGAGAGAGAGCCGGCTGATAAGTACCTAATATTGTATAATTAACCCTGGTTGTTAAGGGCATTATCATTGTTTTTCTGGTTAATTATCCCTCATTTGGTTAATTTTCTGTCTTCAGGTGTTCAGGAGATGTTGGGCAAGATCTGAGCCAATCAGGGCGTTTAAAGGTCCAAAAGCAAGCAAGATCAACCATCAGGGCAGCTTGGAAGGAAATCAGACCGTAAAGATCAAAGGATGGATCATGTTCTATGGTGGACCGCATCACAACCATTCATTTGAAAATTCAGGTTATGTATGATGGTTATGATTAAGGCGATCACACAAGTTTGGACGGTCAAGATTGGATGTCCACATGAGGGACCAACAATGCATCAAGGCGAGCCACACTTTCATGAGCATCAGATCAGCTATAGTGGACCCCACTTTCCAACGTAGAACATCCAATGCATCTGCAATGTCCAAAGCTCGGCCTATCATCAAGTGCCCACTCAGCTCCTGCACGTATGCGCAAGGTGGAGCTTCCATCTCTAGCATCGTCATCACCGTCCATGGCTGGAGGCCGTCAAACCTCAGCCATCCATTAAGGTGGACCCCACCCTTTGAGCGTCGATCAGCAGCAGATCAAGTGGCTCCTTCAGCACGTTTCATCCAACCATCCATTTCTACAATTGATCATCCAATAGCTGGTGAAATGGTTCCAGTCCACACGTGTGTAATCAGCACCCAGCATCAGCCGTCCATTTGCACATGTGCATTCCAGCACCAGCATCTATCCATTCAAACAGCCAGTGGACCCCACCTTGTACGTGTGAAGCAATGCAAGGTGAATCCCACCAGACTGTCCATCCAAGTCCAGTAGCTGGGGGATCTCCACCCGCCATCACCCACATCCAACTGATGGTGTGATCTTCACCGTCCAATCAAGGTCAGCATGTGGATCATCTCAACCGTCCAGATGGTGGGATCAATGGTCACCTCACGTCCAGTCCATCTCCAGGACGTCCGTCCAGCAAACCACTCCAGCAGATCTCAACAGCATCCAACAGCCAACATCTCCACCGTCCTGTTGCTGATCATCCACCTGCTAGACACGGCCATCATCAGCAGCAGCCATCAGCCGTCCCTCCATTCAGCCAAGCATCAGCTGCTACCAATCACCATCCATTCATCATCAGCAATGGACGGCTGATCTTCATCACCGTCCAACACTTGGACCTGTAGATGATGAAGGGCTGATCGTCCAGCAGCTATCTCCTGCAGCAGCTGAAACTACAGCCGTCCATTATCAAACGGCCAACAACATCAGCCGTCCAGACCACCATCAAATCAAGCCAGCAGATCAGACGTCCACAACATCTGGACTGTCCATCTTCAGCACCACAAGCAGCAACAACTGCTTCTATCTTCAGTTGACGTCCAGTAGCTGGAGATCTCCAGCACCATTCATCAGCAGCCGTCCTCACCAACAGCCTGCACGTGCAGCAGCAGTGCTGCAACTCCATCACCAGCATCGTCCAGCTGCTTCAAGATCAACAGCCATCCAATCCACTCTCAAGCACCAGCCGTCCATCATCCAATCATCCAGCAGCTGGACATCCAGCTACAGCAGCGTCGTCCTCCAGCCCTTCACTTTCCAGCAACTCTCCATCTCACCTGCCCAAATCCATGGCTACAAGAGAGGAGAGCTCTCTCTCTCTCTCTCTCTTCTTTCCCAACACTTGTGTAAGGCTATCATGCCACCTCATCATCCAAGCCTCACTCCATTCCCAAACCTCCAAAAAAATCTGCTTTGGGTTTGGAGTGCCACCTAAGCTTGGAGTACTTTTTTGCCATATGTCATTCCAAGCTTAACTCCAAGCCCAAAAGTTTGCTTTGGGCACTCCAAGCCTAACTCCATTCCCGAACCTAAAAAAAAATCTGCTTTGGGTTTGGAGTGCCACCTAGGATTGGGAGGAGGCTTGGAAGCCTCTCAAAAGTCTATAAAAGGAGGCCTCTCCTCCTCAATTCAATCATCCCATTCTCTACAACTCCTCCCTTCTCTTCTTTAGTTTTCTTTCTTTCTTTTGTAGTGTAGAGTAGTTTTCTCCTTTGTAGAAAATTTAGTCTTCCATTATAGCATGGTTGGCTAAACCTCTAGTTAAGGCTAGGGGTGAAGCCTTTGAAGAAATTTGCAAGCTATGGTTCTTTTGGTTCAACATTGTGTGGTGTAAATGTTGGAGTTCTCTTTGGTTGATTGATTTGGTTATCCACCTCGGCGGACGCTATTGTTGTGCAAGCCCCTTGATCCATCGTCGACTCCGGACACGTTGAATGCTTGAGATCCCTTGCACACCAATTAGCTAGTTCATGATCGATAAAGTCCCTTGATCCATCGTCGACTCCGGGCACGTTGGATGCTTTGGATTCCCTACGGTCATCGAGCTAGTGCAGGTAAAGTCATCGATCTGTAAAATCCCTTGATCCATTGTAGACTCCAGGCACATTGGATGCTTTGGATTCCCTGCGATCGATAGACGAGATCTTAACGGTTGGATCGGTCAATCAAAGCCTCCTATCTTGTAAGTATGCATTTGATCGTGTGATTTGTGATCTTATCGGTTGACTTGTTGGAAAAGTTGTTGATCTATACAATTCTTTGATCCATTGTCGACTCCGGGCACAACGGATGCTTGGAATTCCCTGCGATTAACTAACGAGTGCTTCATGGTCAAATCAATCGGTTCAGATCACCATCTTTTATGAAATATGCAAATGGTTTAACTGTTTTATCTTCTGGTTGGAATGAATCTTTATTCAATTCCAGTTGAGTTATAGTTGGACCAATGAATCAAATCTTATGAATGAATCAAAGGTGGATCCCTGATGCCTTAGCCCCTTTTCTATTTTTGTTTTTCACCACACACAACTTGCTCCACTCTCGTGGATA
Organism: Liriodendron chinense; assembly: GCA_003013855.2. Taxonomy (NCBI): domain Eukaryota; kingdom Viridiplantae; phylum Streptophyta; class Magnoliopsida; order Magnoliales; family Magnoliaceae; genus Liriodendron; species Liriodendron chinense. Next base: position 288,477 of record ML058361.1, on the reverse strand, counting down.
AACCAGATTTCATCTCACTAACCTAAACTAATTCCTCTAAGTGTTCTTAACCCCAATCCCTGTGGATCGACCTCAGTCTTACCGAGTATTTTACTACTTCGCTACTTGCACTTAGGTGTGCAATCTTCGGATTGTAGCACCGGCCATTACAAGCCGTATGGTAAAGGTAACAGTGGTGGCCATTATGGCCACCGTTACCGTTACGAAATACCTTGCCACTACCTTCCAAATCGAAGAAGCTCTATATAATGAAGAGCCCCTAGTCCACCATCCCATTTCCTAAATCCCATACTTCCTTGCTATAATCTCCCTCCGAAAATAGTCGTCTTTCATCCCAAATCTCCAAAACCACTTACCTAGCAAAGCGGAATTCATGGCTTACAATTTCCTTAAGCCTAATCCTCCTTCTTTGGATGTTCTACAAACTTCTTCCCATTTCATCATGTGGAACTTATGCTTCTCTTCGACTCCCTGCCATAAGAACTCTTCAATATGGACTTTGGTCATAAAAAAAGAGTGATAAAATAAATCAGCAAGTTAGATATTGCTACCTTGATTAACGTCAGCCTGTCACCTTGGGAAAGATGCCTTCTCTTCCAACTCAAAAGCTTTCTTTTGATTAACGTCAGCCTGACACAAATGCTTAGCCAACTTCCCATTGCAAAGCAAGAGGCAAGGTAGGAAGAAGGAAAAGTTCCCTCATGAGTCATGATAGCCAAAAATCTCTGCAAACTTAGCCACTTCCTCCTTAGAGAGAAACACCCAACTATTTTATCTTTAGAATATTCACCTTTAATCCCAAAACAACTTCAACACATCTCACAATCTTCCTAAAGCTGTCCACTTTAGACTACAAAAAAGGATATTGTCATCTGCAAATTGAAGATGCAAAACTTGGAAATTTGACTCGTCCACCCTAAAGCCACCGATTAACCCCACAACTAGCCTTTTGTCCAGCATTTTGAAGCTTCAGCCACTACCACAAACAAATAGGGAGATAACAGGTCTCCCTAGCATAAGCCTCTCGATACTGAAAAGAAGCCTTTAAGAGATCCTTCACCATAACCGAAAACTTAAGAGATTTGACACAAGCTTAGATCCAACTTCTCTATTTCTACCCACAAACCAACTACCCAACATATAATCTGGAAATTCCCAGTTAACCTTCTCGATATCAAGCTCACATGACTCCTTTTTTGTCTTCCATAAACATGAATCCATGCATTCATTGGCGATTAATGCATAGTCCACAATTTGCCTTCTAGCCATCCAGCCATAAACACCCTTCGGGCTTTACAGATCATGCAAAATAAGACCACCCCAAATCTGGAAGCCAAAATCTTAGCTAGAACTTTTTAATAACTCCCCAGAAGACTAATCAATCTAAAATCCTTCATACATTCGGCGCCTTCCTTTTTTGGGATGATAGCAATAAAAGTTGCACTTAGCTCTGCTGCAAGTGACCGGATTCGAAGAATTCATTAATGAAACCAATCATATCATCTTTAACTAGCTCCCAAAATGCCTGAAAGAACACTAAAGGGAAACCAACCAAACAAGGAGCCTTGTCTCTACCTAAATCCTCAACTGTTGTCTTGATTTCCTCCTAAAAAAAGGCCTTTCCAAATTGTCAAGACATGACCTCCTCCATCCCTCTCCAAAAAGGTCTTTACAGAACTTTACAATGGCGTCACACATATTCACTTTCTCACCCCATCCACCATCACACTCGTAATCCTGTTATTTCCTACCCAAGCGCTAGCCATTGCATGGAAAAATTTTGTGTTTTTGTCTCCTTCTTTAACCCAAGTTGCCCTCGACCACTCCATTTAATTTACTATTCCCTTAGCTGAGCTTTATACTCGTGCGAAGATTTTTCTTCATCCAGTAAATCCCTCTCGTCTTCCGTCATATCAAGAGCTTGAATTTTCCACAAAATAAAATTTATCTCAGCTTCCCGAATTCCAATAACCTCTTTCTTCCACAAAACAACCTTACCTTTAAGAAGTTTGAGTTTTTGAAACAATGAGAAATCGGCGTATCCCTTCACTGAGAAGGACGACCACCACTCCCTTACTAGCTTCGGAAAACCCTCCACTTACCCATGACAACTCGAACCTAAACGGCCATAGACCTCAATCATCCTCATCCACCTCCAAAGCAACCAAACGGTGATTAGAAATCGATCTCAGAAGACCTCTTTGATGCACAAGGGGGTATTTCTCCACCCATTTCGTCGAAAGCAAAAAAGCAATTCAGCTTTGATTTCACCACCCAATCTTGGCCATTAGTCCAAGCATATTTCACATCCACTAATGGTAAATCTAGTGTTCGAAATATCAGTATCGTGTTACGTATCACATCCTTGGGATACAAATATGTATCGTTTATCGCACGGGATATATCATTTGTATCAGATAATTTATCACACTTTTAGGGAAACATGCGAAACATTGGGAAAATGGTTGAATTTTTCAATGAAACTATGGGGATTGTTAAAAAAGACCTTAATACACAGTTTTGAATCAAAACATCTCAAAAAAGAAGTGCACATAATATGTTTCCATTGTATAGGGGCCTAAGCTATGCAGTGTCTGACTGAATTAATGTAACTATATCCAAATTGAATGCATAACATTTAGAGTGTATGTGATAATCATTTCATCAAACACTCCTAAATAGTTCGAAATTAGTTTCAATTGACAAGTGGTTGAAGGGAAATTTTGAAAAAAACTAATAATATTTTAATAATTTTTTATTAAAAATGATTTTTATTTTCCAAAAATTGACAAGGAGATCAGCCCTCATACATGCTTGATTTCATATTTGGAATGCAACATTGCAAGCAATTTAAGAGAAATTGAGGAAATGTCGAATTTTCCCCAAATCGGACCACCTACACTCAAATTTCAAAATTAGAGTATATGTGATTATCATTTCATCAAATACTCCTAAATACTTCGAAATTAATCTCAATTGAAAGCTGGTTGAAGGAGAAATTTGAGAAAAAAACATGGAGAACATGAAGAACCAATGGATATCGAAATCAAAGCTCCAACTCCATGATTTTTCATGCAAAACATGAAGAATCAATGGATTTTTAACCATTTAACATAACAAAAAAAAGGGATCGAAATTTGAAAATGCTCACCAGATCGAAGATGTGGGATATATCAGCACTACCTGTGTGTTTCGTAACGCACAAGTGGGATTGGGATACAAGATATATCGTGGGATATATTGGCCAATATCGTCGATATTAAAACAATGTAAATTCACCATTTCATTTCTACAAATCCAATTACAAAAATACTTCATGCTCTAAGTAGTGCAGCCCCCATTCAACTTCTCATACCAAAATCTTACTACGTTGGAAGTTACCTCCAACACACCAAGGCAATCTCCATTTCTCCCAACACGCATCCAACTCAACCCAAAACTGAGGTCGATGATTCGTACTATTTGGCCCATACACCGCAAATAAAACCCAGGGAAAACCAGAAGCCACATCTTTTAGAAGCACAGAAACAGAGAATTGCCCACTCCACCAACCTTCTCTAACCCATACCTAGGCAGCCCAAATCCCCATTATACGTCGTTGACACAACATTAAGCACTACCCAACCTTTATCTCCGCCCCCCAAACAGGATCAACTAACCTCTTATCTACCGACTCCATCTTTGTTTGTAGCAGAGAAACCAACTGAGCTTATAGCACTTGCAAACATCCCCGATCTAGAACCTTTTTAGCGGACAACCTAGCCCCCTCACATTCTGGCTTTTCATCTTCATCGAATAACCTTTCTGAGCCTTTTACCCTTGCCTCTGCCTTTAAGAAAATCCCCCACATTGTAATTGATGGCAGACATTAACCTGTCTAGTTCTCTTTTCCCCTAGGGAGATCTCTGAATTAGCCTACATTGTTCTTCCTGCAATCTCTCATGCCCCCTTTCCTCAACAAACTAGAAGAGAGCAATATAACATTCTTTTCGATTGCCAAAAGAAACCCCCACATGACCCAAAGCCTATCCAATCCACATCATACCCCGAGCCACTAAGACGTGGCCCACTCCCCCTATGCCCAAAAGAACAATGTCACAGGAAGCTAACCTCTTGACATTCTGGATCCCACACCTTCGTTGATAGATACTTGCAGCAGGGGAATCTCCAAAGCCTCTTGCATCAAATCACCATCTAGTTGCACCTCTAAATTTACCAAAACCTCAACCATCAAATCCTCATCATCACAAATCAGGGTCATCGCCACGAATCCATCAACCTTTTTTTTTTTTAAGGATGAATCCATCAGCCTTTTCAACCTAAAAAACCACTAATGCCAATCCCCAAGCAGCTGTCTTCGAAATTCTTAACAAGAATAGAGCCCATCGTTAAGTAATTTCCAAACAAAGGATATGAAAGAAGAGGGAAATCGCACTCTAGAAGAGGAGCGGAGCTCGATGTTGCTTCCCACCCGTCGTTTGTAAACACCTATCTAGTTCTCAAAGAGCTTCGAGGGCACAAACGGTAAATAAAACCCATCTCACGTGCCTCCACCTAAAGACCCATGCAAATACAAAGCAATTCAAATTATCGACACGACAGCTTCCGTCTACATGTGTCCCTACTAAGATGACATCTCCCTCCACCTCACTGCCACACATCCCACTCCCATCGCAGACTCCAACAAATGCTACCAACCTCATACACATGTCACTTATCTCTCCCCCACCTTTACTATCAGCGACTACAGTCTCACCACGCGCCACTCTCTCAGGACGCTATCCCATCGCCTATGTCCTACAACAGAACCAAGGTAGCTAGCTCCATCACATCGCCTCTAAAACAACCGACTAGAAAAACACGCATTGCTGAAACATCCCACTCTCCTCCACCATCCCCCATCGAACCACCCCTTGTCACTACACCATCCTCACCTCATTCAAAGCTCCAAAGGACGACCTAGTGCATGCTCCTTCCTTAGAGACTTCCTTGAACCCAACCTCTCTACCTTCCTATTTCTGCTCCAAAACTATGCTCCCGAAGTTGCCTTTTTTCTTTGATCTCTCATCCCTTTTGGACGAATCCTTCAGCGACCGCACCCTAATTCTTTCTTCCCCAACAAATATTGAAATCGGTTCTAGCACCAAAGCAATATGCCTAACACAAATGCTAGCAAATCGAACCATTTCGCACCTTTCTGAAGCCAGATTGATTGACATTCCTTCTCTGATGCATGAACCCACCTCCACAGAGGCCTAGATCTAGGACTCCAAAGGTAGCTCCCAAATCTGGAACCATGAGTCTTCCTAGCCGAAAGCTAACCACTCGTCCCACCTGCAGATATTGCAAACCATATCATCACTGAAGAGATTGCAAATGAACTCAGCTTACGATAACAAGCCTCCCTCCTATTACCCAATATAGAGTGATGACATGCTACCTCACTCCCTTGGAAGAATGATGCAGTTTTACCTTTGTTGTCTTTTGAAACTTCGCCAACAGTTAAATTCCCTAGATTTCCAATGGAGCTACCATTTGCATTTAATTTCAACAAACCAAGAGGGACCCTCTTGTCAATCTTCTTTAGGATTTAATTTTCTGCTGCAACTGACCAGTTTTTTGAAGACCCAATGTTGACACTCCTTTGAACTCTTTCAAAGTGAGAACCCAACCATGAATATGACCTTGATCTTCTCGTATACCTGAAATATCCTAAAAAGTCTTCTATTCTTTCTTCCCAAATGCCCTGCCATAATCACAGTGGGAAGCAAAACCATAGATTTTCCGCTTTAAAGGAACCCACCAACCATACCCTCTTTAGGAACTCCTGTATATTTTCTTCTCTCTTCATCCTTCTAGTACGCTTAGTAGTTCTTGAATTGAAATCCAATTCTTTGGGTATGTGGAATTTCAAGCAGTTCTTTCATATTTCTTTCATTCGTTTCTAATCTCCCCTATATGGTTTAATTTTTATTGTTTATACTATATGTTATGCTTTAACGTATTCCAAGTCAAATCCCATGAAGACTAACAAAGTCTTTGAGTCAACCCAAGTCACACAACCCAGCTAGATAGCAAGTCGAGTCGGGTTTTCGTGTTTTCTAGCACTCAAACTAAAGCTTAAACTTTTGAATTGAATGTTTCAAAAAACAAAAAAAGTGTCCTCAAGGTTCATTGTACAAAAGTGAACTAGAACTAATAGTTTTCTGGAATTTGGATGCTCAATTGAACTGAATAGCAATAATCTGACTCATTGCAGAAGAAACCAACAACATGAGGATTCCACAATTATTGTTCATGATGGTAACCAAACCCTTGATTACAATTACATACATTTCAAGTTGGACAAAAACAACAGTAATTGCAACTTGGGGACTAATGGCCCATGACAAACGGACTAGGTATACCCGAACTTTGTTCCTTTGTATTTATTCAATTGAATGATTGCAATTTGATTCAGAGATTTCAAATGTAGCATAAATGTCACTCACAATGTGTGGAATGTCCCTGCGAGCTGTCTTTTGAGCTTTTTTACCAAGCTTAGCTATCCTCTCCAATTCTTCAGTACTAAGACCTGTGGAAGTGAATGGGAGAGGTAAATGAACAAGGAAACAAAGAGTAATCAGGTATATTGTGTCATAATCCTCTCTAGGAAGAAAGATAATTAGCTGCACGTTTAGATGGCACTTATCAACAACATCAGATATCTTTGATATATGGAACTCATATCTAAATCAGGTCTAATGAAGAGTCAAACAACAAAGTGTTTTCTTCTTCTTCTTTTTTCTTCTTTTTTTTCTTTTTTCTTCAAAAAGCAGGCCAAGTCTAACTCCGCCGTAGTTCGAACTTAGTGCATGATTTCCATTAACGCTTATAACAAAGACCTTCGGTTTAGACTTAGCATAGTATTTTTTAAACAAAGTAACGTCATGGGATTTTCATTGCATATGAATTGAATGGCGAGTGAGTTTGAGAACTGCATGAGTAAGGGGAACTCCAACCGAGAATTTTTTTCTATTTCTGTTTTTTCTCTCCTAACACGTTTTTCTCTTCAGCAATAACAGACACCACATACACAAACAGATAACACATGCACCTGCACACACACATTCAGTCTAGGTAACAAGGAGAAAATTAATATTGCCATGTCCAACATAGTGTCAGGCACATGCAAGATACACATCAAAAGACTCAAAATAGCTATTAAGAGAAAGCCTCTTTACTTTTATTGTTGTTTATATAGTTCTAATGCACTTCTAGTTATGTAGATATGTTTCTATACCATATGCATACATGAATTAAAACCTATATAATAATATATTTTTCATGTGTCTATAGAAATGAGTTAGCTTTCGAGTTTTCTAGGTCCTGGAGTTGGACACAGGATTACATCTGACATCGACACAAAAGTCCATACCTAACTATAGAACTCAAGGTTTTGTATTTGTTTCATAAATCATATAGTATTTGTTATGCATTCTAATACTATGCAATGTTGTGTACTGGAAACCTATTTTCAGTAGCCATGACAAGAGAAATGTCTAATAGAATCATTTAACCAAGTGACAGCCTAGAATGCATGACTGACAAGCTCTGCCAGTATATAGAGTCTAAAAGAATGGGATCCTTAATTTCCCTGCTGAAAAATGTACCACCATGACCGCTATCGTCACCATAGCCATGTCCCAGATATTTGGGTTTGACAAAAAAAAATCAAATAGGAATTCTCATGATTACTCGGGGCTTGGAACCAACTGGCACATCATCCCTAGGCAGAGTTATGGTGTTTTAAATCTTTCCATTGATATTAAAAATAAAAAAATAAAAAAAAGGTGTATGGGTTTTATAGATCATGTTAAAAACTCCTTGCATTTTGTCACATCAACATGTATTATTCTCTGAAAGCAATAGCGGTAGTTGACAATGTAAGTTGATGTAGACACGTATCCATGTTGGACATGGACGCATACACGAGGTTTTTGACATAGAGACATATAACACATCCATGCAGATGTGTAGTGATATTGAAAAATGTCTTGTCATATAAATTTTAGTTTATAAATGCAGACAATAGAAAGGAGGAATTATCATGTACAATAATACCCAGCATGCTAACATTACCATGCTGCATGGATTTTCTTGCCATCGCATCATATATGTGGGAGATCCAAACCATGCAAAAGGAGAGAACCATTATGAAGATAACTGAGCAAAAATCAGATTGATCCACTCATCAGGTTGGTGACACCTGTACATTTTAGTCAGATCATTAGTCGTCCATCAATTCCATTGATATGACCAACCTGATGAGTGGGCTAGATTTTGTGCCAGGTATCTGTCATGGAAAATCCACCTTTTGCGTAGCTCAAATGTCCTGCACATGTAACATGTTGGTGGAGAAAAAAGGGAGCAGCATGGTAATCTTAGCATGCTAGGTGCTGTACTTGAGCATTCCTCTAAAAGAAAATGTATTTACACAGCTACAGTATTATATGAACTATGTAAAAGGTAAAGAAATACAGCTAAATGCTGCTAAAGTACAAGAACAAAGATAAAATTAAGGTGTTTTTTTCTCCTAATAGTTGCTCCGGCACATCCGATACGCGTCCGACACAACTGCAGACAATGAATAGATATTGGAAGCAATTATAAAATTCTTCAATCTTGAATTATAAAATTTAAGTCCTTCAATTTTTACACAAGGAACAAGGTTCCTATTAAGATGATAAGTAGAGGTGGGCAACGATCTAATCCAAGTCGACCATGGACCAGATCGGATCGCTTGGCTGCTTGAGTGGGTGTGTTCGAACAATGTTTCAACAAACATTCGAACAGGGTGGCTCTGTTCAAACTGGGTTTGTTCTGACCCAGCCATGTTCGAACGTATGGATTTCGGACAATTTTTACGAGTTCAAATGCTTGAAAATATTTTTTCTACTACTGAATAGTGAATACCGATTTGTTCACAAATTACATATCACAAATGACAAATCACAAGGTTTAAAGTTTTTAACCAACTAAATAAAAAACCAAAACATAGATAGTTAACATCCCCACTGTTTCCTGTGGTGTGGTCCACTCGAGCCTTCGATTCACTTCATGTTTTGGATAATGCCATAAATGATCTTTAAAAAATGGATGGACGGCTTGGATAAGCAAATATATCACTATGGGCCCCACAAAGCACTGACGGGACCGTCCGTCTCTAGATAGGTCCTGGTGGGGGTAGACTGGTAATACCCAATCCGCGGACGTGAGTTGGCTGGTGACGCGAACACCAGCTAGCAAGCTGGTGTCAAAGCTCTGTGAGTCCCACCATGATGTATTTGTTTTATCCACTTCATCCATCCATTTGTACAACTCATTTTGAGGCATTAAACAAAAAATGAGGCAGATACAAAGCTCAAGTGGACAACACCATAAGAAACAGTGAGGAGAATGATGTCCACCATTGAAACCTTCCTAGGGCCCACAGTCATGTTTATTTGTCATCTCTCTCTCTCTCTCTCTCTCTCTCTCTCTCTCTCTCTCTCTCTCTCTCTCTCTCTCTCTCTCTCTCTCTCTCTCTCTCTCTCTCTCTCTCTCTTCTCTCTCTGTGTGTGTGTGTGTGTGTACCGAGTCGAGTTGAGTCGGTCAATATTCGAGTCGAGTTAGAGTGCAAGTCGAGTCGAACAAGGCTGTGATTGAAACCAAGTCGATTTTTTTTTTCGAACGGACCTTGTGTGTTCGAACAGAGTTTTACCGAGTCAATCCGAACGATCAAATTCTGTTCGTGTCCAGCTCTAGATAGTGCATTATAAAGGGACTCAACATCGATGATGCGATATGATGTTCGTCTCAAACATCTGACTATATGCTGCCCACTTTATATATCTACAAACAGGAAATATGCAATAGTCAATTCAAGTTTTGCTCAAACCAACAAACTGTACATGTGAAGCATCCAGTACACCTTTGGGTGATCCAAATCGTTCATATAGTGTGCTCCAAGGTGGATTGGATACTCAAGACACCCCCATCAGATGATCATTCCCAACTAGTCTGATTTAGCCCATTAAATGTATATGGTTGTATATGCCCATTTTCATTGAATGGCTAGGATCATCTGATGAGGGAAATATTAGGGAATGACGGCATGGCGCAACCCATTTATAAGGTGAGCCAACCAGATCAATAACATAGGTTACCAACGGATGGGTCCCATCTATATCATTTGTAGGTTGAAGACAAAATGTTGTTTATCCTGACCACACTTTATATAATACCTCTTAGTAAAAAGCTTCGGAGATCTACCATCTTTATTATAATACCAACTTTAATTACAAACAGTCAGCTAAATACATGGAAATACCAAGGTTCAATTACCTACTCATCATTTACCAGAAGTACAGTACATCAAGACAAAGAACATCTATTGGATGCCTGAAAACAATGCATAATAAATAAAATAATAATAATTTCATATATGATGAGTAAAAGGCTTCAAGAAAAAAGAGCGCTTGTAGTTTCTTATATGATGGCATTCTATCAAAGGTACTGGGAGGTTATTCGGGAAGACATTATCAAAATTCTTGAGAGGTTCCAAGAAAGTGGAATTATCAGTAAGGAAATGGGTACATCATTCATCTCACTGATCTTGAAGGAGGGTGCAAGGAGGTCAGCAATTTCAAGTTGATCAGTTAGTATCCTATACAATGTTGTCAAATGGCATAAGCGATCCTGTGCGATCACTTATGCCTAATCGCTTATGCGATCGCACAACTTTTTTTTTTTTTTTTTTTTGAAAAAAATAAAAATAAAAGTGGAAAAAAAAAATGAAAAGTATGTGATGGCATATGCAATTATGCGATCGCTTTATGCGATATGCGATGGCATAACATCATATGCCATATGGATGGCATTATGCGATTATGCGATTATGCAATCACTTTTGACAACATTGATCCTTATATAAAATTATTGCGAAAGTTCTCACTTCGATAATCTGCGAAGTGCTTGCAAGCATTATCCCTTCATCTCAAAGAGCATTTGACTCTGGCAGGATGGTCTTGGATGGGCCTTTCATTGCGCATGAAATTGTGGATGAATACCACAAACAAGGGCATAAAGGCTTTCTTTTGAAAGTAGACATGGATAAGGCTCGTAACTGTGTAATTGGAGATATATTTATTATCTGCTTAGGAGAATGGGCTTTGGTGGTAGGTGTAGAAGGTTGATCAGAGTATGTATCATTTCATCGTGGTGTCCAATTTTGATTAATGGTACCTCAAGAATTCATGCTTATTTGTTTATCTGACTATCAGATTCATGGACATTTTTTGGATGGCTAAAAATGAAAACTATACAACAGTCCTATTTCAACAAGCAAGTGTCCACAAATCAGATGTTAGGATTTTCCAACCATTGTTTGGACTTTGGAGTAACCTCAATATTATCGAAATATCCCCGATATTATCATATCTCCAGCTCAGCGACACCGATAACACTACCAGTGATACCGATAAACAGTGTTCGAAGTTTCGGTATCGCTACAAGTTTCGCTAGTCGGGGATATGGAAACAATATCGATATCGCCGATAATATCGTTGATAACCGGAAATGCGGGGAAAATGGGAAAAACAATGGAATTTTTCAATGAAACCTCAGGAGTTGATAAAATACACATAGTTACATATTTAGGAATAAAAAATTTGCATAAAGAATGCATACATAATAGGTTTCTATTTAATGGGGGCCTAAAAGCATGTGCTACAGTAAGAAGTCAGTCCAATCATCTCATCCATCCAAAATCTGAACTTCCATTCAAACATCCATTGATATTTCAGAATATCGGCAACACATGAAATATCCAAACAAATCGTTAACAACTAAAAAAGAAGATAAAGATTGTGGTCTCGTTATTGTCATGTTGCGATAATGATAATATTGTGATATTATCAATGTTATCATCAATAAATTGAGTGCTGCATACAACCATGCACCCATAAAAAAATATGAAATGGGAATTTTGTAAATATATAGATTTTTGGTGATATTATCGATACATTGGTGATATTATCGAAATACTGCAAATAAATTGACGATACAAGTGACACTTGGAATTTACACAGTAAAAAATATTGGCAATACACCGAAGGGATCAATGTATTGACAATACAAACGACGCCTGGAATTTACACAATTGAAAATATTGACGATATCGATACATTGGCAATATTTAGTGATACATCACCGATAGCAAGAATTTTTAATACTATCAATGTTATCGGTATTACTACCAGTGTTATCGGTGTCGCTGAGCTAGAAATAGAGATAATATCGGGGATATTTTGATAATATCGGAGATAATGCAAACACTGCCGATAACCTGGTAATCTCATAAATTCCAAGTATCGGAGATGTATTGCTAAGTATCGCCAATATTTTCAATTGTGCAAATTCCAAGTGTCACTTGTATTGCTAATGTATCGATATCACAATATTTTCGACTATGTAAATTCCAAGTGTCGCTTGTATCGCTAGTGTATCGGCAATATTTTGATAAAATCACCAATGTATCTATATCACCAAAAATATGTTTATTAAAAAAATCCATTTCAAATTTTTTTAAGGGCGCATAGTTGTACAATGTTCAAATTGTCGACAATAATACCGATCATATCGCGATATAATTGTTATCGCAATATGGGTGATATCGAGACCATAGTCTATTGTTTCCTTTCCAATTGTCAACGATTTTTCAGTAAAATGTCATGTGTTGTTGATATTTTGAAATATTGATGGATATTTGGATGGAAGGTTGGATGGTTAGATAGTTAGGATAGTTGGACTGGTTTCTTATGATAGCAAATGTTTTTAGGCCTCCATTAAATGGAAACTCATTATGCATGCATTCTTTTTGCAATTTTTTTATTCCTAAATATGCAAATATATGTATTTTGCATCTTCTGAAGTTTCATTGAAAAGTTCCATCATTTTCCCCATGTTTCCCCAATGTGTCCTCGCATTTGCGGTTATCTGCGATATTATCGGCGACTATCGATCTTGTTTCCGTATCCCCAGCCAACAAAACTTGTAACGACACCGATACTTCGAACACTATGTTCAACCAATTTGATTTTGGAGCTATGACTGAGTGACAATGAGTTCAACAATTTGATGGTTTAGTCTAAGTTAATGGATGCCACCGAGTGTATAAATGGTTGTCTTTCAATGAGGGCCCTCACGTAAGGAAAAGAAGCATGTGTTAAAGATCGGACCAATGGCACTCGTGTCACTAATTTATGCCATTCATCAAGTAGGGTATACTGTGAAAATGACATGGACCAAAAATGAGGTTGGGCCCCTAATTGGGGAGGTCAAAACTTATATGAGAAAAATGGGCAGTTAGAAAAAATAAAAATAAAAATTTCCAACATTCTAGATTCAACATACATGTGTGGCCCACTTGAAAGTGTGCTACCATGATTTTAGTCATATTGGCATGTCCATAGAATGTCTTACCTGATGAATGGCCCAAATCTCTCATACTTATATCATACACAGACCTCTGACATATGTCCCACCCCTAACATGAGGGTCTATCAGTGTTTGCAGTATCAATAATATCGGCCGATATATCGACCGATATTATCGGTATTGTTGCCCGCCGATAAATATCGGCTTAGTAATAACAAAAAAAAAAAAAAAGCAGATTTCTTGGTATCGCACGATATATCGTGCGATATCGATACAATCGCACTTTGTATCGATATCGCACGATATATCGTCAAGATATCGTGAATATTGCTATACGCGATTCCAAATATCATCAATACCTAGACGATATCGTCCAGAACCTCTGGAACGTGGGAAAAGCTTTATTTTTTGGGGTTTTTTTGAGAAAATATGTCTGGAGGCCTATTTTTTCTCAATTTTCTCCTACTTAAAGTTAATTTTGGGAAGATTACGGAGCTTCTATTGTAAGAATCTCAAAGGATACGGTTGCTTTCGAAGGAAATCCAAAGGTGGCCCACTATTGAACTCGGTGAGGATTTTCTCTTCCAATCTTGTTTTATTTTTGTTCAATTGACTACAACTTGTTTAAATGAGCTGAAGTACTTAATTCTTCATGTTTTGCACGAAAAATCAAGTATTTCAACCTTCGATTTAGAAATTTGAGATATGGGGCAAATTTGGGGGAAATTTGAAAATATTCAAAATTTCCCAATTCCTCCAAAATTACCTGCAATGTTGGATTGAAAACAACATTTTAAGGATGTAGGGGGATTGATCTACTGATTGGCAGCATTTTCCCCCAAAATCGAAAATATTTAATTAATTTTTTAATTACTAATTAATTAAAAACTACTTAATTATGAAATTTTTTCGGATTTTTTTTTTTTTGTAACAGTTGTAAATCCACTTGTAAGTCAGAATAATAGTTATTATGTTAGTAATTATACATCACATACAATCCAATTTCATGATTCAAGTGTATGTGGCCCGATTTGGAGGAAATTGGGAAATTTTCAAATTTCTCAATTCCTCTCAAATTATTTGCAATGTTGAATTCAAAACAGCATTTAAAGGATGTAGGAGTGCTGATCTATTGATTGGCAAAAAAATTTCCCAAAATCGAAAAATATTTAATTAATTTTTTAATTACTAATTAATAATGAATTTTTTTCAAAAATTTCTTTTGGAATAGTTGTCAATCCACTTGTAAGTCAAATTAAAAATTATTATGTAAATAATAATAAACCTCACATACTTTAATTTCATAATTCGAGTGTATGTGGTCCGATTTGAGAGAACTTCGAAATTTTCCAATTCCTCACAAATTGAGAGTAATGATGGATCCAAATCAACATTGTAAGGGCGTAAGGGGGCTGATGTATTAATTTGCAGTCATTTTTCCTCTCAAAAATAACAATAATTAATTACTTTTTTAATAATTATATTTAATAATTATTATTTTTTTCAATTTTTTTGTTAGATTATTGTAAATCCATTCCTAAGTGAGGTTTTTTTTGCTGATTTCATGTTTGTAGGTAAAAGATGTCGGAAGAAGGTGGAAGAGAACGTAGAGGAGGGAGACAGCCAGATATTGGATGGAAATATGGCCGTGTTGTCCCCAATAACCGATTTGGGGCCATATGTAGTTTTTGTGGCCATGTCTCACAGAGTGATGGTGTAACCCGCTTGAAGGAGCATCTAGCAAGCAGGTACAGATATGTTAAAGATTGCCCCAAATGTCCAAAAGATGTGAAGGAGGAGATTAGGGAGGCTTTAAAAAAAATTGAAGATAAAAGATCAAAGAGCTACAAGAGAGAGGGAGATTAGGGAGCTGGGGCGGCCACCATTTGTTGAAGAAGATGTGGTGGATCTAGATGAGGACGAGGATCCAGATTATAGACATGCAGTTGAGGAATCGATCCGAGAACGTTGGGAGGATGATCAAGTGAAGGAGGGTGGAGGCGAGCAGGCCTAGATTTGAGGGGTCTACTCATGAGCATTGGGGGGGGGGGGGGAGTGGGTCTAGGGCTGGGGGAAGTGGGGCCAAGGGGCAGTACAATGGGAGGTTTTTATGGACTGACACGTGGTGGTAGTATGCGGATTCCTGATACCCCTTCAGAGCCGAGGATGTATAAGAGGGCTGGGGGGACACAAAAGAAGTTGAAAGACATGTTTAGTGGGGGGGGATGTCAGAAAGAAAGTTGGAAAGTTCATTGCGAGATTTTTCATATATGGTCAGGTTCCTGCGAATGCAGCGGGGAGTCCGCACTTCAAGAATATGATATCTGAAGTGCAACGAGGGGGTGAGGGTGTGGTGCCCCCCTCTCCCAGTGAGATAATGGGGACGTATCTTGATGAAGAGCATAATGAGATGAAGGCTTACGTGGATTCGTACAAGCCGTCATGCGAGATGTATGGCTGCACCGTCATGTGTGACGGTTGGACTAGGACCGACGAAGATTTCGATCATAAACTTTATGGTGTACTCCAGGGGAAGGGCAGTTTTCCTTAAATCTGGAGATGCAAGCGACAAAATTAAAGATTCAAACTACATCTACAAATTAATGTACAGAGTGATGGACGATGTTGGGAGAAAGAATATTGTGCAATTTGTGACAGACAATGGGAGCGCTTTTGTGAAGGCAGGGAAGGATCTCGAACAAAAGTATAATTTGTACTGGACATCTTGTGCAGCATATTGCATAGATCTAATGTTAGAAGCGATTGGAGATACGCCGGCTGTAAAGACGACTATTACAGACGCACGACTCATCACGGGTTATATTTACAACCACACATGGTTGTTGGCTGAGATGCGAAAAAGGTGTGGTGGGGATATAGTGCGGCCTGGGGTGACACGGTTCGCCACAAATTACATCGCCTTGAAGAGCATTTTGAAACACAAGCTGGGGCTACGGGAGCTTTTCTCCTCGAAGGAGTATGATGATTGGAAAAAGCGTCTCAAGAAAGTGACTTGGAGGTATGAGGAGCTTGTGTTGAGTCATTCATTTTGGGAACGTGTGCGCGGTGTGTTAGCCATTATCGAGCCTATATATAGTGTGTTGAGGATGGTCGACAATGAGGTGACTCCATCAATGGGATCATTGTATGCATCCATACAAATTATGAAAGATGCCATCCAGGTTAGAAATCCTAAGTCGTGTCAATGAGTGCATAAAATAATCAATGATCGTTGAGAAAAGACTCTTTCACATCCACTTCATAAGACTGGTACGTACTTGAATCATTCACTTACACATATTTATGTACCATTATATTGATTAAATCTGTAAATATGTGTATGTTGTTGCCATTTAGCCTACTTTCTGAATCCAAAGTACCACTACACCCGCAAGCTCTACCAAGACAACTCATTAAAGAAGGCGGTGCACGAGGTGTATGCAAAATTATTCCCCCACTGTGAAGTATGGATATGGATCACAGATAGGGGAGGGGAGCTCGACTTCCATGCCACAGTATGGATACAGACCTGGTGGATATGCGGTGAGCAACTCCAGCAGCTACAGCACATCATTTTTCGACTACGGTCAGGAGTTCGCTTCTGCATATTGGCAAGGTTATGGGTCACAATACACATATGGCGAACAATATGGATATTCTGGAGCACCATTTATGCCCATCCCAGCTCCATATCAGTCACAGACTGTTACGATTACACAGTACCCACGGATGGGCGTATTGGTTCAGTTTGGAGAGGATAGAGTACCAGTGTTATGTCAGGGAGTATCATAGCTGGTACCATTCTACTATGACATGGGCACAATACTGTCGTTTTGTGGAGCAGCAGTTCTATTCCCAACCCCATCGAGATGGAGACGATGATTACGAGCCACCGCGCAACTCTATGTGGGTCTAAGCAGCAATTAGTTGCATCCATAGGTATATTTCTCAGCTCTCTTGCTTATTTGACTTTGTCAATGCATTGATTGTGTTTACATTAATGTCTTGTAACATTTGTATTTGTTATGGAATCAATTTATACAATGGTTGCATCAGTTCAGTCAGATAGCGCATAGCTTAGGATCCTTTTACAAAGGAACCCCTTTATGTGGACTTTTTTTTTACATATAATGATTTAAATGTGTGTATTGAGGTCCATTTTAACAATCCCTGAAGTTTCATTGAAAAATTCAATCAATTTTCCAATGTTTCCCCATGTTTCCTAAAAAGTGCAATACATTCCACGATATAACCGATATTTCCCACTGATACGCAATATGCATCTGTATCCCAAGGGTGCGAAACATAACGCGATACCGATACTGCGAACACTGGGGTCTATACATTTAGTGCGGAAATAGATCTTGCCAACATCTCAAAGTCACTCAAAAAAAAAAAGCAGTTTTTTATTAATTGCTTTTTATTATTCCACAAGTTAACTAATTCATCATCATCATCATCTAAGCCTTATCCCAACTAATTGGGGTCAACTACATGAATCTCTTTACATCATTCCACTCTATCAAGGGCCACAACTTCAATTAGACCATAGGTCATCAAGTCTTTTCTTACTAGCTGCACCCACATCCTTTTAGGAATTCCCCTTGCCCTTTTAGAGCCTTCAAATTGTACCAACTCACTCCTGACATGTGCAGTTTTTAGTCTCCGTTGCACATGACCAAACCATCTAAGTCTTCTTTTCCTCGTCTTATTACCTATTAGTGCCACTCCTAAATTCCAATGCATTCATTTCTAACCACTCATCCATCTCAACATCCTTATTTCAGCTACACTTCCTGAAAATTGTTGTTCCACAACTGCCCTATTGGAATATTAACAATAATAAGGGTGTTTCCGTAGTAAAGTCCATTCTTGGACCTATATGTAAATATGTCATAAGATAGGGTGTTATTGTGTAAATTGGGGAAACCCTACGTATAAAAATAAGAAGAGGGAGAGAAAACGTTTTGAGCTCTCTAACCCTTTTCTCATCTTTCTCTATCTCTTCTCTCCTCCCTCTTCTCTCACAAATCTCCTTCTCACATCTCATTCTATTTCTTCATGGTATCAAAGCGGTAATCGGTCTAACTCATGTAACAACCTCCTCCATTCTCTTCCTCTCATCTAGGGCTTTGAGTTCAAGCACCAAAAGAAGGAGGATTATCTAGACCCTAGACCCCTGTTGACGCCAGCATATACGGCTGACATTAACACGCCGGTGTTCATACAGCACGGTTTTCTTCGAGATGCATACCCCCTGATGCGGAATCTTGTGAGGATAATTATGGGTATTTTTCTGGAATTTTTTGGTGAGGATTTATATTTTTTATGATTTTTCTACAGCTTTTTAGAAAAAAAAATCCCAAAATCGACTCAATTTCCAGATTCTGTCCAAATCGGACTTGTTTGATCTACAAAAACAGGTGCTTATGGATCGTTTTTTATTCCCTTACACAATGGAATTCTTTCTGTGATGCATTGGGTGGAAAAAAATCGCTTTTTTAGGCCCAAAGAGGGGCCAGTTGTAGCCTTTTGGGCCCTTGGACGCCCAGAGCATACATTGTTGTCTGGTGTATATTCCTGTAGTTATTTCACTCCTTTTTTGTTGCTAGAAGGTATGCATTCATGTGGTGTTTTCTCACTTGTTGTTGTCAATTCATGATTTAAGTGCCCCTTCTTAGCTGATTGTCGTCGTGTGGTGATTTGAGTGACTTTTTCTCTTCATTTATGAAATCTAAGTCCCTAGTCCATGGTCCAGATGGACCACTTTCAATTACTTCTACAAAATTCAATGGAAGTAATTTCCTTCTCTAGTCTCGAGTTGTTCGAATGTACATTGTTGGCAAGGAAAAATTGGAGTACCTCACTGGATCTATGAAACGGTCTCCATCCAACACAGATGCATGGGAATCTACTAATGCAATTGTTATGGGGTAGTTACTTAACTCAATGGAGCCCAGTATTGGCTCTAGATATTTTTTCTATGACACAGCTGCTGACTTACGGAAGTCTCTCAATGACACTTATGGCATGGTCTCCAATAAGCCTCGAATTTTTCAACTCAAAACAGAACTATATTCCCTCACATAGGAAAACTTGTCAGTTACAGAGTACATTGGGGCTTTAAAGAGCCGCTGGGAAGAATTGAGCCACTTACAGCCCCTTAGTGAGCTACCAGATCCTAAGAGTGCTGAGATTATAAAGTCCCGGGAAGATGAAGCCAAGACATATAAATTTCTTGCGGACTTGAATAGTGAATATGAAGCGTTGCGGACTCGGCTGGTTACCGCGGCCCCTTTCCTACGTTACAGACAGCCTATTCTATTGTTCATTCCAAGGAAGCTTGCAAGCGAGTTATGTCAGCGTCAGTCTCCACGCAGGAAAAAACCGTTTTTGTTTCCACTACAGTCCCCCCTACTGACAGGGGTGGTGGTACAGATTCTCAAGGTGATTATTCATCCAGAGTACATGGCAGAGGCCCTAGGCATTTCTTCTGCACGTATTGTAATCATTCCGGACACTCTCGGGAATGATGCTTCAAGCTTCATGGTCGTCCTACTGCCCACGTAGTAGCATCTGACAGCTTCGAGCGACCTACAGATACTATTGATATAGATTCCTCACATACAGAGCCCTTTTGTGATGACTAGGGCTCATATGATGGAGCTTCAGCATCTCAGATCTCTTCAGCCTCAGTCGAGCACGACTGCCTCCACCTCGTCACATCCTTGTGCATCTTCCTTTGCTGCTACGACAGGTACTGCACTCCATGACACGTCTACCCGTATTACATGGATTATAGATTCTGGGGCCTCCGACCACATGACTGGTATGTACAACTGTCTCCTTCCTTCCACTACCTCTACATATAGTCAGTTCGCCTAGTTGATGGTACTTCTACCCCGATAGAATCAGTTGGCTCCGTTTCTGTTTCTTTGTTTCTTACTTTGTCTAATGTCTTGTATATCCCTAAATTTCATGCCGATTTGATACTTGCTAGTTGTCTTACCAGAGTTTTGAATTGCAGTGTGACCTTCTATCCCTCTTATTGTGTCTTTTAGGACTTGAATACGAAGAGGATTATTGGTGCGGGGTATGAGCGTGGTGGTCTCTACTTTTTGCGACATGGGGAGTTCTCTACTGCTTCCATCTCATCTCAACCTTTTGCATCTCAGTCTTGCAATTTAGAGTCTAATAATATTCAGTTCAATAAAGAGTTTGCTGCTATATGGCATGCCAAACTGGGTCATGTGTCTCTTAGGCCTTTGAGATCTCTTGTTCCAAATTTGAATAAAATTAGTGATGTTGCTTCTCAATGTGTCAATAAAGCAAACATGTTAGAAGCTCTTATCCTATTATTTAACATCGTTCTGATAAATCGTTTGCCTTGGTTCATTCTAATATCTAGGGACCAAGTCTCATTACATCTCTAGATGGTTTCACTTATTTCGTTACATTTATTGATGACTTGTCTCGTGTGACTTGGGTGTATTTGATGCGTCGTCGTGATGATTTACTAAATTTGTATCGCTTATTTCATCAGATGATCTAGACTCAGTATGGTGGCACAATTCAAACCATTAGGTCTGATAATGGTGGAGAATATACCTCAAATGCATTTAAATCATACCTCTAAGAACATGGCATACATCATCAACCTACACTCCTCAACAAAATGGAGTGACAGAGCGCAAGAATCACCATCTTCTTGAGGTCACTCGCTCCCTGTTGATAGGAATGGAAGTTCCTAAGTCATACTGGTCTGCTGCATTAATAACATTATGTTATCTGATTAATTGAATGCATACCCGTGTTCGTAAATGAGATATTCCAATACATGTCATGAAACCATCTCATCCTCTATTTGTTGCCTGCCCCCCCCCCCCCCCCCCCCCCCCCTAGTATTTGGTTGTGTTTGTTTTGTGCACTAGGTCCTTCCCAGTGTTCGCATTGTCGGTATCCCTACCGGAAATGTTGTTATCGCCGATAACCGGAAATGTGGGGAAAAGGAGGGAAACACGATGAAAACTGTGGAATTTTTCAGTGAAACTTCAGGAAATGCCTAAATACACATATTTGCATATTCGGGAATAAAAAAAATTGCAAAAAGAATGCATTAAATAATAAGTTTTCATTCAATGAGGCCCAAAAAAGCATGCGTTGGATAAGAAATCACTCCAATAGCAACGAAAATGAGTTTATATAATACAAATGCATCCACCATATAATAATTAAGACAGACAATTAAATGAACCCAAGTAAGGGCCGCACCGTCTTGTGTCAGGACACGGATTGCGTCCGACGGGCGCGAATTAGATGTTACCCCCGGAACAGCTTAGTGGGTGTTACCCCTACCATATGGCCCACGTGGACGATATTTTGTATATCCACGCCGTCCATCCTTTTCTACAGCCCATTTTAGAATAAGGTTCCAAAAATTATGCAAATCTAAATCTCAAGTGGACCACACCACTAGAAGCAGTGTGATTGAGTGCTCCACCATTAAAAATTCCAAATAGCCCATTGTAAGGTTTTTGTAATGTTTATTTTCAATCCAAGTTCTTGATAATGTCAATAAGGTCTTGATGAAGGGAAAATATAAATATCAGATTGATCCAAAAAATTTGTGGCCCACAAAACTTTTTTAATGGTTATTCATCACTATTTCTAGTGGTATGGGGGCCACCTGAGATTTGGATCTTCTTAGGGTTTTAGATCACATCCTAAAATGACATCGCCAAATGGATGGACCGTGTGGATATAACACATACATCATGGTGGGGTCCATGGAACTTGGTGACGTCCACATGTGTCGGCTCATGGCGATGCACCAAAGGTTCCCCGATATCAAAAGAGAGCAGATTAGGTGAGACCCCGGCCTCACCTAAGACGTTGCGGCCCTTAGCGTGGGGCTAACGTGGGGCCCACCTTGATGTATGTATTAAGTATCCACGCCATCCATCTGCTTTTCCAGATCATTTTAGGTCATTATTCCAAAATTAAAGCAGATCCAATTATCAAGTAGACCATATCATAAGAAACAGTGGTTATTGACCCTTAATGGGCCACAGAAGCTTTGGATCAATCTGATATTTGTTTTCCCCCTTCATCCATGTTTATGTGACATTATCAACAGATTGGATGGTAAATAAACACTAAGGAAACATTAAAGTACACCCTAAGAAGTTTTTAATGGTAGGATGATCAATCACCACTGTTTCTTATGGTATGGTCCACCTAATTATTGTATCTGCTTCGTTTTTGGCATAATGACATAAAATTATTTGGAAAAACGGATGGACGGAATGGATAGATAATATATACATCAAGGTGGGCCCCAGGGTAAGGGCCGCACCTTCTTAGGTGAGGCCGGGGTCTCACCAAATCCCCTCTCATATCAAAAAGGGGACGCGGATTGCGTCCTACCCCCGCCCGTCTCCAGCAGTGAAGAGGGCAGAGGCTCCGAGTGGCCATCGTGATGTACGTGTTTTATCCACACCGTCCATATATTTTTTAGTATCATTTCAGGCTATAGGCCCAAAACTTAGGCAAATACAAGGCACAGGTGGACCACAAAATGGGGATTAAACTCTTACCATTGAAGATTTATTGGGGGCCACAGAATTTTGGAATCGAGCTGATATTTTTGTTTCCCCTTCATCCATGTCTATGTAACTTTATGAACAGGTTGGATGGTCAATAAACATCACAGTGGGTCTTAGGAAAGTTTCAACAATCAGCATCATTATCACCATTGCTTCCTGTGGTGTGGTCCACCTATGCCTTGGATCTTCCTAAGTTTTGGTCCTATGGCCTGAAATGAGACGAAAAAACAGGTGGACGGCATAGATGTACAAAACATACATGAAGGTAGGCCCCCACATGGTAGGCGTAACACCCACTCAGATGTTACTATGGTAAGAGCTAATTCGCTCCCAACAAAAGGCCTCGAGCGGCCTTCTCAAATCCCTAAAATCCCCCCAAAATCGGTGGAAAATCCCTCTTCTTTCGCCGATTTTCTACAACGCACGGATCGATCGCAAGGAAGTAGAAAGTGGAGATTTTCGAGCACTTACACCGCACAAATCGATCGATTGGCCCACTGCAATGTCCGATGAGCGTTCCTCTTCTAAGATTGGCCCACTGTTACAATGCTCCTCTTCTACAGACAACAAGTATGGAAATCCGACAGTCTCCCCTTTTCTTTCGATTTTTTTTTATATTTATGCAACCCCCCAATATCGGCCCTTTTATCGACGATAAGGGGTTGTTAGCTACAGTTATCCCGTGAAAGGTAGGTAACTACAGCGATTTCACGCCGATATCGGAATTTTTCGGCAAATATCGATAAAATTGTAGAAATATCGACAATATCAAGAAGAGAAACGAATAAATGGGGTTTCAGTGTCGCAACAGTTGTGACATTGATATTATCGGCAATATTATCGACATTTCGTCAACAATGCAAACACTAGTCCTTCTAGGGACAAATTTGCTCATAGATCGGTCAAATGTATTTTCATCAACTATTCCCTTCAACCCAAGGGGTATAGATGTTATGATCCCTCATCGAGGAAATTTTTTGTCTATGGATGTCACGTTCTTTGAAGATCACCCTTTCTATTCTCCATTCTCTAACCATACTGACACTATTAATACACATTACTCTTTTCCGCTACCAATTGTTGATAGTCCTCTGACATCTTCCACGGTGCCCAAACTTCTTCTTACATATGTTCGTCGCAAGTCGAGACCATCACACGATCAGCCCGCATCATTAGCTCCTCTTCCAAGTTCAGGTATCTCCTCTCGTCCTATTTCTTCTACTAGTCCATCATCCCATATTGCATTACACACTCGTAGTCATCATCCTACATTACATCCCATTTCTAACTTTGTCTCCTATGATTCTGTCTCACTGCCCTATCATGCTTTCGTGACCGCCAATTCATCTTCCACTATTCCTAAGTCTGTTCTTGAGGCACTTGCAGTACCTAATTGGAAGCAGGCAATGGAAGCCGATATGGCTGCTCTCCAAAAAAATAGTACCTGGGATCTCGTTCTTTTACCTCCGGGTAAAACTACGATTGGCTGCAAGTGGGTCTTTTCCATCAAATATCGGGCAGACGGCACTATTGAGCTCTACAAAACACGAATCGTTGCCAAAGGCTATACTCAACATTTTGGGGTTGACTATAACGAGACTCTCTCCCGTGGTAAAGTTGAATTTGATTCGCTTGATTATCTCTTTGGCTGCAAATCTTGATTGCCCCCTGTTTCAGTTGGATGTGAAGAATGCCTTCCTCCATGGTGATCTAGAAGAAGAGGTATACATGGATCTGCCTCCAAGTTTTCAGCTTAAGGGGGGGTTTGGGAAAGTGTGTAAGCTAAAAAAGGCCCTGCATGACCTTAAGCAATCCCCTAGAGCTTGATTTGCCAAATTCGGTGCGGCTATTCTTTCTTTTGGTTTCAGGAGATGTCAGGCAGATCATACGATTTTTATCCATACACACCAAGAGGGAAGAATCGTTCTACTTATATATGTGGATGACATTGTTTTCACTAGGGATGACTTGGATTTCATTGATCAAGTCAAGCAAAAGGTAAGCAAGGAATTTGAAATCAAGGATCTAGGACCTCTGTGGTACTTTCTGGAGATTGAAGTTGCTCGCTCATTTAAAGGCATCTTCATCTCTCAAAGAAAGTACACTCTTGATCTTCTTAGTGAGACTGGGAAATTTGGTGCTCGTCCTGCTCTGTTCCCTATGGAGCAGAAACATTCATTGCATGCAGCTGAGGGTGAAAATTTGAAAGACCCTAGCATGTATCAAAGATTAGTAGGAAAACTGATATACTTGACGATTACAAGATCGGATATTGCTCGGGCAGTAAGTGTTGTTAGTCGATTTATGCACTCACCCAAGGCACCCCATTTGGAGGTTTTACATCACATACCGAGATACCTGAAATCATGCCCAAGTCGTGGTATTCTGTATAAGAATCATGGACATGTTGACATTACTAGTTTTTCTGACGCTGACTGGGCAAGATGTTCAACAGACAGAAAATCAAACTCTGGCTGCTACACATTTGTTGGCGGTAACTTGGTCACATGGAAGACCAAGTAGCAATCTATTGTATCAAGATTTAGCGCAGAAACATAATACAGGGGCTATGGCTCATGGGACTTGAGAACTACTGTGGTTGAGATCCATTATGGGAGAGTTGAGCTTTCCTACCACTTCAGTTATTCCCCTTTATTGTGACAACCAGGCAGCTATTCACATTGCATCCGACTCAGTCCTTCATGAGAGGACTAAACATATTGAAGTTGATATCCACTTTGTTCGCAAGAAGATAGCCTCTGGACTATTGACTACCCAATTTGTCAAATCGTCAGATCAGTTGGCAAACATATTTACAAAAGCTATTAACTCGTCTATGTGCAAGAGATTTCTGACAAGCTGGGTATGACTGATATCCATACACCAACTTGAGGGGGAGTGTTGGAATATTAGGAATAATAAGGGTGTTTCTGTAACAAAGTCCATTCTTGAACCTATATGTAAATATGTCATAAGATAGGGTGTTATTGTGTAAATTGGGGAAACCCATATATAAAAAATAAAAATAAATAAAAAAGGGGGAAAGAAAACGTTTTGAGCTCTCTAACCCTTTTCTCATCTTTCTCTATATCTTCTCTCCTCCCTCTTCTCTCACAAATCTCCTTCTCACATCTCATTCTTCTTCTTCATGCCCAACATTTAGTCCCATAAAGCACGGCTGGTCCTATAGCCATCCATTAAAATTTCCCTTTCAATTTGCAGTGGTACACGATGATCACATAAAACTCCAGAGCCACATCTCCATTTCTTCCACCCCACTTAAATTCTATGGGTAACATCTTTTTCAATCTCTCCACTCTCATGAATTATCAACCCAAGATATTGTAATGGTCATTTTGAGAAACTTCTTGGTCAACAATCTTTACTAATTCCTTGTTCCCAATCCTACTGTTACTAGATTCTAAAGCACCCCTCCATAAATCTAGCTTTGTGTTTATGCCCTCCCTCACCTTATCAATCAAAACTATGTCATCTACAAACAACATATACCATGGGATCTCTTCCTACAGATGTCTCATTAACCCGTCCATAACCAATGCGAGAAGGTACGGGCTCAATGTTGGTGCAAGCCTACAGTAATTGGGAACTCAATTGTCCCTCCACTAGTCGTCCTCAAATTTTTTACCACTCCCTCATACATATTCTTAATCATGTCAATATATCCCCTTGAAATTCCTTTCTTTCCCAAAACACACTAGATCAACTCTCTATGGGACTCTCTCACATGCCTTCTTTAAGTCAATGAAGAACACGTGAAGATCCTTCCTCCTCTCCTTGTATTTTTCCATCAGTTGTCTTAGTAGGAAAATAGTTTTAGTGATAGCTCCCAGGCATGAAACCAAACTAATTTTCTGATACATTCATCCGATGCCTTAGTCTTTACTCAATCACTCTTTCTAGTTTCATAGTATGGCTAATAGGTTTAACCCCGCAATTGTTAGGGTAGCTCTATTGTCTACTTTATTCTTATAAATAGGTACCACGATACTTCTCCTCCATTCGCCTTGCATTTACTTCAATCTAACAATGTTGTTGAAAAACTTCGTCAACCAAAATAACCCAATTTCGTCCATACACTTCCAAACCTCCATTGGTATACCATCTGGTCCAACTGCCAAAGGGCGTTTCCTATTTTCGTCTTTCTCAAAGCTTCTTCCACTTCAGATAATCCTAATCCAACAAAAATATCTATGGGCTCCGATGTCATTTGAGTTTATGGTACCTTCTATCCTTGCGCTTTCAAAGTAATTGTCATTTAACAAATTCTAAAAATAGACTTTCCATTGATCTTATTATCCTTGACTAGTACCCTTTACTCATTGCTCTTAATGCATCTAATATGATCTAGGTCCCTATTGTTCCTCTCTCTCATTTTTGCAAGCTTAAAGACATCTTTCTCACATTCTTTTGTCCCTAATCTATGTAAAGATTATAGTAAGCCTCATGTTTAGCCTCACTTACTACTTGCGTAACAATCTTTTTAGCATTTCTATGTTGTTCAAGATTTTCATTATTTCTAGTTCCTTGTCAGGCTTTGAAACATGAGCATTTCTCGTTAATAGCTTTTTATACACCATCATTCCACCACCAAGTTTCCTTATATAATTGACTTTTCCCTCCAGATACTCCTAAAACATCTTTTACCACTTTCCTAATGCAGTAAACCATCTTACTCCACATAGCATTCGCTTAGTCCTCAACATTCCACTTTGCTTCAACCATCAATTTATCTCTAAATAATATTGTTCTCTCCTTCTAAATTCCACCATCAAATTTTTGGACACCTTATTAATTTCATTCTCTTTCTTCCATCTCTTAATGTGAACATCCATAAACATTAACCTATATTGTGTGTAAAACTCTCTCCAAGTATCACGTTGCAGTCCTTACATATTGAACATCCCGTCTTCCTAAGTAGAAAGAAATCTATTTGGCTTTTACATTATCAACTTTTTAAAAGTTATTAAATGTACATCTCTCTTTGCAAAGTATGTGTTTGCTAGAGCTAGATTGTATGCCATAGCAAAATCAAGGATAGCTCCAAACCCCCCCCCCCCCCCAATGTCATTTTTTTCTCCCAAAACCATATCCTCCTATACCTCTCATATCCTCTACTTCCTTTTTCCTACATGAGCATTAAAGTCTCCTCCTACAAATATCCTCTCTCCATTAAGAATTTCTTGCATTAGTCCATCCATATCCTCCCAAAATTGTCTCTTGATTCTATCTTCTAACCCTACCTGCGGTGCATATGCATTGATAAGATTAATTATCTCCTCTCCTAACACAAATTCTATAAATAAAAGCCTATCACTTTCTCTCTTAACATCTTCAACTTTATCCTTCAAGTCTTTATCTACGACTATCCCTCTACCCCATTTCTATTATCACCAAAGCTTTTATCCATCAATTTCTCTAACTTCGACCCCTTTCCAGTTGGTCTCCTGAACTCAATCTATGTTAACTCTCCTTGTTTCATCGTGTATCTACTAACTCCATACTCTTGACTGTCAATCTTCCTATATTCTATGTGACAAACCAAATCCTATTCTCCTAGACTAACTTCTTTACCCACACACGTCCAAAATGGCTCAAGATCCCTTGCCTACTTCCCACCACAACCGGACCTTGTTGTGGCGTGTCACTTCCGAGGGACGCCCTAGCAGACCCTTGCCTATTTCTCACTGCACCTGGGTTCCGATGCAATATGTCACTTAGAGGGAATACCCTAGCATGAGTTTGGAATGTCAATTTGTTCACAGTAAACTAATTGCTTTTGAAAATTAAAATTCCCAAAATCACTTATTTTAGACGCTCAAAGCTTCAAGGACATTCTTCGCCATATGAAATTGTCTCTGTGCCAAGGGTAAATCTATCAAAAAGCAGCACGGTTGGTTTAAATATTGATAGCATGGTGAGTGACAATATTGCTCAAGAGATGGGATGTGGCATTGCAGTTTTTCCAATAAAGAACCAGGGGTTTTCTCACCGAGTGGGAAGACTTGCTACAAAAGGTTGGGACTATATAACCAAGAGGTGCATTTGCAACTAACTGGAAGACTTAAGTTAATTTCTCTACAGGGTAGAATCACACTGATCAAAGCAGTTCTTACTAATGTAGCTTTATATCTTGTATCCTTACTGAAATGTCCCTTCAAAGTTATACCCAAGCTTGAATCTATTCAAAAGAAGTTTTTGTGGAATGACAGCGAGGAATCGTACAAAGATCACTTGGTTGCATAGAAGCATGTTTGCAAGCCAATTAGAATTGGGAGGCTTGGGATCAATTGTATGAGCCAGTTAAATGCAACACATTTTCCAAAAAAAAGCAGCACTTCTGTGAAGTGGAGGAGAATTGGCAGCTTTGAGGATTCTCTTCTATTTGTGAAATCCAGCATATGAGAGATGGGTGAGACGTGAATTGAGCTAGTCAAAGAGTGGGATCAGCTATTTGGAGAAATTTTCATCTGTCCATGGCTCGTCATATCAAGCATAGCGTTGATGTTGAGGATAGGACTTGGTTCTAGGAAGATCAATGGTGACGCAACTTACCTCTTTGTAGGAAATTCAAGCAGTTGTATGCAATAGCAATTAACAGACGCACAACAGTTAACGACTTCTACCACAGAAGTGGAGGAAAATTATTTGGAGCCCAATCTTGCGATGAATCTCAGAATGATGAAATTTCACTGCTTGTCTCAATTGTTAGACATGCTTGATGAGGTTTACATTCCTCATTCAGGTGCCCATAGACGTATATGGGACCTTGAAGAGGAAGGCGTGCTGTAACGGCCATTTTGTAACGATAACAGTGGCAAAAATTACACATTATGGGGTCATAACGGCCACAATGATCATTACAGAAAAAATTACCCGTAACAGCTATTACAGGGCCGATACAGTATGTTTGTGTGTGTGTCTATATATATATATATATATATATATATATATATATATATATATATATATATATAGAGAGAGAGAGAGAGAGAGAGAGAGAGAGAGAAGAAGAAGAAGAAGAAGAAGAAGAAGAAGAAGAATGTAACGGCCGTTACAGGCCATGTCATAACAGTAACAGTGGTGGCCATTACGGCCACCATTACCAGTTACAGAATACCATGAAGAGGACATATGCTTCTTGGTGTGACCCTTTTCTCTATCTCATTTGATTAGCCCAGACAAAATTTGAAATCAGATCCAAGATTCTGGCTTGCGACTGCACCTTTGAAGGTATGTGTTTTGTTCGACAGCATGTTTGAATAAAATGTTAACATTTGACCATCTTAAAAAGAGGAGCTTTTCTCTACCCAACACATGTTTCATGTGTTGTAATTCGGAAGAATCAGTGAATCATTTGCTCCTAAATTGCTCATTCACGTGAGCAGTATGGTCCACTATTTTTGCTAAATTCAGCATTGTTTGGGTGATTCCAGGTATGTTGAAGAGTGCTGTGAAGTTTGGTGGGCTGGTTCCATGGGTCCCATCAGCCAGTTCCTTACGAAGCTAGCAATTCAGGCAACTCCATGGTGTTTGTGGTTGAAAAGAAACAGGAGTTTCCAAGAGTAAATCAAGTCAAGTGAATGCAACTGTCACGAAAATATACAGTGAAATTGTGGAGTGGGGAAAGGCAGACAAAAAGACGGAAGGCATGCCAATGCTCCCTGGGGAATACAGGCCCAGAAGGTGCAGGCGGCATCATTAGGAATGATCGGGTAGACGCATTGATTGAATGCTCAGCCCTTGCTGGTGTGTGCAACTCCTATTATGCAGAGCCAGCAGCCCTTCTTCAGGTGGTCAGAACCTCTCTCTGGTAATAATTGAAGGTGATTTGAGCAATACAATCAGGTGGGTGGGTCAAATCTGGACTACTAGCCAATCTGATTGAGATGATGGATTCATGCGATATGTGCCATTCTCAAATGAGCATCACAAAGCAATTTTATAAGTGGGTAGTTAGGGAAGAGGAGTTATTAGAGATTCTCTCCTTGTAGTTGATATGAGAAAGGATATAAGCTGTTTGTTTTACTTGGCACGTTCAGGATGATATTCCTCCTGTAGCTTGTGGTTGTTTGTTTTCTTTTCTTTCTTTTTTATAAATTCGAGCCATTTGGGGCATCACACTTGCACAAACATCAAGGAGAATATTCAGCATAGTCAGGTCAATCGCTACATGTTATTTGAAATAAAATATTGGTTACTTGGCACTATACGTACAACAAAATATAGTAATTCTAAGCATAATTATATGTGAGGATGGGAATGCACGAAATACCTATGCAAGGAACACCGTCTAAAATAGCAATTGTAGCTGGAACTGCCCCATTCTCCTTTACAATGAACTCAACTTCTTTTGCAGTCTCTAGATTTTGAGGATAGGGCATGCCTAAATGTAAATAGAAGCTTGATATGAAACACTGAACTGATATAACCTTGCAACATGAATATGAAACACAGCAGTTTGGGAAAGAAAAAAAAAACACTAGTTGCGAGAAATGCATGTTTTCATCCTTGCATTTAGAACATGTCAATGGCATGCATATAAAACTAAAATTGTCTTAAAAAGGAAAAGGGACCATAAGCATGTATAAAATCAACTTGTTCCTTCAAAATCTTATCACCATCATCTAAACTTATCCCAACTAATTGGGGTCAGCTACACAAATCCTGTTCCACCATTCCACTCTATCTGGAACATATCCTCACTCAAACCAAAGGTTATCTTTGTTACGAGGAATCCACGCTGTAGAAATGGACAAGTGTAATGATTTACCTTTTCCAGTACTGTATACCTGTGGATTCAAAAGAGAGAGGGCAGTTTGCTTCACAAGCAGAAATCCCAAATTCAAGTCATAAAGATCACCTTGAATCTTGCAACAACTCAGATAAGCCTAGTAATTACTTCAAGGAATTCACTTTTTTCTATGCAATCTAAACAGCGAAAGATGTCAAATAAGGGCCTGTTTCGATTCAGTGAAATGGTGGGAAAGGAAACAGGGTTTCTCGAAAAACTCTCTTTCCGCTGTTTGTAAACATCAGAACCATGAGAAAGGAAGGGAAAACCAATTTCCTACGCGGTTAATTTTTCCTAAAAATCAGCCTTTTATTTTCACACCCAACCCCTTTGAAAAGGATGTTTCCTTTCCCACATTTTCTCATCGCAGAAACTTTGTCAGACAAGGATTGCCTACTAAACTACCTCATTGCCGTCAGTGATCTGTGGGCCCCACCATGATGTATGTATTTTATCCACGCCAACCATCCATTTTTTCAGATCATTTTAGGACATGAGCCCAATAATGAGGCAGATCCAAATCTCAGGTGGACCCCATCACAGGAAAACAATGGTGATTGAACGCATTAAAAACTTCCCAGGGCCCACTGTAATGTTTATTTGCCATCCAACCTATTGATAAGGTCACACAGACCTGGATGAAGGAAAAACACAAATATCAACTTGATCCAAAACTTTTGTGGCTCCCAAGAAGTTTTTAATGGTGGGCATTCAATCACTACTGTTTCCTGTGGTATGGTCCATCTGAGATTCAGATATGCATCATTTTTGGGCTCATGCGATAAAATGATCTGACAAAATGGATGGATGGCCTGGATAAAACACATACATTGTGGTGGGGCCCATAGAGCACTGACCAGTAGAGACTCTGCAACAGCAATGTCAATAGGCAATCCACATCCAACCTTGTCATTAAAAAAAGCTTTGATACTCTGGCAGAGTATAGTAGATGATACACATGCATTTAGAATTTGCATGCAAGAAATATGGTAATTTAAAATAAATCATACAAATTATTAGTTCCAGTTTAGACATGCAATGAACCTAGTATTACCTTTATTGGATCATCTTCCTAATGGATTGGTGAAAATCTATTGGACGGTTAAAAACGAAAAATATTCAATGGTCCTATTTCAACTGACAAGTGTCCACGAATCAAAGATTAGGATTATTTAGCGAATCTGACTTTTGCATTGTGACTTGGAGACAATAGCTTCCACAGTCTAGTCAGCTTTGTTTAAGTTGATCAGTTCAACGCACATAATTTATAAGTTTGCGCGTATCAAAGCTTCCGAGAGTATGAAATAACTCACATTCCAAGTCACAATTCCTTTTTTTCTGAAAATAGGGGATCGTGTCTCAATGTTAGACATTGGGACAAAAAATTAGCCCGATCCACAGTTTAGGTGGGCCACACCTCAAGAAACTATGGGGACAGGATGGACATGGGTTTATATGTCTACTATGTTCCATCTAAATCATTCATTAGATGCCCCTCACCCTTCAGATGAATACTTCCATACTACAGAGGAAATACTAATTGTTAATTCCATACATCCCACCTCTGGACACATAGGCACCACATGATGCCCAAAATAATTTCTCAAGAGAATTTTATTTTGCCAAACATTTGATTTGAAAACAAACCTCAATTTTCTTGAGAAAATGATGTTGATAAATAAACATGATAAATAATGTTTCCTTGCCCACACCTTCCTGGAAACAAGGTTTCTCGGGAAATATAATTTCCTTTCCCAAGCTTTTCATAAATCCAAACAAACCCTAAGGGAAATGTTCTCTTTTCCTGTGGATTCCACCTATCCAATGAGATTCTAAAAGATGGGGACGGTGTTTTAAATAGCAGTAGTGTGTTGCATAGCATTCAGCACTCTATAGCGTGTAGCGTAAGTAGTGTAACGTATAGTGTAAGCTACATGATACATCTAATTTTTAATTTAAAAATAGAAAATATGATAAATAGTAAGAAAAAAAACCATATATATATAAATGCCTAAAAGATGATTTATTTTTCCTAGTATAAGCATATTCAAACAAGTTATTAATTATCATTTATCAAAAGCCATTCCACATATATAAACCAAATCAAATTATTATCACATCAACAACTTTCGAAGCAAACCACTTTAATTAATAATTTCTAATTGAAACCACTAGTCACAAGTACGAAAAGAAATTAAAATCCCACAGGTTGAGAGTATTAAGTACAAAATACAAATACAATTATCATTTATTAAAAAAATGTAGTGTACACTACAGAAGCTACGCGTACGCTACGACACTACATACACTTCGCAGATGCTATGATCTCTGTAGCGACTACATAAGCTACACGTACGCTACAACACTACATACGCTACGCATACACAACGACCCTTGTAGCGTACTATAGGGGATTTATGCTATCTACTAACGCTATGTACCGTCATAGCTACGCTACAAACACTATTCAAAACACTAGATGGGGAAACCGAAGAGAACGTGGACTCTAATCATTCATGAATGGAGAATTGATTTCAGCTCGTATTTAAATCTGATTAAGAAGTTTGAATCTAGTAACGTAACCAACATGGGGGTTCTTGTCAAACACATCATACACAAACTTCACATGGAAACAATGGATATTTTGATAGTACATGTTACAGTTGCATGACAAATGAAAAGTTGTGTTTAGACATTAATCAAAAGGATTTCTAGACAACCATATCAATATGCATGCTAGTGCCACTAATGTGCACCAATAATCATGACACTGGCACCTACTATAAATAGGTCATTTTTTCATCCATACCATGATGTAATATCTAGAACAATGTCGATGGCCAATTATTAAGAAAAGGTACCCTCCATCATAACACCCCTCAAAAGCTAGTGTGAAACCTGCTTATTCTTTTTTATGGATCAATTTTGTAGGTCTTTGGTTGTGCAAGAGAATTGCAGGTGGTAGAATATAATGGTAAGCTTGTTCAAATACCAATTTTGTAAAAGATTTGTGCTCCTAAACACTCTTTAATGTATCCTTCAGTTTTTCAGCAACAATCCTTTAATGTATTAGTTGAAAAGAATGGTGTAGAGTGAAGAAAAGATGTAACGAATATTATGATAAGTCCATTCATGTTTCTCACTCAATATCTTTTCATTGAGTAACAAATACCAATTTTCTAAAAGATTTGTGCTCCTAAGCACTCAATATCCTTCAGTTTTTCAGTGACAATCACTTAGGGCGTGTTTGGTATATGGAATTAAACGGTATTAAGCTGGATTTGGTGGGATAGGTTTTGAAAATAATCCAACCCTGTGTTTGGAACAGCAAGGCTTTTACTTCGGATTTCGTGCCGAGGCTTTTCCTCATCCGCGGAGTAATCTTGATCGAAAAAAGAGGGATTGCATAATCCATAGACACGAATTTCCTGCAAACGCCCTTTCACATGAAGCTCTGCACTGATATGATAGATGGGGTCCACAGTGATGTTTTTTTTAAAACTCACCTTGTCCATCCGTTTTGCGAGCCTATTTTAGGACATGCGACCAAAAATGACGTGTATCAAAAACTCAAGTGGGCCATCCGAGAGGGAAAATTGGGGAAATAAATTCCTACCATTGAAACCTCTCTAGTCTCCACCTTGATGTTTATATGCCATCCAAACCGTTTATAAGGTCATTCTCACTAGGTTGAAGTGAAAACACAAAAAACTTAGCTTGATACGCAACTTTTGTGGCCATACGAACATTTCAACAATGGTCATTGAATCCCCACTGTTTCCTCTCATGTGGCCCACTTTAGTGCTGGATACGTCTCATTTTTGGTCAAATGTCCTAAAATGATCTCTCAAAACGGATGGACGAGGTGGATTTCTCATAAACATCACAGTGGACCGCACCTAGCATCCCAGCAGAGGAACTCCTCGAAGAAGGCTTTCGGTACCATCAAGCTAACTCCACGCCAAATGCGATGAAGATCAAAATCGATGGTTTAGGCAGGATTCTCCTCCGCTCCAAACATGAAATGGACTTTGGTGGTATTCCACCAATTCCACGACAATCCACTGCAGCGGTAATCATGACACTTTTGTAAATTCCATCCCAGCTAATACCACTTGATCTGTTGTGCCAAACAAGCCCTTGGGTTGATGTAAGTAGAGGTAATATGTTGTAAGGAGAGCCATTATTATCTGCACCCGTCGATCGGATATAGCCTACCAGCACGGTATTTCGGTCCTCAAAATCTGTGCTTTCACATCGTTGAATTTGACCAAAAATCCGCCAAATTCAGCGTTGGATTTCCAAATGACAATTGATAATTACGGTGGTTGCATGTGCAGAAACCCATGGTACACACGCACACTTTCTTTTTAAAATAGAACAAGGACCTTAGCATGAACACTTCATTCCCAAAACGTGAAACGGGTTGGGAAGCAAAGTGAAGCTGCTTCAAGGAGATGTGTAGGAAGTCAGGAGCCCAGATTGTTACATTTCAAGAAACCAAGCTATCCTCTATTGACAATAAGTTGTTGGATGAGGTTTGGGGCCTGAATCTGAAGGAGGAGCATCTGGAGAGAAGTAGATAGTTGGTGTGGAGAGTTTTCAGTTTCAATGGTGTTGGTCGATATATCTTTAGGGTTTAAGTGGCTCTTCTCAGCAGTCTATGGACCGTTCAAAGCTACTATCAAATACAGATTTTGGTACGAGTTGCAAGTAATTCCTTCAAAGTGGTCACTTGCATGGTGTATAGGAGGTGATTTTAACGTTACCCGTTTCACATACGAGAAGTCGTCTGGAACCCGCATCATAAGAAGTATGAAAGCATTCGCTGATTGGATTCGAAGGTACAATTTGTTTGACATTCCTATGTTAGGAGCAAAATATACTTGGACCAATGGGCAAAGTAACCCAATCATGTCTCGCCTCGACAGATTTACGATGCCACCTAAATGGCTGAACAGTTTCCCTCTAGTCCAGCTAAAGGTTCTTGCCAAACCCATTTCGAACCACAAACCTATTCTCGTCGAAGTGGAATCTGATAGTTGGGGTCCCAAACCCTTCAAGCTCGAGTCA
Organism: Liriodendron chinense; assembly: GCA_003013855.2. Lineage (NCBI taxonomy): Eukaryota > Viridiplantae > Streptophyta > Magnoliopsida > Magnoliales > Magnoliaceae > Liriodendron > Liriodendron chinense. The sequence continues at coordinate 251,529 of ML058361.1, read as the reverse complement.
TCTTAGCTTAAGGTGGACAGGCTTGAGCGGGCTTGTGGAGGAATGGTGGAAATCCTTCCAAGTTTTTGAAGAGGTTGGGTCTAGGTTGCATCACAAATTAAAGCTCCTTAAAGGAAAGTTGAAGATCTTATGCAAGAAGGTTTGTGGGGAAAGATGAGCTTCAGTCTATTGACAACAAGGAAGAAGGCCTTGATCTGTCAGCTGAGTACAATATTCGGTGAACGGATTTGCTTTTGGAATATTCAAAGCGTCTCAAGGAGGACAAAATCAAATAGCGTCAACGATCAGGGGCCCTATGGTTAAAAGGAGACAAAATCACTCGATTCTCCCATAACATAGCATCAACAAGAGCAAGGAATAACAGAATTTCTTTTATAGTGGTGGATGGAAGACAAATCACAGGTTTGAAGGGCCATTGTGGGCCTCTATGAGAAGCTCCTGTCGAAGGATCATTGGACTCGGCCACGATTAAACAACCTCCAATTCGACAACCTATTGGAAGAAAAAGTTGCCTTCTTAAAGAAACAAATGACTGAATCCGAAATTAAGGAGGTGGTGGGCGGTTTGGGTAGAGACAAAGCCCCAAGGCCTAGATAGATTTCCCATGCCCTTCTTTCAAGTGTTTTGGAATGTTATAAAGAGGGACGTGGTGGACTTTGTCAAGGACTTCTTCGAGAAGGGTTGATTAGCTTCAGAATATGGTGCATTTTCATTGCTATTATTCCCAAATTAGAAGGAGAAGATTGTTTGAAAGATTTTCGCCCAATCAACATTATTAGGAGTATGTATAAGATTGTAGCTAAGATCCTTGCTTCACATGTCCGTGAGGTGACTGGTGATATCATTTCAGCTAACCAAGGAGTCTTTGTAGGAGGTTGTCAGATCATGGACAGTGCTCTCATAGCCCATGAGTGCATAGATTTCAGATCTAGAGACAGGAAGCCGGGGATTATTTACAAGCTTGACATCGAGAAGGCGTATGATCACATCGAATGGAACTTCCTCGACTATTCGATGAAGAGGATGGAATGCAGCGTTGAGTGGAGAAGATGGATCCAAGCGTGCATCAGTTCATCGGCTTTTTCAATGGCTGATAATGACTTCCCAAAAGGCTTTTTCAAGCCTTCTAGGGGTCTTTGCCAAGGGAACCCACTATCCTCTTTCCTTTTCTTGTTTGTAGTAGAAGCCTTTAGCCAATTATTATCTAGAGGCCAAGAGATAGATCTTATTAGAGGCTTCAAGGTGTCCAAGTTGGGAGAGCCCATTACTAATCTTCAGTTCGCCAACAATACCATTATATTTTGTGATGTTGTTAATCCTATCATGGACAACTTGCGCAAGGTAGTCGTGTGCTTCAAGGAGGCATTGGGTTTGAAGGTTAACATGGCCAGGAGCAAGATTTGGGCAGTCATCCATCCAAAGATGAGGTATCTGATCTAGCTTCGATTTTCAAATGCAAGGTTGGAACTCTTACTTCTTTGTATTTGGGGCTCCCATTACGTATTGGTAAACCCGCCATGCATCTATGGGACAAGGTGGTTGAAAGAATTGAGAGGAAATTGTCCATTTGGAAGAGTTGATATCTCTCCTTAAGCAGACGGCTAACCCTTACCAAAGTGGCCTTTTCCAATATGCTATTATACTTTATCTCTGTTCAAATGCCCGACTGCCGTTCGAAAAGGACTAGAAAAGTTAAGGGATTTCTTGTGGAGAAGGTCAAAAGAAGGTGACAAATTCCATCATTTGAAGTAGGATGACGTTTGTAAACCGCTTAATGGAGGGGTTGGCTTGAGGGACCTTCACAGTATGAATCTTACTCTTATCGGAATATGGCTATGGCGCTTTCGGATAGAGGAAGGGCAGATATGGAGGGACGTCATTGCTAACAAATACGGATTATAGGAAGGGGGCTGCGTGTTGAAGGAGTCCTCTCTCTACAAGGCATCTAATACTTGGAAGGCTATCATGTCTCTCAAGTCGAAATTCAAGAAAAGAATTTCCTTTCCTCTTGGCGATGGATCTTGAGTAAGATTTTGGGAAGATGCATGTGTCAAATCACCACTTTCTCTAAAAGCTCGAACTGTTAGAGGATGGTGTATCAATGTATATCAAGGGACTCTAACACTCCCCCGCACGTGCGGGGTGGAACTCCGCACGGGAACATATTGGGCAAGGGTGGAGGGATAATCACAACTCACACCATAAACGGCCCCCCGTGGGAGAATATATTACCGGTGGCATATTTGCTACTTCCGTGATTTGAACACAAGACCTTCCGCTCTGATACCATGTCAAACAACCACTTGATCTAAAAGCTCGAGCTGTTGGGGAACGACAGAACAATGTATATCAAGGGGTTGGAGGGTTTGCTGACGCCTCCAACACCTCCCCTCACGTGCAGGCGGTATACTGGCCCCGCATGTGATACTCTGGGCTGATACAATACCGGATGCCCTATAATACCGAATTTTGCAAACCCCGGGACTTGAACACCGGATGTCTTGCTCTGATACCATGTCAAATCACCACTTTCTCTAAAAGCTCGAATTGTTAGAGGATGGCGTATCAATGTATATCAAGGGACTCTAACAGCATGGTGTGGTGAATTGCCCCTTTCTCAACTTTTTCCTAACTTGGCTCGGTTAGCGCCTTCCTAAGATATTAAAGTTCTGCGGGGTGTAGAAGGGATTTGACAGATGTTAAGGTTGAAGAGTTTGTTGCTTTGTTGGATCGGCTTCATTTTGACACCATGGTTTGTAAAGCTCACAATTCCAAGCGATTCTCGATCAGCTCTTTTTACAAGACGATTCGTCCTACGGAAATGGGTAGCCTACCACTTCTGTCATTATGGTGAAGTTTTGATGATTGACAATTTGCAAAAGCGATTAATGATCTCGAACATATCCTCTTTATGCAAGCAAGCGGCGGAGTCAATCGATCATCTATTCATATTTTGTCCCTTCATTTTCAAGTTGTGGTCTCATTTCCTCTCTTCTTTCAAGACATTGTGGGTCATGCTGAACAACATTAGGGATCTTCTTTGGGCGTACAATGGGGGTGAATTGGGTAAAAATGACGGGGGCTCCATGGCATTTGGTCCTCTCGGCTGTTTGGTGGGCGATGTGGGCTGAGAGAAATAGGCATTGTTTCCGAAACAACTCATGTTTGATTGAGGCGGTGATGGTCAATGTTATGGCCTCTATCTGTGAGTGGGCCTCCCTTTTAAGAATTCTGATTGTTAGTAGTTAGATTTTTTTTTTTTTTTCTTCAGCATATCTTGGGGTTCCTTCTTTTCCCGCTAGTTTTTGCTGGTGGATCTTTTACAAAGTCTCCATTACCCTTCAAAAAACAATTGTGAAGAGGAAAGGGGACGAAGGGTTGCAGCCCTCTACTACTATGGCAAAAATCTTTTGGCAGCTTAGTAATCAATAAGCTATGCAATGGTGCCTGTCTATGATAAAAATTTGCAAATTTACTACATAAATTATACTATAATGATGGAGAAAGGACTCAAACATGGTGAAAGATTCAAACTTAATATTGTCATTGCAAGCATCCAAATTGGCATACCATGGGATATTATTGTAGACTCCAAAGCAACAACCGCGCGCCCATGTGAAAGAGCATTTGCAACTTCTGGGGCTATCTTCACCTGCCCTCGTCCAATGTCATCCTTGCTGCCCTACCAGGAGTAATGGCAGAAGCAAAAATTATAAAATGGCAAAAGCAGTTATTCACATAATTATTTTCTGTTTCTTTTCCTTTTGTGGCCTAACTAAGGAATGACTTCGTATAAGTACAATGAAAATGCTCAGTTAATTGAGGTAACACATTAAGTAGCAAAAGTAGTTATTCAAGTAATTTTCTTTTTCTTCTTTTTTCAACCTAAATAAAGGAATAACCTTTACTGTAAAAATGTTCAATAAATGAGGGTTGCTACCTAAGTAGCCCCCATATGTCTTCCAATGCCAATTAGGACAAAAAGAAAAATCAAAGAGAGTGCAAAGACTGTGATCATGCACATGTTTTGGGCATAGTTTCGATCAGACATTCAAGCTTTCAATTGCTAATTTATCCATTTTATATATGGCTGCATTGAGAAAGAGAAGTAGAGAAAAACCGCTTTACATCATTAAGGTGAAGGCGCAAAGCAAAGACTGGCATCAAAACTAGCCACCAGAATCCTCAGAAAGTGATTGAATGAGAGAGGGGGGGAACCCAACAAGTAGATAGGAAAACTCATATGCAAGAAGACCCCAAAAAACTACTTGGGGTTTCTTCTTTATGCTGTATTTATCAAGCGCTTTGTACAATTACACTCCATATAGGATATAAATAGAAACTAACTTATGTTCCAAAAAAAATCAATAGAAACTAACAGTAATTACCTCAGCTACTTTCCTGACTAACATGAGATTCAGTAAACTGCTTTCCTAAATAGAATCAGCTAAAGTAGGGACTGTAATAGTCTTAAGATGATTCCAATCCCTTGGGTTATAAGAAATTCTCTATTCAGACTAGAGTGATTTTGCCTTGCACCAAGTAAGGCCTGTAATGTCATAAGTTGATTCCAATCCCTTAGGCTCGAAGAAAGTTTCTATTCAGATTAGAGTGACTTTCTTGGATCCCACGACTCACCTCTTCCCTAGTGACTGGTGAAATGCATCATTCACCCCGGGCGGGACGAAATTCATCCCCAAGGATGTTGCATAATATAATTAGTGCAATACTCCAATCTTTCTAAGTCCTCAAAGATCCAAGCAATCTCATATTCAAGTTTGTACTTCCACTTGACAAGATATTGTTGATATTCTCCTCTTCTTGTGCCTTTCTTCCTCACTCACAGGACACATTCGATGGCCTCCATCTTCTTTGGTAACTGCTTCTTGGCATCGTCGGTGAATTCCATTTGTGCTCCTTGTGCTCGTTCAATGGTTCCTTTATGCTCAAAGAGGTCAGAGACATTAAATATCGGTTAAATATTCAAGTCTTCAGGAACCTCAAACTCATATGTGTTTTCTCCAAATTGACTTATGGTTCACTCTTTCTATATTTGAGCTGTTGTTTGTACCAATTGGAAATATTCACGCGTCAAAGAGATCATAAGAAAATCTCCTTCGTTAGAAAACTTACACACCTCCTTTTATTAGCCTCATCCCGATACTTCACATTGTTTCTTTCCATTTGTCGCTTGATTTTAGCATGCAAATCATGGATATGCTCTGTGAAGGCATTGGCGTCATCACAAACCCAAGTAGAAACAGGCAAAGGAACTAAATAAAAGACATGTTTAGGAGTCCTCCCATTCAGTCTCAAAAGGAGATCTCCAATTGTGCAATTCCTTGAGTTTTTATAAGCAACCTCGGCTTGGGCAATGATTAAATCCAAACTTTCTAAATGCTGACCCACAAGGCTTCAAGTAGACTCCTTCACCACTCCTGCTTCTTTGCATGGTTACAAAAGATATAAGCACTAGGAAAATTTGATGCCATCCCTGAACGCATCCATTAACTTCCTCCAAAAGTGGCTCATTAAAGGAGTCATAATTTGAAGTGATGGCCTTTGGAACACCATAAAGTCGCACTCTTGAAAGAAAAGAATGTTGAATGCATCCAATGTCTTCTTGCATGGATTGCAATGTACCATCTTTGAGAGTATGTCCACTACAACCATAAAACTCTCAACCGAATACAATATCAACCCAATGTATTTCCGGAAGGTAATGGCATCGATAATCCTACATTCTAGGGAATGTCCCTTGAAGGTTTGACATACGCAACACCTACCCACGTACCAGAAATCTGTAGTTTATATCACTCTATTTCACATGTGCACATATTTATATGAATTTAGGATTCTGGCCATTGAGGTCCATGCCCATCGCCAACCAGAGAAGCCAGCCTCAATACGACCATTCTCCTGCACGACTGGGTCTTTCCCAATTATTGCGGGAGACTTGTTCTTGCAGGAGACCTTTCTCCTGCACAACTGGGTCTTTTCCAGTTGTTGTGGTTTGACATACCCAACGCCTATCCACGTACCCGAAAACTGTAGTTTATATCACTCTACTTCACATGTGCACATATGTATATGCATTTAGGATTCTAGCCATTGAGGTTCATGCCTGTTGCCAACAGGAGAAACCGGCCTCAATTCGACCATTCTCCCACACGACTGGGTCTTTCCCAATTATTGTGGGAGACTCGTTCTTGCGGGAGACCGTTCTCGTTATCCTGCAAAACTGGGTCTTTCCCTGTTATTGCGGTTTGACATACCCAACACCTATCCACGTACCTGAAAACCGTACTTTATATCACTCCATTTCACATGTGCACATATTTAGATGCATTTAGGATTCTAGCTACTGCAGTTCATGCCGTCACTAACCAAAGAAGCCGGCCTCAATTCGACCATTCTCCCGACTGGGTCCTTCCCAGTTCTTGCACAAGACTCGTTCAATTAGTTTAGTGGAGAAAAAGGAGGGCCATGTGGACACACTTACATAACACACACGTGTGCCAATAAAAACATCACGGTGCATGCTAGGACAAAAGTATTTTCCCACTACCAAAGCGACCTTTCAGACCATAATCCTGCAACTCAGAAACAATCTGCTCTCAAAGAGAGTAATCCAATATACATGATTGCGCCTCTAAGAAAATATCCATTATGCCATCAATACTTCACTCTAACATAGTCATGAAGTCAAGATTCTTCTTAGTTAGCTCTTCCTTGATCTAGTTACATTAGCGTTCCTCATTGATTCGACTCGAACGAGGCGAACCAATCGAGTTTTGAACTGACTTGAACAAGTTTCTGAACTATGGCAGATACATGGAAAAAGAAATAAACATATCAGATTAAAATAAAAAATAAAAAAAAAAGACCCAAATCGGATAATCACCCAATTCAAGTAGCAAGCAAGTAAGCATCTGAAGATTGAGACCCATAAAAAAGAAAGGGCGAAAATCACAGAGAGAGAGAGAGAGAGAGAGAGAGAGAGAGTACTCCATGCACCTGTTGTGTGCGGTGAAAATGTTTTTGTAGATTGGCCAACCTTGAAAGGGCCGAGGATGAAGACATGTTTTGAGAGAGGGAGGGCAGAGCGGGAAGTGCTCAAGACAGGGTGGGACGCGAGTTTTCCTACATGGTACGCGGATTAGGTGGTGTGTGATGTGTTGGGCGCAGTGGGCGAGGCCAACGTGATTTATATATTTTATGCGCTGTGGGGCCAACGTGATTTATATATTTTATATCCACGCCGTCCATCAGTATTTTCAGATCGTTTTAGGGCATAAACTCAGAAATGAAAAGGATTCGAAGGTCGACTGGACCACACCACAGGAAACAGTGGAGATAATGACAACCACCGTTGAAACCTTTCTAGGGCCCACCGTAATGTCTATTTGTCATCCAACCTGTTGATAAGATCACTCGTACCTGGATGTAGGGAAAACACAAATATCATACTGATCCAAAACTTCTGTGGCCGCCGAGAAGTTTTTAATGCTGGCCGTTCAATATCTGGTATGGTCCGCTTGAGCTTTGCATCTGTCAACGGGTTGGGCTGGGGTCGATATCGGGCCTAATTTTGAACTGTCGACGGCCTGACCCTATTCCAAATTCTGGTTTTTAAGCCCAAGCCCGGCCCATTGAAGCCCCTATTTACATCTACTTCATCTTTTGGTCCATGCCCTGAGGGGTGGAGGGCGCATCGTGATGTTGGCAACACCACCTGATTGGCATCCCTGGCTGGGACACCAGGGGGCCATTGTGATGTATTTTATCTACCTCATCCATCCATTTTGTCAAATCATTTTACTAAATAAGTCCAAAAATGAAGCAACCCAAGGCTGAAGTGGACAGCACAATGTGGGGATTGAGTGCCCACCATTAAAAACTTCTTGGGACCGTTGAAGTTTCGATCAAGCTGATATTTGTGTTTTCCCTAAGAAGGTTGGATGGCAAATGGACATCAAGGTGGCCCTATAAAAGTTCCAATGACAAGCTTCATTATCACCACGGCCTCCTATAGTGTGGTTCACTGGAGCCTTAGATCTCTTTTCTTTTTGGGCTCATGCTCTAAACTGATATGTCAAAATGAATGAACAGCCTGGGTAAAACAGATACATCACAGTAGACCGGGCTGCGGGTTTGTCTAGGCTGATCTAGGACACCATGAGCTTGCTGATCTAAACTGATCTGGGACACCATGAGCTTGCTGATCTTAACTGACGCCTAGCTCAGGCTGTGGATTTGTCCGTTCCTTTGTGGTCTTTCTTTCCTCTTCCCCCTCTTTCTTTTCTTCTCTTCTTGATTCCTCTTCTCCCCTGCCGTGGAGTGGGTGGCAATTTCTTTTTCTTTCTTCTGGGGTTCGCCCCGCCTATCGTATCTTTTCAGGCTTAGCCCTAAGTAAGTAATAAGAGAGTTTACTTGCTTGCTTTCCCTAGAGAAAAAAAAAAAAAAAAAAAAAAAAAAAAAAGATACATCACAATGGGCCTCACAGGCCCTTGCCAGGACCGAGTTTGTCTTAGCAAAGCAGGACACAATCCACATCCATTGTATAGAAGACCATGTAGCCAAAATCGACAATGTCCATGGTACATTTAGTCTAGGGCAGTCAATGGGCCAAGCCTGGGTAGGTCTCGGCCGAATTTTGAATTACTTTGGGCTGGGCTGATGGGCAAGCCCTAGTCAATATTCTTATCTTTTAGGCCCGAGCTCAGCCCATTGACACCCCTAATTGAGTCCATCCATCAGTCAATGCCAATCACAACAAGAAATGTGCACCTCATACATGGATCTATAGTGAAAAAGTATAAATTCATGAATGAAATACAATTTTGTGAGGCAAGTTGCCTAAGGGCCTGTTTGTTTTCGTTTCCTTGACAGTAAATGCAAGTAAGAAAGTAATCATTACTATTTTTACTATTTGATAAAAAGGAGTAATTCCTTCATATAAAAAGGGTATAAAAAGGACCCATGTTCATTCATGGGCCCTACTATAATGTTAGCTGAGATATCCATGTCGTCCATCCATTTTACCATAACATTTTAGGGCACGAGCCTAAAAATGAGGCACATCCGAAGCTCAAGTAGCCCACACCATAGAAAACAATGGTCATAAAAGGCTTTTAATGGTAGGAGTTCAATCCACTATTCTGTGTGCTGTGTGCTGTGGTCCACTTGAGCTTTGTATTTGCCTCATTTTTTAGTGTATGCCTTAAAATTAACTCACAAAATGGATGAATGGAGTGGATAAGCCATGTGTATCATAGTGGGCCCCAAAAAAATCACTCCCTCCTTGATTTCTGCACACAAAAAGCAAACATAAATTAAATGGTCATTCTTGAAATATGTATAGGTAAATACATTATAAGTAATTATTACCCATTTACAATTACAATGTATTTACATCTATGAAATGAAAACAAATAGGCCCTAAACCTGCACCAAGATTTCCACGAGAAATCCACCACATTCCTCGGTTTCTCAAGCTCACATAGGGACATGATCTCAAAATTGAATAGATCCAAACTTAAGCAGACCACACCACAAGAATTAGTGGAGATGGCAATACAATACCCACCATTGAGATCATTATGGAGGCACCATGATGTTTACATGCCATCCAACCCATTCATAATGTCATTCTAAGTGGGATGAACTGAAACATAAATATTAGCCACATAGAAAAATTTTGTCCCCATAAAGGTTCCAATGGCGGCGTCTCACCCCCACTATTTCCTGTAGTGTGGTCCTTTTGAGTTTTAGATCCACTTCACTTTTTAGATCGACTGAACATGAGCGGAGAAATTGATGGACAGGTGATTTGTCAGGGTCATCTCAACAAACCCCATGTTCGTTTTGACCATGAAACTTTTTGTGAGCAAGAAAGTGCAGGCAACTCATATTAACAGTTTTTAACATTTACTTATCAGTATCTCACATTCATTGGCATAAATATAGCATGTGTCAATGCTATCCTTACTCAACCGTAGCTTCTACAGTACACCCACTTTCACATACATCCACCGGTCAGCCAAAAACCAGTGTACTAGTGACACTTAATGTTAGTTTTAAATCATTTAAAAAATGGCAATGAGTCTTTAAAGGGGCATTTGGAACGTAAGTTACTTAAGATGAGCTACTTATGCATGAAGTAGCTTATCTTGATTTCTTCTTATTAAATTGAAGTGAACAAGTAACTTTAAATAAAAAGGAAAATAGTACTACGAGGTCGACCTCATGGGAACTTCCCATGTGGTTGAGCCATGTGGGCCCGTCGTGATGTGGGTTGGACATCAACACCATGCATTTGATGGGTCCCCTTTAAGTTATGGGACATCTCAAAAATCAGCCGTATACAGAATTCAGGTGGGCCATGTTGGTAAACCAGTCAGTGGAAGCACTGAAGAGAGTCAAACAATCACCACACGACACACACGCAATCAACACAAAGACAATCTGAATTTTACGTGGAAAAACTCTTGCAGGGAAAAATCATGGCACAAAGGGACACTTGCACTATGAATCAGAATTTTACAGAGGTAATCTACCCACAAGCAAAACTCAAAAGATGAACAAAGCACTTCAAACTTCACAATCTTCTCCCCAAACCCTAATTTCAAATTAGGACTCTTTAGTTGTACTGAGAATATCTCTAAACACACTTAAGTATTTAAATAGACTTCCAATCGAAAATAGAAACTCATTAAGCAAAATTGCGTAAACATGCAAATCGCCGCTAAAATAGTCGATCGGTCGGAGCCCATCACCTACCCGTCGGGTAGAGCGGAAAACAGTCCAGAGAGATCGCTCAAAAATCGACCCGTTCAGCTTTAATATTCAACCAGTCCGAGCATCCACTAGACCGGTCGGCGATCGGTCTGGAACCCACGAAACCTGTCTAGCATCCAAACTGCCTGCTAACTGATTTTAGTCCAAAATTCAACCAATCTTGCTAGTCTAGCCAACGGATCGTGGGACCCTGTTTCAACATAGTTTGAAGGCTCTTCCAACAGGCCATACTATCTAAAACCATGTGAAGATATGTCTAAAACATCTAAAAGCATTTGGTGGGGCCCACCTAAGTTTTGGATGCCGCTGAAACTTGGTCTGACCCCTCATACAAGTGGGACACACACAATGGATGCGCTAGATTTATGAACCACATCTCAGTGGGCACAATAAATGATCATGAAGGTTTTAATGGGTGAATAACCCTTACAACTATTGTTTGTGGTGTGGCCCACCTAAGTCATGGATTGACCTGATTTTTAATACTATATCCCACCATGGAATGGTGCATTAAATGCACAGTGTTAATGTTTGATCTACATCATGGTGGGGCCCACACAACTCGACCTCATAGTACTGTTTCCCAAATAAAAAAGCTACTTATTTTTTTTCAATAATATAATATTACATTAAATAAAAAAAGCTACTTATAATTAATCATAAGCCAAACGTACCTTAAATAAGTTATCTATCTACTGCTATAAGTAGAAAAAGTAACCTATTTGGTGGTATCCAAACGGGCCTTAAACACATGCATGGCATAGTTGTGTTGCAAATTCACACCCATCCAAATCATTGACCCAACTGTGGATAAAACATTACTAAAAGAATACATAAGTAAAATAATATTAATCATTTGATTTTTTTTATCTAACTGTAATCTGGACTACTTACTAATTTACTCTTAACCATCCATTTCATGTCCGCTAATTGGATCATTGAAATTGCTTGATTAGTGCGAGCTAACCACCATTTTTAAACGGTGCAAAATTTACAAAGGAGTCTAACCTTTCGACTATTTCTCCGTACTCAATCAATTCATCAATTACAATATCCGATGGATATCTGGGCTACGGCGTGTTTATGGTAGCTCCCACCCAGCCCATGGCCCATGCTCATGAATGTCTTCCTTTTCCAAGCCACCCAAGCGCGTCGTAGAAATGAGTCATGGAGTGGCCATTTGAGTGAAGATAACCTCGTTTCAACACCGAGGTCTCGGTACGGCTGAAACTTGGGTTCTGGTTGAGTTTGCATTAGGTAGGAAATGGGCAACCTGATTTGAATCCAGGCTGGGTTGGGGTTGAGCTAATTCATGGTCTGGTTAGATTGGATCAGGAATAATCACATGTATTTGGGTCCGATTTAGGCTGTCAATGGGCCAGGTCTGGGGTAGGTCTCGGCCCAGTTTTTGCACTGTTTTGGGTTGGGCCGTCAGGCTAAGCCTATTCAAAATTGTGATTTTCTAAGCTCTGAGCCAGCCCATTGACACTTCTAGCCAGATTGAATAGAGTATAGAGGAATTCGGGTTGGCTCCGATTGAGCACCTCGTGCTGGAGTTGGGTCAGGTTGGAGTGAAAGTTAGGTCCTCCTTCGGTCATGTTGGGTTGGGTTAGGTTGACCGTCAACCCAACCCAACTTAGGAAGCAAATTGTATCCTACCATATCTATGTGGGGCTGAGTGTGATGTATCTCTCTCTTTTCCAAGATCATGCTAGGGTATAGATTAAAAACTGAAGTAGATCCACCGCTCAAATAGATAGACCACACCAAATCTTAAGCTTGAATTGCATTAAATGTACAAACCATTCAATGCAAGAGTCATCCCTACTCCCTGGTATGGTCCACTAGAACGTTGGATCTGACTCATTTTTGGGCTCATACGCTATCATGATCTTAAAAAAGGGGATGGACGGCATGGATAAATAGAAACATCATGGTGAGTTATCCACAAATACATCACGGTGGGGCCCATAGATCTGGTCGGATGCTTATCAACCCAACTTGCCCTAGTTGCAACCCAACAAGATGCCACCATTAGCTCTAGGGACTTGCCAATAATCGGGTGGCCCATTCTATGGAGGTTAGAGCCTTGATTTCGCATGTTTCATAGGGTGAGGCCCATTCGGGTTTTGGATCGATTTCATGTTGGAGGTCAAGGCCAAACATTAGGTGGCACACTTGATAGATGGTGTGGATCTTACGCACATGGAGTGAATCACACTTACCTAACTACGGGTGGTCGTGCCAGCATTCTTAAAAAATGGACGGTTACGCAGAAATGATCAACATTCAGCATCCAGCATACACGTGCAGATGTGCAGATTGCCTGCGAAAGACTTTCATGATTTATGTGAAATCCACCCTCTCTATCCATTTCACGAAAATGTAGTTAGGGAAATACCTACCTTTGAAACCTTGGTAGGCTCCACCTGGGATGAACTGAAAGCACAATGTTAGCCAACGGTGGACGTTCAATCCTCACCATTTCCTGTCTTGTGGCTCACTTGAATTTTGGATATGCCTCGTTTTTTTTACCGATTCCCTAACACGATCGAGAAAAATGGATGGATGGATTGAATTTCTCACAAACAGCACGGTGGGCCCACCTAGCTTCACCTTTGCAGCCAATCCCCCTCAGGGGCGCGAATTGGGGGTTACCCTGAGATCAGCTTAGTGGGTGTTACCCTAACCGTGTGGGCTATATAGATGTATTTTTTTATATATCGAAGCCGTCTATCTTCTTTTTCATATCATTTAAGGATGTGATCCAAAACCCTGAGAATATCCAAATCTCATGTGGACCATACCACTGGAAACAGTGATGAATAATCATTAAAAACGTCTTCTGGCCCACAAAAGTTTTGTATCAATCTGATCTTTCCATTTACCCTTCATCAAGACCTTATTGACATTATAAATAGCTTGGATTGCAAATAAACACTACCAAAACCTTCCGATGGGCTCTTTAGAAATGTTAATGGTGGGGCACTCAATCACACTGTTTCCAGTGGTATGGTCCACTTGAGATTTGGATCTGCATAATTTTGGAACGTCATACTAAAATGGTCTTTAGAAACGGATGGACGGAATGGATGTACAAAATATCATCCATGTGCGCCATACGGTAGGGGTAACACCCACTAACCAGTTCCGGGGTAACACCTAATTCGCGCCCTGCGCGTCAGCTCAGATGACAATGAACAGCTCACCACGGCATGTGTAACGGCGTGCTGCAGCAGAAACGCTCTCGTGACTTTCGTACAGAGTAATGATTCTCTTCGATCATGTGCAAGTGTGACACTCCGGCACATGCTAACTGCTTTGGCCTACCTTGTGCAACCACAGCCACGTGGGTGGAACTTTGATGAGATCTATACCGTCCATCAGGTATGCTGCCTCATTGTCAGTTTGGAAGCCAAAATTCATGACCACCCAAACTCAGGTAGGCCACACCCTACCAAAACGTTGGAATGGGACGCACCCCATTCGTTTTATACAGGGCCTACTGTGATGTTTATGTGCCATCTAATTCACTCATTTGATGTGCCGGCTGAATTTAGATATCTACATGTATAATTTTATGGGGTGGCCCACCTGAGTGTTGAATCATTCTAATTTTAGCTTAAGGCTAAACAAGAAGTGATGCACCTGATTAAGAGAGTGGATTTTACCGAATGTTAGTCACTTACTCCACTTTATAGCTGGGTGGGCAAGGGATTTGTTTGTGAAATTCCTAATTCCCACAAAGAGCTCTGTCAAAAGAGGCATGCAGCTAATTCCATGTCTATCCACACTGCGTACCAGAGCACCGTGGGGTCCACCATGATGTATATGGAATATCCACCCTGTCCATCAGGTGGGAACCATTGTTTGCACTTGTACATGCAAAAGATAAAATAAATCTGATTAAAAACTTAAATTGACCACACCAACGTGATCAATATAATATTGCTCTCAAAACCGCTAAATTCATAGGAGCAGTCAGCCTAAATTTTCTAGAGTCTTGTACCTTCTCTTCATCCTTATTTGTTACAACCTAATTAAGAAGTTTGATGAAAGATACACACTATGGTGGCCCCACATACTATCTTATGATGTCATCATGTCCTCATTATTTCAAGTACTATGTGAAAGTGTTGAGGCAAAAAGAAAGGGAAAAATAAAGATAAGCTTAAGGCATGTTACGATATCGCTATCTTAAAGAGATATTCACACCCTACTGATGGTTAAACCAATTTGCAAGAAGGTTACAATAAATTCATCTCTAAAATATAATAAGCATCTTCTCTAAAATTGGAGAAACATGGGCTTCAGCCTATAAAATTAAAAAACCACACCTTAAACCCACTTTTTCAGCGTACATCCCTGACTCTTATGTTGGGTTTACATCTTTAGCAGGATGGAGAGTTTGGATTGATGGAATTGATGATGGTGGTGGGCCTCGATCACTACAAACAGACGTTGTTGCCGGAAATGAGAAAAGACGGATATTCTCTCCTTTTTTGGAAAAAGTCGAGCCAGCGCCCAACTAACCCAACTCAAGTTCGGTGCGCCTCCAGTTGCACAAACACTAGGTACAGACACTGCAAATGTGGGGCCCACAGTGATGCCATGTGAAATCCACTTCGTCTATCCGCTTCAACTCATCTAGATGGGGCATTAGTCCATTGATCAGGTAGTTCCAATGCTCAAGTGAACCACATAACATGATTTGTGCGAAAAAAGACGTCGTCTATCAATCTGATAGTCAGATGATTTTAAAATATGATTTACGCCCATCTAAAGGGTACTATTGGTCCAATGACTGTCCAAGTAGTGGCTAACAGTTGAATGTAAAGCCTAGTTTGCATGTTCTTACAATCTAGTGATAGTGTCACACTTCACATGGTTGTGAAGCTGATGAATGGCAGATTTGTTGAATTAGTTCCCTATATTGATCATACGAGTTACTAATGGTTCTTAGCCTAGTTTAGAGACATTTATTGACTTGCCTCGTCATTAAATGGTTAATTTGTTGATTAGATGGCCAATCTTGCTACATGAAGTGTTGGGAACTCATGAATTGTTGATACCTAATATGGATAATTAGATTTGTTCTAGAGTTTAAACGGACGGTTAAATTAAGTTAGATCGACAAACTACACGTGAATATGCTTCACCATACTTCCTTAGTAACACCCAAGTACTAAAAAGTATGGGGTGTCATAATCTACCCACCTTAAAACAAATTTCGTCCCCGAAATTCAGCACTTCTATTATGAATAGGAATGAGAATAATCTATTTTATGGTGTTTCTAAATTTTCGATGTTTTCCTACTGAGGTAAATTTGTGTGTGCAAGTGTGTTTAAGTGCGTATAGTTGGTTAATGTTCACTCCCTAAGTATAGGGTTGCGAAGTAGTAATAATTCGAAAAGACCGAGTATCGTTCCCACAGAGATTTATGTATGGGTATTCTCAGAATTTATCAAAACAGCTTATAATTGAGGTCCTATTAAAAACTAAAGCTGGAAAATAGTGATTTGAAGTAAAATAGTGATTATGAGAGGTAATAACAATCTAAAAAGGCACTAGAGCGCCAAGGATCCACTTTTGATAGTTTTTAATACATCAACACAACTAGGTCTCTCACTACACAATCAGAATCGAATTTATATCTCTATCCGATCGGAATATAGAGCGGTTCAATCAATAATGACCTAAAATAGTTGCTTGTTTATTGATTCAATTCCCACAACAATGCTCAGGCCTTGGGCACACTCAATTGTATAGGCCAAGCCTCTTTCTAATCAATTTGAGATTCACAACCATGACTTTCATCAAATCCTAGTCATTAGACTTGATTACGACCAATGATTAGAACTCTAATTAAATCAAAATCAATCAGCAAACAACTATCTTAAATTATAATAAAAGATAAGAACTTTAGTTGGAATGAGTTCCCACATAAAGATCATGTCATTGTACACAAGGCAATCAAAGGGTCTACCATGCCCGAAGTCGATGATAGATCAATAAACTGCACAAGCATAAACAATGCCCAAGGGATAAGCTACTAAGTTTATAATCACTAAGAATCACATGAGCCCGGAGTCATCAAGAGATCAAAGTAAAACTGAACTAGTACTTGATTCAAACTCAAATTAAACTAAATTCTTCAATTAAAACATGAAAAGGAAACCTATATTGTATCAATGCATAAAAAACGAATCAAAATGTTCACCTCTTAACCTTAGCTAAGAGGTTTTAGTTCATCTCTAACATCTTTGAACTAAAAACTCAAAAAAAACATAAAAACTAGAAAAAAAACTATGAAAACTTGAAGTAGAATCCGTCTTCCAAGCCTCCTTGTTGTTCATCTCGTCCTAGCATACTTGGGTATGAAGAAGAGATGTTCTTTTATAGGTTTCGGACTCCAATTGCGAAGAACCTGCGAGAAATCTCGCAAAAATAGCGCTTTGCGCAGCAAATTTCGGAGCTTGTAAAACAAGTTCTGTTACACTGTTGAACGGTTAGACAACTGGTCTGAGCCCATGGATGACCGATAGCACAACCGGTCGTAAAACTTAAAAAACAGTCTAGCAAGCTTTTAAAATTTTCATCCCCTCTCGTTGAGTGCTCGACCGGTCGGACGATCGGTCTGAGTGGCCGTCAACCGGTCTGAAGACTGGTCGAGATTAGTCCAGCAAAGTTTGGCAGCAGGGTCCCTTGTCGAGTGTTCGGATCGGTCGAACGACTGGTCCTGGGCTATGGCCGACCGGTTGGACGACCGATCTTAAGTATAATTTTCTGCACTTCTTTCTTCTTTCTTCCTTTTCTCCCTTGCTTCTTTCTTCGATCCTTTTGCACTTAGTTCCTTGATCTTCAATGTATGTAAAGTTCTCTTTTTAGCCTTGAATCAGTGAAATCTCTATCTTGTTCCCACAATCACAAATCATGCATTAGATTAGTCTTTTAAACATGCAAATCATGCATAATATGTGATGAATTGGGGTTAGAATATGCACAATTCAGAGCACAACAGTTAACAAACTTGGGTTATTACAATCTACTATGAATAAAAATGAGGGTAACCTATTTTACGGTGCTTTTAGGTATTCACTATTTTTCCCGAGAAATAAGTTTGAATATATGTGTCCACAACTGACTACCTAAACTGGAGTTTCTATAATCTACCCCCCTTAAAGAAATCTCGCCCCGAGATTTTACACTACAATCATACGTATGAATTCTGACATTCTACTTCTTGGTGTCTAGGTTCCCACGATTTTTTCTCGATAAATTTATGTCAGTGCAAGGGTGGGTACTGAATTATACTAACTCAAAATATTACAACCTCTACACCCAATTTTTTTTTTTTTTTTTTTTTTATAATGATAGTTCCCCACTATATAGAATAAGATAAATTTTCCCGTTTCCAGTGTTCGACTAACACGGAAGAACGATTTTAGTAGGTATGAGCCTGATATATCAATCCCCTACTTGCGCAGATCAATGGATTTATTGGTATCCTTTTCCAATCATAGTGGATTTCGATCTTATACTTGATTAGGGCATTAAGATCATTGTAATCGCCCATGATTTAGAAATCGGATCAAATCGTGTATTACTTCACTTAAATATGGTTTCATAAATTTGTGGTTCCACTCATTCTAGATCTTTGAAAAATGTCATGTAAAATTTTCATTATTTTAAACAAATAAATATCCCTAGTTCATGAAAAATATGCACAAATTGGTCAATCCCTGGTTAAACCTAGGCTTAAGTGAAATTAATTATGCAAGAGATGAAAGTGACAGCCTTTGAATTCGAAACTTAAATTCCTGACTGCCAGGTGGCTTCACTATAAAAATATTCAAGCATAAACTCTTACGTCTATTTAAGGTTTTTCCTTGATAATACTAGGTTTTGATCTTAGGCATGTGAGTTATGGGCTCACTACTATGTAAATCTAGTTGTTACTAAAAGTTAAGACAACTGTTTTATCTAATTAATAGAAGTTTTTTTTTTTTTTTTTTTTGGAAATTCCAAATTCTAAATTTTTAACAATCGTTCTTTGGGAGTCAAGTTTAAAGATTGTTTTTGTTTAATCTCATGTAAATCATGGTGAGCACTTGCTTTTCCATAGTACCTAAGTATAGTTTATAAGTTCAAACGGCTATCCTGACTTATCAAATGAGCCTAAATGTGGGTCTCTAATTCACAATTCACCCTGAGTCTAAGGGAATTTACCTAAGTTCAAGTCTCTAATTTTCATCAATCTAAGTTGAGACATTTCTAGTTTGTATAAGTTCCTTTTTCCAAGGATTAGTTTGCACAAAATGCTGCTCTGATACTATTTTGTAACGTCCCAATTTTTGTAACCCAAGTTCTAGACAAATGTTTCAAAAACTCTAGTGTTAACCTATGAAGATAGCTCACATTTCATCATGTGTGTGTGTGTGTGTTTGTATGTTAGATTGACAAACTATTCATGAATATGCCTCACTATGCTTCCTTGGTAACACCCAAGTACTTAAAAGTAGGTGATGTTACAAACAATCTCCTTAAGATTTGATGCTTCCTCTGAGTTAGCCTCGTTAATCCCTTCCTTCTTACATCTCTAGCCCATTACTTCTACTGGGTTAACTTTGTTTCCTTTTCTTCTTCCCTAGCCCAGGGTTTGGGTGTTTCTCTCTTCCCTGGCCCGAAGTGTGGGCTTTTTTTTTTTTTAAATCTTCTCCTTGGCCTAGGTTGTGGTCGACTTTATATTTTTTAGGTTACTTACCCTTCAGGAAGAAACACAAGTCCTTCCACTTTTCAAAAAAAAAAAATCAAAACAACAAACATATATATCTCAGTCCATAATTAAATTTGTGTTCATTAGTCTAGTAGCAACTGGAAAAGAAACGGAATGGCTAAAGAACTTACTCACATATGCACTCTTGTAAGATAAACATTTGACAGCAATAACCTCGTATTATAATTGCCAAGCTGCAATAATAAAGGTAGATAATCAGACCTGCAATGAAAAAAATCATACATTTACATATGAGGCACAACTTAGCCAACCAATTTCTCAAGGTTGCAATAATTACAATTAACTTTGTAGTTCAACAATAATTTGGCCGATTCACCAATCAAAGAATTATCTCGAAAGTTAGTGTTGAATACATTGATAGGAATGGAGTTTAGGCCCTTGTAAATGAACCAGTAACAAATAAGAACCCAACCTATATGACTAAAGATCCAAAGAAATAAGTTCAATGGGAAAAAATAAGTTGCTCTTAAGTGATTCAGAATCAATATTATAAATTTATGATTGAGAGCTCTATTCTTATGATTTGGCAGTGTTGTGACCTATAGCGAGAATGCTTGGACCATGTCTTTAATGACTTCCATGGTTGTGATACAATGAAATATATAGCTATATGTACACTCTTGATGGACGCACCTATATGGGTGTAAAAGTGGGGCTACTTTCTATGAGAATGAAGGCATTTTCTAGAGCGTTTATGAAAATTGGGATAAAGCACATGGTCATAATTGTTAATGCACTTTTCTAGTGTACTAATTGTTAGTGCCATTTGTCAATCACTTAGGTCAGTGAGTCTAGTGTTGGTTGAGCTTAATGAAGACGAAGACCGAAGACTCAAATGGCCCTGCTGCATCAAGGAAGAAGAAACAGGTAAAAGTGATGCCTTGGTGTGCCTTAACCTTGACCAAAACCTAACCCTTAACCTCTTTGATGACCTTGGCCATCTTAGGAAAACCTTTAGTCATCAAAGATTGGCCCTAGGTGTCCCAAAAGATCACCCAAACCTTGGCCCATGTGAGAGGGTTGAGAAATAGACGGGTCAGCAAATCATCAGGTTGAACCCAGGCCTGACCAACCGGTCACGACCGCTCGGATGGACTGGACCGACCGGTCATGACCGGTCGGACTGGAATCCAGTGTGGACAGCACCCGCTGGAGTGTGCAAGCCATTGAGGCCGACCGGTCTTGACCTGTCGGCCAGACCCTCCTGCAGGCAGCAAGCCCCTGTCCACTTTTTGGCCTATGGTCGACCGATCAAGACTAGTAGTGGACCCCTGGCCGACCGATCAGGACAGGTCGGCAACTAGCCGTTTTACCTGTTTTTTTTACCGTTGGAGCTCATTTTCTTTATATATGGGGCTCGGTTTTTGGGCATAGCGAGAGGGTTTTTAGAGTCTATTACCCACACCTTTTGTACATTATTTGGGGCCTCAAAGAGGAGGAGTTTCAAGTCATATCCCTTATGTTTAATCACAAGTGAGGGCATTCAAATGCAAACTAAGAGATGACTTGATTCCTCTCTTAATTCTAGAGGTGAGACACTATACCACATAGTTATATCTATTGTTCAAGACCTCTAAAAGACCCTCTAGGTGAATCTCCTAGTTAGAACAAAGTATATATCCCATGTAGGAGATTCAACCATCCTCCTATCACCTTGGGCATCTCAAAGGCATCACAAGCAAGGTGATTGATCGAGTGTAGCTGAGGCATTGGCGACGCAACGACAACACGATCGAGGGAGAAAGAGAAGCTGATTGAAGTATGGGAGAGCGGAGATCAAGCAACCCAAACCGGCGCTGAACAAGGGGCTCATCCGACAAGTAAGGTTGTCTTTATTGAGAGTCCATTTAGAGTTTGTTTGTCAAACTTGATCTAGGGACGTTAGCCGTTCCTTGGTCCGTTAGCCGAGCCTAAACAAAGTCTCCAAGGGGGAGCCTCCAACACGGGAGTGAACGTGCGTCGGGTTGAGAGTTAGCTTATGTCTAAAACTCCGTTTGGGTTGAGAGTTAGCCCTTTGTCCAAAACTCCGGTTATGATTGAGAGGTGAACCGGTAAAACCTTCGTGTAAAGGTTGAGAGGTGAACCTCATTTAAAACCTCCGATAGTGAATGCCGGTGTGTTCAAAGGAGTTGAGTACTTGAACCGGGAGTGGAGTAGACCTAAAGTCGAATCACTATACATGCTTGTGTTTGTGATTGAATTGAGCACATTGGTATCTTAGCATTGGATGTTTAATTGTTTATTTATGAATGCTTGATAGGAATGTATGCTAGGCACTAGATAGATACATCCACACACAAGATGTACTTTCACTAGTAGTGTAAACTTGAGCTCATTGATCCATTCTCATAAGTCTACATATGTTGCATAGATTAGGAGCTTGATTAGTTATATCATTTGATTATCTATGCATGCTTAAAATTAGGTTGTTTATTACTTAAACCATATGCTAGTCTTGTGATTGGACCCACTTAGGCTTGGAAGCCGAAGTGTTCTTGCTTACTTAGTTCAATTTGTTAAATTGTGTAAGTAGGCGAAAAGAATTTCTAAAAGGTCCTAATCACCCCCTCCTATAGGTTTAGCCATAATTCTAGTTGTTCTTTAAGCTTTCGCACATACGAAGGTGTCGTGTTAGACTACCGACGTACTTTCAATAATGTGTTGGCTTTTTAAGGACTTAGATTTGCTTGAAATTTTTGTATCTATGATATATTAGAAATGTTGTCTTATGTGGTTAGTTTAAGACACTAGATCACTAACCTTTTAACAAACTTGGATATGTTAACACTAGATAATATTCAAAATCGTAAGATACCTTTACTAATGTATCTCATTTTTTTATTTGTCCTTTAATGTTATTTAGTCATTTTAAATGTTTTCTTATATTTTAAATTGTGAAGGATTGCTGGGGTAAGTTAATTTAAAACATAAAAGACCTATGTACTTTACCTCTTTGCTTTTTTTTACTAGGAAGTAGTGTTTGTCCCATATTAGATATGAAGACAAGTTAAAGAAGCTTTATAATGAGATCCTTGCCTGTAGACTTATAATGTGGGATCTTTGTGTCTCACACACGCGCGCTAGGCTAAGCAGAGGCGATGGTCGCGGTCGTGGCACGGTTCGGTGCATAGTGAGTTGTGAAATTACGCCTATGGGTCACACTTGAGGCACAATGCATGCGGAATCATAGAGCAAAGTTGGTAGAATTATGGCTAAGTCCTAGAGGGGGGTGATTAGGACCTTTTTAAAATTCTTTTTGCCTGCTTAAATTAATCTAGTAATTTAAACTAAGTAAGCAAGAACGCTTCGACTTCCAAGCCTTAGTGGGTCCAATCACATAGACTAGTAAATAAATAAGCAATTAAGAAACTAGCCTAAGCACATAGATTATAAATGATATGACTATCAAGCAACTAATCTATATGCAATATCTGATCTACAAAGGATATTACTAAACAAGCACATTGTCTAGAGAATGAAACTACAAGTTGTGTATGAGAGTCTACTTATCATCTATAGCATATATTTCATTCAATCATTCATATAATTAACAATTAAATAAACAATCCTAGAATAACAATGTGCTCAAAACAATCCAAAACACAAACATGTATAGTGATTCGACTACTTGTTTACTTCACTCCCGATTGTCGTTCCCAACCCATGAGAACACCAAATTTCATTAGGGAGTTTAAATCAGATTTATCCCAATCTAGGAGTTTTAAATAGGTTCCTCTCAACCTTTACACAGAGGTTTTGGCACAAGTTCACCTCTCAACCTAAATAGTGATTTTACAGGTCACCTCTCAACCTAGGAGCTTGAAGGTTCCTCCAACCTACACGTACACACCCGTGTTGGTGGCTCCCCTTGGAGACTTGACAATTTAGGCTCTACTCAATAGCCAAGGTCATACAACTGAACATCAATTTAGGCTTAATAAAGTCAATGTCCTATAATTGAACTTAAATTTAGACTCAACACATGAGTCAAGGTCCTACAACTGAACCTAACGTATACTTCGCCAAAGGCTCTCCACGAAAACTTAATTCAGCCCTACAATCAGGCCTAAGTCCTACAACTGAACCTATCGAGTTTGGTAATTCAAACTCTACACTCAATTCCACACGGGAAGAGAGTGGCTGAACTCTTACAAATGACAACCTTACTTGTCGGATTTGAGCCCCGTTGATGCGCCGCCTCGGGTTGCTTGATCTCCACTTTTTCGTGCTTCAATCAACTACTTGTTGCTCCCCCGATCA
Organism: Liriodendron chinense; assembly: GCA_003013855.2. Lineage (NCBI taxonomy): Eukaryota > Viridiplantae > Streptophyta > Magnoliopsida > Magnoliales > Magnoliaceae > Liriodendron > Liriodendron chinense. The sequence continues at coordinate 227,671 of ML058361.1, read as the reverse complement.
ATGATGTTGATGTGTCACCACTTCTTCAGCTCCAAGATCATCTACCTTGAATTTGATGCTCCGATGGAGATGCCCATAGTGCTAAGAGGTAGGTTGAAAATCTCTACAACTAATGGGAAGTAGTTGCCTAAAGAATTGCACCTACAATGATCTCTCGATAGAGTTTAGACAATTATTTAACTATTTAATTCAGGTTCTAAACTTTAAAGATCATGAGGAACAAGTTTATCTTCTAAATGAGCTTTAAATGCTCTATTCTTGTGATGAATCACAAGAAAGATGACTTGAATGAGTTAGGATTAGAGCCTCTAAAGATTTGCAATAGTGGTGACTTTTAAATCACTAAAATCCCTCTCTCTAACCTAAAAATTGAATCCCTCGCTTCTATAGATAAAACTCCAATGGTAAAAAAGTGGGTAGATTCACAAATCTTCGATGGCTTATAGTCATACTTTAATAGGATCAAAGAACTGTCCAGAAAATTTCTGAAGTTGTTGGACATCCAGTTTGATGGCATCGAACAAGCCACTTTGATATGATCGAAAGGTTGTTCGATGGAATCGAAGAACTGTCCAGAGAGTATACAAATATTACTGGACATATGTTCGATAAAATCGAATTGACCTATCGAAATAATTTTTTATGGCATTGAACACCAATAAAAAAATGTTGTCTGGGCCAGATTGTTTACAACAGTTTCCACTTCTTTTATTAGCCTAACTTATCATGTTTTTCTAAGTGTTCTAAGGCTGATGGCTAAGGGGTTTACTTATATAGTCTAAGTCATCTAGAGGTTATGGTTATTTTGGTTCTAAATGTTAGGGTCACCAACATTTACCTGTTTCTTCTTCCTTGATGATGCACGTCCACTTGAATATTTGGTCTTTAGCTTGCTAAGGCTCAATCGACATTATAATACATGGACACACGTACTTGACAAATAATGTGCACTAGTACGCCACAGAAAAGTGCACTAACAAGTTGTGTCATACACGTGTCTCTTTTTCTCTTTTCTTTTTTCTTTCTTTTTTTAATTTCTCGGCACTGCCAATGTGTGCGTGTAATGTTGTTGGCTCTACCTCGCATGCATCAAAATTTGATGTGTTGCCACACATTCGCTAACGTGTCAACATTTTTAGCGCCACATGTGCACCACATGTCCCAGGCAAGATACTTCTATTTTAAAAGGGGCTTCTATTTTTGGTTTTTTTTTCCGGTGGATTTTCTACTCTCTTCTTCTTCCTTCTTTACTTTATGCGTGGGGAAATCAACAAAGACAAATCTTAGCTTACGAGAGTTGATCAAGCATGTATTTGATCTGAGCCATCCATCATTGCAGAGAGTTGTTGTATGCCAGAGATAGAGCTGGGCACAAACCAAGCCAACTCGAAAGCTCGTCTCGGATTGGTTAATTTGAAAAGGATTGGCTTGGATTGGTTTGAATAGAAGTTCAAACCAAACAAAGCCTCGGAGTCAAGCTCATTTGAAAAAATAAACCAACCTCAAACTAGGACAGTACCGGCTTAGCTCGACTCAAAGCTCGGGTTGATTCATCTCAGTTTAATCCGGCTCGTAAATTGTAAGCACACTATTTTCTGTGGTGTGATCCACCTCAGCTTTGGATATGATTTCATTTTGGGATCATGTCCTAAAATGATATGTAAAAATGGACATCACAGATAATACATGTACATGATGAAATGGATTATGCATAATACATGTACATGTATGCACATTGTTTCCTTGCACTAGTAAAATTATCCTTGTGTAGTGTACTTTTGTTTGGAAAAGGCTCTTACATGTCTAATTTGAAGTTGCACTGCTCCTTTAGAGGATGTTAAACATCATTTAGTAAGATACTTTTGTATTTTTTTTTTCTGACTTTGAAAATTCTTTTCTATTTAAATAAATAATTAAATAAATAAATAAAGAGCCGCCACCTGTTCGAACTCGGCTTAGGTTCAAAATTTTCAACCAAACTGATCCTAGCTCGAACCGGATTTTTCTGGAGCAAACCAAACTCGAGCCGCATGGGTCGGCCTGAAACCCAAACTGGGCCAATCAACAAACAGGGGTGGCATAAAAGCAAGCCAAACCAAACTAGGGCTAACTCGCCCGGCCCGAATCGTTGCCCAACTCTAACCAAAGACAAGAGCTATGACACAATGCATCAATAATCACTTCCTATATGGGGGTGAATCTGTCCCTGAAACAACAATTGTACCCACCCAGTCAATCGCGGTACACACCCACCCGGTCAGTCATACGTTGCACCCACTAGTGTGGTTAGCAGCGGGAGTTTCACCCTGATGGGTTTCGATGAATAGACCTCTTGTTGAAACTCCTCGAAATCTTCCAGCGAGGTAAAGGCGCCGAACCCAATCTCTCAGTTTCAAGTTGAATATCTTTTTCTTCTTTTTTTTTTTTCCGTCCCGAAACTTCAATTTTTCTGTGCGATCTTTGTATCTCAAACCAACAATTTCACTCATAGCACCTCATCATGCACTAGTCCTGTTGGCCCACATATATAATGTCTATGCCGCGTCAGAAGTGGATTAAAATTTAGTTCAACAATAATCGGCAACACTCTTACAGCATTGTCCAAAATCAAGAATAATTTATATACATAACCCTAATAAAATGCATTATACATTTACATCTATATCTATCCATCTACATTAGATAATCACCCATAAAATGTAATAAATATAAAATCATGTGAATGTGTCCCACCACCCTGATAAGCCACAATCAAGTGACTGAGTCGCTACCTGAGTTGTATGGGGTGTTTTAAGGCATTGATTATGTCCGAGTGGGACCCATGGTTTGGTGATACAAACAGCTGTCATATTAGCCTCGGCTACGATCAATCTGCATATAAAACCTACCGGATTGAATGGTTGTATCCATCAAATCCATGATTGTTCTTTTAGACCATAGCTTCGAGGAGGGGATTAGGTGGTACCCATATCTCTATGCCTGGGGCTGTGAGGAGCCCACACCGTCCATCCGTTTCTACATCCCATTTTAGGAGGGTCTTCCAAAACTTATGCAAATCCAAATCTCAAGTGGACCATGCCACTGGGGAAACAGTGCGGAATGAGGGCCCACCATTAAAAATTCCAAAGAGCCCATCGTAAAGTTTTGTTAATATTTATTTTCAATCCAAGCTCTTCATAATGTCAAGAAGGGCTAGATGAAGGGAAAATTTAAACTTCATCTTGATATAAAACTTTTGTAGCCCGCAAAATGCTTTTAATGATTATTCATCACTCTTTCTGTTGGTATGGTCCACTTGAGATTTGGATCTTCTTATAATTTTGGATCGCATCCTAAAATTAGGCGTAACGACAGATGGACGGCATGGATATACAAAAAATACATCAAAGTAGGCCCCACACGGGAGGGGTAACACCCACTAACTTGTTACCAGGGTAACATCTAAATCGCTCCCCAGAAAATTAGGCCAGCTCGCGGTGGGCCGCACCTTTGAATCAATGGAGGTGTGGCCCACCAAGCGAACGGATCAAACTTATAATAGAGAAGGGTGATTCCCATGGTGGGGTCTACCGTTTCCATGGTACTAAGTTCACGGAATAAGTGGCACGTTGCAAGGAACGATGGAATGGTAATGGGACCACACATGTAGCAGCCTTGGCAGCATGTGATCAATTACCGTATTTTCAGGTGTCCCCACCACCGTCCGTTCCTTCACAACAACCCCAGCCTGCTAAATCATGGGCCCCACATGTACAGATGGGTACATCAGGCACTATTCAGGTTGCATCATGATCATATGATTCTTCACTGCCTTCTCTTTTTGGAGGGACTTGACAATGTTTGGTGGAAGAAATAGCCCTTTTCATGCACGGGTGCGGGCTAGCTTTCTGTCATTTCAACTGTTCAATTGGTGGGCCACATCATCTCCCACTACCAAACGAGCACGTACATCCAATCAGTGACCTGGAAATGGATAATATCAACCACTTGCCAGCATTTCACGGGTACTAAAAAAGAAAGAAAAAAAAAGTGGTTGACAGGACTGGACGGTCAGGATTAACCTTGCTTGGGCGATCTTCCATACACAAGTTGGTCCCACGTTACGGTTGTCATCAGAATGTGTGGGGCCCACATGTGATGCTTTTTGGACTCGCGAGGGAGCGGATTGCCTGTGACCCCAGGGCTGTGGGACCCACAGAGATCTCTGTGAAGAATCCACTCCGTCCATCTGTTTTTGAAGACCACAATAGGATGGGGTTCTAAAAATCAGGCAGATCTAAAACTCAGGTGGGCCACACTAAACGAAACATTGGACTGAAATGTCCACTGTTGAAATCTTCCTGAAGCTGACCATGATGTTTATATGCCATCCAAACCGTTCACAGACTTATTACCATTCAGATAAACTGTAGGCACAAATTTCATCCTGATATAAAACTTCTGTCACCCCACAGCGATCAATCCCCATTGTTTCGTGTGGTATGACCCACAGGAGTTTGGAATCTTACTGATTTTTAGACTCTTGCTGCATTGGTGTCTTTAAAAACAGATGGAAGGAGTGGATTTGTCATGGACATCCCTGTGGGCCCCCGCAACCCCCCCCCCCCCCCCCCCGGAATCTTGTACACACTATTGGAAGGATGTCCGGTGACAGTCTGGAGGCGAAGACCTCTTTTTTATCCTTTTGTGCATTTGACCTTTGTCTGTGGTAAAATTTCACTGGTAAAGGATTAAAACACCCTATTTTCATTATTTTCAAAAAAGAAAAAAGAAAAAAGACAAAAGAGCTTCTAACTCTTATTCACATGACGTGACTTTAAAAGTTATATGCATGCATGTAAAAGTTATTAAAATGTTTGGTGCTTTTATATATATATATATATACACACACTTAAGCAGATCCAAATCTCCAATGGACCACACTATACTGGAAAAATTGGTGAATGACCATTAAAAGCCTTTTGTAGGCCACAAAAGTTTTGGATTAAGCTAATCCATGTACTTTCTTTTCATTCAGTTCTGTTTGACCTTATAAATGTGTTGGATGAAAAATAAACATTATAAATATGCTTAGAGTGGTCGTTGGGAAGTTTTTAATGGTAAGCATTCAATCATCACCATTTCTTGTGGTGTGGTCCACTTGAGATTAAGATGTTCTTAATGTTTAGGATCACAGCCTAAAATAGGCTGCAAAAATGAATGAATGGAGGGGATATACAATATACCATCAAGGTGGGCCCTACGATAAGGGTAACACTCACTAAGTTGTTATTCAGTGACACCTAATCCACGCACATTCAACTTGCATCCAGGTGAGTCCCAATGTGAAGATGGGATGCCCAAAATTTCAATAGATAGTGGCGAAATCATTAAGCATCATTTGGCATTGTCGCTTCTGAATGTGGAGTACTCTAGATTGAGAATAGTACTCAAGCTGCATTTGGCACCCTCAATTGGAATCCATGTAATTCAAAAATAATTGTGCATTGAAATTATGTACTATATTTATAAGAGCTTGAATTTAATTACTAAATCAATTTTAATATCCTTAATTAGTGTACATATATGACATTTGACACAATAATTATAACAAGGCTATTGAAATATGTACTTTGGCAAAAAAAAAAAAAAAAAATTATATAGTTCCAAGCCTGGGATGGGCCACAAGCATGAGATCACAACCAAGTGACTAATCAACTTTTTTAACCATTGATTTACATAGTCAATGTTTGGACTGCTCAAATCATTCTATTGATATATTTTTAGTGATGTAATTAATAATATGATTGTTTTAAGATATCATCAGAGTTCTATGCATTCAATAATTAAACAAACCAACTCTTAACTAAATTTATGGCAAAAATTAGTGTCTCCAAACCACTTGGGTGGACTAGTCCACTCTTGAGCTGAGACATGCCTTGGCAAACCAAGGGTGCCTCTCATGCAATAGACTCATGGGGTCGAACCAAACGAGTCTAACCAAGTCTAAGTCTTTAGAACATGTTTCCAACTTGTATCTGAGGCCGGCCCACTTGAAAGCTACTATTTTCAAGTGTAGTAGCGAATATTCTGTCAATCAAAGGTTTTGGTAACAACAACTATAGATATCACAAGTGAGAAATCTTATAAAAAAAAATCACTTGCCAGTAGAAGAAATGGTGTTTTTTTTAATCAATCCATGCAAAGTGAATCAGTCCCTAAGGAACCTTGGAATAGGCCACCATCCAATGAGTACATGAAAGTAATGAAGTTATGGCTATAAAATGGTGGTTAAGAGTAAAATACTGGTGGTTTAAATTTGAAGGGAAAATGGTAATTCAACTAGGGGAGATTCATCATTTACTAGTGACATGTGCCGCCTCCATCCCCAACAACAAAAGACCTACTGGCCCACTTCATTGTCTATGTGAAATATAGATTGTTAAATTTTTTTTTAGCTCATATTTGTATAATGTTCAAGAAATCAGATGAATATAGAACTCAAATAGGCTTTGTGATGTTTATATGACATCTAACACAGTTATAAGGCGAGTACTTCCAAGGTGACCCTCCAGTAAAGTTTCAACGGTTTGCCCATTCCCACATTTTTTGCAGTGATTTGTGACTTAATTTTAGAGATGACATCGTAACACCAACATGAATGATGTATTTATAAGTGTATTTTGTGCAAATATCAAGGTAGGCATCAATGGTCATATTTATTGTTTGTACTTTTCAACCATGGGAGGAGCCGACACATGTTTGTAGGAGACAAAATCAGAAAATTTCCATGACATTGTTCAAAATCACAAAAGCTGACTGGCGCTCAAATCACCAGGATGTCTCTAGAGACTGAACATGGCAGAATTTGATTAAATGATGTAGGTATAGAGCTCTTGCAAAGTATATTTGAAAGTTGTTGGGTCAAATAGCTACCAAGTACATATTCCATTTCTGACAGCGTCACAAGACCCCATTAAGTCCCCCACATTGGGTTGTGGTCATTCATAGTCCTCTTTCAATTTAAATGGAAGTGGATTGGCTGGTGTACTGCACACCAGTAACCTCGTTGGCCTATTGAAGTTATCAAGTTTAGCGGCCCCCCAACATGAGGTACGTATTATATCCAAACTGTCCGTCCATTTGGCGAGGTAGTTATAAGGGTTGAGCTCAAAAATAAGATAGAGACGAAGATCAAGTGGACCATACTGCAGAAAGTAGTGGGAGATTGAACGCGTACCATTGAAACCTACTTGGGGGTCATAGAAGTTTTGGATCAATCTTATGCTTGTTGTTTCTCTTTATCTAGGTTTGTGTGGCCTTATGAATGGATTGGATGGAGAAAAATAATCTGATGGGCCCTACAAATGTTTTAATCGTGGGAATCATTGTCCCGCTGCTATCTTCTATGTTGTCCCATTCAGTGTTGGATATGACTCATTTTTTTAGCGCATGTCCTAAAATGATCTCGTGAAATGGATGGATAGTGTACATATATAAATTCATCATGTTAGAGCCCACAAAACTTTGATTTTCTTTCCATCATTCATACTGTAACGGGCTGGAGGCTGTTAGGCTCTTCTGCATGCACCACGTATATACACCAATAAAGGGGCCGGTGTGCACTACACCAACCAATCCACTCCCCTTTAAATGGAAAGATTGGCCTGAAACTGTGCAACCTCTATGAGCCATCATCACTTTTTAATGATAGAAACAATGAGAAGACATGATACCAGTATGTGGCATATATTAACTCTAACTTATATGAGTATCTGAATCGTGGTCATGAAATCTGAGTGGATGAACAATCCTGGCCTTTGATTTGTGGATACTTGTTTTTCCAAAGACATTTTTAAAATACTTTCTTTTTAAACGGTCCAATAAATGCCCATTGATCCAATATTCAGATAATCAATTAAGAGTAATTTTTTGGTTGATGATGCATCTAAACTATCTAAACTAGGAATCGTAATTTGCCTTAGCTACATGCCACGTGTTGATGCTGTAAATTCGCCAACAGATGATGGTGAAGACTCTTTGACACTGATGGATGGATGCCGCTGATCTCCTTCTTCACAAAGGGTCGGATCCTGTAGAACAAAAGAGAAACTAAGGGGGGTGGCTGGGGTTCAGCCGTTAGCCCTCCGATGCTTAAGTTAGCGATATCTCGAAAGATTGAAATTCTGCTTTTTCTCAGTCTTGGTTTTTTCGTACCTCAGTAAAGAAGAAGACGTGTCTATTTATAGACCTAGATTGCAGAGTTGTACTCCCTTTCGAAGCCATGATCTCCGGGGAGGGATTCTCGGATCTTTGGGATTTTCGGAGCTGTCCCGAGATCTTTGAGGATCTTTCGGCGGTCGGATAAAGATCTCCCAGATTTTCTTCCCCTTATTACGCGCACACTCAGAAGCTTGCGGAAACAGAGTCAGGTCGCAAGGCGGTCGACCTGGTGAGGTCGTTTCTGACGGCTGCTTCTCTACTTTAGGTCGGATCGGTCAGACCCGTAAGAGCTACTCCATCCTCGAATCAGATCGACTATAAACTGTGCGAGCTGAACTGGATCGACCTTCGGGTCAGCTCGTATTCTCTTTCTGATGGCGCAGAGGTCATCTCGTATTCTTCCCACAACAGAAGTCCCCCCACTCCCGAGTCTAGCTCGTCTGTCTCGGGAGTAGCTTGATAGAGAAGATACGTCGATCTGGCTACCCTTAATGTTTCACAGCTGTCGTGTTGCCGCGTCGTCATCTCAACGGGCGGGAAAGCGGTATTTAATGCGTCGTTCAAAAAATCGAGGCGTCATCATTCGCTTGTACGGCGTATCAGCGCTCAACAGAATATTATCTAACGGGGTGATGCCACGTGTCTGAAGTGGCGCGATACTTTTTGTACGCTTCAACCAAGAGCCGCCACGCGGGATCTTCGCATTAAATGCCGAATAATCCTTCGGGTATAAAACTCGAGAGTTAGCGGATTTCTGAAAAATTCCTTTCTTCTCTGATCCTGCTTTCCTCCCTCTTTCTCTTTTCGGGTTCTCCTTCTCCATTCTCTGTCACCTCTCCTCCGGCCGGCGTACCAGTTACTTTAGGGTACGCTCTTCTCATCTTCTTAGAAGATCTTCCTTTTTGTGATTTTCAAAATGTCGGAGTCTTCCTGCTCTGATGCTATTCCGATGGTGAGGTTTGGAGATTCCGAATCGGACCCTCCTCTACCAGAGCATCAGGAGATCGATCCCAGAGAATCTCATTCCAGGACAGCAGATCCTGTGAATGAAGAGGAATCTGAGGTTCCTGAGCCAGGAGTTGGGGGAACGGCTCAGGGAGATACCTTCGAGCTGGACGGGGTGGTCTCGCGAATTAATCAGAGAGACCTTGACAATGCGAGAAGGACATACGGGATCCCGGAATCCGTTGGTCTTAGGATTCCGGGCCGGACTGACAGACCGAGCCGACCTCGCCGGGGAGAAACCGTTATCTCCCTGATGCACCTAGAGGCCGGGCTCAGGTTACCCCTACACCCCTTTGTACGAGAGGTTCTTAACACCCTAGGCCTCGCACCGAGCCAGCTCCAACCTAATGGCTGGAGGTGTATGGTGGGATGCTACATACTGTGGCAGAGAGTAGGGAATAAAGACCTGACTTCGAACGAGCTGTTTTCCATGTACAGCCTCAAGTCTTTAGAAGGTCATGGTCTTTATTACCTCTCTTCCCATCCGGGCCATGGGGGCTCGATAGTGACCGGCCTGCCATCCTCGACAAGAATCTGGAAGAGGAAATGGTTCTTCGCGTCGGGGGATTGGGAGGCTTCGTCGGACGAGCTTCGCCCTTTGGAGCATCGGGTCCGAGCTGATTTTGCTCTGCCAGGTCGAGCCATACTTAGAAAATTTTTCGATTAATGTTTCTCTCTTACCCCCACTTTCTTTCATTCTGACGTGCATTTCCTTATCTATGCAGCCTCGGTGGCCATCAGAGTAGCTCTATCTGTAGTTCAAGAGAGGCAGATCCGAGCTGCACGGGAGTATCCGCCTGTTGAAAGGAACTTTCGCAGCCTAATCACTGTAGAATCCGTCCTTGAATCAGGTCGGTAATATAGATATTCACGCTTTACGTTATCAATTTTCTAAGTAACGTGCTCTGACATTCCGCCTCGTACTTTGGACAGGCATGGCTCCGAAGGCGGTCTCTAAGTCCCGCCGGATCCCTGCTCGGCTCCTGGAGCGTGGGGAGAGCTCGGTGGAACCTCCGAGCAAGAGGATGGCCACGGAGGCTCAGGGGCAACAAAGGTTGCCTCGGTCCTTCGTATGCGGGTCTGGTCAGCCTCAGGGTTCATCTCCCGCAGGGGGTGAAACTTTGGCTGCCCAGCCTCCTGCTCCTGGGGTTCCGGTTGTCAACGTGCCGGATACCTCGGACTCCCGAGCCGAGCCGTCGGCTGGTCGCCCCACGACTCGTGCCAGTTCGTCTGGCACTCCGACAGCATCGACTTCAGTGGGGCCCGCCCGCACCCCTGCTGAGGTCGGGTCGTCGCGACCTCCCCCGGCACCCCGGGCCTCTCGCCCTGCTGCCGCTCCTGGGGCCGAGCAGCGCGAGGACCAGGTCGACATGCCTCCGGTAACGGAGCATTTTGCGACCTGGAAAGAGGGGGTTAACGCCTATATGGACGTTAACCAGAGCATCCCTCAGGATCTGAATTCTCTTGCGACATCAGATCCTGATCAGATGGTCGGTGTTGCCATCGAGAGCAGTCTCAGGGTAAGTTGACTGTCCCTTTCTCTTCTTCTTTTCCTTCACTCGTTCCACCATCGCATTACTAACTGTTGTAGCTCGTTTTTGTAGGACTCGGCCTTGCTGATTATGATTCGCCAGAAGATGGCTGAGCGGACACACCATATGCAAAAAGCTCTGGTTGCTGCCTCTTCCTGGAAGAATAAGACTGAGGCGATGAAGGCCGAGCTGAAGAAGAAGCTGTCTGAGTTGGCAACGGCTCAGACGGAATTGCAGACAGCCCAAGCTGAACTGCAGACAGCTCAGTCCGAGCTGAAGGTGGCCCAATCCGAGCTGGAAGTATCTCAAGTACAAGTCCAGTCTCTGGAGGAGGCGATGAGGGAGACCTCAGCCAAGGCCCAGTCTGAGGGTAACAAGGTTGAGTCGCTGGAGGCCGCTCTCAAGACAGCTGAGGAGGAGAAGGTGGACCTGGCCCGGCTCTTGAAGGAGGTCCAGATGAAGGCTTTGGCTGATGCAAAGGACGCAGAAGCCAAGTTTGAGAGGCTGAATGCAATTTCTGAAGAGCTGTACAATCATGGCTTCCAGGATTGCAGGCGGCTCGTTCTCAAGCATTTTCCCAATCTCGACCTGACTCCAGTCGACAACGATGAAGATGAGGACGAAGTCGCGAGGGAGGGACCTTTAAAGGGGGCTGTAGCCGGGCCATCCGACGCTACCGAAGGCTGAATGTGTATTTTCCCTTTTTTTTTTTAACAATGTAAAGGAAACTTTTCACTTCAATGCAAGCCCTCAGAGGCATTTTATTCAAACGCTGTGTACTTCATTTTTTTTTTCTTTTTCATGCATACACAAGTCTCGAAGTGACTGAGCTCATTGTCATAAACTCGGCCATTATATTAGAACAGTTGTAGGGCTTTGATAGTAGAGCAAATTTCAGTTTGGAATGTTACCACTGCTAGGCCGATCTGTTGTTCACAACACTTAGGAATTGAAACAATTTTTTCTGATACTGAACCATCACCTCGGAACATAAGTTTCAGACGAGGTCCCACTTCTTCATGGATAGTAGATTTTCAGGTGGTCAGCATTCCAGGGGTGGGAAAGGGGCCGGCTGTCCATGTCTTCGAGCCAATAAGTACCAGGACGGCGTGAGCCGAGTACCCTATAAGGCCCTTCCCAGTTGGGACTGAAGGCAGCGATTTTTTCTTTGGTACTGACCTTTTTGAGAACCAAATCGCCAGCTCGGAACCGCCGCTCCTTTACTCGGGAATTGTAGTATCGCCTAATCCGTTGCTGGTAGGCCGCCAATCGTATTTGGGATGCTTCGCGAACTTCGTCGAGTAGGTCCAAGTTTATCCGTAATTGTTCTTCGTTTCTGTCAGGTCGGTGTTGGCTTGTCCTACTCGTGGGTATCCCGACCTCTACTGGGACAACAGCTTCTGCTCCAAAAGCTAAAGAGAAGGGTGTTTCCCCAGTGGTGGACCGAGCTGTTGTCCGATAGGCCCAAAGTACTTCAGGAAGTTCGTCAGCCCAGGCGCCTTTCTTCTCCCCAAGTTTTGTTTTGAGATGGTTTTTGATAATCTTGTTAACTGCCTCGACCTGACCGTTGGCTTGCAGGTGGTGGGGAGAGGAATACACATTCTTGATACCCAGACCTTTGCAGAAATGCCGGAACCTTTCGTTGTCAAACTGTCGCCCATTATCAGTGACTATTGTATTCGGAATTCCGAATCGGCACACGATTGATTTCCAAATAAAATCTGTTGTTTTCTTCTCGGTAATGGTCGCCAATGGTTCTGCTTCTGCCCACTTCGTGAAATAATCGACGGCAACGATTGCGTATTTCACCTGTCCCTTCCCCGTCGGAAGAGGGCCAATGATGTCAACTCCCCATTGAGCGAATGGCCATGGTCCAGACATGGGAGTGAGCTCCTCGGGTGGCAAGTGAGGAATTGGGGCAAATCGTTGGCACCCGTCGCATCTTTTAACAGTTTCCCGGGCGTCGTGCTGGATGGTAGGCCAATAATATCCTTGCCTGATCACCTTCTGTGCTAGTGCTCGAGCACCAGAATGATTGCCGCAACAACCAAAATGGATTTCACGCAACACGTAATCAGCTTCCTTGGCTCCCAAACAACGCAAACATGGAAAAGAAAATCCTCTCTTGTAGAGGATCCCATCGATCATGGCGTACCGAGCCGATCTGTAGCGAATGCGTCGAGCTTCTTTCTGGTCGTTGGGTAATTCGCCCGTCTGTAAAAACCGAACAATAGGGTCCCTCCAATCAGGGGTTGCTGTTACTGGAAAAACTTCCGCTGTCTCGTTTGACGATATGCTTCGTTGAGGGAGGAACTCGATGGGAACCATCCTGCCGAGGTCGTCGTCGTCTGATGAGGCGAGTTTCGCGAGAGAATCGGCATTCATATTTTTGCTTCTCGGGACCTGAACAATTTCATACTGATCAAACCGTGACAGCAGTTCTTGAGTTTTTGTTAGGTATGCTAACATTTTCCCCCCTTTCGCCTGGTATTCTGCGGTCACCTGTCCGACCACCAATTGAGAGTCACTATGTATTTTTATAGATCGGATCCCTACTGCAGAGGCGAGGCGGAGGCCGGCTAGAAGCGCTTCATACTCAGCTTCGTTGTTTGAGGCTCGAAACCCGAACCGGAGAGCATATTGAATTTGGATGCCGTCCGGTGCTGTCAGGACGAGACCGGCCCCGCTGCCTCGTGAATTGGAAGATCCATCAACGTGTAATAACCAGGTCGGAGCGCAGTAATTACTTTCTTGTGGCGGCTCAGATTTGCTGTCGTCTTCCATTTCGAGAGGTTCAGTTAATTCGACGATGAAGTCGGCGATGGCCTGCCCTTTGATCGCAGTTCGCGGCCGAAACTTGATGTCGAATTCACCGAGCTCGACGGCCCATTTAACGAGACGGCCTGAGGTTTCTGGGTTCTGTAATACCTGCCGCAATGGTTGATCAGTCAGCACAGCTATCGGGTGCGCTTGAAAGTACGATCTCAATTTCCGTGCTGAGGTGATTAGAGCCAAAGCTAGCTTCTCTATTGTCGGGTATCGGGTTTCGGGATCGAGCAGGGCTTTGCTGACGTAGTAGATAGGCCTTTGGGTTCCTTTGTCGTCTCGGACTAATGCTGAGCTGACCGCCGCTGGAGAGACAGCTAAGTACAGGAGTAGTTCTTCTTTGTGGGCTGGTTTAGACAATAGTGGCGGAGAGCCGAGGTATGCTTTCAATTCGCAGAAAGCTTGCTCGCAGTCTGAGGTCCAAATCATCTCCTTGCACTTACGTAGTTGCTTGAAGAAGGGGAGGCATCGATCTGTAGCCTTTGAGACGAATCTGTTGAGTGCCGCAATTCTTCCTGTGAGTCGCTGGATATCCTTCATTGTGCGAGGCGAGCTCATGTCGAGGAGTGCCTGAATTTTTTCAGGGTTGGCTTCAATTCCTCGCTGGTTTACAATGAAACCAAGGAATTTTCCCGAACTTACCCCAAAGGCACATTTGCTGGGGTTAAGCTTCATTTGATATTTTCGTAATATTCTGAACGCAGTGCAGAGGTCGCTGACATGGTCCTCTGATCGTTTGCTCTTCACGAGCATATCATCTACGTACACCTCCATAGTTCTACCAAGTTGGTCTGCGAACATCTTGTTTACTAGTCGCTGATAAGTTGCTCCGGCATTCTTTAGCCCGAAGGGCATGACCTTATAACAGTAGAGTCCCCGATCCGTAATGAATGCTGTCTTTTGCCTGTCGGGAGCGTGCATTTGGATCTGATTATATCCAGAGTAAGCGTCCATGAAGCTGAGTAGCTCGTGCCCGGCGGTCGCGTCGACGAGCTGATCTATTCGTGGCAGAGGGAAACTGTCTTTGGGACAGGCCTTGTTCAGGTCAGTGTAGTCTACACAGACTCTCCATTTCCCGTTATTCTTTTTGACGAGGACCACGTTTGCGAGCCATTCTGGGTAGCATATTTCTTGGATGAATCCAGCCTTGCGCAGTTTCTGTACTTCCTCTTCGATGATCATGTACCTTTCTGCATTGAAAGAACGCCTTTTCTGACGGATTGGCTTAGTGGTTGGGTCGACGTTTAACCGATGGACCATCACTCCTGGACAAATTCCAGGCATCTCTTCATGGGACCATGCAAAAACGTCCGCATACTCCGTCAAGAAGGTGATCAGGTCCTCTCGTACCTTGCCTTCTAAACACGATCCGATCTTGATAGTTCTAGTCGGGTCGGTATCAGACAACGGAATGTCGACCAGCTCTTCTGCGGGCGACCCGCACTCCTTTGCTTCCTCTCTCGGATCAGGAGAGGTCGCATGAGAAACGGTTGATACTGTACTTTTATTTTTCCCTCGTAGGGAAAGCTCATAGCAACGGCGGGCTTCCTGCTGATCTCCCCTGGCCACGCCGATTCCTTCGTCGGTTTCGAATTTCATTGCAAGGTGATAGATGGAAACGGCGGCTTTGAGAGCTCGCAGGATAGGACGGCCAATAATGGCGTTATAAGCAGAGGGGGTATTTACGACAAGGAAGTCGACCATTATTATTTTCTGGTTTGGTTCTTCTCCTGCGGTGACTGGTAGACTTATCTCTCCTTCGGGCATAATGCTATCCCCCGTGAACCCAGTTAATGCTGTCTTGACTGGTCTCAGTCGAGATCGGTCGATCTTCATTTTTTCGAATGCCGATGCGTATAGGATATCGGCCGAACTGCCTGTGTCGACCATCATCCTGTGGAGTTTTTTATTGGCGACCATCAACGCGACGACAAGGGAGTCGTCATGTGGATGTATGACTCCTCGGGCGTCTTCTTCGGTGAAGGATATTGTTTGTGAGGTTACCTTCGCGACCTTTGTAGGTCGGCTGGTGATGTTGACAGAAGACTTCGGTAAGGACGTCCTTCTTTGCCGTACGTAGCTTTTGCGAGAGTTTCCGGTGTCTCCAGTGGTCGGCCCTCCGAAAATCATGTGGATTTCTTCCACAGGGTTGTTGCTTTGTTCCTCTGTCAAGTCGGCGACTCGACCTTCATCTCTTCGGCCCTCTGAACGCTGAGCAATGTAATCCTTCAAGAAGCCTTGCTGGATCAGGGCTTCTATCTGTCGCTTCAAATCAAAGCAGTCCACGGTGTTGTGACCGTGGTCTTTGTGATACAAACAGTACCTCGATTTTGACCTCCTATTGGGGTCGGTCTTTATCTTTGCAGGTCGTTCGAAATTGTATTTTCCTTTCTCCGCTAAATACACTTGCTCGATGGTTTTGTTGAGCGGAGTGTACTTATCGAACCGTGGCGCAGGTGATTTCGTTCGGCGAGCGGGCCTGTTCCGGGTTGGCGATCTTTGTTCGGACTTTCGTTCCGACCTGTGTCTTTTCGAGTTGCTGCTATCCGGCCGATCCTTATTTTTGGTCACCGGTCGATGAGCATTGACCAGTTCTTCGGCGTTGATGTGTTTTGCTGCCCGATCTAAAAGTTCTGCCACGGACTGAGGCGGTTCTTCCCCGACAGACCAAAGGAACCTTCGGTCTCGTAATCCTCCGATCATGGTGTGCAACAGTACATCTTGCGAGAGGTTTTCAATTTGTACAGCTTCGGAATTGAAGCGTGCGAAGTAATCTTTCAGGGACTCATCTTACTTTTGTTTGATGGCAGCGAGATGAGTTGAATGCTTCCTCGGGTCAGTGCTCCCAATGAACTGAGTAGCGAAGGCTCGGCTTAGCTGAGAGAATGAACTGATCGTACGGGGTTTTAGGTTGCGGAACCAAGTCCATGCCGAGCTTGTTAAGGACAACGGAAAGGCCTTGCACATGATATGCCCATTGGCCCCGAGGAGATCCATGCGGACTTTGAAGTTCTCTAAGTGCTCCGCCGGATCTCCAATTCCAGAGTATTGCTTCAACTGGGGAACTTTAAACCCTTTGGGAAGGGGTTCCTCACGAATCTCGTCGGTGAATGGTGATTCAGATGAATCGACCAGTGCATCTACGGCGATTGGGGCTCGGGCCCGTTGTGCTCTCTGGAGATCGCCCATTTGTTCTCGCAGTTCCTTCAGCTCGGCCTCCAGTGGGCCCAAGTTGTCGTCAATCCTGTTGCTGGCTTCACGATCGGCTCGTTCGTGTGCGAGACGAGCTGTTCTCCGTTCCTCGAGCCTGTGTCGTAGGTCGGTGGCGGGCAAGCTTGTCGTTGGTCGAGGTCCAGCCTCGGTTGCTCGACTGGCGACCTCATCTTCTTCCATCGGAGTGGGGTGTTGAGAACGCTGCGACGGTCGAACCTGGTGGGAGTGCAAGGTTTGTTGCGGCCGAGAATGGGTATGCCGAGACCCCTCACGGTCTTTATCGTTCAACACGGTTGGGTGAGCTAGGCCAGTTAGCAAAGCTTTAATTTCGTCCAGTCGCTGGTCTACATAGCCCAATCGTTCGTCGACTCCCCCTAGTTTTTGGTTTACCCCCCCTACCTGTTCTTCAAGAAGAGACAACCTGACCCCTCGGTTACGGGGTCTCTGTTGTCTCCCCTGTTGGGCAGAAAGAGGAGAGTTTCCACCGAGCTGGATAGCCGGAATTTCGGGAAACGATCCTTCATTTTCCGATATCTGGTCGTCTGAAGGTCCATCGATCGCGGGGGCTTTCCCTTTGTATTTTCTTTTCCCGACCATAGTAAAAAAGGAAGGGTGAAGTTGAAATCGTCTTCAGTGATTGGGTGAGAACACGGCTTTCCTACTTAAAGGACTCTGCGAAGAAAAGTTCCCATAGACGGCGCCAATCTGTTGATGCTGTAAATTCGCCAACAGATGATGGTGAAGACTCTTTGACACTGATGGATGGATGCCGCTGATCTCCTTCTTCACAAAGGGTCGGATCCTGTAGAACAAAAGAGAAACTAAGGGGGGTGGCTGGGGTTCAGCCGTTAGCCCTCCGATGCTTAAGTTAGCGATATCTCGAAAGATTGAAATTCTGCTTTTTCTCAGTCTAGGTTTTTTCGTACCTCAGTAAAGAAGAAGACGTGTCTATTTATAGACCTAGATTGCAGAGTTGTACTCCCTTTCGAAGCCATGATCTCCAGGGAGGGATTCTCGGATCTTTGAGATTTTCGGAGCTGTCCCGAGATCTTCGAGGATCTTTCGGCGGTCGGATAAAGATCTCCCAGATTTTCTTCCCCTTATTACGCGCACACTCAGAAGCTTGCGGAAACAGAGTCAGGTCGCAAGGCGGTCGACCTGGTGAGGTCGTTTCTGACGGCTGCTTCTCTACTTTAGGTCGGATCGGTCAGACCCGTAAGAGCTACTCCATCCTCGAATCAGATCGACTATAAACTGTGCGAGCTGAACTGGATCGACCTTCGGGTCAGCTCGTATTCTCTTTCTGATGGCGCAGAGGTCATCTCGCATTCTTCCCACAACACCACGTATGCAATTTCTTTATAATTTTGAGTGCTTGCGTTTCATTCATCATGCTCCACCGGAGTATCAATGTTCTTCTATTTTGCAATAATTTTGGCTTTTATCTATTATTATGGTTGACAAGACTCAAGTTCGGTCAAAGGGGTGGATGGTGGAAAGAGTTAAACCATAGAGAAAAGACAAGGTTGAAAAGCTCGATTTGGACCTGTAGCTGGTGGTCACTAATTAAATGTCCAATGAGGGTGACTTTTGGGTTATTTAATGCCCCATATTGAGTTTGAGCCGTCCAAGGCGTGGCCCATGGTTTCTAATCCAATGGGAGCGGATAAGGTGTTACTCGGGTGAAGCGTTATTGGGTGTTGCCATGACCATGGAGCCCATCTTAATGTATGTGTTGTATATCCTTGCCGTCCATCAGCTTTTCCAGCTCATTTTAGGGCATATTCCAAAAATATAAAGAAGGTCCAAATCTTAAGTGGACCACACGGAAGGGATTGAATTCCATCATTAAAATGTTCTTGGGCCACAAAAGTTTTGGATGAAGCTGATTTTGTGTTTTATCTTCATCCGGGTCATGTGACCTAATCAACAGGCTGTATGGCAAATAAACATTACGGTGGGCCATAGGCAATTTGAGATTTCGATCTACTTTATTTTTCGGGACCATGCCCAAAACTGAGATGAAAAAAAAACTAATTAATGGATGGGATATACAACACATATATCAAGGTAGGCCCCACAGTTAGGCAACACTCACTGACATGTTATGGGGTAACTCCCAATCCACTATGCAATATGTCTGTTTGATTTTCACATTTATTGGTAAATGCCCTGTAAATAAATCATTATTACTTTTTAATGAACTTTATAAAGAATTATTACATCAAAAGTCATGTCAATTTTCATTGGGTTTGGTGTATTTCTATAAGTATAAAAACATGGAGCTCATATGTGATAAATATGTTATATCCATGTCGTTCATATATCCCACAAGTTCATTTCAGAACATAGCTAAAAAAATGAGGCAAATCCACAATTCAAATGGACCACTCCATGTGAAACAAATGGTCCTAACGGGCCTTATCTGTTGAAAGTCAATACCTATGTAGGGCCCATACTGATGTTTATTTCTCATCCAACTTATTCATAATAACATAAAGATTTGGATAAATGGAAAAAAGAAAGGTCAACTTAATGCAAAATTTCTATGGCCCCTAAGCAATTATCAACAATATGCGTTCAACTCCCACTATTTAATGTGGTGTGGTTTACTTGAGCTTCAGATTTGCCTCATATTTTGGATCATGCCCCAAAATGCGCTAGCGGAACGGATGGACAACATGGATACGAGCTGTACATCATCGTGGGCCCACAATTTTTGCATCCAAATTTTATTCCCACCTCCCCTTTCCGGCAAAACAATTTTAACCTCCATAAAAAAAGATAGAAATATCAGGGGAAGTAATGATGACCCATTTACAGTGCATTTGCATTGTAATTTGGAAAATTAAACAAACTTAGGGTTAGCCTCGACCTGAATTTTGAACTATTTCGGACCAGGCCTACTAAAAAATTCCATTTTGTTGGGCAAAAGCCTGCCCATTGACAACCCTACTCCCCAATTGAATTGGAATTAATTACTGAACCCGAGTGTCTTCCTCATCTTATCCGATACGTAGACAGTGGATGACGCTCGATACACTGACCCTCAAAATTTGTACACATGGCATGTATTAGCAAAAGTAAACTAACTAGATTGTATAACCCACTGTCCCCAATTTATAATCTCAGGATAAGACTTGTTAAAGAATCCTATCCTCTAATACAAATACACTGGTTTGTGGAAATTGGGCGTTAGATATTTTTCACTTTTAACCATTTAAATAAAT
Source organism: Liriodendron chinense (assembly GCA_003013855.2). NCBI lineage: Eukaryota > Viridiplantae > Streptophyta > Magnoliopsida > Magnoliales > Magnoliaceae > Liriodendron > Liriodendron chinense. The sequence goes on along the minus strand of ML058361.1, from coordinate 207,663 downwards.
ACCTACCAATTTTATAGTTTCCAACGATCAAATAAGTCATTTTTCTTTCATGATATGCCTTCATTGGGAACCATAATATGGACATCTTACACTAATAATGTTCCATGTTTGCAATTTCTCAGTAATCACTAATCTCTGAGTGCCTAAGTATCATCCATCATGCTTTATTAGAGCAATTTTTTCATTAGATTGAGTTTATTAACAAAATAAACCTTTGGTCTACCTTAATTAAGTAAATAGGTAGCCATTTTAAAACTTTTTTTAGACTCGTCTTTTTTTTTTTTTTTTAAATTTAATTTTCTTTTTCTTTTTCTTCTTCATTTTTTTCGAAAAAAAGAAAAATAAATCTGAAAAAACCTTTAATATTTTATTCTTCTTGCTCTTATTTTTTTTCTTTTTCTCGTTCTTCTTTTTTTTAAATGCCTTGCTCCTTCTCATTCTTCTTCTTTCGATCTTCTTCTTTTTCTTCTTTATCTTTTTTTTGTTTGAAAAAAAGAAAGAAATAAATTAGAAAAATACACGTTTAATTATCTTCTTCTTCTTTGTTACATTGGTGAGCTTATGTTCTTCTTTTCATTTTTCTTCTCGTTCGTTTTTCTTCACTTTCATCTGCGAAGTGAGACCCCCAAAGTAAGACTCACAATGAGACCCCCAAAGTGAAACCCGTGAAGTGAGACTTCCAAAGTGAGGCCCTCAAACTGAGATCTGCGAAGTAAGACCTACGAGGCAAGGCCTGCGAACTGAGACCCTATCCTTACAAAGACAGCTGCAAATTATGAACTGAGACCTGTAAACCGAGACCCACAAATTGAAACTCTATCCTTACAAAGGCAACTGAGAAACCACGAATTGAGACCAGTGAACCGAGACTAAAAAAAAGTGTCTTTAATATATATTTTTTTAATTCTATTTTTTATTTTTCTAAATAATAAGGAAAGGGAGAATAAGATTTTGAAGGTTTTTTCTAATTCATTTTTTTTTTCTCTTCGAAAAACAAGAAGGAAGAAAAAGAAGAAGAATGAGGAGTAGGGGCATTTTTGTTCGTAAAAAAGACTTACTGTAGTCTAAAGAAGAAGAAGAAGATTTGTAGGTTTTTATGATTCATTTTTCATTTCATTTTTTCTAGAAAAATAGGGAAGAAAAAGAAGAAAAACGAGGAGCTAGGGGCATTTTTACGGAGGAGGAGAAGATTTGAGGTTTTTTTATGATTTATTTTTCATCTTTTTTCAGAAAAACAAGGAATAAGAAAAAGAAGAAAGAGGAGGAGGGGCATTTTTATGCCCTGAAATTTAAGGGTAGCCTATTTTTCTAGGAAAAAATGAAAAATGAAGAAATGGGATTATTAACAAATTAAGGGGGGTTTATTAACAAACTGATGTGATGGACAGGGTGGGTATATCAGAGGTCTGTTTTGTTAATAAACCCCCCTTAAATTTATGAGGTGGGAAACTAGAAGGACAATGCCGCAACTCAAGTGAGTCTGCCACTTGTTCTACTCATGCAATGCATTGCACAATAGCCTCAAAGCATAATGTTTTGTGGACAGATATAAAATACTGACCAATAGCCCACGTACAATCTAAATGTGTGGCAGTAGCTAATCCATTTTCCACCCAATTCTCAGCAAGGAACCAAAAATAGAACGCGAATAGCCGGTGGCCAGGAAGCTACATGGGGCCTAAAGGATCCAGAGTGATGAATCCACCCTGTCCATCACATCAGTTCTAAACATCCCATATGACAGGATTCCAAAAATAAGCCAATTCCATGACTCGGGTGGGCCACATCGTATGATACAGTGAGAACATAAACATCCAACATCCACCGCTGAAACCTTCTTGTGGAGCCAACCATGATCTTTATATGCCATCCAAACAGGTCACAGGATTATTACCACTCATATAAGTAGGAACAAATATCATCTTCATACAAAACTTCTCAGCCCCCATGAAAGTTTCCAGTGGTGGGTGTTGTGGCCCACCTGAGTTATGGATCTGCCTTATTTTTGGACAAAATAGTTGCCCAGATTGGTCCGCTTAAATGTTTCCCTGGATTTCAACTAAGCATGTGTGTTGGATGATAAACCCTCTTGACACGGTGCTACACCTTAAGAAGAAAAAGTGATGAATGATCATTAAAAACTTTGTGGTCTAGAAAAGTTTTGGATGTAGCTGATCTTTGTATTTTCTATTTTACTTTCATCGAAATCCTGACAATATCACAAGTGTGGCTGAAAATAACCATTATGAGAACTTTATGATTGGCCCTTTGGAAATTTTAATGGTGAGGCACTCAATCACCACTGTTTCCTGTGATGTGGTCCACCTGAGATTTAGATTTGTATAATTTTTGGGATCCCCTTTCGAAAATGGGCTGGAGAAACGAATTGACAGCATGGATATACAAAAAATAATTAAGGTGGGCCCCACAGTAAGGTTAACACCCACTAAGGTGTTACCCGGGTAACACTTAATCCGCTCCCTTGATGAGGCAGGGCGCACCCAATCCGCTCCCCAAGGAATCAGACATATAAGTATAGGTACTTATGAATGGATCAGATGCCACACACACATTCTCTGCTAGAATGTGGGACGCGAAGCAGTATTAAATCTCACACGAGCGAATGCTCAGCATTCGTCCAGCGCAACGGTACAAAAGCGAGCGATTCGAAAAACAAACCATTGGTTTTTTGGCATTCCCCCCCTCTCTGCAACGGACATTTTAGTACTGCATAAACAGAGATCAAAGTCACACTCACGCGCGAATAAATTAAGGTGGAAATTCGCTCTAAATATGAAAATTAATCATACCAATGAAAGATCTGGTCCATTCAAAAGATTGAAGCCACCGTAAAATACTCATTAGTCTAAAAAAAATAGAACTAATCAAAGAAATGGATGACCCACATACATGTTACAGAGCGGACGGTGAAGAAAAATGGCGTTCTATACTAGACGTACATTTAACCAAACTGAGTAGTTTGATGGATGGACCCCACAGCACGAATAGCCTATATCTATCACACGTATGATGATCTTGGACGCGTGCCTCTAATCGACCCTTTAAATCCTTTTCGCGCGAATATCTTCAGCAGATAGGAAGCTGACGTGGCCCATCCCTTACAGGCTTGCAGGTATAAATGCCTTAAAACCACTTCCGAACATTCAAACCAATTCAAACCCTTCTCTGGAAACCGCTTTCTCTCCCACCCAAAAAACCACCAGCGTTTTCGACCATTGCAGCTTCTGTGATCTTCTCTGCGGAATTTCCAGCATTCTGACGAAAGTGACCTTATGGGCGTTTGCTGGCGTTGCTTGACTGATTCTAGAAAGTTCTAGAAGTTGCATTGGATCGTTTGGTTGCCTTCAAATGGTGTTTTAGGGTTTTCTTTTTGTCAAGTAATCCTCAGGCATATTGTTTTTCCTTCTTGTTTTTTCTTTAATAAATATTTTATTAGAGTGTGTTTGGTTGAACCAAATTGCATGAAATATCGTGAAATTTCCCCCCGAATTAGACTGATTAATAATGGATTATCATGATATTTGGTGCAACCAAACGCAGCCTAATCTCTCTCTCTCTCTCTCTCTCTCTCTCTCTCTCAATAAATAAATAAATAAATAAAAAAAATCCAAACGCAGCCTAATAAATGACAATTTATTTTGTTTTGTTATAATCTGTTCTTGTCGCTGCTGTTAATTATGTTCTTTTTTTTTTTTTTTTGGAATTTTAGAAAAATTTCGATTTTTGCTAAATTTAAAATTATGCATATATGAAATGCTTAGGGTGTGTTTTGATGCCATCCATTTTTTATTTTTCATTAAACCTGGAAGTGATACGAGGATGTCGGGAACGCAGTCTCCTTGGTTTTTCAAGAAATAGGATTACCAAGGCATTGCTTGATCGTCTCTCACTCATGTGTTAAATATGAGATGCTTTTGAATATCTGAACCTTTCATCAGACTCATCGCCATAAAAAACACATATGGGTGAAATTTCAGGTCAGCTGGATACTTAAGTGGGCCACATCTCATGTTTAATTCCAGCCATTGGTATGCTTCTGCGGTGAGAAAAATGTTATGAGACCCATTTTTTATTGGCATCTGAATATGCCCTATAGGATTGAATAGACACGCAAATAGGCTGCCAAGCATCCTGACTCAACAACCTACATGGTGTCAACATGGTGCACTTGTGAGGGCCGCATTTCCATTTGTTAGGCAGATGCCAACATGTGCTCTGGCCATAATTGGGTGGGTTCGCTCATCAGGTGGGGCAGGCGTTTACTGTTAATGTGGAACAATGGTGACTTTATTTTTTCTGAGAAATGTGATGGGTACTTGCAATCGTATTGTACTGCACCTACATTGGGACCTGTGTGCAATATCTGGTTGTTCATCTGGTGGGCCCGTCCATCTACGTTCTTTATACCAAAAAGCAGGCCAGTTGGGTCATAAGTTGTTCCACAGCCTATGAAAGAAATGGATGGTTAGAAAACTGACAAATGGCTCTGCATTCAACATTGCACATGTGGGTGCCTGATAACTGGAGAAGCCTAATTTTGGGCCAAAGACATACGCGGTGCGGTCCACGTCATGAGTAATGAATAACTGAGATCTTGCACAAGTGGAACATTGGCACTTGTGGGCCTTTGAATAGGCACACGGGCCTATTTCTTTAGCCTTCATTTTTCTAGGACACCCGTAGCCCTAAAGATGAGCCAATCAGCTTTTTTTTTTTTGAAAGATCAATCAGTTTGTTTTTGGGCTCAATGCACAGAAGTGTCTGACTAATGAATTGGTTATGATACCTCGTATGTAGTTGTGTTATGGTGCTAACTACTCTTTAGGCATGAATAATCCCAAACCCCACTAGGCAATCTTTCTATGGGAATTTTGATCCTTTGTTTGCCAACCTTATGAGTCTCTCACTCTCTTCAATGCGATTTGTCAACACTCAACACATTGCCTTGGAAACAGTGGAAGTGTGGAACCCCTCCTCCTCGAAGTGAACTTTTGGGCAGAAGTGAAGTCGTCATGGTTAAGTTGCAAAAATCTTTGTGGCTGGAATCGTCAAAGTTCATTTTAGTTGGTTCAATTGGGCTCGGGTAATAGTCCATCCACACTATTTCCATATCCCCTAAGGCCATGTTGGAAACCATGGATTCCATGCCAAACAATAGAAAAGGAAAAGAGTTTTCTGTTGACGTGATGTTTTGTGTTGTTTGGAAAGCAAGGAAAAAGGTGGATTCCACCAAGCAATCATTACACTTTTCTATAATTTGGATTCTTGGCACGATACACTAGGTGAGTATTGTGAGAGGAATATGAGATTTCCACCTACTATCCAAACAAGAACTTGAATTTTTTTGAAAGATGATGAAATCTTATTAGAAAAGCTTTGTAAAGCAAAAGTTAGGCAAGGAAAGAATACAGCTCCAAACTACAATCCAAAGAAAAAAGAAAGATTGCAAACATCCACCGCCTTCATGTTGAATGTCCAACCCACCACTTCTATTTTAATCTTCCTCACCACCTCTTCCATAGAAGCACAAAGCATTGTCATTATGATAAGCTGCCATATTGCCTTCCCTATCCTTCCGTATTCCTTCATCGTGCCAATCCTGCAAAAGGTCTTCCATAGACTGCTCACCCATGAAGTTTTGAATACTACAAAAAAGCATTCCCACACCTTTTGAGTGAAAGCGTAGTGGATGAAAAGGGGGCCAGTGGACTTTGCATTGTGTATGGGTGGATACAAATGTTGGGGAGGATCATTGATCTCTTCTGGAGATTATGAATGTTCAATACCCTTTTCCTACCAAGCAGCCAAACGGAAGCTGCAACTCTATGGGGAGCTCCATAGGACTATGCATGGGAAGGGTAACTCGATGTGATAATTAAAGGTGATTTGATCAAACTATTGGGATCAAACTATTGGTAGATCAAACAAAAAAGTGGCTCGAGTTGTGCACATGCTGCACCATGGAGTCTTCTCTCAGGGAGGGGAAGTATCTCTGCAGAAGATCCAACAACCTAACGAATTTGCTCACTTCCCCGTCTGACAAATCTCGCCGCCATAGGGAGAACACACCACGGAACTCTACATATTAAATAACAATGAGCTACTGTAATGTTCCCCTTTGGTTAAAGGCAGACCAATCTTGGAAAGTCCTCCTTCAACGGTTTGTCTCCACCCCACATCCTCCCCAAAATGAATACAACTTCCATCATCAAGTGAGAAGGACACCTCCTCACTGAACTTACGGGATATTAGAACAATCGCCTTCTATAGACCTGAAGCCCGATATAGTGAAGACCTCTTAACCCTCCACCCACCCTCCCTCCTAGGTGCTATACTTGCTATTATCTCTGTCAATATTCTCCCCTCTTCCGAGCCAATTCTCCACAACCACTTACCTAACAATGCTAGGTTCATGGCTCCTAACACCCTAATACCCGCTCTTATCTCGGAGTCTCGGGTACTGGACTTGCAGACTTATTCTCACTTGAGGAGATGAAACTTCTGCTTTACTTCTGCCCCTTTTCTGTCCCTTTCCACGAAAAATCTTGCCTTAGCTTGTCCAATCTATTAAAAGAAGAAGAAAATATTTGAGGGCATCTAAAGAGGGACAAAGTGTGGCATATTGGAAAAGACAACTTTGACTAGAGTTAAGTGCCCTCTCAAAGAAGGATAGTGACACTTTCATCTTGAGAGCTTTCTCTCGATCCTTACAATGATCTTATCCTAGAGGTGCTTAGCCAACCTCCCAACATACAAAAGAAGGCCCATGTATGTTGAAGGAAAAGACCCAACCCTACACCCAAAACTGACCAACTACTTCAAGCTTTCTCTTGATCCTTTCAATAATCTTACCCTAGAGGTGTATAGCCAGCCTCTCAATATACGAAGGAAGGCCCATGTATGTCAAAGGAAAAGAACCTTACATAAAAAAGACCAACCTCGACACTTCATCCTTGTCTAGCCTCACACCTAGCATCTCACTTTTAGTAGTGTTAACCTTCAAATGTGAAATCACCTTGAAACATCTTACTATCTTTCACAAGTTATCCACCATTGCCTCGTCAGCATTGCAAAATAAAATTGTATCATCATCACATTGGAGACGATATATCCGAGCATCTATGTTTGCCACCTTAAAACCTCTAATTAAACTAACATTCTGCTGAGGGCTTCTGCAACAACCACGAACAGGAAAGGAGATAAGGGTTACCTTGCCTAATTCCCTTTGAGGTCTTAAAGAAACCCTCCAGCTATCTGTTTAAGACAGAAAAAGCGCTAAAACGAATACATTCTTAAACCCAAGTCCTCTATTTCTGCCTATACGACTATACACCAATCTTCTCAACATGTATTTGAGGAACTCCCAGTCGACATGGTCTCACGCCTTCTCGATGTCGGATGCTAAACCTCATTTTGCTTCCCTGTGCTCAGAGTCCATGCACTTACGAGCGATGAGAGCACTTTCTAGAATTTGCCTGCCCGTTATAAAAGTATTTTGGTTCTCGGAGATGACATTTGCGAGAACCTCTTGAAGTCTATTGCAAGGATTTTGGCAAATATCTTATAGGGGCCCACGATGAGACTAATGGGTCTAAATCTTTTAAAATTTCCACCCCTTTGACCTTCAGAATGATTGCAACAAAAGACGCCCCATGCTCTTTTGACAATTTGCCCCTCTCAAAGAATTCAACAATAAAATTCACATCCTCCTTAATCATCATTTAGTCTGTTATGGCGCCTTATCCCTACCTTTGGTATTTTCCTCGGAAATTGGCTTTGCAAGGTATTCTGCCTTAGCATTCGACAATTAGCTTAAAACCCAGGTTATCCATCCGTGGATGCTTCCAATTTTCATAAGATAGCAGATTCTTATGGTAATTCACAAATGCATCATTAACTTGTGCTTTCTCCTCAATTCTTTTGCTATCCACTACTAAACTTGCCAATCCCAAGGTATTTCGTAATGGTAACGATGGGTCTAACGACCACCATCCTTAGGGGTCGTTTGAATGCCTGTAAAGTTGTTAAGTGTTAATCTAATTATAGGTAAATGGTAACGATGGGTCTAACGACCACCATCCTTAGGGGTCGTTTGAATGCCTATAAAGTTGTTAAGTGTTAATCTAATTATAGGTAATTCGATCACAACTTTTAGGTGTAATCTGAAACATGACAGGTAAAGGGATTTCAAGTAATATTTTTTTTTTTTTTTTGAAATTTCTCAATGAAGGCAGAGTTGTGGCTTCTTCCAACAACATTTGGGAAATAAAATCCTCTACTGACGAAGAAGAATAGATAACTGCAAACCTCTCTCTCTCTGTCTCTATAGCTAGAAACCCTCGAAGGACTGTTTTTAGAAATTCCTAGTTTCCTATTGTATGCTAGGAAACCACGGTCCACTGGTTGTAAGTGAAAAAATGATGCGAATTTGCTGCAAAAGCCTTTTGCAGGAACTTTGATGTGGACACAAGATCATTTCAAGCTTACCAACGAAAAAAGCGCCCACTACAAGCACCTTCCTTGTGGTTAGGCGATAATTAAGGAGCATTGAAGACCCTACGCACGTGATTGCACGTGATTTGGCACATAAAAGACACGTGTGTAGGATGGATGGAAGAAGACCTGACTGAAGGTCATCGGGCGCCCGACCAAATTGGTCACCGGGCGTCCGAAATTCCTCGATTTTGAAGAATTACTTGCTGGACGTTTTTTGTCCTAGTCGGGCGCCTGACCAAATTGGTCATCGGGCGCCCGACCACCTGCGTAAACTGGTTTTTTTGAAGTTGTTTCTTACTTAATTTTTAGTGGTATTTTGGTACTTTTATGTTTTCTTATTGCTTATTTAAGTGGGCTAAGCTCTAAAAACTGAGATTTAGTTGATTATTAGTTAAAAAGCAAACCTCTTCGGTGACCTCTCTCTTCTCTCTCTCTCTCATGGTGCTTTTTCTCTTTCCTTGATCTTCTTCTTCTAACTTCTTCTTGTGCCCCTGCCAAATTCTTCAAGGTAATTATCTTCTTCTTTCTATTTTCCTAGTTTTTCTAATCCTTCCTCGATTAAACTTTGAGAATTAATCTAAACCCTAAACCTTCAAATTCTCAAATCCCTAATCTGAGAAACTTCCTGATTTTTCGGACTAGTGATCTTCATTGATTGATTGGTATGACCATGCAAGATCGGGAGGTCTCATCCCTCGCCGGATCCAACCTAAGCGATAATTGAATTCCATACTTCATGGTTGTGATGATGGCCCGCTCCATTGCTTGTTTCCTTTATGATTTTCTTAGTTATGATGATTAATGCTAGAATTTTAGATTATTATTGTCTTTTATTTCCGCTGAATAATTGTGTTCATAAACATGCATCATAATTAGGTTATCCTACATCAAATTTGGTATCAGAGAATAGGGTTGCATGGTTTTGTCTAGTTCAAGTTATCAGAAAATTAGGGTTTTGATTTTAGGTCTAATTTAGGAAAGTTCCAGATTTAGAAAGTTTCCGATTTTAGGAACTTTCCAATTTTAGAAAGTTTCCTAATTTGGAAAATTTCCAGATTTGGGTAGTTTCTAGTTTTAATTCAGTATTCGTCAGTTCATAATAGTTTGACATTCATCACATTCATCTTGTGAGTCGTAAAACCGTAGAAGGTCAAGTTGGGTAGAAGTTGGTTCGAGTTTTACTTGTATGCCCACGAGACAAGGTAGAGGTTTCGGACTTCAACCAATCATGAACAACGAGCAATTATCTGAACAACTTGCTCAATTGATGCAAAAGATAACTACAATGGAAACAAGACAAAAGAATGAATTCACTCGTTTAAGTACCCAGATCACCACCACCATGAATAGAGTCGAGCAATTAGAGACATCCCAAAGGGAGAACCCCACTCTTGGGGAAGACACACACTCTCAAGTAGGAGAAATCATTGAGGAACGTGTTCTCATACGTGGAGGACATGGTGGTACGGGACGTGGAGCTAGTGGTGGTGTTGTGCGGGAGGTACAAGCTACATATGACTATCCAGACCACTACGATCCCGATGAGCGTGCGATGAAGAACGTGAAGGTGGAAGCCCCAAGTTTTGATGGGCGTCTGGATCCCAAGGCATTCCTTGACTGGGTTGTTGACATAGGACCACTATTTTGAGTGGTATGGTATGTCAGGAAAATCGTCAAATGCGGTTCGTAAAGATGAAACTTGTGGGCCAGGCCAAGTTATTTTGGACCAACACTGAGCGAAAGGTAGAAATAATTGGTAGAGCCCCTATCACAGATTGACATGAGATGAAAGAGAAGTTGAAGGAGAAATATCTTTCTCTCTCATATTGACAAAAGCTCCTTGACCAGTGATAATCCTTACGCCAAGGGTCAATGTCTGTCGCTGACTACATCGCCAAATTTGAGGAATTTATGATGCGATGTGATATCTATGAGGACCCTCTAGTAACACTCGCGTTTCAAGACAGGCTTTCGAGCGGATCTTCAGCGTGAGCTTATGACTCAGCCCTTAATGGACTTGGATTAAGCATATCAAGTTGTGCAGGAACTAGAGCAATACCTGAAAGCTTCTGTCATTAGATGTTTAGAGTTTAGAGACTCTAATGCTAGATTTGGTTCCCAGGGAACTAGACCTAACGTCGGTAGTCAACCTAGAGCGCAGGCGACTGTTCCGCTTAGGCCTAGGGAGGACAAGGGTAAAGGGGTTCTTGGTGCCGGTCCTAGTGGGGGTAGCCAAGTGAGATGTTATGAATGTGGGAATCTCGGTCACATGTCTAATCAGTGTCCCACGAAGAACCGTGGTAAAGCCTTAGTTGTAGGCAAGCCCCATGAGGGTGTTGATAACCAGGGTGATTATGAAGTAGAAGAATATCACCCTGAAGGAGGTCTTATTGACGAAGATGATGTAGATGAAGAAGCAACGCTTGCAGTAGTCAGGCGTGTGCTAGCTCAGTCTAGGGAGTAGTGTTGATTGGCGTCGGAACACTATCTTCTATACTCTTGCCAAGTGTGGAGAAAAGAATTGTAAGGTGATAGTGGACAGTGGGAGTTGTCAGAATGTGATCTCCTCTCACACCTTAGATTGTCTGAAATTGAAACCCACACCTCATCCTAACCCATACAAAGTTTATTGGGTTGACGAAACATCCATTCCTGTCACCTAGCAGTGCTTAGTTCCTATCGAGTTTGGGTCATACAAGGAGTCCCTATGGTGTGATGTGATCCCTATGGATGTTGGACATATTATCCTAGGTAGGCCGTGGCTATTCGACAATGACGTCATGATCTTTGGCCTGTTTGAATGCGTGTACCTTCATGTATAACGGTAAAAAGATCAAACTTGATCCTATGCCACCTAAAATCATACTAGGGAAGAAGAAGGATGAGAAGGCGAGTGAGCCTAAGTTAGGAAATCCAATCCTAAGTCTCTTTACATAATTAATGCGAGAGAGTTCGAGAAAGAGACTAAGGAGGATTCCATGGTGTATGCCCTTGTGACAAGAGAGATTACACCTGAGGTTCCTTCAGAGTTACCCCATGAGGTAACGTTGGTTCTAAAGGAATATAGTGACGTGTTTCCTGAAGATTTACCTGAACGAGTTACCACCTATGAGGGACATTCAGCATGTCATTGACCTCGTCCCAGGGTTGACTCTACCGAACCTTTCTCACTACAGGATGAACCTTGCAGAACATGCAGAGTTGAAGAGGCAAATTGATGAGCTTCTGCAAAAAGGGTTTTATCCAAGAGAGTATGAGCCCGTTGTTGACACCAAAGAAAGACGGCACGTGGCGCATGTGTGTGGACAGCCATGCCATAAACAAAATTACCGTGAAGTATAGGTTTCCCATACCTAGACTTGATGATATGCTTGACATGATGGCGAGGTCCACCATATTCTCCAAAATTGATCTCAAGAGTGGATATCACCAAATCCGCATACGCCCAGGAGATGAGTGGAAAACGGCATTCAAAACCAAAGATGGGTTATACGAATAGATGGTCATGCCATTCGGCTTGACTAATGCGCCCAGTGCTTTTATGCGGGTGATGACACAAGTCTTGAGGCCGTTCATGGGAAAATTCCTAGTAGTGTACTTTGATGACATTCTTATTTACAGTACCACTAAGGAATCACACCTTGAACATCTGAAGCAGGTCTGTAGCGTCCTTAGGAATGAAAAGTTGTACGCTAATCTTAAGAAATGTGCGTTCATGTCTAGTCAAGTCGTGTTCTTGGGATTTATAGTGTCTTCAGAAGGAATGAGCGCAGACCCTGAAAAGGTTAGGGCCATAGTTAAGTGGCCTGAACTGAGGAACATTCATGAGGTGCGAAACTTTCACGACTTAGCAACTTTTTATCGTCGGTTCATTAGAGGATTTAGCACGATCATGGCTCCCATTACTGAATGAATGAAAAAGGGAGAGTTCGTATGGTCTAAAGCCGCAGTTAAGGCTTTTAAGGAAATTAAGGGCAAAATGGTAGAAGCTCCTGTCATGCATCTACCTGACTTTTCTAAAGTCTTTGTGGTGGTGTGTGATGCGTCAGGTGTTGGTATATGTGGAGTGTTGAGCCAAGAGGGCCATCCAGTAGCCTATTTCAGTGAGAAACTGAATGAGGCAAAACAAAAGTACTCCACTTATGACAAAGAGTTCTATGCAGTAGTGCAATTACTGAGACATTGGCGTCACTATCTCCTACCACAAGAATTCGTCTTGTTTTCTGATCGTGAGGCCTTGAGATATTTACATTCTTAGAAGAAACTCAACCCAAGGCATGCCAAGTGGGTAACGTTTTTTCAGGAATATTCGTTCGTCCTAAAACATAAGGCCGGGGTCGAAAACAAACCAGCGGATGCCCTTAGTAGACGAGTGACGTTGCTCAATTCCTTGAGTTTAGGGTAGTCGGATTTGAGCAATTGAAAGATGAATACCCCACATGTCGTGATTTTGGGGGTACTTACGCGTCGCTCTTTAGTGATCAGCGTAGTATGGGTGATTATGTGCTTAAAGATGGTTTCCTTTTTAGAGGAGGCCAACTCTGTATTCCCCGTATGTCCCTTTGTGAATTCCTTGTCTGGGAGCTTCATTCAGGAGGAATAGCTGGACACTTTGGTTGTGATAAAGACCATTGCCTTCGTAGAGGATCGTTTCTAATGGCCAAGTCTCAAGCGAGACGTAGCCAAAGTTTTAGGGCAGTGTCGTACATGTCAACTGGCAAAGCAACGCAAGCAAAACACGGCGCTATATACGCCATTGCCAGTGCCACATAATCCGTGGCAAGACATTAGTATGGATTTCATGATGAGACTTCCCTAGACAATAAAAAAGCACGATTCCATTTTTGTCGTTGTGGACCGTTTTTTCAAAATGGCGTATTTTCTCCTATGTGCTAAAACGTCAAATGCGTCTCATATTGCTCGTTTCTTTTTTGATGGTGTGGTGCATCTCCATGGATTGCCTAAGACCATAGTGTTTGATTGTGATGTCAGATTTACCAGTTACTTTTGGAAGACATTATGGTACATTGTGGGTACTCGTTTACAGTTTTCTACTGCCTACCACTCTCAAACAGATGGGCCAACAGAGGTGGTAAATCGAAGTCTTGGAAATCTTCTATTTTGTCTAGTGGGTGAACATGTTAAGACTTGGGACCTAATTTTACCAAGTGCTAAATTTGCTTATAATGGGTCAGTAAATCGTTCTACAGGGATGAGTCCATTCGAAGTTGTTAGTGGGTATAAGCCTAGAATGCCAATAGATCTCTTACCCATATCAGTCACCCAAAGGTCTTTTGAATCAGCCTGATGCATTTGCACGACATATCCATGAATTGCATACGCATATTAGACAGCGGATAAATAAGAGTAATGATAATTATAAAATTTCAGCTGATTCTCATCGTAGACTGCAAGACTTTCAAGAAGGAGACTGTAATGGTGAGAATAAGGCTAGAGCGGTTCTCATAGGGTTTCGCTAAGAAATTACAAGTGCGTAGTGCTGGACCATTCAAGATATTGCAGAAAATTGGGTCCAATGCGTATCGGATTAACCTTCCATTTGAAATGGGCATTAATCCGACTTTTAATGTGGAAGATCTAGTCCGTTCCCCTGACCCTACCATTGATCCATCACCTCATTCATGGCCTTTTTCTGATTTTGCTTCATAATCCCTTCCGCCCCTTCCTCCACCTATTGTCCATAAAGAAGAAATTGAGGAAATCTTGGATGAAGAAATAGTTTCTACGAGAGACGGAGGCTTTCAAAGATACCTTGTCAAATGGAAGAATAAACCATCGTCTGAATCTACATGGTTGACGGAGGCGGCGTTGCAGAGCATTGATCCGGATTTACTAGAGCACTACAAGAGTTTTAACTCGTCGGAGTCGAGTTTTTCTCACCTGAGGGGAGTTGATGCGGACACAAGATCATTTCAAGTTTACCAACGAAGAAAGCGCCCACCACAAGCACCTTCCTTGTTGTTAGGCGATAATTGAGGAGCATTGAAGACCCTACGGACGTGATTGCATGTGATTTGGCTCATAGAAGACACGTGTGTAGGATGGATGGAAGAAGACCCGAATGAAGGTCATCGGGCGCCCGACCAGCGCCTCGAAATTCCCCGATTTTGAAGAATTAATTGCTGGACGTTTTTAGTCCTAGTCGGGCGCCCGACCACCGCGTAAACTGTTTTTTTTTAAAGTTGTTTTTTACTTAATTTTTAATGGTATTTTGGTACTTTTATGTTTTCTTATTGCTTATTTAAGTGGGCTAAGCCCTAAAAACGAGATTTAATTGATTATTAATGAAAAAACAAACCTCTTTGGTAGCCTCTCTCTTCTCTCTCTCGTGGTGCTTCTTCTCTTTCCTTGATCTTCTTCTTCTAACTTTTTCTTGTGCCCCTCCAAATTCTTCAAGGTAATTATGTTCTTCTTTCTATTTTCCAGTTTTGCTAATCCTTCCTCGATCAAACTTTGAGAATCAATCTAAACTCTAAACCTTCTAATTCTCAAATCCCTATTCTGAGAAACTTCCTGATTCTTCGGACTAGTGATCTTCATTGATCGATTGGGTATGACTATGCAAGATCGGGAGGTCTCATCCCTCGTCGGATCCAACCTAAGCGATAATTGAATTCCATACTTAATGGCTGTGATGATGGCCCGCTCCATTGCATGTTTCCTTTATGATTTTCTTAGTTATGATGATTAATGCTAGAATTTTAGGTTATTATTGTCTTTTATTTCCCCTGAATAATTGTGTTCATAAACATGCATCATAATTAGGTCATCCTGCATCAAACTTCCTGCGATAGGAAGCTAGGTGGGGCCCACGTATAATGCGGATTTGGATCTTAAAATAGGTCCGATTAGTTAAATGGACCGGATTTGGATCTTAAAATAGGTTCGATTACTTAAATAAACTGGATATGGATTCACAGGAACATATCCGAGTTCGATCCAAATCTGATTAAGATCCGACTCATTGTCAGCCTTACCGTATATGTTATATTCATGCTGGCCATCCTGTTTTACAAATTATTTTAGGCCAAGTCTTCCATACCATAGTAAATAGTGGGATTTGCATCATTTTTCTATTAAATTAAATATATTATATTATGTATTTTATATCATATATTTTTTTAGATTTGTAATGGGGGTGGATTCGGACCTTAGATCTGACCCGAATCCGATGGTTAAATGGATTTTGGATCGGAAATGGATCTAACAATTTATAAATGGATCGGATATGGATATCACCTTTTGGATCCGAGTTGGATCCGAATCCGATCCGAATCCGTCTACAGATATACAGACTTGGAGTTGGATCTGATCTAGATCCGACCCATTGAGAGCCCTACCTAGGGATCCACCATGATGTATATGTTATATCCACACTGTCCGTCCATTTTGCGTGATCATTTTAGGGCATGAGCCCAAGCATGAGCTAGATCTAAACATTAAGTGGACCCCACTAGAGTAAGTAGTGGGGATTGAATGCCTAATCATTGAATACTTCTTGGAAGCTATAGAAGTTTTGTATCAAGTTGATATTTTTGTTTGCCCTTCATCTCGGTCTGTGTGATCTTATGAACAAATTGGATGGCAAATAAACATCATGGTGGGCCTTAGGAAGGTTTCAACGGTGGGCATCGTCATTGTCCCCACTGCTTTTTGTGGTGTGGTCCATTTGAGCTTTGGATCTACCTCATTTTTGGGCTCATGCCCTAAAATGATCTCGCAAAATGGATGGAAGGTGTAGATATAACACATATATTAAGGTGTGGATATTCAATAGCTTCTCATTATAAAAGGGAATTTGAAATAATGGGCCCACTTTCGTGGCCCACTAAATGATTGTTTTAGTGTAAGGATTAGCCATAGGCTTTATTGAGTTGGGCTTATCTGAATCATCCATCTTAAACGAAGACTTATGATATTTAGTGAATTTTAAAGGATTTACACTCCAAGTTCTGTCATGCGTGAATACATAATTAAAGTTTTAAATAATTTATAGGTTATCTAAACACAGACATCTGTTTACCTATAAATAGATTACAACTTAAAGCAAAACATGATAGCCTGTAAACAGTTTACACCTGTAATCCGATTACAACTTAAAGATTTTACAGGCATCCAAACGACCCCTTACCGTTACAAATTACAATATGGGCCATGATGGCCCCCATAATGGTTGTTAATTACCTTCTCCTCTTTTTTTTTTGTTTTTTTTATTTTGAAGAAAACCTGTAGTTACCCTGTAACGGGTTGTTGCGGGTAATTTTTTTCCATAACGGTTGTTACGACCTCATAATGTGTAACAGTTGCCACCCGTACTATTACTTAATGGCCCTGTAATGGCCGTTACGACACATCATGTCCAATCCTATTTTTCACCCTTGC
This sequence comes from Liriodendron chinense, assembly GCA_003013855.2. Lineage (NCBI taxonomy): Eukaryota > Viridiplantae > Streptophyta > Magnoliopsida > Magnoliales > Magnoliaceae > Liriodendron > Liriodendron chinense. The sequence goes on along the minus strand of ML058361.1, from coordinate 190,743 downwards.
GCTAGCTATATTATGGAAGAACCACATATTTGTCCCAAATTGCTCGAGCATTATCTTCACTTGATTTCCTTTTCTTTGAGGCGGCACACTTCTTGTTCTCAACAACCAATAACTCACCCCACTCTTCCTTCACATTTAGGGTATGAATTTCGTTTAAGACATGATCTAACTCAACCTCTAGGACCCCAAACACTTTTTTTCCCCAATTTTTTTTAGCTTTTCTTTTAACAAAGCTTTTTGACTCAACTTGAACCTTGTGTAGGTCCATATCCTTCGATCACGAAAGATCCCCACCATTCTTCCACTAGGCTCTCGATGCCTTCAACTTCCAACCACATGCATTCAAACCTAAATGGTTTGGGACTCCAATTTTCTTCTTCCACTTCCGACCCAATTAGGCGATGATCGAAGACAGGCTTAAAGAGGCCCCACTGTTAAATTAATAGGAATTTCTTGAGCCATTGTGGAGGATCTAGGAAATTATTGAGGTGTGACAAGATAGCTTTGTCCTGCCCATTCGTCCACATGAATTAGTCTCCCCCATTGGTAAATCAACCATTTCATTCGAGAGGACCCACCATTTCATTCGAGAGGACCCACTTAGCTTTGTCCTACCCATTCATCCATGTGAATTAATCTCCCCCATTGGTAAATCCACCATTTCATTCGAGAGGACCCACTTAGCTTTGTCCTGCCCATTCATCCACGTGAATTAATCTCCCCCATTGGTAAATCCACCATTTCATTCGAGAGGACCCACTTAGCTTTGTCCTGCCCATTCATCCACGTGAATTAATCTCCCCCATTGGTAAATCCACCATTTCATTCGAGAGAACCCACTTAGCAAAATCCTTAATACTTGTGTGATATGGTTGCCATTCGACTTTTCATGAGTAAACCGAGTCACATTAAAATCTCCCCCCCACATGCCATGGAATCCTCCATGTTTCTCTGATGGTATTCTACTCCTTCCATAATTGTGCTCTCTGGTTGGATTGGCACGGGCCATAAGCAACAGTGAATAACCACTTAAAACATGAGATGACCTCCCTCAAAGCCACTGAGATCGAGAACACACCACACCACCATTCCTCATTTCCCCATACATTTGTGTTCCATGCCACCACAATACCGCCAACAACCCCATTTGTGTCTAAAGAAATCCAGTCCTTATTTTTTAGCCCCCAAACCGTGAGTCCATAGTGGTTTGATCAAGAGATTGTAATTTAGCTTCCTATATTGATATACCTTACATTTCGCTATTCGACATGTATCCCTAATTTGAGCTCTCTTGAGCGTACTCCCCAACCTCCCAACATTCGAACTCAACACTTTCATTGGATAACTGATCTCACCCCTCTTCCTCTCTTCCTGCCACTGACCTTGGCGCCTGCATCGTAATTAATTGAGCAGTCCAGGCTTAACAGCTCCAACTCTTTGGAGATCTCTTGAATTTCAGTTTTCGAGCTTCTTGTTGTTTCTTCATTCCTCTGTCTTGGACAAATTGGAACAAGGCGAAAACACTGTCCTTGACAAATTGGAACAAGGCGAAAACATCCTCATCGCATGCTCTAAAAGAGAGAACCACCAACTTACCTAAACTGTTCGATCATGTCCTTACTCCTTAGTCCATCTAATTTCTTCTTTTGTAAGAGTACGTTCTCCCTCCTTTCCAACTTAGACACTCTTCATTGCAATTAGTAGCTTTGCTGGTAACTAACTCTTCATTTCTCACGCTCATGGCCTCCAATGGCGTCACATCCAAAGCCTCCAAAAGACTCTAATATGTAGAGAGAATACTCCCCAAAGTTAGGGCCTCCCTTTCCTTTTTCTTGAACCACCCTTTGGTATGCCATCGCTATTGCTCTATCGTCATCTACATCTTTAGCTAGCTCCTCCATTGTCAAAGAGGTGTTTTGACAATTCAGCTTAGTTGCCAAAGCACTATCGTTGTGGATCTTCGTTGACGTGGAGAAACCATCTCCCTCTGTTGCTGTTAGCATTCGATTGGTAGCCTGCATATCCTTTAGCTTCCCATTAGGCTTTGCAACATTCCTTAATAGAGGCTTGAACTCTCCCCTTCGAAGTATAAGAAAAGCCAAGGTCTCCCCTTCTCGATTGAACTTGGCTTCATTGTTCTAAGTGTCGGCAATATTATCGATAATATCACTGATATTATCGATATCGCTATCTCGGAAATACTGATAACACTTGTAGTAATAGAAATTCTTGGTATTGGTGATATATTGCCGCAAAGCACCACCAAGGTATTGCGACATTTTCAACCGTATAAATTCCATTTGCCACTTATATCACTAATGTAATGGTGATATTATCGATAATATCACTAATGTATTGGCAATGTATCAATATCGCCAAAAATCTATTTATTAGAAAAAATTCCATTTCATTTTTTTTTTATGAGTGCATGATTGTGTGATGAAATGCATGTATGCATGTGTGTATATGTATGCATGTATGAATGGATGGATAGTTGGATAGATGAATGGATGGTTGGGTGTATGGATGCGTGCGTATATGGATGGATCATGCATGTGTGTTTGTATGTACGTATGTATGGATGGATGAATGGATGGATCATGCATGTATATTTGTATGTGCATGCTTGCGTGGATGGATGGAGCCACCATTTTTCCTATGTTTCCCCAATGTTTTCCTAAGTGAGTGATACAAGCTTTTTTTAAGCCCTCATTAAAGGGAACCTTATTATGTATGCACCTTTTTTTGCTATTATCATGCTTTGTAACTATGCAAATATGTATTTTAGCATTGGCTAAAGTATCATTGAGAAATTCCACCATTTTTCCATCTTTCCCCAATGTTTCCCTGAGTCAGCGTTACATGCTTTTAGGCCCTAATTAAAAGAGAACTTATTATGTATGCATCTTTTTTTTTTTTTTTTTTTACAATTATTTGATTCCTAAATATGCAAATATGTGTATTTTAGTATCTTCTAAAGTTTCATTGAGAAATTCCACCATTTCCCCCATGTTTCCCTTAGCCAGCAATACATTTTTGGGTATCGGTGATATAGATACATATCTATATCCCTAGCCAGTGATACATGTAATGACATCGATAATACGAACACTGCTTGGCTTCCACAATGGGTACGTGTCTCCTTCCTTGATGGCTTAGAGTTCGATCCTTCTACCATTTGCAGGCTAATGGGAGGCATTGCCCATCTCTTATACCCGCACCTGTTGCTTGAACACGTGGCATCCCAACTGCAACTCACCCCCCGGTACTCCGTCTTCCTGTCTCTGCTAGAGCCAATCCCTCCCTGTCGAGCTTTCGACTTCTCTCCTTTGCCATATCTCCCCCAATCTCTTCTCACGTTCCACCTGGATTACGAGGCACTCCTCATCAATGACAACAGAGATGAACTTTGGATAGGTCACTGCCCTTTTCTTCCTTACAAAGATCTTTGCCGTTTAGGGGTCGTTTAGATGGTGGTAAATGGTTTAAGTTGTAAATGATTTACTAGTAAATCGGAATCATTTACATGCAGTGTTATCATTATCGTACATATACGATATGAATCGTACGATTCGTATTGTATCGTATCGTATGATACAGATCGTATGTTTGAATTGCATTTGGAGCTGAATCGTACGATTCCAATATGAATCGTACGATCAAATCGTGAATTGTACGATTCAATAATTCCGTTCGAAAACCGACAGCGCGTGGTAGAAAATTTGGTATTTTTCATTTTTTGCAATTTTTTAAGACATTTTTTTAATAAAGTGTTTTTAGGCCCCACCTTTAATAGAAAAACATATCTTTCTCAACTTTTGAGAGATTTTGGAGACTTGGAGTTTGTGGTCCACTGGAAACCTAGATGAAGAAATCGGCATATCTTTTTCGTCGCTCGATGGAATTGAATGCCGCTTGTTGCATTCGATTTCCTCCTTAGGGGGTGTTTGGCGCGTCGACTTCAGTGGGATTAGATGGGATGGAATTGTGAAAAAACCATCATTGCTGCATGTTAGGATTTGTCGTGGTATTGTTGTAAACATGGTTGTTCACAAGTCGTGTTTGCACCCATGAATTCAGTTGTGCATGGGACTTATGCAAGGTGATGTTTGGATGGTTAGTGGGATGTAGTAGGTAAACCCAGGTGGATTGCGTCCTACCCTGCCTGAATGATCATCTGTTCGATCAGGGCTTTGTGGGGCCCACTGTGATGTAAGGGTTTTATCCACACCGTCCATCCATATTTCCAGGTCATTTTAGGGTATGAACCCAAAAGATGAGGGAGAACCAAGGCTTAAGTGGACCCTAAAGTGGGAAATGAATGCCACCATTAAAAACTTCTTGGGAGCTGCAGAAGTTTCGTGTCAAGCTGATACTTGTGTTTTCACTTCATCCAGGTCTACATGACCTTATGAATGGGTTGGATGCTAAAAAAAATCATGATGGCCCCTAGAAAGGTTTCAATCGTAGGTATCATTATCACTGCTGCTTCCTTTTGTGTCGTCCACTTACGCTTTGGACTTGCCTCAGTTTTTGGACATGCCCTAAAACGATATGAGAAAGTGGATTAATGGTGTGGATAAAAACTTATACCACAATGGACCCCACATAGACCTGACTGGACGTATTATCGTCCAATCCGTTGTCGATTTCAAGACGGGATTTGGATTTGAGGGATTGGCTGTGTCCGACAGAGATTTCAAGATGGGATTTGGAGAATCCCTTCAAACCTTGCGTCGTTTATGATGTGATGTGCGGTGGCCTCTTATCCAACCATTCAAACGTGGCTCGAGTGGATTTCCGGATTCAATCCCTCTTAAGTCCTCTTAAGTCCTTCTAATCCTTTGCACCAAACAGGCCCTTAAAATAGGTAAGAATGCATATAAAATATTTATATAATCTTTTCCATTTTATTTCTTTCATCTTTAGGTGAAAACATGCGTTTTTTTTTTTCGAAAAATAAAATATTTTTATCATTTTACTGATTTTTGTTATTTTTTTAAAGATGTAGATTGTAGAATACTTATTTAATCTTGTTTTTTCCTAATTCCATTGTTTGGGTAAAATATGCTTTCGTTTGGTTTTTTTTTTTTTTTTTTTTAAAAAATTTTTAGGGCTTTGATTTTTAAAAGTTATTTAGGGCCCACCCTCATTAGAATAAGCATTCATTTGCTTCTAAATAGTTTTTTTTTTTTTTTTTAATTAATAGGTAGGTTCCACTTGCCACTTGGGTGTTGATTCAACTTGAAATGTTGGAGATGGGAAAGAAGTCAAAGACAAAAGATAATGACCCTTCATGGGATTATTGTTTAAAGTTAGATGAGAATAATAATCTCGATTTAAAATGTAATTTTTGTGTAAAGTCTTATTGGGGAGATGTGTTTTGAATGAAACATCACCTTGCTCGAACTAAGAAGAATGTTACATTGTGTTCTCATGTAGGCGATGACGTCGTGGAAAAATTTAAGAATTTGGAGGGTAATGTTAATGAAAAAAAGCAACAAGAAGAACGAGAATACGATGTTGAAAGAGTTCCTATTATTGAAGATGTGGATGAAATGGGTGGAGGAAAAAGGAAAATGATCATGGATGAATTTATTGGAAGAAAGAGTGGCCCGAAAGAAAAGCAACAAGCCACTCTTAATAGGACTTGGAAGAAGGGAGATAGAGAGAGCGTATGTCTTTCCATTTTCAGATTTTTATATATGAATGCTTTACCATTTAATCTTGTGAAGAGCCCCTTCTTTATACCTATAATGGAAGCAATTGTTGCGTTTGGGCCCAGGTTGAAGCTTCCATCATTTCATGAAGGAACAAATTTTTGAAGCTTGAAGTTGAATCCATAGAGGAGTCAATTGCGGTTTATAAGAAAGACTGGGTCGAGATTGGATGCACGGTAATGTCGGATGGGTGGACTGATGAAGTGAATCAGTTTATTACAAATTGTTTAGTAAATAGTCCAAGTGGTTTAGTTTTTTTAAGATCTATAAATACGCCATCTATTTCGAAAAATGCAGACAATTTGTTTTACTTAAGTCGATTATAGATGAGGTGGGTGAAGAAAATGTAGTTCAAGTTGTTACGGATAGCGTATTCGCTTATGTCAAAGCGGGTCAAATGTTAATGGAGAAGAGGAAGAGATAGGTGTTGTTTTAGTCTCCATGTGCGTGGAAGAGAAAGGCGTTGTTTTGGTCTCCATCCCCTTCCCTTTACTTTTTATTGCAAGTTTTCTAGGACCCACAAAATAGTTTATGCATTATGCTTAGTAGTTTAGCAGTTAGCAATTTAGCATAACTAAATGAAGAAAGTAATAATTAAAAGTGTACAAGACTAAACAATAAGTCTATAGACTACAACATGCAATCATACCACGTCGCCCATCTGGTCATCGGGTAGACCGGCCTACACCTTGTACATGCTCCAATCCCTAGGCAAAGCATTCACCCATGTCCATCCAGGTGTTATCTATATAGGAAGGGCAGGATCCTCCTTCTTGGTAATCCACTTGTCATCAGATTCCATATCCAATAAGCCGATAGGATCAAGCCCTTGGTCTTTCGCTCTCTTTGCATGACGGACTTCAAGCTAGAGATTGTATTTTACGAAAACTAGAGCGTTCAATCTCTTTTGCTCGAGTCTATTTCTTTTTCTTTTTAATGTATCTGCAATGAACATAGAATTCTATAAGGACCAATAGCATTGCGTTTACATGTGAATTCCAAAGATAAAGTAATGAATTATAAAATTGTTTTACCTGCTCAAAAGTACTCCAGTTGCGCTCACAACCTGTAGCACCACATGTTAAACTTAAAATACGGATAGTAAGCTTTTGTAATTCTGGACACTTGTCTCCATAACTCTCCCACCACAAACCTAAGAATCAATCTCATATAATTAATTAATTATATAAATAAACTAAATAACTTAAAACTACTTAAAGAAATCAAACAAGCCAAATAATTGAAAAATTACCTGGTTGCTTCGTCGTTCTTGTTAATTTTGTATTCTCTCGTCCAAACAAACCATATGCCTTTTAGAACTTGTCCATTTGTTCATCAATGATTACCCGTTGCCTTGAATTTGAGATCATTCTTTATAGGCCGGTTTTCATTTCTAAATCCGGATGGAAACTCTCATTGTATTAAAATATGAGATTTAGAAAGTAAGCCGCCGCATGTAATGGCCTATGTAGTTGAAGATTCCACTGCCTGTCTATGATTTCCCATATACTTGAATACCGCTTCTTCACCCCATCCAAGTTCTTTGCAATTGCTTCTTTTGCCTGACCCATCGCTTCATAGATATATCCCATGGTCGATCTCTCATCTGAATCACTTAGCTGTAAAACTTTAACCAATGGGAGAGTGGTCTTCAAGCACAACTTGATTGATGGCCAAAAATTTATATCGCCCAACACTATTTTCAATATGTTTTTTTTTTTTTTTTTTTTGCGGTATTCGAGAAACTACTATCTTCCCATTCCTTTGAGGTAAACATCGACCTCAAGTTCTCATGGATGCTTTTCAATGTCAATTAACATGTACCAAATCATGTTATCGCCGGTCTTGTCAACTCTCCCTTTGTATGCTTCCTCATTAAGCTCAAGACACAACAATGCTTATAAATGTAGATTGTCATAGCCCTTGCCTTCCCATAGTCTTAGAATAAACTTGCAACTTTCTTATGGCTGGAGACCAAAACAACGCCTTTCTCTTCTCCATTAACATTTAACCCGCTTTGACATAAGCGGATGCGTTGTCCACAACAACTTGAACCATATTTTTTTTCACCCACTTCATCTATAATCGACTCAAGTAAACTAAACAAATTGTCCGCATTTTTCAAAATAGCAGACGTATCTACAGATCTTAAAAAAAACTGTACTACTTGGACTATTTACCAAAAAATTTGTAATAGACCGATTCACTCCATTGGTCCACCCATCCAACATTACCGTGCATCCAGTCATTGCCTTCTCTACAGTCTCAGAATCAACTTGCAACATTCCAATGTCTGGAGACCAAAACAATGCCTTTCTCTTCTCCATTAACATTTAACCCGCTTTGACATAAGCGAATGTGCTATCCATAACAACTTGAACTATATTTTTTTCACCCACCTCATCTATAATCGACTCAAGTAAACTAAAATAAATTGTTCGCATTTTTCGAAATAGCGGACGCATCTGCAGATCTTAAAGAAACTGTACGACTTAGACCATTTGCCAAAAAAAATTGTAATAGACCGATTCACTCCATCGGTCCACCCATCTAACATTATCGTGCATCATTTATAACAACTTGAACTATATTTTTTTCACCCACCCAATCTATAATCGACTCAAGTAAACTAAAATAAATTGTTCGCATTTTTTTAAATAGCGGACGCATCTACATATCTTAAAAAAACTATACCACTTAGACCATTTGTCAAAAAAATTGTAAGAGACCGATTCACTCCATCGGTCTACCCATCTAACATTATTGGGCATCAAGTCTTGGCCCATTCCTTCTTATAAACTGCATTGACTTTTCTATGGATTTAACTTCAAGCTTCAAAAATTTGTTCCTTGCTTCATGAAATCGTGGAAGCTTTAACTCAGGCCCAAACACAGCAACTGCTTCTATCATAGGTGCGAAGAATGGGCTCTTCATAAGATTAAATGATAAAGCATTTGTATATAAAAATTTGAAAATGGAAAGACATACGCACTCTTCATCTCTATTCTTCCAAATCTTATTAAGAGTGACTTGTTGCTTTTCTTTCGGCTCACTCTTTCTTCCAATAAATTCATCCATGGTCTTTTTCCTTTTTCTTCATCCCATTTCATCCACATCTTTGATAGGGGAACTCTTCAAAGTTTCAACATCGTATTCTCGTTATTCTTCTTACTTTTTTTTATTAACATTGCCCTCCAACAACTTCTTAAATTTTTCCGCAACGTCATTGAGCAATTAAGAACCCAATGCAACGTTCTTCTTGGTTCGGGCAAGGTGATGTTTCATTCGAAACACACCTCCCCAATAAAACTTTTAACAAAATTGCATTTTAAATGAAGATTATTGTTCTCATCTAACTTCGATCAGTAATCCCATGTAAGGTCATTATCTTTTGTTTTCGACTTCGTTCCCATATCCAACACTTCAAGTTGAATCAACACCCAAGTGGCAAGCGAAGCCTACCTATTTAGAAAAAAAAAAAACTATTTAGTGTTTAGAAACAAATGAATGCTTATTATAATGAGGGTGGTCCTTAAATAGCTTTTAAACATCAAAGCCCTAAATTTTTTTTGAAATAAAATGAAAAAGACATTAAACAAAACATATTTTACCCAAACAAAGGAAGAAGGGAAACATAAAAGATTAAATAAGTATTTTACAATCTACATCTTAAAAAAATTCACAAAAATCAGCAAAATAATGAAAATATACTTTTTTTTTTTTGTTTTGAAAAAAACAAATTTTCACATTTTCACCTAAATATGAAAGAAATAAAATAGAAAAGATTATATGAATATTTTGTTATGTATTCTATCTATTTTAAGGTAGAAATCGTATGTAACAAGCCGTGTTCGATTCTGTTGAGCGACGAAAAAGATACGTTGATTTCTTTGTTTAGGTTTCCAATGGCCCACAACCTCCAAAAGTCTCCAAAATCTCTCGAAAGTTGAGAAAGATATGTTTTTCTATTAAGGGTGGGGCCTAAAAACACTTTAAAACATAAATCTGTAAAAAAATTGCAAAAAAAAAGAAAAAAGAAAAGAAAAATACCAAATTTTCTATCGGGCGTTGCCCTTTTTGAATGCAATTATGGAATCGTATGATTTGATCTAAATCATATTATTCACGATTTGATCGTATGATTTAGATCAGAATCGTATGATTCAGCTCCAAATGCGATTCAAACGTACGATCTGTATCGTATGATGATACGATACGAATAGTACAATTCAGCTTCAAATGTGATTCAAACGGATGATATGATATGATACGAATAGTACGATTTAGCTCCAAATGTGATTCAAACGTACGATCTGTATCGTACGATGATACGATTGATACAAATAGTACGATACAAATCATTTATCGTACGATGATGATAACACTGGTTCTAGGTTTAACTTGATGTTGAGGTCTCTCTTTTAGTAATTGTGGTTGTCTTGACTATCAAGTCATCCTAGAGTTTGCTTTCCATTATCAATAAGAGTCCCCATTGAATCTTGAATTGTTACTTGATGTCATCATCTAGTGCGATGTTGGTTATGTTGTGTTTCTTCAAATTATTTAAGAGTTACGCTCATCATTAATATTTTTTTTTTGTGCGTGCGTGCGTGTGCGTGTGTGTGGATTGGCGAAAAACAATATTCTAAGGCCAAGCCCTAATAGGCTGCACAAGGCTATGATGATGAATGTGGTGATGTGCGTTTGTATGTTCTCCCTAGATTCACATCCAACTAGTTCAACCGCTAAGTTACGGTCTAACTGTCATGTTCTTGCCAACATGTGATGTTTGTATAACATCCAACCAGTCCAAAAGCTAGCCTAGTATGAATATCATCTAGCACAAAATAAGGCTGATCCATTCACTAGGTGGGCCACAGTTGTGCTTTGGATCATAGCTGTGTTGTGGACCAAACATTTGCAAGAGGCTAAATCAGTGACTTAGCCAATTTTTTGCGACTTGTTCTGTAAAGCTATGCATATTATACATAGACCTGTAGGCTATGCTGGAAGCATGTAGGGAGTCTAGAGAAAAGGTAGAAGCAGATCCCTAGAAGTTTTTAGAGTTCTTTATTTGGATTTGTGTGGAGTCATCTGGAAGGTTTCTTGAATATTATTGGCCATTGGATGATTGCCGCATAAGACCGTAGCATACACGTTAAGTATCTAGAAAGTTCCTAGCCTATATAAGGAGGAGGGACTCCTTTGTAACCAACTTAGAAAATCTTAGAAATTGTAAGATCTTGAGTTCTCTAGTGCACTACAAGTTCTCTTGCCTTCAAGTCTTTTGTGTGTTCTCTTCTATTCCAAGTAGCCTAGCTAGTAGCTACACTCGGGTAGTTGGCAGACTCACTCGCAAAGGGTGTGTTTTTGAGTTCCTCACGGTTTATGTTCGGGGAAGCGCTTAGGCAGTTAGAGATGACTGTCCATGATTTTCTATATTGTGGCTCACAAAGGGGTGTTTACAAGTGCTGCATAGTCCACTCATGATGAGTGGATTGCATGATAATTGTATTAGGTGTTCTTCATGGTGGGCCAACCTTTTTGACTAGTTGGATGTGGTGTTTATGATTGGTGCTTTTTGGTCTTTCTGGAAGGAAAAAAGATATCTACATTTACAGGGAGATGGATGAAGAGTAAGGAAAGAGAGTGTGGGTTGAGCCCATATAGCTTTTGATCAGTGCTATGGGTACAATTGCGAGATTTTGGGTTTGGTCCCATAAGACAGGAAAGAAAAATGTAATAGAATTCCATCTCAACTCATGGACATTTCTCAAAGGAGTATCATTTTTGTAAAAGGAAGGATTTAAGACTTTGTGGAAGTTCTCGAAGGAACATCATGTGGAGAAGTGCAAGAAACGGAACACGCCTCCTCTCATACACCAAAAACTTTAATATTGATGGTAGTTCGATAGGCGCTCTGGTTCCTGCTTGAATGGGAAATCATTAGCGATCACTTAGGTGTTGTATGTTTGTTGTACTCAGTAAGGAGCTGAACCATGGTATAGAACATTGCTGCACATGCCACTTGTTTTTCTAATCTCAATTTTTTTCCAGCCTCTGACTACAAGGTATGGCTGCAGAATGACCTGTCAAATTGCATGAGTAGGAACGATTTATTAATGATGAGTATATGATCTGTTGAGAACACAGAATCAACACTTTTTGTGGATGCATGATGAACTGAGTATGCAATTGCCAGTCTAATGAAGTGGGAGTAACCAGATTGCAATTGCCTTAGCATTCATATTGAGTGCTTGGCCTCCTAATTGCAATTGTGTTGCCTTCAAGTTGGGTTTGAAAAGAATGTAACTGCAGATTGAGGACTAGCGACCTCATTATGAGTATTACCAAAAAAGTGAAACACTACTAATATTTGTCCTATCTTTTAATAACTTGATTATTTGTAATTCAATTTACTCATGCATCCAAACACGCCAAAATGTTCATGTTAGCAAGGAATTATATTATGCTTGGCCTGTGGATATGCAGTATCCTCAGGTCTTTAATTTCTGATGAGCCAACCTTTGATGGTCCATGCTCCACTGGCCCCCAAGATCAGAAGATCCACCAACTTAATCTTTAATCGTTGCTTCCATTGAATGTGGTCTCTTAACCATCTATTTGCCGGCTGCTGATGAAGGGGTTAGTAATGTGAAGATTATCCTATTGGGGAAATTTTTGGGGATTTTCCATCCATATTGACAAATCTTGCACTCAGCAATTTCTTGGTCCAGAAATTTCTTGTGAGATTTTCAAAATTTGAGGTTTTTGTTGCGACATTATCAGGAAAATCTCGCTGAAAATAAAATATTTAAAAACATTTATTATAAGTCAACAAATAAATTTAAAAAATATATTTATATTACAAATACCTTAAGATTTTTACTATTTTCACAATAATATTGTGATAAATATGTTATATTTTATACTCTGCTGAGATTGTTGAAAATCTTGCTATAATATCATTTAGTGCACCTTCTGTGATATTATTGCAAGATTTTCACAACCTCAGAAATATTTGTCACTGGTTCCATCCACAAGGGGGGCATCAAATTAACTGTCTGGATCACTAAACCACTGGGCTCACTAGCACAGATTCTGCAGACTTGAGGTCGGACGCTATACATATCTTGGGTCAAGAATCACACAATTCCACGTTTCATTTGAATTAAAGTGCTAATTCAAACTGAGTTGATGTTTGATTCTTACCTTCACTTTGTCCTATAGGGCAACTGTTGCCCCTTTTCACTATTTATCTCCAGTAGCTTGAGCTTGTTAAAGTTTTATTTATTTATTTATGGGAAAAGATTGTGTGCCCTCAACCATTCAAAAAGGAAAAAAGAAAAAAAAGAGTGCCTTCAGTTTGAATTGAGAGTCAGTATATATATCTCCTACCATCCAAGAATGGTGGGTGGATCTCTTAGTGTGTATTTCAAGATTGGACTTTTGAAAACCCAATTTTGAAATGCTTACATATATCCACCAACTGTCTTTAAATGGTGGGAAATAATGTGTTCTCCCTGGGTGTATTGAATCAGAGGCATTTCCTTGTTCCATCCGTATTTTGTCTCTTTTTATTTTTTTTAGGTTCAGCTGTTTGCGAGTTTTTTGTTTAAGAATCCAGATTAATATGTCATTCTTGTTTTCAGTATCACCATTTCAGCAGGTGGGGTTTTTTTTTTTTAAAGGAAAGAAAGCAGCATGGGCATAAAAGCTCGTCAAAGTTCTACTGGTTCTCCTAAAGTAGAGGTGGGAGAGATAGACACAAGAGCACCATTTGAATCTGTCAAAGCTGCAGTCAGCTTATTTGGTGAAGGAGCCAACTCTGCTGACAAAGCTACTGTGAAGAAGCCAAAGCCTCTGCAGACAGAGGTATTTTTGAAACTCCATAAAAAATGAAATTTTTTTGTTAGGATCATTTCTTTTATAATAGCAGTACTGTCCTTTGCTAACAACATTAACAAAGTTAGGGCAACCAACCTATACTTGAGGAATTGATAGAACTGTCTCCATGCTAACTAGAGGTGGGCAACGATTCGGGCCAGGCCGAGTTAGCCCTAGTTTGGTTTGGCCTGTTTTTGTGCCACCCCAGTTTCTGGATTGGCCTGGTTTGGGTTTCAGGCCGACCAATGCGGCCCGAGTTTGGTTTGCTCCAGAAAAATCTGGTTTGAGCCAGGATCGGTTTGGTCGAAAATTTCAAACCGGGCCAGGCCGGGCTGCGTTCGAACAGGTGGTGGCTGTTTTTGTTTGTTTGTTTGTTTAAATAGAAGGGAATTTAAAAAGGTAGAAAAAACAAAATAAAAATACGGAAGTATCTCACTACATGATATTTAACATCCTCCAAAGGAGGAGTGCAACTTCAAAATAGATATGTAAGAGCCTTTTTTTTCCAAATAAAAGTACACAAGCATAATTTTTACAACTGCAAGGAAACAATGTGCATTCATGTATATGTATTATGTATTATCCATGTAATCATGTATGTATTATCCACGCTGTCCACCCGTTTTTATATATCATTTTAGGACATGATCCCAAAATGAAATCATATCCAAAGCTCAAGTGGATCACACCACACGAAACAGTATGCTAACAATCTACGAGCCGAATCAAACTGAGCCGAGCCGGTACTGCCCTAGTTTGAGCTTGGTTTGTTTTTTCAAATGAGCTCGACTCCGAGGCTTGGTTTGGTTTTAACTTCTATTCGAACCAATCCAAGCCGAGCTTTTCAAACCAATCCCAGCTGAGCTTTCAAGCTGGCTTGGTTTGTGCCCAGCTCTAATGCTAATGAAATTATACAAACCTTCATGTAGACGTGTATTCACTAAATTCCATATATAAGAATGGTCTCTTTTGTGTCATCTGGTTATTCAAGTATACCATTTAGATGTCGATTAATCAGAATTTTTTCATAGAACATTAGGAACATAGCAACACTTATGAAAGAGTAATGCTTAATTGCAACAGAACTTTTTGACACCTTTTAGTGCACCAGTTTCCCATGGGAGATGTGGCAAACGTGTGCAAGATCTGAACTACTCACTTGTGAACCCTTCCATATGTGAGACATGGTCCAAAAGTCAGCTTGATCTAACCACTTGATGGGATCAGGGATAGAAGTGCTTGCGTGTCGTTTATTACTATAAAATGCCTAGGATTGCCCTACTACCCTGATTCTAAGCCTTACCATATGTTGTGAGATTGTTTGCTAGATTGGTTGTGGTGTTTTTTTTCTTCTTTCACTCAAGTTTGTATTTTCCCCCATCACATGCATGCACACAGACACACAAGTAGAGCAGGCATGTGCAACTCACGTGGAGAGAAAACAGTGTGCAGATGGTGGGAGAGATGAGAGGTGAAGTAGTTGTAAAAATTAGGTTTCTTTTGTTTCTTTTGATGAGCAATCCTACGATAGTTCACCATCACTTTAAAAATGGTGGTGACACTTCATCTCTGCACATGGAATAGTTATTTGGAAATCCAAACCATCGAAATAGTTGACAACTTTGGATGTAGCGCAACCTAAAAACTACATTAAGAACATGATATTTACTATCTAATTATACCCTTGGAATTTGGATGACTCACCATTTTACTTCTAACCACCATCCATTTGATAGCAATCAAGTGGATGATTAGAATTGCTTGATTGCTGTGATTATGGGTATATACTCCATCCACAATGTTACCCACAATGTGGGTGGTGTAGGTAGCTTTATGTGAGTCTCAAATGTGAGGGAATAAATCAGCAACACTTCTAAATGATGGAGAACTATCACAAGAGTCCTCTTTTTTGTGTGGTGACATGAACTCATCTAGCATACGGACATACCTTCTAAATTCCTTAATTACCCTTTAGTTAGATCTAAAACCCTTCAGTTTCCTTTAACAAGGCGAACTTTTAGCAAGTTGAAAAACTAATTGCGGGGGAAATTTTGCCTGTGGCTACTATCATTATACGTGTGTGTGTGTGTGTGTGTGTGTGTGTGTGTGTGTGTGTGTGTGTGTGACATTGGGGTTTGTGAATGTGACAATGTCCCCACCTTCTTGGGGACGTTGGTGACATCTCCGAAGCTTTTCAGTGACATATGGAATGCCCAATTATTAATCAGGATGGTTCATTCTATAGTACTATTGGGAGCTAGCATGGTGCAAAAATCACGTTGATTTGATGATCCTAACCCTATGAACGAGGCCAATTTGTTACAATCTTTTTGTTTTTTTACAAGTCATGGATAACGAGCCATAGATTGAATGCTTAGGATCATCAAACTAAAGTTCTACTTTGGAATCATAGGCAATAGAGAATGAGATCTATTGGATAGATGGTTCAAGAATGAGATCTTGATTATCTATTTTCCATATCGGGTGCGTAGGATTATCCTATTGACATGATTTTTGCACCAATGCCTCTCCCTAGTTGTATGGAGGAGTGGACGATTCAAATTGATGATTGAACTTCACATGTCATTGAAAAGGTTTTGGGATGTTAGACATTGCTCCCCATGAAGATATCTTTCCAACTCCCCCCCCCCCCCCCCCCCCCCCCCCCCAACACACACACACACACACACACACACAAAAAAAAAGAAAAAAGAAAGAAAGAACACATTGAAGATCGAAATTATATTAAAAGGGAGCAAAAGCAACCCAAAAACAATAGGATGTGTGTGCATGGAGAGAGAGAGAGAGAGAGATGGTCTCCTACAGGAGATCATTCGTGTGAACAAAGGGTTGGACAGCCGGGGTGGGCCCCTGATGAGGACATCTGAGCACCAATTAGAGTATATCAGAGGAGGAGGAGAGCTCTCATTTCCTTATGGCTAGGTGATGCATACATGGGGCCCTGTGGGCCCAATTCGAGTGCCTAGCCTGTTGAAGACCCCACATGCATCATTATGCATCTTTGAAGGCCCCACACTGGGAAGATGCACGTGGGTTACTTAGTTGGATCATTTAGACTATTGGATTTCCGACCGTGGACCATTCTGACCATTGGATCATCATCATTGGGCATCTTGATCGTGGACCCCATAGGCCACGAAATCGTTTAGTTTATTTAGTTTGTTTATATATTTTGTTATTTTTTGGTATAGCTTATTTTTGTGTTGAGATTAAGGAGTTAGGAACAACTTTTATTTCATTGAGTGTCTTTATGTTAATTTTTTTTAATCTTAAGAGGCTTTTTGTAAAAAGTCTTTTCTAAGACTATAAAGGGTTGGACGTCCCTACCCTAACCATTATTTTGAATATATGGAAAAAGCTCTTCTTTCTCTTTACTTTGTGATTAAGTAAAACCTCCTGTGATTGTTTGGTGTGAAGCCATGGAGTGAATCCAAGTTATCCTTCGCTCTCATTCTCTACAATCAAAAGGTATTTCCTTCGCTTTTCTCAATCTCTTTCAATCTCTCTCTACTCCTTATTTTCTTTGGTTTCCCTAAAACCCATCCCCAAAATTTTCCATAAGTCATCTAAACCTAGACCTCCCCAAACTGTACCACTGTATGGACCTCCACACGTGACTATACGATTGTACAGACAAAAGACCGTATGACCAATCCATCTCCTCTCTTTTTCCCTCTTTGTTCCTTGTTCCTCCTCCTCTAAAATCCATAACCCTAAGTGTAAAACCTCGATACCAATCTTAGAACCTAGATTTCCCAAAGCCCAATCTTAAGTCTTAATCCCTAAAACCTCACATCCCAACTCCAATTTCCCAAAACCCTAGTTCTCAAAACCTTATCTCCCACAAACCTAATTCCCTAAGACCCTAACTCTCAAAACCCTAATTCCCCATAGCCTTAATTCCAAACCCTAATTCCCAAATCCCAAACCTTAGTTCTTAAACCATTTAACAAACCAAGAGATTCCCTTTCGAATTAAATCAATCCTTATGCAAGATGGAAGTCCTACCTTCCATAGGTCCTATTTAATCATGTTTTATAAGATCTAACTGCAGGATTGTGATTTAATCTTGTATCTGAGTATAATTGAATACTTGACTTCTTTAAGTTTGTGATGGATTAGTATTATTTTGTGCTTTAAATTGTTCTAGTTAATCCGTTTATGATCTCATTTCATCATTCTAGGTTAGGCCTTCCATCCCGCATTATCTCCGTTGGGATATGTTTCTAAAATCTACTCTGACCATCAAGTGCGTGACCCCATGGTAGGCCCAGGGCTAAAAAGGCTAGGCAATCAATGATTAATGTGGGCCACACCAAGGTAAATAGTTGGGATGGTGGGCCTACTGTGATGTGTATGCGAAATCCACTTCGGCCATTAGACACATCTAGTGTTCATAGTATCAGTATTGTTACATGTATCACTCGTTGGAGATTGCTGATACCCAGAAATGTATCGCTGAATAAGGGAAAAATTGGGAAAACATGGAGAAAATAGTGGAATTTCTCAATGAAACTTCTAGAGATGCTAAAATACACAGTTGCATATTTAGGAATCAAATAATTGCAAAAAAGATGCATACACAATAAGTTTTCCTTTAATGCGTGCCTGTATGTAACACTTAGGGCAACATTAGAGAAATATGCGGAAAATGGTGGAATTTCTCAGTGATACTTCTATAAATGCTAAGTTATGCATTTGCATGTTTAGGATTCAAATAATAGCAAAAAAGATGCATAAACAATAAGTTTCCCTTTAGGGCCTAAAAGCATGTATCATTGACTTAGGAAAACATTGGGGAAAGATGAGAAAATTGGTGGATCCATCCATCCATGCATGCACATATAAGTTGAGGGGAAAGTGGAGAGAGAGAGAGAGAGAGAGAGAGAGAGAGAGAGAGAGAGAGAACCGTGGATGGTTTTCTCACTTAAGCAACCAACCACAAAAAAGCACTTATTATAGAGTTACTAAAGTTACAATATGGTACTCTGCAGAAGTACCAAATGCTGAACACAAAACAAGAAATAACAAAAGACTCTTCTATACTCCCCCTCAAGTTGGAGCATAGATATTGGTCATGCCCAACTTGCCAGTGATACAGAGATGAGCATCCCTGCTAAGGGATTTGGTAAAAACATCAGCCAACTGGTCTCGGGAACGAACAAAAGGGGTAGATATTTCCTTCGCAGTAACCTTTTCCCGAATGAAGTGACAGTCAACCTCAATATGTTTCGTGCGCTCATGGAACACCGGATTGCTAGCAATATGAATGGCAACCTGGTTGTCACAATGCAGCAGAATAGGAATCGAAGGAGGATAACCAAGTTCTTGTAAGAGAGTCCAAAGCCAAATAAGTTCACATGTGGCATTGGCCATCGCACGATACTCGGCCTCAACAGAAGATCTCGCCACAACAGATTGTTTTTTACTCTTCCAAGTGACAAGGTTGCCACCTAGGAAGGTACAGTACCCAGATGTAGAGCGTCAATCATGGGAACTTCCAGCACAATCGGCATCAGAATAGCCAGACATGTGAAGGTGTCCGTGTGGCTGAAACAATAAACCTTTGCCTGGAGAAGACTTGAGATAGCGAAGGATATGATAAACTGCAATCAAATGTGTGGTCCAAGGACAATGTATGAATTGACTTACAACACCCACATCATATGAGAGATCTGGCCGAGTAATTGTGAGATGGATGAGTCTGCCCACTAGCTGTTTGTACATCCCAAGATCAGAGAGAAGTTCACCATCTTCAGGACGAATTTTGCAAGCAGGATCCATAGGCGTGGCAGTGGGCTTACATCCTAGCATCCCAGTTTCGGAAAGGAGATCAAGAGCATATTTCCTCTGGGAGAGCACAATCCCTAGATTTAGACCGAGTAACTTCGATTTCCCAGGAAATACTGAAGGGTGCCAAGGTCTTTAATCTTAAAACGAGTCTTCAGGAAAGATTTAAGTTCCACCATCCCTTCATTGTCATTGCCAGACAACACGATGCCATCAACATAAACAATCAGCACCATAAGCCCAGTTGGTCGACGACAGATGAAGAGGGAGTGATCAGCTTGACTGTGAATAAATCCAAAATCTAGGAGTGTAGGGCTAAATTTATCGAACCACGCACGTGGGGACTGCTTGAGGCCATAAATGGACTTCTTGAGGCCATAAATGGACTTCTTGAGGCGACACACAAGATGTGTATTAGAAGCCGTAGAGAAGCCTGGGGGCTGATCCATATAAACTTCTTCAGTTAGATCGCCATGTAAGAAAGCATTCTTGACATCAAGTTGAAACAAGGGCCAGGATAGGTTGACCGCCAAGGAGATAACCACACGAACCGAGTTAAGCTTGGCTACAGGAGAGAATGTCGCAAAATAGTTGATGCCATATGTTTGAGTATAACCCTTCACTACAAGTCAAGCCTTATAACGATCAATGGAACCATCGGGAAGGTACTTGATGGTATAGACCCATCGACAACCAGCTGTCTGTTTACCTTCAGGTAAGGAAACTAACTCCCAAGTTTTGTTCTTTTCCAATGCTTGCATCTCATCCATCATGGCCTTAGTCCAGTCAGGACTACCCAAGTCTTCCTTCAAGTTACATGGGGTACGAGTGGAAGATATGGAAGCTGCAAAACACTAGAAGGAAGGTGAAAGATGATTATATGAAACAAAATTACTAATGGGGTGCTTCGTGCATGAACAGGAAGGCTTGTGTAAGGCAATAGGAAGATCATTAGCACAAGGGATTTGAGTGTATACCTGAACCACTAGCAGAAGCAGATGAGATACGGGGCGGCTGAGCAGCGGCGGATTTAGTCCGTCGATGGTACGCAAGGATGGGCTTTGAGACAGATGGAGTGGGAGCATCATGAAAAAACGTGACAGGAAGGGGAGTGGAGGTAGAGTGCGTATGCTCCCCCTGATTCAAAGGAGGACTGTGTAATGATCTCCCTTCATCAGTGAAATATGGAAAATCTTCGAAAAATGTTACATCGGCGGATACATATCGCTTACTAGTTCGAGGATCATAACATTTGTACCCTTTTTGAGATTAAGAGTACCCTAAGAAGACACACTTTGTGGCTCGTGGACTTAACTTGTCATTAGTGCCATCGAGAATTTGAACAAAGCATATACATAAAAAAACTTTAGGAGGTAAAGGAAACGGCTTATCGTGAGGATGCAAAATCTCAAATGATGACTTGTGAGGCAATATTCAAGATGGAATGCGATAATTAGAAAGACAGCGGTAAGCAATGCATCATCCCAAAAGCGTTTAGGCAGACTCATACCGAACAAGAGAGCATGGATGACTTCAAGGAGATGGCAGTTCTTTCGCTCAGCCACACCATTTTGTTGAGGTGTCCGAGGACACGAAGTGCGAGACAGAATACCATGGTCGTGCAAGAAAGACATAAAGGCATGCGACAAGTACTCTCCACCATTATCAGAATGAATTACTTTAATAGGATATTGAAATTGAGTAACGACTTCATTGTAAAAGAGTTTGAACATGTCAAACACTTCATGCTTAGACTTCAAAAGATACACCCATGTCATTCGAGTACAATCATCGATAAATGTGACAAAATACTTATACCCAAAGGGTGAAATAACAGGAGCAGGGCCCCAAACATCAGAGTGGACAAGCTCAAAAGGTCTAGGTTTCCGGTCAGATGAACTAGGAGGGAAAACAGTCCTGTGATGTTTGGAGAATTCACAAGTTTCATAACATAAAGACTTAGATGTAGATATCGAAGGAAATAAGAGCTTTAATCTAGACAAGGATGGGTGCCTTAAGCGACAATGCCACCTTAACACGGACTCCTTATCCAAGGATAAAACACTAGATCCTATGATAGGTGCATCATCCAGGAAGTAAATGCTATCACGTTCATGGCCCCCACCTATCATCTGCTTCATCTGGAGGTCCTGAAACACACAATGAGAGGGAAAGAACGTTACAGAACAATTCAAGGATTTTGTAAGAGAACTAACAGATAAGAGATTGAGGGGAAAATTAGGAACATGTAGAACTGACGACAACTGCAAGGAGGAAGAAAGTCGAATGGTACCGGTCCCAGACACTGGGGTTGGGTTTCCATCAGCAACAGTGACAAAATGAGACTGATTAGTTGGAAGGTGGGAATTAAATAGATGGGGCTTACCAGTCATGTGAGAGGTGGCGCCAGAGTCAATGACCCAAGATGAAGGAGAAAAGGACACATGGAGAGCAATACCTGGCTGGGTTACAACGGCTCTAGAAACCTCAGGATGATCACACACATGGAATCATATGAAGACATCATAAATCTCTCGGGTAGACAAGAATTGTATCAGCTGAAGAAGACTTCCCTTGAGATTCTCTAGATGTGGGTTGTAAGACTGAATTAGCATCATCCCGGTGTACTACTAGCTAAAGAGGCATTTGTCTAGGATGGACGACCCATTAGCCTCCAGCATTGATCAATGGAATGGTTTGTTCCCCCACAATGTGTGCAGTAGCGAGATGTATCACAACTAGAGTTGTACACAAACCGAGCTAGCTCGAAAAGCTCGCTCGGCTCGGCTCGAAAAAGCTTGGTTCGGCTCGATTCAAAGGGTGGTTCAAGCTAAGCCAAGCCGAATATGTGGGCTCATTGGAAATTTGAGCTAAGTCTGAGCTTGACCTGAGCTCGACTCGGCTCGGCTCGGCTCGGCTCGGCTCGGTATATTTTCAAGTTAAAAATAATATATATATATATATATATATATATATATATATATATAATATAAATATATAATTTTTAACTTAAACGCCCGCTCGCCCTAACCCCTTTACTTTTCTTTTCTTCCAGCGCCCACTTGCCCGCCCCTAACCTTAAAACGCTAAAAAATAAAACCCACTCGCCCACCCCTCCCTGCGGCCCCGGCTTGACCAGCGGCAGCGACCCCCTCCGGCTATCCGCATCATCTCCTCCCTCTTCGGCTCTCCCTCATCTGAGTCATTTCATCTCTCTCCACTCTCCAGCCAGGTAAGGCTCGAATTCAGGCTCGAAAGCTTGAAGCTCGGACAGGCTCGAATTCGGCTCGAAAGCTCGTCCAAACCAAGCCAAGCCCACCACCTGAGCTCGAGGACCAAGCCGAGTCAAGCTCGAGCCCAGGTCACCCGCTGACCAAACCGAGCCGAACTGGGCAAAGCTCGGTTCGGCTCGGCTCGTGTACAACTCTAATCACGACCGCGTCCACGTCCACTTCGACCACGGTAGCCGCCACGATCAATAGTACTGCCCCGGCCTTGATTACTGTAAGCAGCATCACGACCACGTCTAGAAATTCTAGGTGTATGGTGGAAGAAGGGCCAATCACTGACTGCGTATGCTGAGTTATCAGATGATACTACGGAAGTCGTGGTAGAGGTAGCAACACGCTGAACCATAGCATAGATCGCAGTCAAGGGAGGAAGAGGGTCAATCGCAACAATTTGATCACGAACACTTTTAAATTCAGAGTTAATGCCGCAAAGGAACTGCATGCTTCGAGTTTCTTCCCTTTGTTGACGAACAGGCTCATGATCCTTCTTGCTATCGGACGGAAGGAGATGATAGAGATCTAACTCATCTCACATGCCTTGAAGAGAGGCAAAGTACTCCTTTAGAGGTCGAGAATCTTGTTGGAACCTGCCAATGTCTGAAATTAACTTAAATACCCTTGATAAATTTCTCGCCTTTGAATACATGTCATGTAGAGTATCCCATATCTTCTTTGCTGACGATAGAAACATAACTGAATTACTGACAGATGGGTCCATACTATTAATTAACCAAGCCATGACCTAGTAGTTCTCCTTGGTCCATGTTTTGTATTTTTCATCTGAAGGGTCTGGGGAATCATCCAATATGTAGGTGAGTCTATCTCGTCCTCCCAATAATAATTTTACGGACTGCGCCCATTGCAAATAATTATTACCATCCAACTTGACAGCGGTAATCATCAAGGGGTGCAAATCCGAAGAGCGTCCACCTGATTCAGATGAAATTTTGTCATCTATATGGTTCACGGACACTATTCTGGAGCAAGCTGGCAGTGAAGAAAATCAAAAGACAACACGGGACAGATTGAGGTTGATATCCATTTCGTTCGAGAGAAGATTGCTTCAAGGGAACTTTCCACACCCTTTGTTTGCTCTGCAAATCAGTTGGCATTATTCATTTACTTTCCTGTGTGTATACTCCTCAACAAAATGGGGTTTCCGAGCGAAAGAATCGCCATTTATTAGAAGTTGCACACTCTCTATTACTAGGAATGGATGTTCCCAAGTCATATTGGTTTGCCGCAGTTCTGACGGCCCGTTTCTTGATTAATCGGTTTCCTACCTGTGTCCTTCAAGGAAAAATCTCAATGCATATCGTTGTTCCATCCTCACCATTATTCCATATTATCCCTCGTGTGTTTGGATGTGTTTGTTATGTTCATAACTCTAGTCATTCCAAAAACAAACTTGACTGCAGAGCAATTAAATGTATCTTCATTGGATACTTTATGCAACATAAGGGGTATAGGTGTTATGATCTCACATGCAGGAAGCTTTATGTTTCCATGGATGTCACCTTTCTTGAGAATCATGCTTTCTACAGTGCTAATGTCGAACTTGGCTCTTCCTCACCTACTATTCCATTACCTACATTGGTCACTCCGCTGGCTACTAGTGAACCGAAGAAACTCATTACCTATGTTCGTCAGCCGGTAAGACCAACTCAAGTTCAATCCATGGCAATGGATCCGACTCTAACCTCAGGTATCTCTTCCTCTCCTGTTGCAATTCGCACTCATAGTCATCATCCCGTTTTGCATCCTATATCAAATTTTCTGTGTTATGAGTCCCTGTCACCATCCTATTGTTCCTTTTTAGCAACTATATTTTCTCATACTATTCCCAGATCTATTCATAATGATTTGGCAGTACCTGCTTGGAAACAAGCTATGGAAGCCGAGATGGAGGCTCTACACAAGAGTGGTACATGGGATGTTATCTCTCTACCTCCTGGGAAGAAGACAGTTGGTTGTAAATGGGTCTTCTCCATCAAATATCGTGCAGATGGTACTGTAGAAAGATATAAAGCTCGATTGGTGGCTAAGGGCTATACTCAACTTTTCGGAGTTGATTATACTGAGACTTTTTCTTCTATGGCAAAATTCAATTCTGTTCGTCTCATCCTTTCTCTAGCGGCTGACTTGGATTGGCCTCTGTTCCAATTGGATGTCAAGAATGTTTTTCTGAATGGTGATCTGACCGAGGAGGTGTACATGGACCTTCCCCCTGGTTTTCAGCTTAAGGGGGAGTAAGGAAAGGTATGTAAGCTGAGAAAGGCTTTGTATGGTTTAAAACAGTCTCCCAGAGCTTGGTTTGCAAAATTTAGTTATGCAGTTCTCTCCTTTGGATTCAAGCGCTGCCAAACAGATCATACAATGTTCATTCATTCACGCCTAGAGGGAAGAACTATTCTGCTTGTGTATGTGGACGACATTGTCCTTACTGGTGATGACTTGCAATTCATCCAACAAACGAAACATCAACTAAGCAAGGAGTTTGAAATGAAGGACTTGGGTTGTCTGCGATATTTTCTGAAAATTGAGGTGGCCTGCTCATCAAAGGGCATCTTCATTTCTCAGAGAAAATATACCCTTGATCTTCTCCCAGAGCTTGGTTTGCAAAATTTAATTATGCAGTTCTCTCCTTTGGATTCAAGCGCTGCCAAACAGATTATACAATGTTCATTCATTCACGCCCAGAGGGAAGAATTATTCTGCTTGTGTATGTGGACGATATTGTCCTTACTGGTGATGACTTGCAATTCATCCAACAAACCAAACATCAACTAAGCAAGGAGTTTGAAATGAAGGACTTAGGTTGTCTGCGATATTTTCTGGAAATTGAGGTGGCCCGCTCATCAAAGGGCATCTTCATTTCTCAGAGAAAATATACCCTTGATCTTCTCAAGGAGACGGGAAAGTTGGGTTCACGACCAGCGCCTTCCCTCATGGAGCAGAAACACTCACTGCATACAGACATAGGTGACAAGCTTGAAGACACTGGCATGTATCAGAGACTAGTTGGGAAATTGATTTATTTGACAATCACAAGGCCAGATATTACTTAAGCAGTGAGTATTGTGAGTCAATACATGCATTCTCCCAGGAAGCCTCACTTGGAGGCGGTTCATCATATCCTAAGATACTTAAAGACGTGTCCAGGTCGAGGAATTTTGTACAAGAATCATGGGCATGTGAATATATGTGGTTTCTCAGATGCGGATTGGGCAGGTTGCTCTACAGATAGAAAATTTACGTCTGGGTATTGTACTTTTGTGGGAGGAAACCTGGTGACTTGGAGAAGAAAGAAACAACCTGTGTTCTCCAGGTCAAGTGCAGAGGCAGAGTATAGAGCTATTGCTCATGGGACATGCGAGCTGCTTTGGTTAAAGTCCATCATGAAAGAGTTAGGTTTATTCTTTGACTCAACCATTCCTCTCTATTGTGACAACCAAGTAGCTATTCATATCGCTTCAGACTCAGTCTTTCATGAGAGGACTAAATATATTGAGGGACTTCAACACAGGCAATGACCCACAGCCCCAAACAGGAAGAAAACTTCAAGAAACAACAAGAAGCATCACGAAAACACTTGCACAAGCATAGCACACACCCTAAAAGTGAAGATGGGTCGTAGCCGACATACACCAGACCTGCGGTGTATGACCAGGGGCACCAGGGACCCAAAAAGGAGGGAGTCGCACCTCTAAAGTTGCAGGAAAACACCAAGAATCCTCCCCATTCTTAAAAAAACTCCTATAGATGAGTAAATCATGCCAAAAACGTCCAGCCATAGAGATAAATCCCCAAAAATATCTTACCGATTTGAGAGAAATTGCAAAAATTTGACGAATCTGGGGTTTTCAGTCGGACTTGAAGAATGGCCCATATACATCTCAAATCTGCTCCAAAAATCTTGTAAAAATCATCATAATTCTTCTAAAATCAAGCTCTACCAAACCATGGTCTTCCCGACACAAACTGTTCATACAGTATGCACAGTTGCTGATGTCAACAAATTCCTCCAACTTCAATCAATGTGAGAACCTGATGCTTTGATACCAAGTTGAGGAGGGAGGATATGAGAGGAAAGTAGAGATAGAGAAGTAGAGATAGAGAGAGAGAAGAGAGGAAAGAGAGAGAGGAGAGTTTTGGGGGAACCGTGGATGGTTTTCTCACTTGAGCAACCAACCACAAAAAGCACTTATTATAGAGTTACTAAAGTTACAATATGGTACTCTGCAGGAGTACCAAATGCTGAACACAAAACAAGAAATAACAAAAGACTCCTCTATAATATATACATACAAACACACATGAATGATCCATCCAACCCAACCATTCATGCAATCATACATACATACAATGACACATACATATATACATGCGTGATCCATGCATGCATGCATACATACATACACACATATATTCATCCATCCATGCATACATATACACACATACATGCATCTCATTATACAACCATGTACCCATAAAAAAATTGAAATGGAATTTTTTTAATAAATAGATTTTTGGCGATATTGATACATTGGCAGTACAAGCGACATATGGAATTTATACAGTCGAAAATATTGTGATTCATTGGCGATATCGATACACTAGTGATACCTTGCGAGATATCATCAATACTCGGAATTTCTGATCCTAGTGTTTGTCGGTATTACCAAGCTGGTTATACCGATCATATTAACAATATTACCGATGGTATCACTGATACTCGGAACAATGGATGCACCATCCCATCTTAGGCCTAGGGCTTAAAAAATAAGCTAACCTTTGATTAAGGTGGGCCACACCAAAGGAAATAGTAGAGAGAGAGAGAGAGAGAGAGAGAGAGAGAGAGAGAGAGAGAGAGATGTCTACCCTTATTTATTTTAGAGGGTCTACTATGATGAGTATGTGAAATCCACTCCAACCACTATATGCTAAACCAAAAGTTAGGCTTGAGGCCCAAAAAGTCAAGCGCATCCTTGACTTAGGTGGGCTACACCAAAGGAAATAGTTAGGAGGGTGCGTCACCTTGTACACTTTTTCCAATTGTATAGTTCGCTTGATCACGGTTGGGTCTGATTTTTGGCTTTGGGCCTAACATGGGGGTGATACACTTGATGGTCGGAGTGGATTTCACATACACATTGTGTTGGGGCCCACCCAAATTGCCCACCCTTTTGCTTGCATGGATGGTCTCCTGCAGCACTGCTCACAAGAGATCACCACTCTGTGTGTGTCTACACACACACACATAGATATATGATTGTTTATAGGGTCCATTGAGATGTGGTTCAGACATCCAGCCCATCCATTTTGTGTGTCCCACTTTGATGAGAGATCACACCAAGTTTCAGCCATATCCAAATCTCAAGTGGGCCCCACCCAAGTGCTTTTATATGTTTTAGGCATGATGTCACATTGTTTTAGATAGTGTGGCCCACTTGAGTATTAGATACGGCTGATGTTTGGGATATCCCATAACCTAGAGGGGACCCACCAAATGCATGGTGTGGATGTCCGACATAGATCGTGGTGGGGCCCACAGAGCTCCCATGAGGTTGACCTCATAGTATCATTTCCCTATAGGGAAAAGGTTCTATCAGGTCAATGTCGACTTCATGGGAGCTTCCCATGAGGTCGAGTTCTGTGGGTCCCATTGTAATGCGTCGGACATCCACACCACCAATTAGATGGTGGGCCATGGGCCTAAAAATCAGGCCAATCCATGACTTAGGTGGGCCACACCATAGACAACCGTTGAGAGTGGATGCCCACCCATTGAAACCTTCCTGATTTTTTTAATCTCTCGAAAAAAGAAAAAAAGAAAACCAAAGACGTGGTTTAGACATCTAACCCATCCATTGTGTGTCCCAGTTGGATGAAGGGTCACACCAAATTTCACGCCATTCGAAAACTAAGGTGGGCCCCACCAAGTGCTTTTAGATGTTTTAGGCATGGTTTTACATGGTTTCATATTGTGTGGCCCACTTGATTTTCTGATACGGCTCATTTTTGGGACATCTCATAACATAGAGGGGCCAACCAAATGCAATGTGGATGTCCAACACACATCACAGTGGGGCCATAGGGCTTGACCTCGTGTGTGTGTGTGCGTGTGGAAAAATATGTTGTGGCCCACCAAAGTTTTGGAATGCTTCATTTTTGGGTTGTCCATCCAATTATCAACCCATCCATCATCTGCACCTCCTGAGAGCTCAATAATCAGCTTGATCCGTAACTCGTACCGGCTACACTAGATCAAATAGTGAAAAAAATATGGCCACCATATGCATGTGGGGCCCACCATTATGTTTATATGCCATCCAAGCGCTGCGCACACCTCTACTGAGATTTGTTTCAGACATAAAGTTGCCTAGCAGTTGCGCCTCATGATTTTATGCCAAGAGCCCGAAAGTCAACCCAATTGGCAACTCCTATGGTCTACACTAGATGGAACAGCAAAGAGGGGACGGCCACCATATTTGTGTGTGGGATCCAACATGATGTTTATATGCTGTCCAACCCATTTATGGTGTGTGCCCCACCTGCATGGATTATACAAAAAATCAGGCTATTCCAAAGCTCAGTTGGGCTTTACGAATACTATATTGCTTGTCATTCCTTAGGTGCCATCCTCAGAAAGTGAACAAGCCTTCATGTCTAGCCTTGCATGTCTCTCTCATCCTATTTTAAGCTTGTTGACGACTCAGTCTCCCCCCTTACTGTAGCCATCTCTGGTCTTTGCTGCATTCCACTGCACCATCTCAATATGTTCTCCATCACTATCCACTACTGGGACTAATCTTGGGCGGCTTCAGATAATTAATTGCATTCTGGTGCAAATCTTCCTAGTCTGTCAACACATCTCCATCTGTATTCTGACACTCTGCTTATGTTGCCTTCATTAGCCCATCACCATGCCCCATATAGCTTGGCTGGTTGACTTACTGTTGTATAAAATCTCTCCCTTAAGTTTGATAGGCATGCAGTGATTCACACTGCCATCCGGACGCACGTACCCATTTCACCCCCCTTGGTCAATTGGGAAATCATTCATCTTTACATCCTTTTCAATAAGAGTTCCAAGCCAATGAAACAAATTGCTTTCAGGAATCTCCTGACCTTGATTTTGACTAAAAGCCTTGCCTTTAAAAATATTCCTACTAAAGTTGCACAAAAATGATCCATTTTGGTTATGCTGATTTCTAACCTCTTGAATCTGGAGCCTTCTTCCAAATCTCCAGTTTAGCATTGCATCATTAGCCTCATGCACCCACCTGATATATCCGTAAACAATGCATGCCAAGGGTATGGCATTGACATTATAGCTGATCTTGGTCAATATGGCATCAACAATAAGGGGGCGTTTGGCGCATGGTATTAGATGGGATGGAATTGCATTTGGTTCCGTGCAAATTCCATATGATGTTTGGGGAGGATGGGAGGCTTGGGATTAGGTGGGGATGGAATTGCATTTGATCCCATGCTGGATTTCCGTGGGATTTCAAAATCCCACACACATGTGGGCCCCACATTGATGCATGTGTTTTATCCATGCCGTCCATCCATATAAGCCCTTTATACATGACACTATGGTTTTGTACATGTATAAGTGACTGACATCCGTTGTGAATTTGGTCCGTTGATTACAATTCCATGGTCCACCAAACGGGATTTTGCTTAATCCACTGTTTTTCCCATAGCAAGAATTTGATCCCAAACATGGGATTGGATGGTGAAAATACCATGGTATTACCAGGCATGTAATCATTGTGCAATAAATGATGTTAATCCCACCTAATAATATATATTAATTATTCTAGCAACGGAATGAGGCTTGTCAAGCCACAACACCTCTCATGTATCAAACTAACACACGTGTGGTCTAGTCCATCGATTTAAGTGAGCCAACCATGTGAACGCTCAAATCTGACATGGGCATGACCTGAAGCCCACTCAAAACCAAGGTTCAAAGATCCGATGGGTACCTGATGGTTCTCAAAATCCAATTGAATCCATGTTGGGGTCCTAAAAACAAGATCCCGACATGACCCAACAAGACCCGACCCTGATAAGATCGGGTCCAGGAACTCTAGGACCTGAGTTCCTATGGTGCATCTGTATTGCATCCTGAATATTTTATTCTATAGCGCCAACAATTCCCTACATTTTGAACTTTTATGTATTATTCTTTTATCCTGAATCTTCTGTCTTCCATCATATTGCATCCTGAATCGTTCATCTTTTAGCAGCTAGAATTCCATGGATTTTCTGCTTATTATATCTACATCATACTTTCATTTTTTGCATTCTACGCTTCAACTTTGGATGGGACAGTTTGCCAACATGCAGGATTCCTAGATGTGGGACCGTGGCATGGATTTTCTACTTATTTTATGTACTTTTATTTTTTGCATTCTATGTTGAACTTTGCATGGGAACAAACATACAGTTTGCCGACGTGCAGGATTTCTACATGTGGGACCATGGTGTACTGATCCAAACAATTGATTTTATGGATCCATCATCGACAGGGAATGCCTGCAGATCTTCCCAATTGGAATGATCCAGCCCTTGCCTAAAACTTTGATCATTGGCTTATTTTCTGTTGAATGTGAATCATTATCTTTCTTCCTCAACCCTTTTATCTGTTGGTCATTGATGGGAGGGCTAGGATCTTCCAAATTGAAAGTTTCTCAACATCTTCCTCTTTCATGTGGAACCCATCAAGTCAAAAGTTTGGATCGCCAAACCATGGTTCCACGCATAATGATTCGGCTTGTCAGCTAAGCTGTAAATTTTCTGCTGATGAGCTCAATTCTACAAGTTCCTCATGTTTCAAAGAGGTGAACTTATAAGAATTTCTGCTTCCGACTTATGTTTTGCAACAGAGAGTATTGGCAAAGGAGACTGAACTGCACTTGGCGGAAAAGGAGCTAAACAAGTTCAAGCAACAACTGAAGAATGCCGAAACCACAAAAGCTGAAGCACTCGTCGAGCTTGAAAGAGCTAAAAGAACAGTTGCAGAACTGAACCTCAAGCTCAGGACTATAAATGAATCCAAAGAATCGGCAGTCAAAGCGATGGAAACTACAAAGAACCAGTCCAAGAAACTTGAAACTTCTATCACTGGTGATACTGAAAATGGTGGATGGAAACATGAATTAGACGGTGCTAGAGAAAAATATGCATCTGCCATCACTGAGCTTGACGCTGCAAAACAGGAACTTAGGAAAATCAGGCAAGATTTTGAGGCTTCGATTGATGCAAAAGTCGCAGCTTTCCAGCAGGCAGAAGAAGCCAGTCATGCTTCTGAGGTTAATAAGGAACGGGCTGCCGAGATCTCGAAGGAGATTGCTTCCATACAGGAGTCGCTCGTGCACACGAAGCTTGCCGCCGAGCAAGCCCAACTAGAGCAAGCAAAGATTCTATCCGAGACTGACTCCCAGGGGCAGTCTTCTAGACTCGCGCTGGAAGAAGCAGAGAAGAAATTGGAGTCTTTGAAGAAAGAGTTCGACCCTGAAATGACTAGGAATCTTGAAGAGAAGCTGGCAGAAATGGACACCGAGATTGGGATCTTGCAGAAAGAGATAGTAAGTGCAAAGGCATCTGATCTAAATACAGTGAGAGATGTGACAACTGAACTTGACGGTGCAAAAGAAACACTGCAGAAAGTAGCAGAAGAAGAGGGTACTCTCAGGAATTTGGTAGATTCTCTCAAGCAGGAGCTTGAAAGTATAAAAAAGGAGCATTCTGAACTGAAGGAGAAGGAAATGGCAGCGGAATCTGTAGCTGGGAATCTGCATGTCAAGCTCCGGAAAGTGAAGGCCGAGCTTGAAGAAGCCTTTGCAGGAGAATCGAAAGAGAGAGGCTGCATCCGACGAATTGATTTCGACTCTACTGCAGCTTTCGACAGAATCAGATAATGCAAGAAAGGAAGCAGAAATGATGAAGAGAAATGCGGAAGAACTCAGGAAAGAAGCTGAATCAGCTCGAATTGCTTTGGAAGAAGTAGAGAAGAACATGCAGGGTGCCCTTAAGGATGCTGAAGAAGCAAAGGCCGCAGAGGCGATTGCCCTTGATCAGCTGAAGATTTTATCGGAGAAGACTAATGTGGCCCGTGCTTCATTATCGGAATCCAGTGCCCAGATCACTGATCTCAGCAGAGGAATATGAGGCGTTGAGCCGGAAGGTTGAGGAATGCAACACATTGGCTGAAATGAAGGTTGCTGCCGTGATGGCTCAGGTGGAAGCCGTGAAGGCGAGCGAGAATGAAGCGGTGAAGAGATTGGAGGGGGCCCAAAAGGAGATGGAAGCAATGAATGCTTCAACAGAGGAGGCGTTGAAGAGGGCAGAGATGGCAGAGATGGCGAAGAAGGCAGTAGAGGGAGAGCTCCGAAGGTGGCGGGAGCGCGAGCAGAAGAAGGCTGCTGAAGCTGCATCCCGGATCCTGGCCGAGACAGAGATGTCATTGGAGGTGTCACCACCAAGTGCTGGTGGGATTCTGAAGCCGCACCCATTGGAAAATATGAATACAGATCATACGGTGGAGAAAGTACCAGTAGTGAAAAAGACGCTCTTTCCCGGCCTAAGCGGAATCTTTGTAAGGAAGAACCAGGTAGATGGTGGATTGCGGGCTCTTCTCCCGGGTGAGAAACCAGTGTGAGTATCAATTCAGTATACTGCTATTTTTGTATGTGTGATTGCTGGCTCTGCAATGTACAGTTTGAGAGCTGTAGAATCTCTTTCTTATCTATTCTCTTGAAGTATAAAGAAGCATGAATTGATGGGGACTGTAATTCTCCACTTGAAGCGATGCATAACGTCCTCAATTTTTAGGTTTCTGTAAGTGGGGGGCCCATGCCTTGCTAATGCCCTTCAAGGATGCCCCCCAAAAGTCTCCCTGATTGGATGATTCTCTTGCCTTTTGATTGAGAGCATGAAAATTGATAGGAAAGGTCCACTTTTGATAGGGAAAAGGTCAAAGATTTGATGGGTAAGGATCCTTGATTCTGGGAAAATTTCTGGGGCATATCCCGTCCTTGGGGCCCATCAGATCAGTGGTCTCGGTCCCTGAAGCATGGGTCTCATATGTACAAAATCTTTGGATGAGGACAGAGTAGGGTGGTTTGGAAGCTTGGATTTTGGGCCTTTCCAATTTGGAACTTGGTTACGGCTAAACACAAGATCTTTGGCCCTTTGGAACTTGTTGGTCCTCAAAAAGGTCATTTTTCCAATTCCTCTTTCAAAGTGGCGTTTCAAAATCTGAGGACTTTTAATCCTCTTGAATGGTCATTTCACTCAGCAAGGTTGAAAATTCAGGTTGCCAAATATAGTTTCTGAATTCGAGAGACTTGAAAATTTAGGTTACCAAACATAACTTACAGAATGAAAATTTGAGAAATTTAAAATCCTAAATTTGGATTCTTAAGTAAAATTCCAAATCCAACCTGTCGAAACAGCCCTGTAACCTGAATTGAAGTCCTCATGGAGTTATTTATTTATTTTTTATTATTATTTACCCACACTCCCACACGCTCACTCCACAAGGACACTCGATCCCATGATCTATCTCGTGTTGAAATAGAGTCTGTCTACCACTAAGCCATGGAGCCGGACCCAAGTTCTCATGGGTAACCCTGTAAAACATAAGAAATTATCAGAAAATATGAGGATAGTGTAAAAATTTAACTGAAAGAAGAGGAAACCCCGGAAACCCCACAGCTTGAGAATGGTTGAAGATGGTCGTTCTGCAAGAGAATCAAGTAGTTACCGTGGTGTACGTTTTGATTAATTTCCATATTAGATGAACTGATTGGTTGTTTGTTTATTTACTCATTTCGTTGAATGGCTGCAAATAGCTTTTCTTACTGTGAAATTTCATTTTCGCATTGGGAATTATGTGGAAATGGGACGAGCCTTCAGAAGTGGCTTGAAATGGCAAGCGGAGAGCTGCATTGATGGCAGCCAGAAATGGCAAGCGGAGGTGGCTACTGGAGTGTGCTCTATATAACCCACCATGATATATGTGTTTTATCCACGCTTTCTCTATCTATTTTTTCAGGGCACAAGCCCTAAAAAGAGAGATCCAAATCTCAAGTGGACTACACCACCAGAAAACAGTGGGTGATTATTAAAAACTTCCTAGGGCCCACTATAATGTTTATTTAACATCCAACCAATTGATTAGGTCACAAAGACCTTGATAAACAGCAAACATAAATATCAGCTTCATCCAAAACTTTTGTGGCCCAAGAAGTTTTGAATGGTGGGCGTTCAATTTCACTGTTTCCTGGGGTGTGCACTACCTGAGATTTGGATCTGTCCTCATTTTTTGGCTCATGCCCTAAAATGATTAAGAAAAAATGGATAGACTACATGGATAAGATACATATATCATGATGGGTCCAGAGCACTGTCATTTAGCATATTTGGATTGAGGGTAAATGTACCTTTAATGGTTAGGGAGTTGGTGATAAATGAAAATGAACTTTTTGGACGTATACTAAGATTCCTTTATTCTGCAAATTTAGAATAATGGTGACTGGCGGGCCTTGTGTTCAGAATACAATCCAAAACTCAGGCAGGACATGGTAGAGGGAACAATGTACAAACACGCCTAAAACCAATTTATTCACGTGACACATCACGCCTGAGTTCTGTTGCATCTTTTCTCAGTGTTTCTTTGTTTGTGGCCCACCTAATTAATGGATAAAGCTCTGTTTTGGGATCTAGGCCTACCATTTGGGGGCACAGCTAATGGACGGGTTGGATGGCACCACACATCACAGTCCCATACAACTAGTATGGGAATTTTACTTGATGTTTCCCTCTAGAATAATCTTTTTTTTTTTTTTTCCCCATTTCTTGCACTGAATGTTTGACTGTCAGCTACTTTTGTTTTCAACCGTCACTTTGAAGCCCACTGATCAGATGGCTGGTAGCATCCTATGGGCATGTTTTTGAACCATTTGCAATCTACGTTCTGGTCAACCAGATGGATTGTCTCAAATGAGAAGGTCATTTGCAGGCTACCAACAGCTGAAGTGACTGCTCCTGGGAATTGTGTGGAAATACCATTTTACATTATGATGCACGCTTTATATGATTTATCCAAGATCTATCCTAAATATCTATCAACAATCCTAATATATTCAGTTTATAATAATTAAATATTGAGTTGAGTTGGGTCCAGTTTGTGTGTGTTGATACCACCAGGCAAAACATCGAGTTGAGTTGGGTGGGGTCTTTTGAGTCAACCTGACCTGGCTAAAAATAGAATGAGGCCGAGTTTTTGGGCTTTTGAACTGTCTTCACTGCACTGTGACACCGAACCCTTACTTTTGGCAAACTCTTCTGTGGCAGTGGCGCAATGAAAACACGGCATGTATGCACTTCAAATGCAGGGTCCACATTGAAAATGGTAAAATTATTGGGCATGTTTGTTTCACCAAAATTACTAAAATAATATGATGAAAATGTACAATGATTACAAATTACTTATCTCCTGACAACATTTGCATTGGACTCTAGATTTTCATGTTTGGTTGATGTCAAATCATTACTGAAATATATTGATGTTGGTAATTTCGATTTGAGATTTTCATGATAATGTCATTAAAAAGTGTCATGATTACAAATTTTTTTACTTGCCTTGCTTAATACATCTTACATTTGACTGAACAATTCCTGTGATTGGTTTAGTGGTGGTACAATCATAATGATGACACATTTCTTATACATTTTTAGATAATTGGCAAAACATACATACCCGAAAGGGATCTTTAAAGTGATTTATGTTTGACATGCACATGTGGAATGTTTTCCTTGGACTACGCTAGGAGTCGCCTGTAGACACCAGATGAACAGTTTGATCAAACCACCTATATACCCAGTCCTAACCCTTGCACTCTACTCTAGCCTAGCCTTACCCCAATCCTAACCAAAATCCAATCCAAGACTTGAACCAATTCCGAGTCGAAACTACAGTACAAATTCAAGCCAAAACTTAGGCATAAGCCCAAGGCCAAGCCCAAATCCCCTTAAACCCAAACCAGCCCGAAAACCTAAAACTCCAGAGAAGTACCCGAGGTTCCATTGGGCTTCTGGTTAAATTTGGAAGACATTCACGAGGCGCGTGGCTTTTGATGTGCTGATTGTCACGTGGATGACTGTGCAATTCGAAGCATGTGTTCTTTGTAAATCCTGAACCAGCGTTGTGGGTGGGATCCTGAACCTAGGGCCCACCTGATGTGTTCTTTGTAAGTCCATGCTGTCCATCTGTTTCTTCATATTATTTTAGGATGCATTTCCAAAAATGAAGCAGATAAAAATTTTAGGTGGACCACACCCCAAGAAACAGTTTTCATTCAACTGTGACCATTAAAAACTTCCTAGAGTCCACCGTAATGTTTATTGACCATCCAATCTGTTGATAAGGTCACGTAGACAGGGATGAAAGGAAAAGACAAATATCAGGTTGATACAAAACTTTTGTGGCTCACAAAAGGTTTTTAATGGTCGTTAACCATTGTTTCTTATGTTGCAGTCCACCCAAAATTTTAGTCTTCTTCATTTTTTGTACTATAGTACAAAATAATATGAAGAAACAGATGGACATCATGGATTTACAAAGAACACATCCAGGTGGGCCCTAGGTTCAGGATCCCACCCACATCGCTGGTTCCGGGGTCTCACCCAAGTCGAGCCCGGCTTGGGGGTTGAGAGGGGCGCCGATCAGCTAGTCCCCACCGGGATTAGCATAAGGGGTGGTTTCAAATCTCCATGGGCCCCACCATGATGTATGTGTTATATCCACGCCGTCCATCCATTTTTCCATCTTATTATAAGGCATGAATCCAAAAATGAGACAGATCCAAATCTCAGGTGGACCACACCACAGGAAAACAGTGGGGATTGACGCTTAACGTTGAAAACTTTTTGGGGGCCACAGAAGTTTGGTATCAAGCTGGTATTTGTTTTTTTCCCTTCATCTAGATCTATGCAGCCTTATCAAGAGGTTGAATGGAAAATAAACACAACAGTGGGCCCTAGGAAGATTTTAATGGTGGAAATTCAATCCCCACTATTTTCCTGTGGTGTGGTCCACCGGAGATTTGGATCTGTCTCATGTTTGGACCCGTACCTTATAATACGATGGAAAAATGGATGGACGGCGTGGATATAACACATACATCATGGTGGGGCCACGGAGATTTGAAACCACCCTGGGACTGGCTGATCCGCGCCCGGTTGAAAGGGCATTTACCTCCCACCTCGAGTGTTGTAGCTGGATCTCAAATGACCAAAATATCCTTGGAGCCTCCTCTTTTTACCCCTCCTGCCACCCTCCTTAGTCAATAGGTATACGGCACCCCCATGGGCGCGGATAGGGCTCTCAATGGGTCAGATCTGGATCGGATCCAGTTGGATCCGGCTCCAAGTCCATATATATGTAGACGGATTTGGATCGGACTTGGATCCAAAAGGAGATATCCATATCCGATCCATTTATAAATTGTTAGATCCATTTCCGATCCAAAATCCATATAACCATCGGATTCGGCCGGATCTAGGTCCTAATCCACCCCCAAATACAAATCTAAAAAAATATATGATATAAAATATGTAATTTAATATCTTTAATTTAGTAGAAAAATGATGCAAATCCCACTGTTTACTGTGGTATGGTCGACATGGCCTAAAATAATTTGTAAAACGGATGGCTAGCATACAGTGGGGTGACAATGAGTTGGATCTTAATCGGATTCCGATCAAACTCGGATATGTTCCCGTGAATCCATATCCAGTCCATTTAAGTAATCGGACCTATTTCAAGATCCAAATCCGGTCCATTTAACTAATCAGACCTATTTTAAGATCCAAATCCGCATTATACAGATTCGGATTTCGGATCTGACCCGCTCCATTGAGAGCCCTAGGCGCGGCTTAGGTACTTCCCCGCCTGTCCCGAGCTCGAGACAGGCTAGGGCTCCCGTGATGTATGGATTGTATCCACACCATCCATGCATTTTTCCATGTCATTTTAGGACATAGTACAAAAAATTAGGGACATCTAAAGTTTAAGTGGGCCACACCACAGTAAGCAGCGGTATTAATGATTTTTACCGTTGAAACCTTCCTAAGGCCCACCGTGATGTTTATTTGCCATCCAATCTGTTCATAAGATCATAGAGACCTGGATGAAGGTAAAACACAAATATCAGCTTGATCCAAAACTTCCTGTGGGACCTAAGAAGTTTTCAACGGTCAGCATTTAATCTTCATTTCATTGTCCAATTGAGTTTGGATCTGCCCCATTTTTGGGCTTATAACCTGAAATGAGATGGAAAACGGAATGGACGGTGTGGATAAAATCCATACATCACGCGGCCCCACTCCCATTCCCTCAACCACTCACATCCCTCCACCTCAGCTTTTCTACCAACTTCACCCAAATCTCTAAAATGCCACCCACTTCAACTATAAATACCCTTCATCATCATTTCACACCGCCCACATGCACGCACGCACACACATGC
Source organism: Liriodendron chinense (assembly GCA_003013855.2). Taxonomy (NCBI): domain Eukaryota; kingdom Viridiplantae; phylum Streptophyta; class Magnoliopsida; order Magnoliales; family Magnoliaceae; genus Liriodendron; species Liriodendron chinense. The sequence goes on along the minus strand of ML058361.1, from coordinate 151,485 downwards.
ATTCTCCATCAATCACAACCCCAAGTCATCCCAATCACCAAGTGTAAATCAAGCTTCCTCAATCCGGAAGACACCTTGTTCATCTACCATCCCCTCATAGCCCTCTTGTTGAATAATCTAGGCTACAGGTCAGTTGCATTCATTACTTTTATCATTTTCCTATTCAGCATTTGCCTCATTATATCCCTTCCAACCCCCTTCTTCTTTTATCTGTTGGAGCATATGTTTCGGGGCTTGTCAGATTTTTTTTTTTTTTTTATTTTTCCGAATCGTGTGCATGAAAAACTTGGATTAGCCATGACTTTTTCTTTTCTTTCTTGGCTCTCTCATGTAAATGGGTACTAGTAGATCACCTATGTTCGATCTCTCATTGTCAATCCTGAGTTGAACGATTATCATACACCATTCATTAATTTTTCTTTTCTTTCGTGTCTCTCTTAGGTAAATGGGTGTTTGCTTGAGTGAACACATATAACAGCCTAGAATTTCAATGGTCAACTATGCCATGGTGCCACCGCCATGCAACATAGTGTCACATCAGGCAGCCCATGGTGTCACACCGGGCAGTTCACGATGCCACTGTGAACCACCATGGTGCCACCGTGGGAAAACTTCCCAAATCTATCTATTATGTCTAAAGAGGCACGGTGCCACCCTGAAAACCATGGTGTCACTGAAAAATTCAAGGTCGTAGGACAGAGTACCACGGTGTCACCTTTGCTAGCTGACGAAAGTCTATGGTTGACCTTGAAAAATCAGGATCAACCAGTAGGCAAATTGTAAACCGATCATAACTTTTGATCCGAGAGGAGTTACGGGATGCACAATATATGAAATTTGGGTAGAATAAGTCATCTGAGGCCAATGAAACCATCCCTTTTGCGAGAAAATAACTCATTTTTTAAAATTTCTTTTTTAGAAAACTTACCATTTTTTTAGTTTTTAATCAGCCTTATCTTTTTCGCATTAGGTTTTGGTAATTAGCGTCTTTTTAGGATTTGTTTCTTATCACGCCGAGAATCATTCCACGTGATTAGATTAGATTAATACTTTCTATTTTAGTATGTTTTACTATTTTGGGAAGGTTCTGAGTCTCTTAGCATTAGGACTCTTGGTCATGGTTTTGTTTTATTATTCGACGCCTTACAACCTTAACTTAAAGATAGATTTTAATAAGGCATTTTGAGTTTCCTTATCCTCTTTTGGATTTAAAATCTGTCGTACCTAGTGACTTCAAGGTTCATGTTATGATGAGGAGACAATGCCCTTCCTCATTCTTTTCACGCCTTTTGCCCGCCATTTTTTTTTCCTAATGCCTTTTCCTTTCCCAAGTACCAACATTATGATTAATGTGAGCAAAAACAAACCTACGCCAGTTGAGGGCATCAATGTCAATACGATTAGACAAATAGGATTGATAATGCACTACCAGGTCTTGAGAAGTAGGGCCTATATAAACCCAAATGGCTCAAAGTTAGGATATTGGGAAGTTAGAGACTCAAACTTAGGTCAAATCCCTTAAAATTTTGGAAAAATAGACAACATAGAAACAAAATCTGAAGCCTTTATGTAACGCCCCGAATTTACCGTAATTATTTTAAAATTTTCTGAAATTTATTTCTATATTTTTTTATATTAAATACCGGCTATTGATATTAAAATTCAAATAACGGGACATCCGTAGGAGATCATATAGAGTACCCTTTATTAAAGTTGCTTAGAATGACCTCATTAACAATGTATAGAGTTAGATTTCGTTAAACTCGAATATTTGCAAAAATTACAAAAATGCCATTAGTTAAACTTAAGTTAAGATGCCATTTTTAAGTATTATAGTTTCTGACAATCACTTTCACGCAAAATCCTGGATTTGAGCTTTTGGACACATATTAACCATACACATCAAATTTCAGCCCTAAATCATAGTAGAAGTGGTCCAATTGTTAAATCAGCCCTTAACCCTTGATTTTCATGTCCATCGAGTGAGGAAAGTAGATGGTTAGTCGTAGTCGAATATTTCTCTTTATATGAGTGACTTGGATCGTCTTTATCATGGACCAATAGTGTGATTTGATTGCCCCACATTAATAAGCCTCTTTCTTATGTGCGAAGTTATTCCGTTCTAGAAATTAACGAGTTACCAACTCTTCTCAAATTTGAACCTTTCAATTTACCCACTTCTCACCATCAATCGCTTCTCAAATTTGGACCACCCATTATACTCATATGACTACGAGTTTACACAAAATTTGGACCCCGATCTACAATCCTACACCGTTGAACCACAAAGCCAGCCCCTTCCTTTTCCGCAAAAAGTTGGAATTTCAGATCTAGGAATTTCTCACCATCAATCAACTACTAAAATTTGTACAATTGTTTGCCTATCATGACTACATATTTTTTTCAAAATTTGGGCCCTGATCATCAAGCGTAGACGGTTAATTGAGATATAGCCCATTTTAGCACCCGTTAGGCCATTTTTAAGGATCGGCCAATCTAGAATGTGGATCATCAAGAAATTTACGTATTCTGACTCTACTCTTCGAGCTTGATAAGATGAAAGGATTGAAATTGATCAAAGATCATCTGAATATTAAGATTTGAGAAACCCACCTCGAGAGGTTGTTACACAAGACCCCGCGTGCACATCCCTCTCCATATTTCTACTACGCACCTCCAAACCCTAATTCCAACCCTACCTCTATATATAGGGACCCTCTTAGCCAAAGGTGACCCCCACCCATGAATTTGAGAGAGGGAGAGAGAGAAAGAGAGAGAAAGAGAAAGAGAAAGAGAAAGAGAGAGAGAGAGAGAGAGAGAGAGAGAGAGAGAGAGAGGAAGGTAAGAAAGAGAAGGAGTACTATCTTGCTATTATTTCATCATTTTATATCTCTAATAAGTCGAAGATCATAAGGTGAGAACTTCTTTAAGATTGGATTAATAATTTCATGTTTTGTAGGTTGATAATTCTTATGTGTTTTTTTTGTTTACATGGGTTTATTTATTCTCTCCTTAGTTAGCTATATATGAATGCTTTTAGATACTTTTTTTTTCCATCTCATGGTGATGAGGATATTCATTGGACTTGGAGAACTAGTAAGGAATAGAATTATGTTTGTTGCACATATGAGATTTGTGTAACTATCTTTAAAGGGACCACCTTTCTTTCTATACTGTATAAAGAATAGTTGTGAATGTCTAATGGAGATTCTTATATCAGCTATATTCCTTTTATATATATGGATGGACCCTGATCTATGGTGATGAATATCGAAACACCCGGTTAAGAGGTTGCCCTAACCTGAGACGATGCTTTTAGCTTGTCCGGTTAAGTGGCCACCCTGATCTGTGGTGGTGGTATCAAGATCGCCCGATTAAGTGGTTGTTAAATCCATTTATTACTACTATTATTATTATATTTACTATTATTATTATTATTCCTAAAGTTGTTAAGGATCTCCATAAGACGATAGTTGAGTATGGTTATTATGAAGCTTAGTAGTACGGGCCGCCATCCAAGGATGTGATGCGTCGGTTACGACTATTTTGATGAGTGATGAACCATAAGGAAGGATGTGGTGGTACCAAAGGTTGGTTAGACGATAAGTGGCTTGGTGTAAATTGGAAATAATAATAAAGAATGGCTAACTCATGCATGCACGTGGCTCCATGTGGGTGTATGGATTTGAGAATAGGCTAGAGCGTCCTACTTCTCCCATACACTGTCACGTGTGGATTTGGGCTATAAGCGTCCCATTTCTCACGTGGTCGGGCAAAATTATGGGCTTGCGTGTCCCAAAACCCCTGGCGGCATTTCTAAGGATTCCTACGCTGGATCATGCATTATCATGCATTGCATTAAGAAAGAGTAATGGATGTTTTGTTATGATTTTTATGCGATTATTATTTCTAACCTTAAAGTAGTTCTTCACTATGCCGCTTTTGACAGTGTTTTGTGGAAATAATTTAGAACATGTAGGTAGCGATCCTTAGGAGCCCGAGCCTCAAGGAGACGATTATGATGGCTCGTGGGAGTAGATGGTGGAAGACGAGACCGCATAATCATTCATAGTTCTAGCATTTATTTAGTATTTGAAATTGTAATAAGTCCCAATGGGAGGACGTAGTTATGAACATGGTGTTTTATTGAATGATGGTTACAAGGTTTGATGATTTAGTTTAGTTAATGAAATAATATATAAGTTTGGTTTCACCGTCTTGCTCATGATTTTTCAAATAGTATGAAATGTGCATGTTTGTGTGAAAATTATGTAAGGGGTATAACCCTCACACATTCCAAATAACCTTGGAAATTCGGCCATCGTGATGTACACGGGAGCCGAAATCTTGGGGTGTTACACTTTATTAATCCTTCTAGGATAGTCGTTTAAACTTAGAAATAGAACTTGAGTATCGTGGGAAATCCATTACCCACCAAGTTGAAACATAAATTAAACAAGAGCACTCCTTGAACTTAACCCATAAGGCAATCCCAAATATTTGGAACCTGAACCTCCTAATAATCAATGATATTGTCCAAACGCCTAAGATGACCGGACAACAGACTCACGGAACCATGCTTAAGCGAGGTATTTGCAGTTTGATTCGATTCCAAATTCAAGGCGATTACCAATGAACTCACTGCTTTAACCGAGCAGATGACCAGGATCCACCAAGACTAGGACGGGATACAACGAGTTTTCTACCCTAGTTAGGTAGATGATCGACGTATCAGATACAGTCTTACCACAATAGTTTCTTCGTACTAGCTCGATCATGATAATTTTTTTAAGGGGGGTAGACCGTAATAAACTAGGCTAGTATAGTTAACATGCACCCTTGCATCCATATAACTTATCACGATGAAATTAGCAAGAGAAAAAAAGAAAGAAACTTAGGCATTATGATATGAGTTCATTCATTTAGAGTGGCGTAGCGGAAGCGTAGTAGGCCCATAAGCCCACAGTCCCAAGATTGAAACATAGGGTGGATCGCTAAGTGGGATTTGAGTTGTCCTCTCAAAATGTTAGTAGCGAGACCCATGTAAGGGGAACAATTAGGATCCAGGAACTAGACCAGATCATATAAGTAGATCGAAATACCGAGAATAAACCCAACAATGAATACAAGTTGAATCATCGCATCTGACCTAGTGTATTCACAGATAAGGTTGTCAAATACAAACCTAATAGAAGCCTTAGACAATTTCGAGGATAAAATTATTTTTAAGGGGGGTAGATTGTAACGACCTGTAAAATCACTACCCTGAAACCCGAGCACATACTCGGGCCACATCATCTTAGCCCAATTAATTAACCATTCCCAACTTAGGAAGACTTTAAATTCATTGAAAGAAATCCGAACATACCTGGAAATGACCAATTTAGTCTGAAGTGCCCCTAGAACGCCTATCGAAAGACCATAAAATCTGAAACTTGGGAGAGACAACCCTCTCACAAGGCTTAGCGACCTTGGAGGGATGCCAACACAAGGCTAGCGACCGAATTGCACAATTTTAGAAAACAATGATAGCACTTTCTAAGTGCAGATCCACCTAAATTAAATCCAACCCAAGTACCCACCTAAATTAAATCCAACCCAAGTAATTATTGCAATTTATATCATTTTCAAGCTGAGGCATTAGAACTCTTAGATCACCGTGAAACTTAGAACTTAGGCTTTAATTATAACACTAAACCCATCCCTAAAACCATGGCCTTGATCTATGATTGGTGACTGTTCAATGCACTTGCACACATATCTGGCAAACGCCGCATCCGAATTGCTTGAAATCATAATCATAGGTAGATCTCCCTTTAAGAAAGATGCCCCATGGGTCAGATGGACTCAGATGGGCCCCAACTAACCAAAACAACCCCTCACAGGGCCCTTTCTATAAGATTCCAGCAGGCAGGGCCAATTGGGGCAATCCTACCATATAAAAGGGATTGAATTCTGGGAAAACCCCATTTCCCCTGCTGAAAATTCAGAGAGAGAGAGAGAGAGAGAGAGAGAGTGAAGGAGGAAGAAGAAGAGAGTGTGTGGAGCGGTGCATGTCACTCCACCTCCTTCCATGCGCATCTACAACCTACTAGGTGTCGTAATCTCCGTTGAATCACCATTAGCAACCTCCATAGGTAAGAAAAATCAAACTCAACATTCATGTTTCAGCTTCCCCCTTGGATCTCCACAACCCTCTTTTAACATGTAAGCTCCCTTTTGATGTAGGAATTTCATTTCGACTTCAAAAGTTAAGTGCGGACCATTAACCCTAGGTTGCCTAATATTAAACATCGTTAGGTATAGTTAATGCCTTGTTTGAGCATTTATGAATGTCTAGATTTGATGTTAGGTTGTTAAGATTGATTGACTTCATGAATGAGTTGTTGCAATTACTTGCTATGCTTTTGGATGTTGTTAAAACCTTCTATTTCAGCTTGCATGTTAATAATTGTGTGCTTCTGATGTGAAATAGTGCCGTTGGAGTGGTTTAATAGCATGCTAACAATGTTTGCTAGGATGACAAGATAGTGCTTCTTAGTATGTTGCTGAATTTCATATGGATTGTAAATTACCTTGTTAATGCATCCTTTTAAATATGTTACATTGTTGGAATGTACTTTTCGTCTGAATCATATGCTTACATCTCGAATTCCTATATTAATTAGAGTTGTAGAGTGGTCCAACTTAGCAACTAGTCAGGGATCGGGGTGGTTTCTTGAGGTCGACTGCCTTTAGGGCTGGTGCAGTCTATTTAGGGTGGAATTCGAGCGATTGACTGTAGTTTAAGGACTATGCGGGCCATATGTGCCTAAGGCCGGCCTCCTCGACGTTCTCCCTGGTCGAATGTGCTAGTCCAATGTTGGGTTGGATGTGTTCACTTTGTCTGCCGTCGCCATACCCCACTTGAATCCAAAGTACTGTCATTACCAATGCATAGTCCACTCAGAACCGCATTGCGAATCAATCCCCAGTCTAATAGGCAGGGCATGGTGGCATGAGACACCGTGTCCAAGCCACCGGCCTATGCTGAGGTGACGAGCCCCCCCATAGTGACAATTGAGCATCGATAGAGGTGACAGATTATTGTTTGAGCTACCCCCATCAAATACCTAGCTGATGGTTACGTGCCAAAGCACTGCTTGAACGACTTAGTCGTGTGTTAGTTTAAATTTGGGTGAGAAGCCCTCTTGTATTGATTTAGTTCTGAGTAGCAGGATTGCACCTCTAAATTAATTATTTATATTTGGTAGTTAGGTGATGACCCTTCTGCTTTGGCTTGAGCGTGACTAACGAGTCATTGTCAAACCATACTTTCTTGGGTACTAACGTAGATCGAGGGGTTACTGGCGATGATTGACATTTGTAGCGCAGGGAGCCAGATGGTCCTGGTTAGACTCTGTGATAGAATGACGGTATTTTGGCTTCACCAATCTGCTCAATAAAATCAGACTAATTAATAACTTGATTAATCATGCATGGTTCGACATGACATGCATTGTGCGGGTGATGAGGTGACGAGCCCGATTTATTGGCAACTCAGTCTATGCGGATGATGTGGTGACAAGCCACTCACTGTCGGTTGGCACAAAACGTTGTTCAGGTATGCATTTCCATATCATTCATTCATACATTAAGATAACTAGTTTTAGACTTTATTGTGTGCCTTCTATGAAAATCTCATTAACTAAATTTGATTATGTATGATTTATTGAGTAACTTAGGGTAATAGAACCACTGAGTTAATCACTGACTCCCACCTAGGATGGTATTTTAAAACACCAACTAGACTATCTGATTAATGCAGGTACCCTCGAGGTGGACACGTTTATAGAGTACGAGGATGTAAATGATGATTGACCATATTTCCAGTATGTTGATGACCAGGCCTAGGAGTGAGCCACTGCGTTTCGTTGGGACTTTTAAAGCGTGATTGCGACCAATGTTGATGTTAGGTTTTACATTTGGACGCAGGTGTTGGGGCCACCGGTCGAGTGAACCCCTTTTCATGAGATGTAACATTGTAGATTTTTTGATGTAACTCACTTAATTTTAGTTATGTCTTTATTTCATTGTTTGGCTTGACTTATCACTATGTTTGATGCCATGTGGATCAAATACCTGCATAACATGCATCCGTATATGCATGAGTAACTCCCGGGATATTGGTGATCGAGTTTGTACTCAACCCCTAAAAGTTTGAGCTATTACAACGTACATCATTCATCATTCATTCTTTTTTTCTTTTCTTTCTCATCTCTCAAGTAAACGGGTGCTAGAAAATTACCTGCGTTTGATCTCTCACTTCCAATCTTGAGATATACACGCATCATTCATCAGTCATTCATTTTTTTTTTCTTTCTTATCTGTCTTAAGTAAATGGGTGCTAAGAAATCCCCTACGTTTGATATCTCACTCTCAATCCTGAGTTGGACATACATCATTCATCATTCATTTTTTTTCTTTTCTTTCTTGTCTCCATCAAGTAAATGGGTACTGAAAGATCGCTAACGTTTGATCTCTCATTCCCAATTCTGAGTTGGACACTCATCATTCATTTCATTTCTTGACATACATAAACATTAGACTGTTCAATTCCTTGAAATTGTAGATCTCAGAAACTAGAGACCACACTCATGTGTGGGTGGAGAGATTGCTTAACACCTTCATTCTTTGTTACTGAGGTCCCCTACTTAGAATCCAAGGTCATAGAACAAGAGTCATTACAAAGTAAGAGGTCCTAAGATCCTTTGATTTCTAAAGATTCTGCAGGGTTTAGGTGACTGTTGAAATTTAAATTATTGACAAGCTGAAAGTCCAATATTTCATATACCGAGTCCAACTATATAACTAAACTAGCAAAAAGCCTGGAAAGGCTCTGTAAGTGAGACCAATGCTCAGCATTCACACAATGACAACTTTATTGGGAATTTGCTAGCTTCACTAACCGCAACCCCAACTCAAAATGTGAGATTCATTGAATTTTAAGGGATTCGAGCTCTAGCTTCTTTAGATATCTACAATCATACTCTCGCATACCCCAAAAAAAGGGGGGGGGGGGGGGAGGGGAGTGAAAGGAAGGAGTGAAAAGAGAAAAAAGAGAGAACAAGAGAGTTGAGGTGGAGTTATTGTGCCCGCAAGCACTTCCCGAGGTAGTCACCCTCTATAAATTGCCATTGTTTCACACCACAGTCCTATCCGTAGCAGATCTTGAGCAGCCAGGACAACTCAGGAAGAACCCATGACTCTGCCAGTGCAATCGTCAGCGCCCTTGCTGGCAAATTCAGTAGATCCTGCACCCACACTGTTCGTGCATAAATTAGCTCAAAATGTAGAAGTGATGTAGAAAAATAGAGACTAGTGAAAAGCAGAACTCGCTAGTATTTTTAAAAGAAGAGTCACTCGGAGTCCACCTCTGGGTTTTAGTTTGTTACAAGCTTCTTGAACCAATGCTAGGTGTACAGCTCCAGCAATATATGCATCAATCTCTATGGGACACTTACAAGTAGAGTAATACTATGGCAGAATAATTATAGAGTTTGTATATGTGAAATAAGACTTAAATAAAGTCCGACCTTGGTCGGACCTTTGAGTGTCCGACCATATCTACGTAGGTTCTCACTGTGATGTATCTGTTTATCCAAACTGTCCATCCATTTTGTAAGATCATGCTAACGCACAGGCCCCAAAACTGAGGCAGATCCAATGCTATAGTGGACCACAACAGAGTTGACGCTTGCATTTAATGCTCTTGGCATTTAATGCAACCCAAGCTCACTATTTGGGGTGGTCCACTACAGAGTTGTGGATGGACGGTCGGACCAGCGTTGGATGCAATCGGAGTCCTGACCAAATAGAGCCTACTTTTAAAATATTTGTAAAGAAATTACCTAAATTTAGATATACTGTTGAAAACTCGTCTCCTGCTACTTTGATTGATGGATTGCTAAATGCTAATGAGAAGTACCATTCGTGCATAAACAGACAATTTTGTTTTGCTTTTCACATTATTTCTACTGTCCTACCTCATTGGACGAGGGAAATGTTCAGGTTGGGTATTCCAAAGTTCAGTAGGACCCACGTACGTACTTGTCACATCCACTCCGTTTATCAATTTCATGAGCCTATGGAGAAACGTGAGCCCAAAAAGTATGCTGATCCAAAATTCACGTGGGCCATACTGCAGGAAAAGGGATTGAGGGCGCACCATTGAAACATTTTGGGATCCTTGTGGGTATCAACTTACGTACGGATTCGATAGCATGTAGAGTAGATGGTGGCCACATGATTTACGCATACAAAATGGTGGGTCCCATAGGGATGGGTTGTTTTACACCCTGCCTAAAACATGCATTGTATACAGCCTCTAGCCGCAATATTTCGCTTGAGGTGTCACCCGGGTAACAGCTTAGTGGGTGTTACCCTTACCGTACGGACCATCTAGATGATATGTTGCATATCCACTCCGTCCATTCGTTTTTCCAGGACATTTTAGCATGTTGACCCAAAAATTAAGCACGTCCAAATCTAAGGTGGACCACACCACAAGAAACGGTGATGATTGAACATTCACCATTAAAAAACCCTAAGGCCCACTATAAGAAGATTCGTAATGTTTATTTGTCATCGAACCCGTTGATAAGGTGAATCAGAACTTGATGAAGGTAAAATAAAAACATTAGCTTGATCCAAAACTTTGTGGCCTACAAAAAGCTTTTAATGGTCTTTCAACACTTTGTTTCCAGTGGTGTGGTCCACCCGAGATTTGGATCTTCTTAAGTTTTAGAATAAGGTTTTTAAATGAGCTAAAAAAACGGATGGGTGGCGTGGATTTGAAACAAATTCATCAAGGTGGACCCCACGGGATAAGGGTAACAGCCGCTAAGCTGATACCCGGGCAACAGCTAATCCGCTCCCTTGCAGGCAGCCTATTGGAGACACGTGAACTGTATGTCAGGTCACCACACCGATGAGCTGGCTAAGAAAAAACGGGAGTGGATTAGGTACTACCCGAGCCTGTCCCGAGCTCAGGACAGGCCCGACGTGTCACGTGGGTGTCACATTGGTGAAGGGCATGTTGTCAGAGGAGACTTGCCATGTCAGCAAGCCCGAGTCATGTCACGCCTCCTCTCCCCAATGCCCACACGCCACGTGCTAGCCAGTCCTGAGCTCGGGACAGGCTCGGGTAGTACCTAATCCACTCTCAGAAAAAAAACACTACTCCACTGTCAAGTGGACCGCCATTTTGTAGAGCCATCTATTCATGGTACACGTGGCAGGGTGATGTACGGGCGCAGATTTCCTGCTTTGGGAACCAAGGTGGGCCCAAAGTAATGTTTTTTGATAAATCCACCCGTCCATCTGTTTTGGGAGCTCATTTTAGGACGTGAGAACAAAAATGAACTGGATCCAAGACTCAAGTGGGCCGAAAACGTGAGGATTGAACGTCTGCAGTTGAAATATTTGTGGAGCCACAAGAGTTTCGAATCAGGATAATATTTGTGTTTCCAGTTCATCCCAGTAGTAGTGACGTTATGAACAGTATGGATGTCATATAAATATCATTGTGGACCCCAGGGAGGTTTCAACAGTAGTAATTTACCTACCCACCTTTTCCTTTAGTGAGGCCCACTTGAGTCTTGGATCCGGTTCATTTTTGTTCTCATGTCCTAAAATGAGCTCCCGAAACGGATAGACGAGGTGGATTTATCAAAAAACATCACTGTGGCCCCACCTTGGTTCCCAGCGCAGGAACTTCCTGAGCAAGGCTTTCGTAGGAAATCCGCGCCCGTGATGTACCAATGGGACCTTCCATGTGGTTATCCCTGTTGGTGGGACTTCAAACTTTGCAGAAATAGTGTCCATCGACTGATCGCCCGCTGTGGCCGACAGGTCGTTTGATGGACAGATTGCACAGGAAGTCTCTAGACAGTTTTTGGGAGTTTTAGACCGGTCCGCAGGGGCTCCGACCAGTCCCCAGACTGATCATATTTGAGGTAGAACAGGTCAATTTTCATGAGAACTCTCTAGACTATTTTTACATTGCGCATGACCGGTCGGCCATGGGTTGCGACCGATCGTCAGGTGCATTGGTGTTGTGCATGGCTACGCGGTTTTGCATAACATGTTTCTATTTTCAGTTGGAGGCATATATAAACACCTCCTAATCGTGTTTGGAAGTATCCTAAGACATACCAAGGTGTCCTAATTCGTGTTTAGGGATTGGGGAGAGGATTTTGAGGTTTAAGAATTCCTTTTTCATCTTTTGGGCTTTGCTTATGGGTTGATTTCTCTGTAATCTTCTGATATTCTTAGTGGAGGTCTCGCTTTGTGCCGTGATTTTTTTCCCGCAAGGGTTTTCTTGAAATTCGGATTGTCTTTGCGTTATGTGCGTGTGTGATTGATTGTCTTGTGGTGATTGTTTGATTCTCTACGGTGCTTCCGCTGACCGGTAATCCCAAAAAGTGGTATCAGAGCTATCGTTGGGAGGTTGAAGTAGAAGAATTCTGAGACGATCTCATGACATCAAGCACAAAGTTCGACGTGAAGAAATTTTTTGGCAAAAACAACTTCGAGTTATGGAAGGTGAAGATGTGAGCCATCCTAACTCAGCAAGGGGTCATGAACACCCTTGGAAAGCGATTGACAGACATGGAATATGATGAATGGACCTAGATGGACGAGAAGGCTATGACCTCAATACAGTTGTGCTTGACGGATGACATCCTCTATAATGTCATGAGGGAGAAGACCGCTGTAGATACATGGAACAAGCTAGAGAAGGTATACGTGAAGAAATCTCTAGAAAATCAGATGTATTTGATGATGCAGCTCTTCACTTTGAAGATGGCGGAGGGGACTGATGTGGATGATTACATCAGCATTTTTAATAGGTTAATTTACAAGTTACTGGACATTGGAGAACAGATGAAAGACGAGTATCAGGCCTGCATCCTGCTAAACTTGCTTCCTAGTTCATATAAGTCGCTTAGAGACTCGTTGTGTGCGGGTAGGGATACAATCAATGTTGATACCATAGTCTCAGCCCTCCAGTCGAAGGCGATGAGACAAAAGAGCGGTGACGCTGGTTCTTTCTCTGATGCACTGGTTATGAGGGGAAGGAATTCAGAGTGGGGTGAATGATCGTCACGTTCTTGATCCAAGTCCAAGGGCAAGGGCAAAGGGAAACTGAAGTGTTGGGGATGTGGTCAGTCGGGGCACATGAAGAAGTACTGTAAGAGTCATAAGAACAAGGAGAAAACATGAGATTCCTTTAGGGAGGCCAATACCGTTAAATCTGAAGAAGGTGGTAGTGATATGTGTGAGGTCTTAATAGCGTAAAAAACGGGATCTCTCAACAATGGGTGGAGCATGGACTCCGGGGTTTTGTACCACATGTGCCCGGATAGGAGCGTCTTTACTTCCTATAGGGAATATGAGGGCGGCTTTGTATTTCTAGGTGATGACTACACTTGTAAGGTTGTAGGGATTCGTACTGTGCGCATCAATATGTTCGATCGGATCAAATGGACCTTGACGGAAGTGAGGCGCGTTCCTAGGTTGAGGAAGAATCTGATTTCCCTTAGTGCACTCGAGGCGATGGGGTGTAAGTTCACCGATTTTGACCGATTCTGCAAAGTTTCAAAGGGGGCCCTTGTAATTATGAAGGGGCAGAGGCATGAAAATATTCATAGGCTGATTGAGAGCACTTTAGTAGGTGGAGTTGCAGCTATTGTAGTGGATTCCTGTACGTATGTGGTATGCCCGTTTGGGCCATATGAGCGAGTGGGGTATGAAGGTACTCTCTGAATTATCTTTGTTTCATTCCTTTAAATCTGTAGACTTTAGTATATGTGAGCATTGTATGTATGGGAAACAGTCTAAGTTATCATTTAAGGGGGGAAACATGTGTATAAAAGGTGGCTTGAATATGTCCATTTCGATGTATGAGGGCCGTCGCCTGTAGTTTCTGTTGGAGGGTCATCATGGTTCATGTCGTTTATTGATGACTATAACAGGAATGTTTGAGTTTATTTCCTGAAAAATAAATCCGATGTCTTCACTACCTTCAAGTATTGGAAGACCATGGTGGAGTATCAGTCAGGGCAGAAACTGAAAGTTTTGAGAATTGACAATGGAGGTGAGTTCACTTCCAAGGAGTTTAACATGTATTGTAAGGAGGAGGGAATCGTGAAGCACAACACAGTGCGCTACACGCCAGAGCAGAATGGTGTGGCAGAGCGGATGAATCAGACTCTCTTGGAGAGACCCCGGTCCATGATTAGTAATGTTGGGTTGGAAAAAGAGCTATGGACTGAGGCCGTTAATATGGCTTGTGTGGACCCTCGCCGATTTCTCCGCGCTCCCACACGACGTCGTTCTCCCTTTCCTTTCGGAAGAAGAAGAAGAAGAGGCGCGTGAGTGCGAAATCGCCGTTTGTGCCACTGGCTTGCCTCGTTCTCGAGGGCTTTGTTTGGTTGTCGTGTTAAGCTGGATATGTTTAAATGAGTTTATATAAGACCAGAGTCGCCACTAGCCAGTTACTTCGAATCTACAGTCGGCTAGACCCTGTAGAAACGTTAGAGAAGGGGATCTGAAGATCCTTTCCTCTAAAATGACTCCTGTTGATCTGCGGTCAGAGATTCAAGGTAGGGGATCACGGTTACAGGGTGGGAAGAGGTTAAGCACCCCACACACTGCCCGTACCGAAGTACGGTCTCTACTTCACAGAATCGATCGAATACTTGAAAGTCTAATTTAATCCTCGTATATTCTCATGGATGACATGATGCATGAATGCGGGTCTGAACAGTAAGAGTTTCTGATGGGCAGGTTCCAACAACGGGCAAGCCCAGAGCGTACGCTCGAACTGACAGGTGCTTAATATAAGACGTATGCAGTGCGCTTGAATGATCAAGGTGTTTTATGGTGAAGCATGAATGCAGGTCTGAACAGTAAGAGTTTCTGATGGGCAGGTTCCAACAACGGGCAAGCCCAGAGCATACGCTCGAACTGACAGGTGCTTAATATAAAGACATATGCAAGTGTGCTTGAGTAATCAAGGTGCTTGTAGTGAAGCAGGGGGGTTGGAAGGAAAGTAAATGTTGCACTTATGCTAGATGCAAATGAGATGATGCTGGAAAAAGAGTAGCTGGATGGACGGAGGTGTCGCAAGGGTTGGCTTCGAGTGGCTGGATCAAGACTTGGGTGGCTTGGGAGGCTTGGACCAGTGGTCAGGCTGGGCTGGACCAGGGCTAGGCTCTCCTCACTCGGGCTCTCCTTGGTGGACAAATGGGCTAAGGGTGGAGAAGGATGACTCAGACGGACGGGCTCTCTCTGGCTGAGTGGTGTGTTGAAATGAGAAGGGGAGGGGGGTATTTATAGCAGCGAGAGGGGCATTCTCGTAATTTTTTCCGGGCGGCCTGCCATGGGCCGCCCGTACGGCCGCTCCTCGGTTTCCAGCGAGTACGGCCGTTCCCTCGGGGCTGCTGTTGGACTCGCTGGTTGACTCAGTGAGTTGACTCAGCGGGTCGACTCGGTGGTTTGACTCGGTGGTTTGACTCGACGGGTTGACTCGGTGTTTTGACTTGACGGGTTGACTCGACGGGTTGACTCAGCGGGTTAACTCAGCGAGTTGACTCAGTGAGTTTGACTTTTTTGGGATTTTTTGACTGGCCTTTTTTTATGGGGGGTTTTTCAGGGTGGTTTTTAGGACTGGGTTGACTGGGTTCAGGCTTGAACTGGGCTATGGAATGGGGCTTACAAGGGTGAGTTTGGCTGAGTTTGGACTTGGGATTTGGGGGTATGGTCCTCCGTTCAACCAGCTATCTCTACCAACAGTGTAGCCGAAGGTGGGGTGTCTACAGATGCCCCTCTTTGGCAGAGGTTGCATGCAACCGAATGCCAAAGCGAGTGGACACCCCACTTCTGACCCGGTCATTCATGGATCATGGTCTGAAATCTTTGCTTGCTTTTGCATCTGTGCCAGTTGATCGTTTGGAGATCGCTCACTTGCACATACCGCGAGAGTTTGGAGAAAACGTTGCGATTGTCCCCGCAGTTTGCTGCAACCTGGGTACCCAATCGCAACCCTTCCATTCCCGATCGGTACTAACATCGGAAAGGTACAGCAGAGCCTCTGTGTCGACAGTCTTACGAGGTTACTGACCCTGTGATTGATTGTATGTTTGATGTTTTCCCAGATCACTCCAGGAGTACTTGTTTCGCTTGACTGTCAAAGTGGTTAGACGCCCTGCGTCAGATAGTCTTACGGGATTCTACTACGCCGACTTGGACTCAGTCAAGGTACTTCAGGCATCCACGCCTAGGTATGTGCGGGTGGGCTTTTCCACCCGATCTGCTGGTTTTGATGCTTGGTTTGCAATTCATTCTTTCCTTGATTGTGGTCTGGAATCTTTGTTGTCCTTTGTATCTGAGTCAGTTGATTGTCTGGAAATTGATAACTTGCACATACCGCGAGAGTTTGGAGAAAACGTTGCGATTGTCCCTGCAGTTTGCTGCAACCTGGGTACCCAATCGCAACCCTTCCATTCCCGATCGGTACTAACATCGGAAAGGTACAGCAGAGCCTCTGCGTCCGTTAGTCTTACGAGGATGCTGACCCTGAGACTGATTGTGTGATGTTTGATGTTTTCCCAGATCACTCCAGGAGTACTTGTTTCGCTTGACTGTCAAAGTGGTTAGACGCCCTGCGTCCGATAGTCTTACGGGATTCTACTACGCCGACTTGGACTCAGTCAAGGTACTTTAGGCATCCACGCCTAGGTATGTGCGGGTGAACTCTTTCCACCCAATCTGCTGATTTTGATACTTGGGTTACAATTCATCGTTTCCACCTGTTCAAATGGTTTCTTTGACCGAGCCTTTTGGCTTTTCATCTTTTCGTATCTTGGCATGTGGTACGACCGCACTGACACTGGAGTTCAGTTCGACCGTACTTTGAGTGCATTGGATCCGACGGTCTCTGGGGAAACCGCGAGACATCGGATCTTATTTGATTTTTGCGTCGACTCCTACCCAGAGATATGGAAGATCTCCTGGCGTTTTGGAGGCAGAACGCTCTACTAAGAAAATATTTTTGGATTTTTTGAAAAGATACCCACTCTGGGGAGTGATACTCCGTGGGGTTTTTATTTGCAAATAGAAATATTTTTTGTCTTTTTGAAATGGGAACCTGGTTTGCACGTGCCTCCACTAGGGATGCCTGTGGGGTCTTTGGCTAACCGGCTCTTATTTTGAAAGCAGGTAAACATGATGATTGATGCGATGGATGCTGATGCATGGAGATGCATGATGAATGCTTGGCTTGGCTCATTCTCTTCTCGTTTGATGATTTTGCTTTTGCTGTGGGTGCAGAGAACTTTGAGCTTATTGCTTGCAGGGTTGTACTCCCTTGAGGATTTTTCTTTTTGATACGGAGGTTTGGACAGCGGGTTGGTCAAGATCCTGACCCGTGGTCGATCAGGTCCATCGTCCCAAGATGCTGTTTCTTTGCTAATGAGAATGTACGAGGATATTATTTGACTTCAAGATGTTCTTCTGGGCATACATGTGATTGAGATGGTGTTTGGTTGCCCGTTTTGGTCAAGATTCCAATTTGCGGGCGATTGGATCCGTCATCCCATACTGTGAAGTGAGCGGAGTTCAAGACTCCTGAATTGTAGTGCTGGGGATGCTAATTTTTGTGATTTTTTTGTAAATATGTGGTCCGAATCTTTACCTAGGAGGGTAGAGATTGGTTTATTGAAAACACAGTAAATATTTTTGTATTTTTGAGGATATTTTCTTTGAAAGCAAGAGAAATATTTTTGTGATTTTTGACAATATTTTGATTGAAAGCAAGAGAAATATTTTTGTGATTTTTGCAGATATTTGATTTGAAAGCGATGGAAATATTTTTTTGTGATTTTTGACAATATTCTGATTGAAAGCAAGGGAAATATTTTTGTGATTTTTGAAGAGGTGATTTTGCAATGTTTTTGTATTTTGTGATTTTTCTGAAATGCAGGGAAAAGATGTGGAATTTCCATCCACTTCCAGCTTCTACTACTGGTAAGGCACCCGATCCATTTTACGTCAGCGAGCAAGACGAGTCTCACACAGTTAAGTGCCGTAGTTTTACATCTTCGGATGAGGAGATTTTGAGGGTTTTCAGTCAACACACCCACAAAGTTGCCTGTTCCTCATGTGCAATGCACATAGACCACGTATCGTCCGACGGACTCCTTCGGCCACAAGATGAGCCACATCCTCACATTTCCCTTAGTCAATCCAGTTTGGGGTCTTATGTTGCTCACAATTCCGTGAGGGTGAGCTTCACCTCCCAACAGCCTTAATCCCCTTCATGAGTTCTAGGAACAGGGAACATCCGTTAGCTTCAACAGCGACTTCCAACTCAAGGTTGTCTATCACGGTGCGTTCAACACGAACAGGATTGCGGAGTTCTGCCCGCCTCAGCCTTTACCTGTTTAAAAGATTCCAGACACCCGTACGATTAAGTGTCAGCCATGCCTGGAACAGGTTAGGAAGGAAAGCCCCCGAGAAGTTAATCCCAGTGTAGTTTAAGGTCTTCGGACCACTGGGGATAAATTGGTGGATCGAAACTGGTGGTGAAAACTTTTTTGTTTTATATTGTATATATTTGTTTTGTTTTGAAAAAGTTCCAGACTTCAACTCGAGTAATCGAGATTGACACCGGTTTTTATGGAAAGCTTTAAAACTTTTTTGGTATTTTTGAGATGATCCGGGTTATCGAACCATGATCCCAACGGTCGAGGCCGATGCCGGTTTTTAGTTGAAAGCGAGAAAGGTCCCCCGAGAAATTAATCCCAGTGTAGTTTAAGGTCTTCGGACCATGAAACTGTACAAAAGAGGGGCAAACATTATATATTTTTTTTTTGGAAAAATGTCCGGTGTCAGCGGATGGACAATCCAGACTGATGCCGGTTTTTATTGAAAATCTCTCGGGACGTCGATCCCGACGTAGTTTAAGGTCTTCGGACCAAAACTTTAAAAGCGGGGCTGGTAATATATTTTTATGATTTTTGAAAATGTCCGGAGTCATTGATCTTGAGCAAACAAGACCGACGCCGGCTTTTATTGAAAATCTCTCGGGATGTCGATCCCGACGTAGTTTAAGGTCTTCGGACCCAGACTTAGTAAAAGGGGGGCAAACACATTTTTTGTTTTTTCGAAATGATCCAGATCATCAGATCTTGGCTCGAAAGGCTGGGATCGATGCTGGTTTTTATTAAAAATCTCTCGGGACGTTGATCCCGACGTAGTTTAAGGTCTTCGGACCCAAAACTTTAAAAGAGGAAAGACATTTTTTTTTTTTGAAAAATATTCTGGGTCATCGATTCTGATTTTGATGGTCGAGATCGATACCCATTTTTATTAAAAATCCCTCGGGATCTTGATCCCGACGTAGTTTAAGGTCTTCGGACCCGAAACTGTACAAGTGATGTATATATTTTTTTGGTTTTCTGAAAATGTCCGGAGCCACCAGATCTTGAAGAAGACTGATGCCGGTTTTATTGACAATCCCTCGGGATCTTGATCCCAACGTAGTTTAAGGTCTTCGGACCAGAAACTGTACAAGTGATGTATATATTTTTTTGGTTTTCTGAAAGTGTCCGGAGCCACCAGATCTTGAAGAAGACTGATGCCGGTTTTATTGACAATCCCTCGGGATCTTGATCCCGACGTAGTTTAAGGTCTTCGGACCACAATTCATACATGTGAACAGTAATCAAGGGCGGAGATTCTTGGGATTCTTCTTGGAATGGTTTGGATCATCTGGTCATGCCTTTGGATGGTTGAGATCATTGTTTGACCAAGTCAAATTCTTCTTTCTTTTTCTTGGAAATTCCATGGAACTTTTCCACATCATCCACCCAATTTCTCACCCATTTCTCATGAGATGAGATTTTGGTGAGATTTTCTCTTTTTTCTCACCATTCTCTTCCATCACTTCATTCTTACATGGAGGTACAAGATTCACTTGCAACCACCCTTCCCAAGGGGGAGTTCTTCCCAAGGAGAGGGAGAGGGAGGTCGTTTCAAGTAGGTGGAGGCTAGGACGGCCTCCCATGGGCCGCCCGGACGGTCTCTGCCTTCTGGTCTCTTCAGGGGGCTGGGTAAAAGGGTGCCCTCCCCTTTTCTATATAACATGGGGCACCCTCCCCCCCTCAAACGTGCAATCTCTCTCTTCTCTCTCTCATACTTTCTCTTTTTTCAAGTTTTCTCTCTCTTCTTTGGTGGTCCTTTGCTCTTTTCAAGTGGTGGGCCTTAGAGAAGTTTTGGGACAGCAAGGTGGTCCCTCTTTGGTGAGTAGTAAAGGTATGGACTACTTCCTTTTCCTTTCTTGTCTTTTTCCTTCTTCATTATTTCTTCTCATGGCTCTTTTTCTTTTTCATGTAGCTATTCAAAGGGGTGTGAAGGTGGGCCCAAGCATTCTTGATCTTTTCTTAGATCTCAAGTCTTTCAAAGGTGGTGCTTGGAGAAAGACATTGCAAGCTCTCTACTTTTTCATTTTTTTTTCACACTCCCTTCATGTGCATGTAAAGAGTGATTTTGCCATGTCATCAAGTGTGCATGGCAAAATACTCTATCTTTTTCATGGGAGTTGGGCCTCTTTTCATGTGTATCAAATGGGCTCAAAGTGAAGTCATGGCCCTTGGTGTATTTGATGGGCCCAATGCTTCATTTTGGGCTCCCTCTTACTTTCTTTCTCTTGTCATTTCGCTTGGAACTCTCCTTTCTTTTCCCTCTTCTTTTCAAGATTTGGGCCCATGGGCATGGTAGGGCCCATCTCAAGTTTTGGGCTCATGGGGCTCATTTTGGGTGACCCCATCTTTCTCTACATGTGTATGGACCAAGGTGGCTAGCCCATTCTTCATTTTGGATCTCAAGTGGGCTAGTTTTCCTAGTTGGGCCTATATGGACAAGTAGCCCAACTCTTCCATCATTTCTTGATTATGATGTACATCCTTGTACAAAGTGTAGTGGGCTCCTTGAAGTTTTTCATGTGGATGGGCTTTTGGGCCTTCATTGAAACTTGGGTACTTCTTTGAACCATGTGTGCCTCACTATACTTTGTTCATGTGGGGTTTTTCTTTTCATGCTTTCTCTCTTGATGGATGGAGGACTTGAGTTACTTGACCATCTACAAGTCCCATGAGTGAGTTGTTCCCACAATCTCACTAAGTTCAAATGGTTTTTCTTGTGGTAGGAATGTAGTTCTCAAGAGTTTCTCTTAGATGTTATCAACCTCAAATGGATGATTCTCAAGTGGGCTATCCATACAACCATAGCTCCTTGAACTTTTCTATGGGGGCTTGGTGGATCATCCATCATCATTCAAATATGAGTGATTTCTTCTTCCATTTGTGAGAAAGAATGGTACCCATAAGTTGCCCATTTTTGTCCCCATGCTTTGGGACATTTTGGATTTTGATCTTCAAGTGGGCTATGTGTACCATTCTTACCCATTTTCATGATGGTTGGGTGACTCATCAAACCATGTTCTTTGGTGCTCAAATGGTCTCCCTTTTTGGTGAACAAGTTGGTGCACATAAGTTGCCCAAACTTGCCTTTTCATGGGCATTTTCAACTTTGATTATTCATGTGGGCTATGTGCATCAACTTTCTACCTTTAGTTTCTTTGATTCATATGTTTGTGGGTAGACCTCCTTGTTGTATTCTCATGGTCAAAACTTTCATCAAGATGAGGCACATAAGGTTGCCCATGGTTAACCCATGAATGGGTCCTCATGTTCTCCAAAGTGGGCTATGTGCTCTCTCCAATCCCTTGAGATGAGGCATTTGGGTTGCTCTTGGGGACCCGTTTCCTTTCTATTCCCCACTTGTCCATGCACATGTGTAAAAAGATGGAAACATCTTAAGTGAGAATCATGACCTTGGCATAAAAGTGAGTCAATCCTTGGCCACATGTGGACTTTGAAGAGGAACTTCTCATGTGAAGTAGGACTCTCATCCTTAGTTGATCTCATGGCACTTGAGTGCATTTGTTGTCCAAAATGTGTCCTTGGATGATGGACTTTTCTTATCTGAGGCATGCCATGCCACCTTCTTTAAGGCAGGCCTTACTTTTTCCAATGGGTCCAACACATATCCTAAGTGACACATGGAGTTGGACTTTAGATTTTGCATTTGAATGTGAGTCCAATCCCATGGGTTTCTTGGATGAGAGTTTGGATTTTAATGGGTAAAGGATAGGGACTTACCTTGCCAAGCTTGTAGGATTCCATGGCGGATGGTACTAGGGGCCATCAAGTGGTTGACGAGGATGATCCTGCTTTCATTGTCCGCCGAGGGGACCATATGTGTTCCCTAGCTATGGAGCATCAACCTCTTCCTGCTATCAAGGGTCGAGGTACCAGGGATCGCTGTGACAATTGGATGAAGGAGCCACAGCCCTTGCTCGAGCGAGTACTAGATGGTACTCCTTTTGCTGGCCTCCTCACCCTACGCTTCTATAATAACGACGCCAACCGTATGATGCTTGCGGCCCTTTGTGAGAGGTGGCGGGATGAGACCCACACCTTCCAGCTTCCTTGTGGAGAATGGGGGATAACCCCTTTGGACATTTACATGCAGATAGGTTTCCCATTTCATGGGGCAATTGTCCCTCAAGTTAGCTCTTTAGCTCCCCTCTCTTCCACTGATTGGCTGCGGCTTGTCGGTGACGTCCCTCCTGAGGGTGAATTCCAAGGCCATCAAGTGAAGATGCGATGGTTTTACAACAATTTCGCTTCCGTCGTCCCTACCACCGAGCGAGAGGCCCTCCACAAGGCGCGGGCCATGATCACTTATGCTTTTGGATCCTTTCTTTTTTGCCATGCGAATGAGAGAGTTGATCCTAAATTTCTTCGTTTAGTCGAGGATCTTCATCACCCCTATAATTGGAATGGGGCCATCCTGACCCGTCTCTTTCAAGGTCTGGACAAGACCTGTCGGCATAGCCGGTCCTTCACAGGCTTCTGGCCTGTTGTTGAGGTACCTCTTCTTTCATCCTCTTTGGAGCCGTTTGCCTCCTTTCTCTCTCTGATCATTAAATGTACTTTCATCCAGACCTGCTTTTATGACCATTTTCCGCATCTTGCGCCGAGGATGCGAGATGACATTGAACCCGCTCAGTATCGCCACATGTACTGGCATCAGCAGAATCGTCAGCGGAACTCCCGAGTTCCCGGGGATAATTGGCGTGCTGATATAGACGGGCTGACCGTTGAGGACGTAAGTATCTTGCTTGTCTTTGCCCTTGTACTGTACTTGTAACTGATCATGGTAACCTCTTCTGCTGCAGTTTGCCCGGATGCCGTATGCTAGTTTCCCTCTCTACTACACACCCCAGCGCGTGGAGGCATATGATGCTTCATGTCTCCGTATTATGCTTTCTGACGCTGAGTCCTTCCAATGGTACTTGGGAGAGAGATTGCTTCGGCAAGTCACTGGGGTAGCTCGGGTCCCCTGTTCTGCACCTCCTCCAGCTGCTCGGATGCCAGCTGATGAGAGAGTTGAGGCTCTGGTGGGCCAGCCTGGCTTCCGTTTCACGATCCCGGATCGTGATTATGACGAGTGGTATCTGCTATTTGGCCAGGGGCCTTTGCTTCCTTCGCTTTATGTTCCAGGTGGCCGTCGCAGGTATGCTGGAGGTTCAGTGACTGCTCCTTTGATGGATCTTTATCGTCGGGAGCGGGACGCGAGGAGGGGCGATGATGATTATGTTGGTGACTTGTAGCTGGCTCTGCTTTATATGGCCTTGTACTTTTGTTTTTGCCCCCTTTTGTATCAGGCTCTTTTGGATGAATATACAGGCTTTGATTTCTCCCAAATTCCTTGGTGATGTCTGGATGCTTTGACTCTTGACTCATTCCTTCATGATTTGAGACTGCTTAGTTGCATGGGTGATGACTTGAATGGTTCAGATTGTTTGATTAGGCCTTGTGGGCCCACTTGATGTTTTGATCTTGGATTTTGGCCCTTCTTTTGATGATCGAACCTTTGATCTTGCTGCTCCATGACTTGTGTAAGCTTTCCAATGGTTTGGATTCTGATGATCTAGCCCTTGAATGGTTTAGATTGATAGATTCGGCCCTGTGGGCCCATTTGAAACCTTGGTTTTACTTTGGGGCATCTCTTTTGATGATTTGTGAGGCTAGGAATGCTTCTCATGGTGTGGATGATGGCTTGAACGTCTCTGATCGCTTGATTTGGCTTTATGGGCCCACTTGATGATTAGATCTTGGATTCTGGCCCTTCTTGTGATGATCAAACCTTTGATCTTGTTGTTTGACGGCTCATGTAGGTTCTTCAATGGTTTAGATCGTGATGATCTAGTCTTTGAATGGCTTGGATTGTTGTGGCCCCCACTTGATCACCTTTCCTTCTCTTTGGCTTGATCAGCCCTATTCCGGTCACATTGCTTCATGATTGGACCAGTGGGGGACCTTTTGTATGATCTTGATCATCTTCAGTCGAAATCTGGAGTGGACCGGAGCCTTGGGCGGCCCACGGAGCGCCATCTGCTGACGTGGACTGTCAGCCTCACCTACCAAAAGCCCAGGAGCCAATCCCGCGGAGAGAGGGGATCTGCGTCCGTACGGGCGGCCCAGGGCAGGCCGCCCAAGGCTCGTCTCTTGAGCGGCCTGGGCTGGCTCTGGTTCGGACATCCTCTGCTGTCTGTTGCTGCTGTCCCCACATTCCCTGCACTGGATCATTCGATTCCAGCCATGAATCTACACTTTGTCCCCTCTTTCCTTCTCTTTTTGTCTTTTTCTTTCTTGATCTTTTGTTGGGCAGCCATTGATGATGGCTTGGGGGCCCTTGTGGGAGAGATTGGTGGGTCCCGTATTTCAGCAATCGATGAGGGCTTTAAAGATGATGAGGTATCTTGGATTGATGGTGGAGATGGAGCATTAAATGGGGGCATTGATGAGGGGTTAGGGATGGTGGTTGATGAAGCTTTGAATAGCTCCATTAATGGTGGGATGGCTGGATTTTCAGATTTGAATGGGACCTTCATCATGGGAGGAATGGATGGTATAGATGGGATGATGGGATGGGACATAGGTGAGGCTATGCATCCCTTGAGTGTGGGCCCCATGGATGATGTGATGGACGGTGGTGATGGGACCATGATGGACATAGATGGGCTGATCTCATGTCTGGATGGTATGGATGGCTCAGATGGTACCTTTGACGGTTTGGATGTTCTGGATGAGGGCCAGGATGTGCGGTATACTTCTTTGGGTGGACTTGATGTGATCATTGATGATGTCCCCTTGATGATGGACGGTGTAGATGCCTCGATGATCCCTTTGATCGGCCAGGATGATGACTGGATTCATGATTTCCTGTTGGAGGGGGCCGCAGGTCCAGATCTGACCGCTGATTCTTTTATCGGGATTGCCGGGACCCTTCTGGATGGTTCGGATGTATTCTTTGATGGTCAGATTGGTCAGGATGCCACGATGTGCGGTGTGATCTTCACTGATGGCTCTTTTGGTTGGGAGCATTGTCCTTCCTTTGGTCATCGGCCCTTTGCGCACTCTGTTCATGAGGTGGGCGAGTCTTCTCATGCGGCTGAGATTATGACAGTTTCAGATGGCGATGCGACTATATCAGACATAGCCGTCACTGAGGGCCGATCAGGGGTTGTCGAGTCGGCAGAGGTTCCAGCTTTTCCTTCTCCTTCGCCCGTTGACCTTCCAATTCTCGATGAGTTATCCTCGATTTCTGGGCCTTTTGTGCTGGAGGGGATACCAGTGAGAACTTGTCAGCTGCTTCCTCGTCCTTCTTGCTCGCCACGACTGCTTGCTTGGCTTGACAGTTTATCAGCTTATGAGATTCGAGATTTGGAGTCTTATGACTTCGGCAGTCTGATCCATATGGCCAGAGTTGATATTGATTGGAGGATGCTTGGAGCTGCCTTGATTGACTGGGTCCCTTCGTTGAACTTGTTTGCGTTCAACGATATGGAGATGGGGCCTTCTTTGGAGGAGCTTGCACGCTTGACAGGCTTACCCTTGGATTATACTCAGTACTTCTCGCCGAAGACATCGCCAAAGACTGCTACACCGCAGAACTGGTTTGGGATCCCCTATCTTGTTCGGCCTGCAGCTAGTGGCCAGGATGCTGTAGTGTTCTCTTTGGACCTGCTGTATGATCTTTTTTTGGGTCCTCAGAGTACGGCCGGTTCTACCTTTGCTCGGAACGCACTGATGTTCTGTTTGATTGCTGAGGTGCTGTTCTCGGGATGGCGCAGGTCCCAGACTCCTTTGCTTTTCGAGGTGATGAGCCGAGCTGTCCGTCGGCAGGGGATCATTTCTCTCATTTTGGCCGAGCTATTTGATGGGCTGACTGACTGCGCCCTTGGTCGTACTCATGTTCTCCGCGGCTGCTGTGCATTTCTTCAGGTATTTCTCCTACACCTTTTTTTCTTCTTGCTTTGTTGGGGATTGCTTTGCTTTAGCTGAACTTCTTTTCCTTTTTGTGATCAGGTCTGGCTATGGGAGGGTCTTTCTTTGACTGTTCCTGTACCTCTTCCTGGCATCCCTAGCTCTGACATCATGCGTTATATCATGGAGTTCCTTCCGCATACGGCTAGGATGAGCGAGCCCTTGTATCGCAGGATGTTCGCTGAACTTCGTGACTGGAACGTTCGTTGGGAGTCATCTTGGCTTTCACTTCCTCCAGTGCTTTGCGATGCACACCGCCATCCTCTGATGTTGGTAGGCTTTCGATCCTACTTTTCTTACCATCCCGTCCGGTTTCTGCGGCAGTTTGGGTATGAGCAGGATGTTCCTCATTTTGCTTTCACGGGTATCGGGCGTCGAGTACTCCCCTCTAGATCTTCTGACTTCAGGACCCGGATTGATTGTTCTTGGGCGAGTTATTTGACAGCTGATTTGTTGGGATTTGAGCTGCGGACTTTTTCGATGGCGACCGCCCCATATCAGTACTGGGTTGCTGAGCAGTCTTTGTATCGACGTATCCCTTGTTGGCACCAGACTGCTGATGAGGATGAGCAGGATACTCTTGGAGATGCTGGCTCTTCATCTGGTTCATATGAACCTTTTGAGGAGCGCCCGTTTATCGATCCTGGCTTCCTCTTGGCCACTCATGGCCATCTGCTGTCTGAGATCTCTGCACTTCGGTATCATTGCGAGATGATGTCGAGGAGATTGGCTACCGATCGGAGCTTGTCTGATGAGGAGACAGCGATCCGTACCCTTGAGCGTGATGAGGCGCATTACCTGCGTATGGAGGTGAGCAGGTTGAGAGCGAGATTATCCTTTTATGAGTCAGAGGACTCACCTGATGTGGCCGAAGAGGAGGGTAGAGATTGATTGTGTTGGCCACCTGCACATTCTTTTTTGCATATATGATTGATGATGATGCATTTTTTTGTATTTTTTTTGAAAAAGATGATATGATATGTGTAAAAGAAATATGATGCATCTAATTAAAAAAGAGAAAACTGTTTGAAAATCTACTGTGCCATGAGTTGTCTTGTGAGTGTGTCTGGATTTTGTGTCGGGATATAGGAATCAGAACTGGGGCTCGGTCAATGATTTGACCGATGTCTCGAGATTTGACTTGCTTGATCCTTTGGTTCCCTAGAGATGTAGGCAATGGAAATTCTTGCTTCCTGAGATTGTCAGAGTCTGTAGAGTTCTTCGCTCCTGACTGCGCTTCTTCTTGTTCTTGAACTGTAACCGCTTGAACTGATCTGGATTGTCTGCTTTCTTGGTACCTGCACTTTTATTTTTTTTTCTTCTCTTTTTTTTTTATTTGAGCCATTTTTGCCTGCAGCGCTCTTTCGAGTTTTCACCACAGCCGGCTTTTTCCCGTCATTTTTGCCCGTGGCGCCCTTTTGGGTTTTCACCACGTCCCGGGTATTTGATCTTGCCTGCCCCTTGGCAGCTATGCTGTTTTTACCCTCGGCGCCCTTTCAGGTTTTCACCAAGTCCGCTGTATGCCCACTGTTTTTACTCGGAGCGCCCTTTCGGGTTTTCACTCCGCCCTCTTTGTTTAGGCACACATTTTCTTTTTCTTTTTTCTTTTTCTTTTTCTTTTCTTTCTGGATCTCTGGATAACTGCGGCGGCTAGAGGTCGGGAATCCGTCGTTGCCGGCCGATGGCAGTCTTTCAGCCCTTATCCTGAGTTACGATAATAGAGCTGTCGGTCTTTGCTAAAGACCCCTCTGAGATGAATGGATGGATGACTGTGTTTCTTGGATTGATTTTTTCTTGAGTGCCTTTCTTTGGCTTCCCTTTTCTTTCTCTTTTTTTTTCTCTTTTTCTTCTGTATTCTTTTTCTCTTTTTTTTTTTTGTCTTTTCTTTTTGAATGCCTTTTTTCTTTTTTTCTTTTTGTATTTTTCTCTTTTCGAATCCCTTTATTTGAAACACTTGTTGGTGGACGGGGATGATTTCTCAGAGATCTTAGCTTTGACCCCTTGACTTCAGCTCTATTAAAGTAACCTTTGATAAGGTCAGAATAACTTACCCGTGAAAGATCTTCACGTTGTCGGCGTTGGTTGGCTCAGGAAGATCCACCCCTCTCATGCTGGTGAGTCTGAGGGCGCCTCCAGGAAGTACTTCTCTGATGATCAGTGGCCCGTCCCACGAGGGTTTGAACTTTCCTCTGGGATCTGGAAGGTGTGACGGTAGAATCTTCTTCATGACCATGTCGCCTACCTTGAAGCTTCTTTTCCGGACTCTCTTGTTGTAAGCCCGAGCAATCCTTTTCTGATAACATTGTGAATGACTTAGTGCACGCATGCGCTTTTCATCTGCTAGCTGCAACTGATCTAATCTGGCCCGTTGCCATTCTCCTTCTTCAATTCCGCTTTCTAGTAACACCCGTAGTGATGGTATTTCCACTTCGACTGGTAGAACTGCCTCCATTCCATAGGTAAGCTCGAAAGGAGTAACGCCCGTAGCAGACCGTACAGACGTTCGATAGGCCCAAAGTGTATATGGGAGCATATCTGACCAATCTCGATATGTCACGACCATCTTCTCGAGTATCCTGACGATTGTCTTGTTTGCGGCTTCTACCCCACCATTCATCTGGGGACGGTAGGGGCTTGATCGATGACGTTGGATCTTGAACTTGCTGAGGAAGTCATCCATCTTCTTGTTGACGAACGGGGTCCCATTATCTGTGATGATGGCATTAGGGATTCCATATCGGCATATGATGTTGTTCTTCATGAATTTGATCACTTGAGATGCTGCAATCGTGGTGTAGGAGGCTGCCTCTACCCACTTGGTGAAGTAGTCGACTGCCACAAGTATGTACTCGTGACCATTTGATGCTTTGGGACTGATCTTGCCGATGATGTCGAGTCCCCACATGGAGAAGGGCCAGGGGGTGGTCAGGTTGTATAACTCTGATGATGGGGCATGGATTTGATTCGCATGCTCTTGACACTTGAAGCATTTTCTGACGTGCTGGCAACAGTCTGTCTCCATGGTGAGCCAGTAGTAGCCGAGTCGTAGAATCTTCTTTGCCATCATGTGCCTATTCATGTGTGGGCCACAGATTCCTTCGTGTATTTCTTCCATGATCCTTGCAGCTTCTGTTTCATCGACGCATCGAAGAAGGATGTGATTATAGGATCGCTTGTAAAGAACTTTGCCACTGATGGTGAACTGGCCGGCCAAACGCTGAATGGTTCGGCGATCTGTTGCTGTTGCTGATTCTGGATACTCCTGGGTTTCGAGATATTGCTTGATGTCGGCATACCAGGGTTTGTCAGGGACAGCTTCGGCTTCTTCTATTTGCAGGCAAAAAGCAGGTTCTTCTTGAATTTCGACTGTGAGCTCCCATTCTGAAGCTTCTTTTGGGATCTCGAGCATTGATGCGAGCGTGGCGAGAGCATCTGCAAACTGGTTCTTGGCTCTAGGCATGTATGAGAAGGTGATTTCCTTGAATTCTTCGATCAGATTGTCAAGATACACATGATATGGTATCAACTTCTCGTCTTTGGTCTTCCATTCGCCATTGGTCTGATTGATGATAAGCTGTGAGTCTCCAAATACTCGTAGCTTCTTGACGCCCAAGATTATGGCTTCCCTTAAGCCAGCGATGCATGCTTCGTACTCTGCCATGTTGTTGGTGCACTCGAATGCGATGCGCCTCGAGATAGGAATAGGGACATCATCTGGAGAGTAGAGGATTGCTCCAATACCATTCCCTTTAGAATTTGCTGCGCCGTCGAAGAATAACGTCCATTCATCTTTTTTCTTCTTTTCTTCCTCTTCAATGAGCAAGAGATCTTCATCAGGGAAGAATGTCTTGAGCGGCTGATAGTCCAGGAGAGAGTGAACCGCAAGATGATCGGCGAGGGCCTGTCCC
This sequence comes from Liriodendron chinense, assembly GCA_003013855.2. Classification (NCBI taxonomy): domain Eukaryota; kingdom Viridiplantae; phylum Streptophyta; class Magnoliopsida; order Magnoliales; family Magnoliaceae; genus Liriodendron; species Liriodendron chinense. Next base: position 121,073 of record ML058361.1, on the reverse strand, counting down.
TTGATTGCCTTTTGAGTGACATAGGTGATGTCGAACTCAGACAAGAGTAGCTGCCATTTAGCTATCCTTCCAGTGAGTGCCGGTTTCTCGAACAGGTACTTGAGCGGATCCATGTGAGCGAGGAGGAGAATAGGGAATGCAATCACGTATTGACGGAGTCGCTGAGTTGCCCAGACTAGGGCGAGGCAGGTCTTCTCGATCGGGGAATACCTGGTCTCGTAGTCAGTGAACTTTCGGCTCAAATAGTATATTGCTTGTTCCTTCTTCCCGGTCTCGTCATGCTGGCCGAGGACACAGCCAATGGCTTCTGCTGCTACCGAGATGTATAACAATAGTGGTCGTCCGGGAGCGGGCGGCACTAGGACTGGAGGATTTATGAGATATTTCTTGATGCGGTTGAAGGCGACTTGCCAATCATCATTCCATTCTTTTGGGACGTTCTTCCGAAGGAGCTTGAATATTGGCTCACAGATAGGTGTGAGCTGTGCGATGAAGCGACTGATGTATTGAATTCTGCCGAGGAAGCCACGAATTTCTTTCTCTGTTCTAGGAGGGGGCATCTCGATGATTGCTCTGGTTTTGGTCTCGTCGACTCTAATGCCATCCTCGCTCACCATAAAGCCGAGGAGCTTACCTCCCATTGCACCGAAGACACATTTCTGAGGATTGAGACGGAGCTTGTACTTTTCTAATCTGTTGAATAACTTCTTCAGATCTTCAAAGTGTCCTTCAATTGTGCGAGATTTGACGATCATGTCGTCCACATATACTTCGAGCTCTTTGTTCATCATGTCGTGGAATAGTGCTGTCATTGCTCGCTGATATGTTGCTCCTGCGTTCTTCAGACCGAACGGCATTACCCTGTAACAGAAGGTTCCCCAGGGAGTGATAAATGCTGTCTTCTCGCGATCTTCGACGGCCATCTTGATCTGATTGTAACCTGAGAACCCATCCATGAATGAGAAGATCTTGTATCCAGCAGTGTTGTCGACCAGAGTGTCGATATGTGGCAAAGGGAAGTCATCTTTTGGACTGGCTTTGTTGAGATCTCGGAAGTCAATGCACATTCGAACCTTGCCGTCCTTCTTTGGTACTGGCACGATGTTGGCGAGCCATTCAGGGTAGTTGGAGACTACCAAGAATCCCGCGTTGTACTGCTTGATGACTTCATCTCGGACTTTCAGAGCCCATTCTGGCTTCATTCTTCGAAGTTTTTGCTTCACTGGCTTCATATCTGCCTTGGTTGGCAGATGGTGTACAACGAGCTCTTCATCGAGCCCCGGCATGTCTTCATATGAGAACGCAAAGTTGGACAATCTTGGAGCTAGGAACTCTATCATTTTCTGTTTCATCTCAGGTGGCAACGATTTTCCAATGCGTACTTCCCTAGGGATCTCAGGCGTCCCCAAGTTTACTATCTCGAAATCATCGGCTACAACATTGGCTTTAGATTCGAACTTTTTGAGGAGATCCTCAAGTTCGGGAGCGGGATCATCATCTTCCTCATCCCGAGCTTCGTCCAGACCCATGAGTTCGAAGTCTAATTCGATGTCGAAATCATATGATTCGACTTCAAACTCATGCGACTCTTTAGACGAACTTGGCACACTATTGAATGCAGGGAAAGAAATGTTTTTTGGTTTTTGAGATTTTTCTGAAATTGAAATGCTAGATGTTTTTGGTTTTTGAAAGTTTTTGATTTTTTTGGCTTTTCGAAATTCGGGGGACTTTGAACAAGCGGGCATTGCAGACCATGATTGAGCCCAACTTGTTCCAAAGTTCCGATTGCTGCTTAAACAGGCATTTTTTTTTGGATGCCAGAGCCCTCAGATGGCTCTTTGGCTGATTCAAAAGTTAGGGGAACAGATGACCATTCAGGACCCCACACTTCCTCCCCTGAAGAGGTGGGGGTTGATGATTTGGGCGAAGAGTCACGGTCTGGCCCAATGACCATGACTTCTTGCTGGTCGGGTTCGAGATCTGAGCCGTACTCAGTCCCTCCCGGGTCACTTACCTCGCATTGCAGTTCGTCTGGTTCCACAGCTAGACACAAGTTTGGAACCTGGATATCAGACCAATCTAGGGCTGGCCACTTCCCTTTCTTGGTCCAATGGATGGGCTGCTTCTGCCCCTGGCTGATGATTGATGATGTTGACTTTGCAGAGATGGGCAAGTCGTGCCCCTTGCTAATTGGTGATGAGATGGGCGAGTCATGCCCCTTGCTGATTGAAGTGGGCAGGTTGTGCCCCTGGCTGATTGAAGTGGGCAGGTTGTGCCCCTGGTTGGGAGCAGGTGTCAGAGTAACCTGTTCCTGAAGCTGCTGTATTTGACTTCCTTCTTCGTCTTCATCCTTTTCTTCTTCTGCTGGAGGCTTAGATGGTTCGAGAATCTGATCCCATCGAATGGGGGGCCATGTGGCCCAAACTAGGCTCATCGGGAGGCCTTTGTGTAGTGCAGTCGGTTGATTCCCTCCTGGATCTTTGCAAGGTTCTCCTGGCTTGACGAATTGGATGGGTGAGCACCGAAATTTCTTCCTCCTTCTGTCCATGAAGGTTGCCCTATATCCGAGTCCCCATTTGCGTTGGTTATATACTAGTGATACCTTTCTGGACTTGAAGTGATTCTTCATTCGGTATTTGAGACTTAGACGCTCTGCCGGTGAGAAGACACGGTCCACCCTTGTTGGTTCTGGATTGGCGATAGAGTTCACAGTCTCGAATTCGAAACTGTGAAACGGGATGTCCTCTTCAGAGTGCTGGATATCGATGACCGGGATGTCTGGTTCAGTGGCAGCAGCATTGGAAGGAATGATGAGCTCCTTCTCTGCGTGGATAGAGATCACTTGATTTCCACAGATGTACTTCACCCGTTGATGTAAGGTTGATGGCACAGCTCCAACCTTGTGCAGCCACGGCCGTCCGAGCAACATGTTGAAAGAGGCTGATATATCCAAGATTTGGAATGTGATGGTGGAGACTTCCGGGCCTATCTGTACCTCTATGTCGACTTCCCCTTCCACTGATCGGCGGGTATTGTCGAATGCTCTGACGCATATGGTGCTGGGTCGAAATGAAGAAGGACTGATTCCTAATCGTTCCGCGGTCTTGAGTGGGCAGACATTTAAGCTTGAGCCATTATCGATAAGGACCAGCGGAACACAGAGGTCTTTGTATCGTAAGGCTATGTTGAGGGATCGCCCATGATCGCGTCCTTCTGGTGGCAACTCATTATCGGTGAAGGTGATGGCGCGCGGAGCCAGTAGCTGTCCAATCATCAATGCAATCATCTCTGGTGCCGTATCGGAGGAGACATGAGCATCATTCAAGGTCTTGGCAAACATCTCTCGGTGTATGCGAGATGTGCATAGTAGCTCCCATACTGAGATTTGTGCAGGGATTGACTTGAGCTGAGTTGCTACATCATATGCGGCTTCATTTTTGTTGTCGAGGCCTGAGAGAGCGCCTTTGGGATCTCCTCTGTTTTGATTATCTTTTCGGATGCAACGCCCGTTGGGATTCATATTCCCCACTTCCGCACATTCTGTGTAGTGCCATGGAACCTCTTTGTAGCTTTCTTCCCTTTTGCCTTCTAGGACCACCTGTTCTTGCAACGGTGCTGTTGTGGGTACCAGATCTTCCTCATATGGAGCTTTTGCCTTGAGGACTACATTGTTGCCTGTGCTGAAGGGGTAGTATCGAGGCTTGTCTTCATAGACCACATAAGGTCGTGGTCCTGGCTTGACTGTTCCTGGGGCAGGAGGCTCCCATGGAATGAATACTGGTCCTCTTGATATGGCAGGAGGTTTTTCTGTTCGTCCGAGCTGCCGTAGCGTGATTGATATGCCTCCGGGACTTGCCCCTTGCAATATGACAGGCTTGACTGGAAGAGCCCCTTCCAAGACAACGGGCTCTTGTTGCTGATGAGTATAATCCCTCCATTGTGGATTGGATTGTTCTGGAGTTGCCCCTTGCAAGATGACAGGTTCGTATGTGGGCTCAATGTATGACTGTGCTCCTTCCAGGACGACTGGTTCCCAGCTTGAATGGTCGTAAGGTGCTCCTTGAACAACTGGTATATCATATGGAGGTGCTCCTTCGAGTATCACTGGCTCGGAGATTGAAGGAAGAAAGGGACTTGCCCCTTGCAAGACTGGAGGAGGATTTGTTGGCTCATAGGTGTAGGCATGAATGGACTGAATAGGGGAGAAGAAGCGATCGATATGGTCCCCTTCTTCTATACTATTGACGGCAGGGCCACGAGATGAACTGGGGTCCGTCGGATATTGAGGCAGAGGATTCTGAAGGATGTTGGTGGAAGCTGCTGGAGAAGTTCCAGGGACCGAGATGACGATCTTACGGTCATCAATCAGGTCTTGTATGGCATTCTTCAAAGTATAGCATCGGTCAGTGGCGTGGCCACGTCCTTGATGGTAGGCACAGTACTCATTTTCTCGGTAGTTTGGAGGCAGAGGATGAGGAGGAGGCCTAGGTGTCATCAGAGTGAGTAACTGCTTTTGTACCAGCGTAGTCATGATTTGACTAAGTGGTTGACTGAGTGGAGTGAACTTCCTGGACTCCCTGTAATTCTGCCTGTTCTGGTATGAGTATTGGCCGTTTCCCCTGAACTGCTGCTGTTGTCGAGGTGGCTGTGGCTGAGGGTTCGGTTGTGGCTGATATCGCTGAGGCTGATGCTGAACTTGATTCTGCTGATACTGTTGACGTCCCTGTGGGGGACCACGTTGATTTCCTTGAGCAGCGGTGTTGATGTTGTTTACCTCTGTTGGGCGGGGAGGAGAACCACTGCGGTTTCCATTCCCGTGCCCGATAGGTCTTCCTTCCACTCTGTTCCTCTTGACTGGAGTGGCTTGATGAGGCCATGGGGAGATCGTCCCGGCCCGGATTCCTGCTTCAACTTGCTCTCCAGCACGGATCAATTGTGAGAAATTCGCATATGGATCCGAGATGAGATACCCGGATATGCCTGGGTATGTTGAATGAACAATCATGGAGATTTGTTCTTCATCGTCGATGGGTGTCCGCATTCTGGCTGCCATAGCTCGCCAACGTCCCACGTAAGCTGATAGTGTTTCATCACTCCTTTGCCTGAGTGCTGCGAGGTCGGCTCTTCTGGGTGCCATGTTGAGATTATATGCGAATCTGTCGACGAAAGCCTGGGAGAGCTGTTCCCATGTTCTGATGCGGTGGCAGTCCAATGAAGTGTACCAATCTAGGGCATCGCCCTTCAGAGATTTTTGGAACAATCGAATGAGGGCCCCTTCGTTTCCTGAGATTGCACTCAGCTCTCCACAGAAGGCCTTGAGATGTGCTGTGGGACAACCGCTGCCATCGTATCTCTTGAATTTCGGAACCTCAAAGTTTTGAGGTACTTGAGCATCTGGGAAAGGACACAAGTCTCTGAACTTGGTCGAAGGTAAGTCGATTCCTTGCTGTCGCTGAAGCTGATTTTGCAAGATCTGGAACTGCTCCCGCAACTCGTCCAGTCCTGAATGTTCTGCTCGAGCGACTGGTGCCTCTTGGAGTAAGGCACGTTCTTCTTCGGCATAGTGGTCGATGTCTTCGACCCTATGGGCTTGCTGAAAAGCAACCGCGGGTTGCTGAAATTGATTTGATGACTGAACTGGATTCTGATGAACTTGAGCTTGAAATGATGGTAACTGAACTGGAGACTGTACTGAAGGTTGAACTAGAACTTGCTGGAAATTAACTGGATTTTGCTGAATTGAAGATTGCTGGAAATTAACTGGATTTTGCTGGATTGAAGATTGCTGGAAATTAACTGGAATCCCATCGGCGGGGATGTGCTGGAATTGAAAAGTGCTCCTGTTTGCAGGAGGCTGAGATGCTGGGAAGTGACCCCCTTGTTGGGTATTCGCCACTGCCCGCTGATTGATGTGGGCTTGACACTGACCCCCATTGTGGGCATTCGCCAGTGCTGTCCCTGTTGCTGGAAATTGAATTGAAATCCCATCGGCGGGGATGTGCTGGAATTGAAAAGGTGTCCCATCGGCGGGGATGTGCTGGAATTGAAAAGGTGTCCCATCGGCGGGGACATGCTGAGATCTACTGAGATTGTTGTTTGCAAGATTGACTGGAAGCTGACTGGATGTTCCTGCAACGGAAGTGATCTGAGATGGCCTTGTCGTCGCAGGAAGATATTGAGAAGGATGCCCCATAGCGAAGGGCTGAGATGGCTGTTGTCGGTAGTCTTGGGCAGACTCCGATGGTTGTGCTTGATTTGAACTGGAGGCCGGGAGGACCCGGCATGGTTGTTGAGCTTGCTGAACTGGGCCAACCTGATTGTTGGCTGCTGCGGTGGTTTGTGCTTGCATGAATTTCAAGAGCATTTCTTGCATTGCTCTCACTCCTTGTGCCAATTCTTGTATGATTGGCGTATTGTCAATGGGCTGTTGCGCTGGAGGTTGCGCTTCGGTCATTTCGAGAGCAGGGAAGTGATGAGTTTCTTCTTCGTGGTCGGACATGGCTTGCTGAGCCCGAGTGCGGATTATGCTGCGGAAGGGAAGTTGTCTCCGAACACGTTGAGCCCGAGGAGGCGCAATGGTGAGGACTATACTCTACTCTTTTTGGGTTTTGGGATTTTCTATTTTTTTTTGTTTGGATTTGGGTAGAATGCTATGCAGATGAGATTGTATGAGGATTAATGACTTTCAAGTACGGGAAGGATTCTGTTTTCAAGTCGGATCACGACTAGTGGGACTAGCTTATCCCCAGCGGAGTCGCCATTCTGTGGACCCTCGCCGATTTCTCCACGCTCCCACACGACGTCGTTCTCCCTTTCCTTTCGGAAGAAGAAGAAGAAGAGGCGCGTGAGTGCGAAATCGCCGTTTGTGCCACTGGCTTGCCTCGTTCTCGAGGGCTTTGTTTGGTTGTCGTGTTAAGCTGGATATGTTTAAATGAGTTTATATAAGACCAGAGTCGCCACTAGCCAGTTACTTCGAATCTACAGTCGGCTAGACCCTGTAGAAACGTTAGAGAAGGGGATCTGAAGATCCTTTCCTCTAAAATGACTCCTGTTGATCTGCGGTCAGAGATTCAAGGTAGGGGATCACGGTTACAGGGTGGGAAGAGGTTAAGCACCCCACACACTGCCCGTACCGAAGTACGGTCTCTACTTCACAGAATCGATCGAATACTTGAAAGTCTAATTTAATCCTCGTATATTCTCATGGATGACATGATGCATGAATGCGGGTCTGAACAGTAAGAGTTTCTGATGGGCAGGTTCCAACAACGGGCAAGCCCAGAGCGTACGCTCGAACTGACAGGTGCTTAATATAAGACGTATGCAGTGCGCTTGAATGATCAAGGTGTTTTATGGTGAAGCATGAATGCAGGTCTGAACAGTAAGAGTTTCTGATGGGCAGGTTCCAACAACGGGCAAGCCCAGAGCATACGCTCGAACTGACAGGTGCTTAATATAAAGACATATGCAAGTGTGCTTGAGTAATCAAGGTGCTTGTAGTGAAGCAGGGGGGTTGGAAGGAAAGTAAATGTTGCACTTATGCTAGATGCAAATGAGATGATGCTGGAAAAAGAGTAGCTGGATGGACGGAGGTGTCGCAAGGGTTGGCTTCGAGTGGCTGGATCAAGACTTGGGTGGCTTGGGAGGCTTGGACCAGTGGTCAGGCTGGGCTGGACCAGGGCTAGGCTCTCCTCACTCGGGCTCTCCTTGGTGGACAAATGGGCTAAGGGTGGAGAAGGATGACTCAGACGGACGGGCTCTCTCTGGCTGAGTGGTGTGTTGAAATGAGAAGGGGAGGGGGGTATTTATAGCAGCGAGAGGGGCATTCTCGTAATTTTTTCCGGGCGGCCTGCCATGGGCCGCCCGTACGGCCGCTCCTCGGTTTCCAGCGAGTACGGCCGTTCCCTCGGGGCTGCTGTTGGACTCGCTGGTTGACTCAGTGAGTTGACTCAGCGGGTCGACTCAGTGGTTTGACTCGGTGGTTTGACTCGACGGGTTGACTCGGTGTTTTGACTCGACGGGTTGACTCGACGGGTTGACTCAGCGGGTTAACTCAGCGAGTTGACTCAGTGAGTTTGACTTTTTTGGGATTTTTTGACTGGCCTTTTTTTATGGGGGGTTTTTCAGGGTGGTTTTTAGGACTGGGTTGACTGGGTTCAGGCTTGAACTGGGCTATGGAATGGGGCTTACAAGGGTGAGTTTAGCTGAGTTTGGACTTGGGATTTGGGGGTATGGTCCTCCGTTCAACCAGCTATCTCTACCAACAGTGTAGCCGAAGGTGGGGTGTCTACAGCTTGTTACTTGATAAATTGGTCACCCTCTATGGCAATTGAATGTAAAGTCCCTGAGAAAGTGTTGAGTGGTCATGCAATAGAATATTTGAGTCTGCGAGTTTTTGGTTGTGAGGCTTACTCTCATGTACCGTCAGTTGAGAGAGACAAACTTGACCATAGGGCCAAAAAATGGATCTTTGTGGGTTATGGTGATGGTGTGAAGGGTTATTGAATATATGATCCTGTCACACGGAAAATTACCTTGAGCCGTGATGTCAAATTCGATGAAGGGTCTTTATTCCGAAAGGATGTGCCGAAGGAACCTGAAAAATTAGAAGTGATTGACATTCAATTTGACAAAGTGAGACACGGGTCGATACCGATACACAGACAGAGGTACATGATCAGGTGAAGCAGCCACCTATTCGAAGAAACCCACCTAGAGATCGCAGGTTATCGGCAAGGTATAGAGATGACTCAACCATTGCATTCACTCTCATTACAGATGATGGGGATCCATCTAACTTTGATGAGACACTACAGGATGTAGATGTTGAAAAGTGGAAGATGAAAATACAATATGAGATGGATTCTCTGTATAAGAATGAGACTTAGGAACTAGTGGAGCTTCCTGTGGGTCGAAAAGCGATTGGGTGCAAGTGAATTTTTCGAAAAAAACATGATAGGTACAAGGCCAGATTAATGGCGAAGGGATATGCTCAGTGTGAGGGCATGGACTTCAGTGAGATCTTTGTGCCAATTGTTAAGCAAGTATTTATCAAGTTCGTGTTGGCGCTGGTTGCCCAATACAACCTTGAGTTGGAACAGATGGATGTAAAGATTGCTTTCCTGCATGGGGAATTAGAAGAGCAGATTTACATTGTGCAACTAGAAGGAAATACAGTGCAAGGGGCCGAGAACAAGACTTTCAGGTTAAGGAGATCTTTATACGATTTTAAATAGTCGCCTAAGTAGTTGTACAAGAAGTTTGATTCCTTCATGATGAGTCAAGGCTTTTCTAAGAGTGAGTACGATCATTGTGTCTATTATAAGACACTAAGTGATGAAAAGTTTCTCTTGCTGGTGTTGTACGTCGATGATATGCTTATTGCCAGTTATAGTATGTCTGACATCGATGTGTTGAAGACTCAACTTTTAGGGACATTTGAAATGAAGGATCTGGGGGCTGCAAAGGGGGTTTTTGGCATATATATTTATAGATACAGGAAGAAGAGCAGGTTATGGTTATCTCAGGCTGAATACCTTGAGAAAGTGTTGGTAAAGTATGGGATGGATAAGTCCAAACCGATTAACGTTCTTAATGCGGCTCACTTCAAGCTTTTTTCTGAACAGCATCTTAAGATAGATGAAGAAAAACAGGTTATGTCTCATGAGTCCTATTTGAGTGTTGTTGAAAGTTTAATGTATGCCATGGTCTGTATAAGACCTGATATTTCACAGGCTATGGGTGTAGTTAGCCGATTCATGTCTAACCTGGGCAAACAACATTGGGAAGCTGTGAAATAACTACTTCTATACATTCAGGGTATGCATGACTACATCTTGACGCTTAATGAGTCCAAGGACAAGTTGGTTGGGTATGTTGATTCAGATTATGTAGGTAGTGTGAAGTATGATAGCTCTAGTGCTATAAATTTGACCAAGAATTCTGTTTATCACTCTCGTACTAAACACATTGATGTGAGTCACCATTTTATTCGACAGGTGCTTGAGGAAGGAAATGTGACTTTGGAGAAGATTCACACTATTGTGAATCCGACGGATATGCTAACCAAGGTGGTCCCAACAAAGAAATTCAAGTTCTGCGTAACATCTCTAGATTTGGCAAGGACTTAATGAAGACGCATGGTGCATGAGAAGCGAAGATACTGTGATTGAAGATGAGATGTTTAATGAAGCAAAAGAAAGATGGTTCGACGTTTGAAGCCTCAGTGGAAATTGTTGGTGGAGACTTCAAACTGTGTAGAAACATGGTCCACCGAATGGTCGCCCGCTATGGCCGATCGGTCGTTTGATGGAAAAATTGCACAACAAGTCTCTGGATAGTTTTTGGGAGTTTTAGACCAGTCGGGCGACCGGTTTGCAGGGGGCTCTGATCGGTCGCCAGACCTGTCGTATTTGAGGCAGAATGGGTAGATTTTCATGAGACCTCTCTGGACTATTTTTACACTGCGCATGACTGGTCGGTCATGGGCTGCAACCGGTCGTCAAGTGCGTCAGTGTTGTACATGGCTACGCGGTTTTGCATAACATATTTTTATTTTTGGTTAGAGGCTTATATAAACACCTCTTAATTTTGTTTGGAAGTATCCTAAGACATACCAAGGTGTCCTAATTCATGTTTAGGGCTTGGGGAGAGGATTGTGAGGTTTGAGAGTTCTTTGTTCATCTTTTAGGCCTTGCTTATGAGTTGATTTCTCTGTAATCTTTTGATATTCTTAGTGGAGATGTCGCTTTGTGTCGTGATTTTTTTCTTGCAAGGGTTTTCCACATAAAATTTGGATTGCCTTTGCGTTGTGTGCGAGTGTGATTGATTGTCTTGTGGTGATTGTTTGATTCTCTATTGTGCTTTCACTGACTGGTAATCCCAACAGTCCCTACCATGGATGGCAAATGTTTCAAACCCCACATGGATCAGATGATCCTACCCATTTGATCAGCAACTTTTCACAATAACAGTAGAGAATAAAAGCTTATTAACAGTTGAGATTCAATAGGTCACTGTGAGAAGGCTCACCTTATGGACGGAGTGGATGTAATGCAATACATGTAAGCCATTGTAGAGGATTCCTAGTTGGAGCCATTCACCTGACACGTGTCAACCTATTAAGATGGTAGTTGAGATTCTTAAAAAATTACTTCGGCTATCCCAGACGGATACAGATTGCAAACTGATAGTGCACTAGCTACTCGCTACTGGATAGTGCTCTGTGGGCCCCATAATGATGTAAGTCTTTTATCCACGCTGTCCATCCATTTTTACATATCATTATAGACTATGAGCCAAAAAATGAGATAGCCAAATCCAAGGTGGACCGTACCACAGGAAATGTGAATTTAGAGGTTACGAGCACATTTCACATTGTTTCCTATGGTGAGACCCACCTGAGTTTTGGATTAGTGTAATGCTGAGAATCAACGTCGAAAATGGGGTGGCGCACTTGATGGACGGGTTGGATCTTTTCATCATAAGGTCGTACATCTCCGTAAGCAAATGATCAATTCCGACGTAGGACTACTCAAGCCTTTTTGTTTCTATCACCTGACACGTGTTGTGTTGTGAACTAAAGAGTTACAAACGTGGATTGCAAACTGACTTAACCTGGCCGGTAGTGAAGTTGCAACGACCCGAGAAATTCTTGTCGTTTAAAAATTTTGTAATGATAGAAAATGGGGTCAAATGAATTAATTTTTCATTAATAAACAAAAAGAAAACATGGACTAGTTGGTTAAAGCTCTCTTGAGCGTGAGGGAAGACTAGGGATCCCAGGGTCAAACCATGTAAGGCCCGGGAATCCTAGATAGATCCGACCCATAGGTGGGCCGCATCGCAATTTAATGGTTAAAGATTAAGATCCATTTTGATGTCGCTAGGGGCACACTTAATTAAGGAAATTCGTCTCCTTCATTGGATTCTATGGCCCATTAAAAGGCATGGCCAATAATTTAAAGCCAATCCGAGTTTCCGGTGGGCCCCAGCGATGAAATAGATGATGACCGTTAAATGCATTATTTTATTTTCGTGTTATTTGTAAAATAGTAATTTTTCATGATCAGGGCCATTGGACCCACATAAGAGATGACTAATCAAATGAATGATCCAGATCTCTACTGGGCCACCTACTTTTATTAACTAATAATAATAATAATAATAATAATAATAATAATAATAATAAGAAAAAAAGGTTGCTGGACGTCCAGCGTTGGAACTGGAAGTGTTGACGTGGGGGCCCCACTCGTGGGACTCACCTTGATGTATTTAGTATATCCACTCCGTCCATTTGCTTCTCCATCTCATTTTAGGACTTGTGTCCAAATTTGGACCCAAATAGAGGTCCGAGTGGGCCACACCACCTTGAACAATTTAATGATAAAAAATACAAAATAAAAATAAAAACATAAAGGTGGAATTTCTGGGCGTGGACCCGACTGTGATGAAATCATTAGATCCAAGCTGACCGCAAGTTGTATCATATCATTTTACATCTTGGGTCCAAAAATCAGATAAATCCGAATCTCAGGTGGCCCACACCACTTGAAACAGTAATGATAACAACACAAATGGTTGAACCAGTCCGATTTTGGATTGCTGTCCACTTTTGGGACCCATTTGGAGATATTTTGAGAAATCTAATCCATCCAATATCTTAATAAGTAATTTTCTGGTTGAGGACAAAAATGGTCCGTATAAGACATTCCAGTGGGCCGTACAGAGACAAACAGTAGGGACAACACCTGTCCACTGGTTGAGAACTAGTGGGCCCCACTATATAGTCTTTGGAAAATCTGATCCACCCAATCTCTTGAATAACGAGTTGTTGGTTTTGTGACAAAAAAATTAGCCCAATTAGACTTCCGAACGGGCCATGCCAAGAGAAATAGTGGGGAGGTATGGTTTGGATTCTCACAATTGGATCATTTTGGGTACTCCACCATAAGGTCTTTGTAAAATTTAATTAACCATCTTTATTATTATATCATTGGGGAACATATGACCAAGAATAGGATGATCCACCAGTCAAGTGGGTTATACAATCAGAAAAATAGTAAAAGTGCCATTCCTTTTGGAAAAGCGAGCCACAATAATCGAATCTGGACCGTTCATTAGGGGACCAAACCCAAATAAAGTAAAATATAATTTAAAAATAAATATATCTAAGGCTATACTGATGATGAATAAATATAAATTATACTGATTGTACATCTAGGATTGATTCTAACTCAGGCCGTGACAAAATTAACAGAGTAATCGCCACTACCAACAGGTGAGTGAATCCTAACATGTTTCCTATTCATTTGAATAAAGTAGGTTGTTGTAGTGTGATGCTATGCTTAGGGTAACTTGTGTTGAGTATGATGATATTATGCATATATGCCAATGCATTTTATTACTTAAATATGTTGAATGAAAGGAATGGCAAATAATATATATATGCCTCTTAAAATGAGAGATGACACGAATGATATGTATGTGCCTCTAAAAAAGAGAGATGATTGAATAATATGTATGTGTTTCTCAAAAGGAGATATGACTGAATTATCTGTTGCCTCTCAATTAGAGAGATGATTATTGAACACGATATGTCATACGCTTCATACATTCATACATTGTTATCCTGGAGCATCGCTCTGGAAGACCGGTAGGTACTTAAGTACCCGGTTACCCAGACCATCCTGGAAGCCCACTAGTATGTGGAATTTTGCCCTACATGGAAGGGGGAGCTGATTGATGGGATCTAATTGAAGCAAGTGGAAGACTGAGTATATGCCCACTTGATGCATCATATCATCTTGCATAACATTCTTGCATCCATAGTATAAATTTAATCGTAAGACTGTAGTTGGGTGTACTACTTTATTTGGGCGGGTGTAAACCATGATGGGTTTATTTACTCGACTTCTCCACTTACGAAAGTAAATATATACATATGGTTCATATGATATATATACAAGAGTAGGAACCTGAACAAGTGGAGGAACCACCAAATATCTTAACAAAGGAAGAAGTGGCTGCCATGAATCAAGATGCTTAGCCAATCATTTTTCTGTTTTATTTTTGTTTGATGACATTATTAATAAGTCCCAAATGGGTGGACCATTGTGTATGGATTGTATTTTTATTTAATTGTTGTCGAATGATATTTTGAACTTAGTACATATATGATCTCATGCCTCTATAACAATTCAAATTTTAAATTAAGTGTAATTGTGCACGAGTCATACCCCATAACCTAGGCCTGAGGGTGCATACTCTGTGTCCAGATTTCGGAGCGTGACAGAATGGTATCAGAGAGAGACTTTTCTTAAAAACCTAGTTGACCTGTAGGTTATGATCCCCATTCTTATACATAAATGGTAAACCCTTGAAAATTAGAAACATGACTTTAGGACGCCCTGATTGATTGTGGTAAATGTGGAGAACTTAGAAATCAAAATTAGGAATTCCTAATGATTGTGGTAAATGTCTACTGCTCATCTAGAGTCCAATATAGACTCAGGGTGTTTTATTGTTCTTAATAATTAATTTATGTTCGTTTTATAGTAATTAGGTATTTTTAGATAATTTTGATGACACAAAATCCTACTGGACAACAATGTACAACAGCATTAGTGCTAGTTGAAAAATTCATATCTATTAAAGTACAGCTCCAATTGAGGTGATACAAAATCTTGATCATAGCTGGACAAGTGTAATTTAGATGAAAAATAATTATAAATTGTAAACCAATTAGTTATTATATAAATTTAGTAAATTTTTGTGGACTAGTTAGAAATGGCCCAAATTCTGGACAGATTAGGCTGTATGAATTTTATAAACTTCTGTAGTTAGAGGAATAATTTTGAATTTTATAAAAGATAAGTAGACTCATAATAAAAAATTATAGAAAAATTTTGGTGTAAAAATAAATTTTATACAGTAGTGGATCAGTACAGAAATGACCTTGAACATTATCTCACTAGACAGCTCTGGGCAACAGAATTGGAGTTACTTGTAAAATTCGTAACTATAAATGTACAACTTTGATAAAAACTGATTCAAAATCCTGATCGTAGATAAACTAGTCTAATATGAAGTAAAAATAGATAAAAATGTAAATATAATAGTCACTATGCTAATTTGGAAAGTTAATGCAGACTGGTCAGAATTCATCCAATTTTGAACCGGTGTGACTGCATGAATTTTAGAATTTTTTGTGGTTGGTGGATGAAGCTAAAATTTTATAGAAGTTGTTTATATTTATAGTAGAGTCTCCAATTTTTTTTTTATTTATAAAAATATGAAATTTATAAATATATGTAACAGTGGCTGGAACAGAAGCTAACAATAGTAAGCTGGTTTTTTCCACTGCAGTTTTCTACCAATAGAATCTTTTCATAATTTTTCCCCTATTTAGAATGAATGTACCCTAATTGTAATTACTATAAATATAAATTAAATACTCAATGAAAATAATAGTAAATCTATTTTCATATTGCTTGTGGTGTAAAAAAAAATAATAATAATAAAACTTAGTGGTCTAACACTTAGGGTTCTCTTATTTGTTTGATATTATATATATACAACTTAAGAATCTAACTTAGAATTTTCCTAAAATTTAGGAGTTGATTCGAATGTCTCGAAGTGAGTGAATTAGTGATGAAATGTTTTAATGGGGGTAGAATGTAACAACTCAAGGGGAAGCTGAGCCAAGTACTCAACTGCCTTTGTCTCCCACGACAATGTAGGCGAATCCTGCGGGGTCCAACATTCAGCCTTTGGATCAGCATTCGGACTACTTCACCAGATGGTGGTAATGATGAAATAGCAACAAAATCATTTTTGCAACACGGTGAGGCGTGATGGCCAATATGAACATAGCAACTCAGGGATGTCGATAAAACCATGCCAGCTAGACCCGAACAGTCATTTCTAAAAAAAAAAAAACTTTTAACTTGAGTTTATCGATTAGTCTTCTCACATTTACTCCCAAGGTTATTATAATCTAAGGGTTGTGTCTAAGGGTAATTAGAGTCTGTATAAAGACCTCACAAACCTGATTAGACTGATAATCACACCGAATTTATTTTTGAAACTCTTATTCTACTCATTTTAATCGATAGAGAGTCTTTACTTAATTTTTTCCTTATTTTGTGGGTGGAGGACCCTAATTATAATTAATATAAACTAGACGCTCTTAGGTATATAAAAAAACTGTGAATCACAATTTTACTTGTACAAAATTTTATTAGAACTAATAAAAAAACGTCGGCGTCTAGACAATCTTCAGGGTCTGAATTTTTAGATTTTCGATAGATCTCATTCTAGGTTGGAATGTATGCTCTGAGCTTACTTATCTGATTGGAACCTAGAGTACCTCCTTCATCCTAGAGTATCTTGAGGTTGCAACCTAGAGTACCTCCTTCATCCATCCCCAACAGTAAATGCAACAGCATCTCGGGACGATGGACCTGATTGACCACAGGTCGGGATCTTGACCAACCCGCTAACCAAACATCCGCATAAAAAAGAAAATCGCCAGGGAAGCAAAACCCTACAAGCAATAAGCTCAAGTTCTCTACATCTTTAGCAAAAGCAAAATCATTGGACGGGAAGAGAATGAGCCAAACCATGCGCATTCATATGCATCATCATCCATCGCATCAATTATCATATTTACCTGCTTTTAAATAAAAGTCGGTTAGCCAAAGACCCCACAGGCATCTCCAGTGGAGGCATGTGCAAACCAGATTTCCTTTTTCAAATATATATATATATATATATATATATATATATATATATATATATATATATATTCCTATTGGCAAATAAAAACCCCATGGAGTATCACTCCCCAGAGTGGGTTTCTTTTCAAAATTCAAAAATATTTTCTGAGTAGAGCGTTCGGCCTTCGAGACACTAAGAGATCTTCTATATCTCTGGGTAGGAGTCGGTGCAAAATAAAATAAGATCTGATGTCTCGCGGTTTCTCCGGAGACCATCGGATCCAATGCACTCAAAATACTGTCGGCCTGAACTCCAGTGTCAGGGCGGTCGTACCAAATACCAAGATATGAAAAAGATGAAAGCCAAAAGGCTTGGTCAAATAAACCATCTGAACAGTAGAAACGATGAATTGTAACCCAAGTATGAAAACTAGAAGATTGAGTGGAAAAAGTTCACTCGCACATACCTAGGCGTGGATGCCTGAAGTACCTTGACTGAGTCCAAGTTGACATAGTGGATCACCTGTAAGGCTGCCAAGATGCAAGGCAGCTAACCACTTGGACAATCAATCGAAACAAGTACTCTTAGAGTGATCTGGGAAAGCATTGAACAATCAATTACAGGGTCAGTAACCTCGTAAGACTACATAGATGCAGAGGCTCTACTGTACCTTTCCGATGTTAGTACTGATCGGGAACGGAAGGGTTGCAATTAGGTACCTAAATTACAGCTCATGCAGGGATAATCGCAACGTTTTCTCCAAACTCCCGCGGTATGTGCGAGTTATCTATTTCCAGACAATCTACTGACTGAGATACAAAGGCGAGCAAAGATTCTAAACCACGATCTACGAATGACCAGGTTAAAAGTGGGGTGTCCACTTGCTTTGGCATTCGGTTGAATGCAACCTCTGCCAAAGAGGGGCATTTGTAGACACCCCACCTTCGGCTACAAAGCTGATTGAGATGGTTAAATGGATGGAGGTCCATACCCCCAAACCTTATATCCAAACCTAATCAAACTCACCCTCGCAAGCCCCAATCCATAGCCCAATTCAAGCCTAAACCTAGTTAACTCACCCCTAAACATCAGCCCGAAAAATCATCCATAGAAAAAACCATTATAGAATTCCTAAAGAAGTCAAACTTGGTAAGTCAACCCGTTGAGTCAAATCACCAAGTCAACTCACTGGGTCAGACCAGTCCTTGCACCTAGTCGACTCACCTTATCAACCCATCCTTCAAACCCAGTCAACTCACCTAGTTTCGATCCATCAGCTTCAAGTCCTCCTCTATGAGAAGCGACTCATCTCCACCCCTTTAGCCCATTCCTCCACCAAGGAGAGCCCGAGTGAGTGAAGAGACTAGCCCTGGTCCAGCCCAACCTGACCCTGGTCTAAGCCTCTCAAGCAATCGAAATCCCCATCTTAGCCACTAGAATCAAACCCTTGCGATACCTCCGTTCATCCAGCTATACTTATACCAGCATCATCTCATTCACATCTAGCATAAGTGCAACATTTCTTATTCTTTCAATCGCCCTGCTTATCATTCCACTACAAGCAGTTGATCAGGTCTTAGCGTATGCTCTGAGGCTCGCTGACTTGTTCGAAACTTGCCCATCAGAAACTCTGACTGGTCAAACACACATCATGCAAATCGCATAAAACACCTGTCAGTTCGAGCGTACGCTCTGGGCTTGCTTATCTGATTGGACACTGCCCATCAGAAACTCTTACTGGTCAGACCCATATTCATGCATTATATCATCTATGAGAATGTACGAGGATCGATTCAGACTTTCAAGTATTAGTATTCTGTGAAGTAAAGACCGTACTTCGGTATGGGCAGAGTGGGTACCTAACACCTTCCAACCCTGTAACCGTGATCCCTTACCTCGAATCTCTAACCGCAGATAAAAAAGAGTCATTTTAGAGGAAGGAATCTTTAGATTCCCTTCTCTAACATTTTTCAGGGTCTAGCCGACTGTTGTCACGCCCCAAACCCGGGGACCGGGCTCACTAAATTCCTGATCGCCGACCTTGGTGCCAATAGCCTCCGTAGTACCCCATTCTCGGCTCCTAGCTCTCGTATGCCAGGTTCTGATCCTGGGATCCCACCAGGAGGATTTTTCGGGTAAATTTTTTGTAAAGGAGCATAATCAAAACCATAAAACATCATCAGAAATCCACTATAAAGTTGTTGAGTAAGTGCTGGAAAGGAAAATACAAGATGTAGCAAAAGCCCAAAATGTCAGGTACATGAACCGAGCTCAACGCTGCTGATGTGCCCTAGTACCTGCAGTGTAAACAAACGCGCATAAGCTTCCTATGAAGCTCAGTAGAGTGCATGTGTGCGCGTGTGATGCATATGATAAGTATACAAATATAAGAGTAAGCGAAAGTGATAGAGAGCTAAGTTACCAAGTTCATGAATGCTATCAGCCATCCTAAGGCTATGCAATGCAAAGGCCTACATGGCCGAGTGTTACATGCTAGAGATGCAATGCAAACACGTAAATCCTCAACTAATCCACACATCAAAATGGTTCTCATCTGGGACATCACCAGGGTCTAGTACACTCTGATATTGGCCGCCGCACATCGCACGCATAACCAAGCGAGTAGAAAAGACCTCACTATCCTCCTCGTCAGTGGTATGCCAATGCCCACTCGGCTTGCCGATAGCGAACCCATTTCATGAGCTGGTCAGACTCGACCTAGCTTATAGCCCACTGCACCTGGGCGGATAAGGTCACACCCCTTTCCAACCAACCTCGACACAGTAGGAGACGCGGCCTACTGGTATTTGGCACTCGGGCGCTCATGTTATCCACTCGGTCTCGATGTTGGAGCATCCTACTGGTACCACAGGGTTTAGGGACTTTCACCCAAGGACATCCATAGCGCCCACATACTAGAACAAGTTTTCGGTGTCCATTACTGCCAACCACGATGTGACTATGGTGGCCACCACCCCGATGCTGCTAGGGTGTGAAAGCGATCGTGACGTTCATAATGCGAAATGCATGAGTCACACAATCCAAGTCATGCACCAAACTTACTCATACTGTGCAATCATGTGGGGCGACCCTGTCTCGCATGGGTCCCCTAAGTATAGTAAGCCAAAATAGCATGTGCTATGATTATTCGTGATCCACAACAGGCATACAAATGATGCGTATGGGCATATGAATGAGCAGGGTATTCCTTATACTAAGCATGTTATCAGTGTGACATATCAAGCTAAGTATACGAGCATGTTACCAAACGTATCATGTGACGTTGGCCTTAAATGGCCCAATATATGTAGAGAGTGGGACCCGGACTGTGGGCCCCATTGGAAATGTAGAGGTCTTCGTGGCATACCTCACTTAAGACTACATTGGCCCCATACTTGGGCCTGCACATACAAAATAGGTTAACGAAATAGGTGTACAGCATGGATAAAACATATATATCAAAGGAAGGACCATGGTGGGCCCTGCCCACCGGTCGGATAGCAAATATACATCATCGTAGGTCTTAGGAAGTTTCAGTAGTAGGTATTCAATCACCACCATTTTCTAAGTGAAGCCCACTCAAATTGGGCCCCACGCATCTGTCAAACGGTTGGCATGATACACAATGCATCCATCAAGGTGGAACCCAAAGATGGGCCCAAAACCTTTAGCTGGATGAAAATAACCATCACAGTGGCCCCAAGAAAGTTTTCAATGGTGGGCATCAATGACTACTGTTCCCTGCGGGTTTGGCCCACCTAACATTTGGACTTGCCTCATTGTTGGGGGCCATATCCTAAAATAATCTGGGGAAAACAGATGGGCAGCGTGGATAAGACAATACATCATGGTGGGACCCCCAGAGTGGGCCACTTGCTGGGTAGCGTGCGACGCACGTTGCTTGGAGCGTGGCACCTAAATGGGCCCCAAAAGTTTTGAATCAAACTGATATTCGTGTTTTCTCCTCCATCCAGACCTATGCCGCAGGTCTCGATGGCATTACAAATATTACAGTGAGCCTTTCGAAGGCTTCAACGGTGGGCATCATTGTCTATATTATGATATGATACATAATATTATATATAATATAATATGGCATATAATATTATGTTTATATTTAAATAATTAGTGGGGTCAAGAAGTTTTCGATCAAGCTGATATTTTTGCTTTCCTTCTCTCATACATGTGTGAACTTATGAACAGGTTGGATCTCAAATAAACATCATGGTGGGCCGTAGGAAGGTTTCAACTGTCAGGTCATGGTCCCCACTGTTCTCTTGGTAGGGTCCTCTTGAGATTTGGATCTGTCTCATTCTTGAGATCATGCCCTAAACTGATCTCCCCAAATGGATGGACGGTGTGGATATAACACATACAACACGGTGGGGCCCATAGGAGTTGGTGACGTCACTCTAGTAGCGAGATAGCTACTCAACTTGTCAGTATCCCATCCAGCGTCCGCTGGTTACTCCCAGCGTCAGAGACGCTGGGAGCCTTGCTCCCTTTTTTTTCTTGGTTTTCGTCCCATGGGGCCCATATGAGGATGATCCACTCCATCTATCAGGTTTCCCAGCTCATGGGGGACCCAATGAGCCCAATATTGGGTATGTTACGAAGCCTACAAACATTAAGGTGGGCCGAGGAAGTTTCGATAGTGGACATCATTTTCTCCACTGTTTCATGTGGTACGGTCCGCTTAAGATTTGAATCTGATTCAGATTTGGGCCCTGGCCCTAAAATGATTTGGGAAAATAGATGGACGGTGTGGATTAAACACAAACATCAAGGTGGGTCCCACGAGTGGGGACCCCACTCCCACGTTCCAGCGTCCCTGACGCTGGACCGTCCCAGCGTCTCTGACGCTGAGGATGTCCAGCGTCCAAGTTCCTCTTTTTTCTTCTTCTTAGTTTCTTTCAAGTGGGGCCCACTTGGGGACGATCCACGCCATTCATCAGGTTCCCCAGCTCATTGGGGACGCAAAGAGTCCAATATTGGACAAGTAAAAAGGCCTACAATCATCATGGTGGGCCAAGGAAGCTTCGACAGTGGACATCATTATCTCCACTATTTTCTATGGTGTGGTCCACTTGAGATCTAGATCTACTTCATTTTTTTGTCCAAAGCCTAACATGGCCTGGCAGAAATATGGACAGTGTGGATTAAATCCATACATCAAGGTGGGTCCCATGAGTGGGGACCCCACTCAAGCCGTCCCATTGTGCTGCTGGACAGCATCGTCCTTTGGACGCTGCCCGTTCCAGCGGCTCTGTCTCTCTCCTTTTTTTTTTCTTTTTCTCTCTCTTATATATATTATTATTATTATTATCAATATTTATAGTATGTGGGGCCCATTTATGGATGATCCAATCCATCCATTTAACTGTCCATCACAAGGTGGGCGCAAACAAAAAAAGAAAATGAAAGGCAATAAGAAAATGGGGAGTTTATATCCCCCCTTGCACTCACCTCGAAATATGAACGGTTGGATTGGGTCGGGTTGACGATCGGACGGTCCAGATGATGGTTGGGGCCCTCCAAGCTTGGTTCCTCCCTTAATCTCCTCTACTTCTCACACAACACCCTCTAATCTTCTCTCTTCTCTCTCTCTCTCTCTCTCTTTCTCTCTTCTTAATCTTCTCTCTCTCTCTCTCTCTTTCTCTCTTTCTCTTTCTCTTTCTCTTTCTCTCTCCTTTCTAGCTTAGAAAGTCATAAACGTGAGATGCTTGGGAATGCTTGGGGTTTTCTAGAGGAGTGGTTAGCATGGGAGGGGGGTAGGATGGTATGGGAGGTATGGGCTTATGTTGACTTTTTTGTGAGAGAGGGATGGGGTGAGTAGGGTTTGTGTAGACTAGGGTGATAAGAGGGGTATGGGTGAGGGTGAGGGTGATTGATTTATTGATTTGACTTATTCTTGAGATTTGTGCAAGTGGGGCCCACGCCACACGTGCGTTGCGCGGCCCTCCTCGAATTGCGCAAATGATCGCAACTTTCACACCGGGTATCGCAATGGGGCGTACCGCGCGGTGTTGGAATCGCAGCGCCTATGCGGTCGCCGAGGTATAGGTCTTGGGTCGATGTGGTACTAAAATAGGATAGCGATCAAGGCTCGTTAATCTGGTCCATCTGGGACGTACCGGTACCTGAAGCTAAGCGTACGGAGGGCAACTCAGGGTACGGGTCTTACAGCTGTAGATTCGAAGTAACTGGCTAGTGGCGACTCTGGTCTTATACAAAATTATTCAAACATATTCAATTTAACCCAACAACAAGACAACAAGAAAAAGCCCTCGAGAAAGAGGCGAGCCAGTGGCAACGGCGATTCGTGCACCTTTGAAAGAGGGGGAAGCGCGAAAAGGCGAGTGTTCACAAAATGTCTCTCTATTTCTCTCAAGCCTCTCTCAAACCCTTCTCTCTCATAGGCCCCTCTCTCTCAAATGCCTTCCTCTTCCTCTCAAATCTCTCTCTCTCTTGAACGCTTAGCTTTCTCTCAAAGGTGTCTCTCTCTTGCATTAACTTCATTGCAATGAAAATTTAGAGGAGAATTGGTGCAGCCGGGGGCATAATGAGATCGAACACCATCTCTCTCGTGGGATAACTAATCCGAATCCTCAGATCTACTGGGACTCCTCAACTAGTCTTCACCGAATCCACGACGGAATATCTTGAATCCACGAGACTTCTTCCTCGAATCCATGAAGAACAAAGAGAAAATTGTAGTTTTTCTTTAGGAAAGGGTCGTAATATTCAATAATCACCATAAAAATGAAAATAAAGAAGTATTTATAGCAAAATTAAACCCTCAAAATGTAACCTAGGTGTCCTAATTACAAAAGAAAACAAGTTAATTAAAACAGAATCAAAATAGTTCGAAATAGCAAGTTCGCTTGCGCACTCTGTGCTAGTGCTGATTAGGGCTCTAGACGGTCCAGCAAGCCTGACCTGTTTTTGGCCAAAATTCGATCGGTCGTCAGATGGTCCGACCAGTCGAGCGATCGGTGGTCAGGGGTCCTTTCCTTGAATTTTCTCCGGATTCTCCGGCTCTTCTTTTGGTCCAAACTTGGACTCTTTTAGGCCACTCTAGGGTCCTCCTGTTAGCTCTAGTGATCAGGGGCTATCCTCACTACATCAGTCTCCTATCCTTTGAAGAAACTCGACCTCGAGTTTTACTTCGGTCGTGATCCACGAACCCTATTCTTCACCTTGCCTTGGGACATCGCAGCAATCTTCTTTTGTGACACGTGGGTGCATTCTTTATCCTGGTGTTCAAATTTCTGTCCAACTTTGCATATTGTAAGGAGAGATTCCCCCTCTACTTTTGAAGTTTTGGGGTTCCCCTTCAGAGTCATTGAAGTGAGAATGACCCTCCTCCCATCTTTGATAAACACGACTATATTGTCTCATCCTCGATGAGTGGCGTCTCGGTCGAATTGCCACGGTCGTTCGAGTATCATGTGACACGCGTCCATGTCGACGACGTCACACAACACTCGATCTTTGTAGGTTGGGTTGATCGAGAAAGAGATAAAACATTGTGCATTTATGGTTGTCTCACCGTCCTTCTTAATCCACCCAATTGTGTATGGAGATGGATGCGGGGTCGTATTGAGCTTTAGCATCTCCACCATCATTCAAGACACAATGTTCTCACAACTCCCACCATCAATTATCACCTCACAAATTTTCCCATCTACTGTGCATCGTGTGCGAAAAAGGTTATGGTGTTGGGGTTGGTCTTGCACAACTATTTTAAACAAGGGCCTTTGCACAACCAAAGATACGCCTTGATCTCTGGACAGCCATTCAACATCTTCTTCGTAGTTCTCAGCTTGATTAGCCCCAACAATATTGAGTATAGCTTATGTGTCTTC
This sequence comes from Liriodendron chinense, assembly GCA_003013855.2. NCBI lineage: Eukaryota > Viridiplantae > Streptophyta > Magnoliopsida > Magnoliales > Magnoliaceae > Liriodendron > Liriodendron chinense. The sequence goes on along the minus strand of ML058361.1, from coordinate 96,486 downwards.
GGTAGTGATGGCTACGTTAGCTGCGGGCCGTTGAGGACAAGTGTTTGATAGGTGGTCCAACCGCACCAAGTTGGTATCAGAGTGAGGAACAACCTCGTGCGATGGCTTCTAGCGATGGATGGGGCAAAACTCCCACTGACAATGATAAGGGGATCCAGTACTTAGCAGAGAAGATGGAGGCTCTCCAGAAATCATTCGAGGTGTCTATGCAAGGGATGCAAGTGTCTCTCGAGTAGATCAATGATGTAGTGAGGATGGCCCCTGATCGAGGAAAGACTAGAGCTAAGAGGAGGACCCTAGAGTGGGCCCAAAAGAGTTCAAGTTTGAACTGAAAGAAGAGCCGAATAATTTGAGAAAATTCAAGGAAACAACCCCTGATGACCGGTCGCCCGACAGATCAGACCATTTGACGACCGGTCGTCAGACCGGTCAAATTTCTGCTAGAAATAGGTCAAGTTCACTGGATTGTCTGGAGCCCTAGCTAATCGGTTGCTCCTCAACTTCGACCAGTCGAGGACCCCTGACTGACCGGTCGGCACTAGCGCAGAGTGCGGGAGCGAACTTGCTATTTCGAACTATTTTGATTCCATTTTGATTGATTTTGTTTCCTTTTGCAATTAGGACACCTAGATTATGTTTCTAGGGTTTAGTTTGCTATAAATACTCGTTTTATTTTCAATTTTGATTGATCATTGAATATCACAACCCTTTTCTTAAGAAAAACTACTGTTTTATCTTTGTTCTTCGTGGATTCAAAGAAGTCTCATGGATTCGAGATATTTCGTCATGGATTCGGTGAAGACTGGTTGAGGAGTCCTAGCAGATTCGAGGATTCAGATTAGTTATCCCACGAGAGAGATGGTGCTCGATCTCGTTACGCCCCCGGTTGCACCAAGTTAGTATCAAGAGAGGAACACCTCGAGCGATGACTTCTAGCGACGGACGAGGTAAAACTCCCACTGATGGTGATCAGGGGATCTAGTACTTAGCTGGGAAGATGGAGGCTCTCCAGAAATCATTCGAGGCGTCTATGCAAGGGATGCAAGTGTCTCTCGAGCAGATCGCTATGTCTTGGGCTTTGCGACAAGTTCAGGGTGGCCCACAACCGCCTGTGGTAGCAGTCCACAATAATTCAGTGATTCGTCCCACGCCCCCAGCTATTAACCATCGGCCTAACATGGTGGATTCTGATGGTAGTGATGAAGATGTGGAGGATCTCTTTGCGCAGCAACACGTACATGGCAACGGTTGTGGGGATCGTGCTGACCACGATTACAGAGGTAAGACTAAACTCCCCACTTTTAATGACCTATTGTGAATAGAAGAGTTCTTGGATTGGTTGGCGAAGGTAAATAAACTCTTTCGATTATATGGATGTCCTGGAGCAGGAGAAGGTCAAGCTTGTGGCCTACAAATTAAAGTTGGGTGCCTCAACATAGTGGGAGCAAGTGCAACTCTCCTGAACCCCGACAAACAAATTGCCTACCGATCGTGGCCCTGGATGCGACAACTTCAGTCATGATTTCTCCCTCGCGACAATGATTAAGTTTTATTTGAGCAATATCAAAGTCGTCATAAGGGAAATCAGTTCGTCGATGAGTACGTAGTCGAACTCAATCGATTGGCAATGCATAATGATTTGTCAGAAACGGATGTGCAAAAGGCTGCTAGGTTTATCAGTGGTTTGAGGACCAATATCTAGGATCGTGTCAAGATGTTATCGATTTGGATCGTGGAAGAGGACCTACAGTATGCCAATCGTACGGAGACTCAACTTACCAAAATCGCTGCGCACCCCTCTTCCTCAACCCAAATCACTACAACAAGTCCCACTCAAGGTACATCTCACGATCAACAACCCGTTGTGAGTGCAGCCCGTGCAATGGGAAGTGGTCCTGTGAGACCGCAATGTTCAACCATTGTGCCAGGCCTGAGCAAATTCAAATCCCTACGATTGACCGCGACCTGATCATTGTTTCAAGTGCGGGCAGCCAGGCCACCTATCAAACACTTGTCCTCAATAGCCCGCGACTAATGTAGGCATCGCTACCGAAGATGCACAAGCTGAACCCGATATTGTTAGGGCTGATCAAGCTAAGAACAATGAAGAAGATGTTAAATGGCTATCTGGAGATCAAGGAGCATCTTTGGTCGTGCAGAGGCCCTTCTCTAAAACAGTTGTGTAAGACCAACCCCAACGCTATAACCTTTTCTGCACATGATTCACGGTGGATGGGAAAATCTGTGAGGTGATAATTGATGGCAAGAGTTGTGAGAACATTGTGTCCTGAATGATGGTGGAGAAGTTGAAGCTCGATACGACCCCACACCATCTCCATACACAATTGGGTGGATCAAGAAGGACAGTGTGACGACCATAAATGCACAACATTTTATCTCTTTCTCGATTAGCTCAACCTATAAAGATCAAGTGTTGTGTGACGTCGACGACATGGACGTGTGTCACATGATACTCAGACAACCGTGGCAATTTGACCGAGACGCCACTCATCAAGGACGAGATAATACAGTCGCGTTTGTCAAAGACGGGAGAAGGATCGTTCTCACTCTAATGTCTCCGAAGGGAAACCCCAAAACTTTAAAAGTAGAGGGGGAATCTCTCCTTCTAATATGTGGAGTTGGATAGAAATCTGAGCGCCATGACAAAGAAAGCACCCACGTGTCACAAAAGAAGATTGCTGCGACATCCTAGGGCAAGGTGAAGAACATGGTTCGTGGATCACGACCAAAGCAAAACTCAAGGTTGAGTTTCTTCAAAGGATGGGAGACTGATGTAGTGAGGATGGCTCCTGATCAAGGGAAGACTAGAGCCAAGAGGACCCTAAAGTGGGCCCAAAAGAGTCCAAGTTCGGACTGAAAGAAGAGCCAGAGAATCCGGAGAAAATTCAATGAAATGACACCTGATGACTGGTCGAACCATCTGACGATCGTCGAATTTATGTCAGAAACGGGTTAGGCTCGCTGAACTGTCTAGAACCCTAACTGACCTAGTCACTCCTCAACTTCGACCGATCGGGGACCCCTGACCGACTGGTCGCTCCTCAACTTCGACCTGTCGAGGATCGCTGACCAACCGGTCAACACTAGTGAAGAGTGCGTAAGCAAACTTATTATTTCGAACTATTTTGATTCCATTTTGATTAATTTTGTTTCCTTTTGCAATTAGGACACCTAAGTCATGTTTCTAAGGTTTAGTTTTGCTTTAAATACTTGTTTATTTTCGTTTTATGAGATCATTGAATATTACAACCCTTTTCTTAAAGAAAAGCTACGGTTTTCTCTTTGTTCTTTGTGCATTCGAAGAAAAAGCCTCGTGGATTCGAGATATTCGGTCATGGATTCAGCGAAGACTAGTTTAGGAGTCCCAATAGATCCAAGGATTCAGATTAGTTATCCCACGAGAGAGACAATGCTCGATCTTATTACGCCCCCGGCTGCGTCAAGTAGGTGGCCCTAACTACCTGCACCTGAAACATTGATAGGGTCGCAGTCAGCCGTAGGGACTTCGAATTTTGGTCGGGCCCGACACAATGGCTGAACATTGCGGTCTCACAGGATCACTTCCTGTTGCAATGGCTGTTGTTAATCGTGAGATGTGTCTTGGGTGGGACTCGTCATAGTGATATGGGTTGAGGAAGAGGGGCGTGCAGCAATTTTGATAAGTTGAGTCTCCACACGATTAGCATACTATAGGGCCTCTTCCACGGTCCACCTATCATTGTTTCAGGTGTGGGTAGCTGGGCCACCTATCAAACACTTGTCCTCAACGGCCTGCGGCTAACGTAGCCATCGCTACTGAAGACGCGCAAGTTGAACTCGATATTGTTGGGGCTGATCAAGCTAAGAACGGTGAAGAAGATGTTGAATGGCTGTCCGGAGATCAAGGTGTATCTTTTGTCATGCAGAGGCCCTTGTCTAAAACAGTTGTGCAAGACCAACCCCAACGCCATAACCTTTTCCACACAAAATGCACGGTGGATGGGAAAATTTGTGAGGTGATAATTGATGGCGGGAGTTGTGAGAACATTGTGTCCCGAATGATGGTGGAGAAGCTGAAGCTCAATACGACCCCGCATCCATCTCCATACACAATTGGGTGGATTAAGAAGGACAATGTCACAGAAATAGGTCAGGCTCTCTCATGGGATAACTAAACCGAGTCATAGGATTTAATGGGACTCCTCAACCAGTCTTTGCCGAATCCATGACGGAATATCTCGAATCCACGAGACTTTTTCTTCGAATCCACGAAGAACAAAGAGAAAATCATAATTTTTCTTTAATAAAAGGGTTGTAATATTCAAAATTGCCATAAAAATGAAAATAAACAAGTATTTATAGCAAAACTAAACTCTAGAAACGTAACCTAGGTGTCCTAATTGCAAAAGGAAACAAAATCAATTAAAACGGAATAAAAATAGTTCGAAAAAGCAAGTTCGCTCTTGCACTCTGCACTAGTGTCGACCAGTTGATCAGGGGTCCTCGACTGGTCAGAGTTGAGGAGTGACCGTTCGGCCAGGGCTCCAGACAGTCCAGCGAGCCTGACCTGTTTCTGGCCAAAATTCGACCGGTCGTCAGGGGTCGTTTCCTTAAATTTTCTTCAGATTTTCCGGCTCTTCTTTCGGTTCGAACTTGAACTCTTTTGGGCCCACTCTAGTGTCCTCCTCTTGGCTCTAGTCTTCTCTCGATCAGGAGCCATCTTCACTACATCAAAAATGGATGCCGACTTTAGCAATCTATTGATGTTAGCGAAAGTTTCAACTTTTGCTTTCCGTCTTCTATCCACCTATATCATCATCCCAGCAAATAACAATAGCCAAGACAAGAAAATGTATTTTATGATTAATAGGGACTTTGATAAATTTCCCAGCCAACATTATATCGAAGATCTCATCTGCCCAAGTGATATCAAATGAGAAAACTCTTAACTTTTTCTGTAACGCCCTGAGATTTTCGACTCTCGTGAATACTGCGATGAGCCGAGTTCCCAGATGTTAACTGGAATGTGCCAAGGACAAAATCCTCTACATTCCATTAATCATTCAAACATTTATACTTGTGGCTTTTCAAGCACAGTCACAGAAATACATTATCTTATTCCATGATTTTCTATACTAAGTTAACAACAAAATGTCCTTAAAAATGAATAAAATAGAATATTCAATTATTGCTTTCACTAGAAAGTCTTATTACAATTTCGTTGGAAGTAGTAAACTATTCTAAAATACATAAACAAGTAAAATCTTTATGACGCCGCTCCGACTATGTCATCTGTCATCTGTTGCCACAAACATTCGTATAATTCAGTTCATCTGCTTGATCTTTACCTGAATCACCTGGGATATGTTTGGATAGTGTTAATCGCTATCATAGTGAGGTATATATCTCCAAGACAATCATGATAAGAATGATAACATAGATTATACGCAAACATGAAGATAATATTAACCAAATCAAAACATATAAAGAAAATCTTGTTAATACGATGCATGTGATGCATGCTTTGGCTAAGGCACCCTAGCTAGAATCATAATACATGAAGCGGGAAACTCCCTATTACGACTTCACGCTAGCAACTAGTCACCAGAGGTTTTTAAAACACACAAGCCCATAGTTTTGCCCGACCAAGTGAGAAGTGGGACATTCATAGCCTAAATCTCATGAGACAGTGTATGGGAGAAGTATGACGCTCTAACCTATTCCCAATTCTGTATACCCACATGAACCTAAGTGAATGCATGAAATTAATTTCACCTTTAGTTAAGTAGTTTCATATACATCCATTTTAAATATAACTCAATGATCACTATGGGGAGTCGCAAGCAAACCAGCATAGGCTAACAACACGAGCTTAGTGTCCATAGCACCAACCCCGGCTCATGAGATTAATATACCATCAATGTTCACTCCTTGTCCCGTCTTATAATTCAATCATGTTCCCAAGAATCCATATTGTTCAACATAACCAAAATAATCAAGTATAGCATATGGATCCATCTTAAGCAACATAAAATCATAAGGATCCCTTGGCACACATTTATTATAATCTCATAACCAAGCCAAGACACATCTTTCCATCATAGATACCCCACATGGGTTCCATCTCTCTATATCATGTGATTTCACCAACATGGGAATAAGAGGTATGCATTAATACAACATTCATATAAATAATCTCGTTCACACAATATATATAACGTCATAAACATCATCAGCACATATACAACACGAATCAAGATGAATCTACTCATAGTTCTTACATAAACATCAAAATATTTATGTTTTCACATCCAAACATCCACATATGCATACCACAAGATAATATAATAAAACTCAACGATAATCATACGGTTATCAACGCATAATATGAATCATCAACAAAAATCCAATTAACACGATCTATACTAAAGGAAAATTAGAAAAATAAGATAAAACTATGAATGACTTGAAGGAAAAATTCTCACATCTTGGAAGGACACACTTGGAGGTTGAAGAGGCTGAGTATGTTGCTGAAAAATCAGAGAACTCTCTCCCTCCCTCTCTCTCTCTCTCTCTCCCTCCCTCTCCCTCTCCCTCTCTCCCCCTCTCTCTCTCCTAGGGTTTGGACGTGCAAGAGGGTAGAGATGGCTGAATTTTTTTTAGGTTTTCTCAATAACACACATTAAGACAGGCTTTCTCTCATGTATAATACCTCATGCGCATGAGAGTGGATGTTCAATGCTTTAATGGTCCTCATTATGATGTCCATGATGATATTTTATGAAATCCATACTACTAATCTGATTTGTAATTAAAAGATGAGTCATAATATGTAATTTTTTTGGTGGTCTACTTTCTGGATTGGCTGATCTTTGAAAATGGCTTGGCAGGTGTTAAAACTGGCTTGATCTCAATTAATGGTCCACACATTATGATAAGGGTCCAAAATTGGAGAAAATGTGCAGTCATGATAGGCAAACGATTGGACAAATTTTGGTTGTTAATCGATGGTGGGAAATGCATAGATCTGAAATTTCAACTTTTGGCGAAAAAAGAAGGGGTTGGCATTGTGGTACAAAGATGTAAGATTATAGATCGGGGTCCAAATTTTGTGGAGTCTCGTAGTCATACGAGGCCAAGATATGTTCCAAATTTGAGTTACGATTGACGGTGAGAAGTGGGTTAATTGAAAGGTCCAAATTTGAAAAAAGTTGGTAACTCGGTTATTTCCTAAAACGAGGAACTTCACGTTAAGATAGAGGCTTATCAATGTGGGGCACTCAAATCATACTATTGGCCCATGATATGGACGACCTAAGTCACTTACACGAAGGGAAATATTCGACTATGACTAACCATCCACTTTCCTCACTCGAAGGACATTAAAATTAAGGGTTAAGGGACCGATTTGCTAATTAGGACATTTATACTATGATCTAAAGGATGAAATTCGACGTGTGTAGTTCATTTATGATAGATAGGGATGGTATAAAATTTCACATCAATCAGATTATGAAAACCATGTGAACTAGAAATCAAGGATCTAGGTTAAGGTGAACCATTAACATTTTTGGGCAATCAAGATTTCACATTTATATGCATTGGATAAGTACACAAATTCTAGGATAAGGGTTTACTACTAAGATAATTAGTTTGGTTTGGTTGCTTTCCCAACTACATTCCTCGATCGACGGCTATGGATGCTCCTAGGTTAAGATCTCCATGATCATGGGTTCTACTTGAAAATCTATCTGCACGGCATATTTATACACCTAAAATTACGCTTAGTTTTCAGACATATTCGAAAACTACCTATCCGATTTATCAGAAATCGTGAATTAGGGGATCCAATGACATTATCATAATTATAAAAAAAATGCAAGTTTTGAGAAATCTAACCATTCTACGTCGTTCATGGAATTATTGTAAGCAGTTTTTGTAAAGGGTCACCTATCAAAACTCTCACGGATGGTCTGTTGTTTTCAAAATAAAGTAAATGCTTGATATTTAATTAAACTAAAATCAAAATAAATTTTAAAAATTTCTAAATAAATTAAAAAATCCAGGGTGTTACATTTTTTGTGTTGTCGACCCAGAGGTTTTGACTCTAATAAAAGGCGAGCATACAAATGGCTTTTTTGCTACAATTTTAGCCCAAAAATGTTGTAATTGGGATCATAATAATGTCCCAGCGGACGTATTTTTTTGTGTTTCTCCTTCTCAAAAAGGGCTTCATATTGTGATACTTTTCTAATTAAATCATATAAATCGGCAAATTTTGTATTAATAAATTTCTTTCTTAATTTGTACTTTGGACTATCTTGAGCAAGTTGTACGAATTCAGCCTCGGTCGTGACTACCTTGTAGCGACCTTTTGCCTTTTTGAATCGTGCAATATAGTTTTCACATGATTCAACTGACAATTGATGAAATAGAGTCAGATCGGTCATAGAAATTTTCCTATCCTATAGAAGAATTGTGCATGAAATTTCTCTTCCATTTCTTGCCAAGTTTAGATAGAATTTGGCAGTAAATTTGAATACCAAGTAAAAGCTGCTTCAGTTAGAGAATGACCGAACAATTGCAACTTGTGGTAGTCATTATTTGCCTATTCACCACATTGTATAGTAAATCAACCTACGTGCGCCATTATCGAGTGACTAGGGCTACCCGAAAATAGTGTGAATCTGGTCGATAGTTTCTTGGCAATGGGTATTGTCGGTCAATCCATTCGGGGTATGGTTTATGGTAAACCTAGAGTAGTAGTGCAGCCTAGAACTTGGCCTGCTGCTACTTGGACCAATTGTACTATTCGGTCTCGATCCAGATATTGTTGTTTAGCCATTGGTGGCAGTTCCTGACTTATCTAGTTTTTCCCTCCATCAAACGATTGATTTCTAGGTAAATGTTGTCCTCCAGGCACTCCTTGGTTCTTTTCTTCAAGGACAACATTCCTAACATCTCCTTCCAAACGCCTACAATCAGTAGGCATATCCCATTCCGGTTGTCTAAAGGGTACATCCCGTTCTGATTGCCTAACTCCAGCAGGGCACATCCCTTTCTAGTTGCCTAAAAGGCACATCTCATTCTGGTTGCCAAAATCCAGCAGGCATTGGGACATTCCTTATTTCCTGGACTGGATGTGGATTAATGGTAAGTTGTGAAAATGGCCCTGGCTGAGCCGGTGCCAAATTTCCCACCGAGTTAACCTCAATGTTCGATCGAGGCATTACTGGTGATCTTTCAACAAGTATGTACATGAACCGATTAAATTGTTTGGTCTGAGCAACCATCCATCTATTAAAACTTTCTGTTTGAGCCCGAGGTAGCTGATTAGCCTGTTGGTGTGCCATCTCGACCTGAGTCCGTCCTTGTTTCGTAATATACTGGTTCCCCAGCTGCATCTTGCGTACTCCAACTTATAAGACTTTAGCAGGATCATTTCGAGAACTGGATACTCTGTTTCTAAGATCATTCGGTTTTGGGACCAAATTTAAGGGTCTAGGCGCTTCTTGCACCTGGGCCTCCTCAAGTTAAGGAATAGGAGCAGGTGTCTCATGCTCATTAGCCCTGGCAGTAGTTCGTCTTCAATTCATAATTAAGATTTACAGCGATAATTATACCTTATTAAAATATTGCTGCAAGAATAGATATCTTTGGTAAAACTGAGTAGTGAGTCCCATCGGGTGTGCCAAAAATTGTTGCTGGTTGCGCGATCGATGTGCAACGAATATTTATGACAACCAAGTAGGCTTTTAATGTCCCATTGGGCATGTCAAAAAGTGTTGCTCGTTTGTTTGGTTGAGAACACTTTTGGCACAAATGTAGTGTGCGCAGGCGTGCCAGAATCGATTATGTTGCTCGATTCCAACCGAACAACTTTCGACCCCAAGCACCGAAATAAGTGGATACAGCCTCGATCGTATATGACCGATGTTAGAACTAGAAAATGATACAATGACATTTTTTTAGAAATGTGGTGTTTTATTGCTCTGGGGTTCTGAGTAATAGAAACATTCATAGACAATCACAAGCATTCACAAAAGTACACAAGAAGAGATATCACAAGGCGAATTTTATTCCTGAGATCCTGAGATCTTGTACATTCCAGGTCGTGATCTGGCACGAGCCCTTAATTACATCGAATGATCGATGACCCTTGATTAAAAGGCAGAAGATTAGTCAGCAGGGACTATGGTCTTAGAGTTTGTGGTCGTAGAGACCTGTATTTGTTTTGTTATGTACTGAACCATCTTTGTATTAGCCAGATGTCTATATCCCATGTTTTGATCGGAGATCCGGGCTGAGACTATCAGGGTTTATGAATGAGAAGGACGACTCTGGGCCCGCGCCTATCATGTATGGGCAGGTGACCTCGGGAAGTCCATTCTACAGTGTGTGTACCTGCGTAGCTCAACCGACGGATGCCGTTTGAATGGGTAGGGCATCGACTGTTATGTTGTGGTAGTTCATTACAATTACTTTGTAGTGAATTGAAACTCTTTGGTATGGTTTATCGTGATAACCATAGCCCCATTTGCCTAGCTTTCGACCCAAATCGGATCACCTCTTTACAGTAGATATAAATGTTAACATATTTGCATAGTTCTGGATACTAACGACTTCTTTTCGAGGAATCATTTCGCTCATCGCGTTGAATTGAGTCAAACCTTGAAGATGCGCAATCTTGTTTGTTTAGAGATCCCAGAACGTCCATTTGACCGTTCCATTGCGTCCGGAACGCTCGAAATACCCAAAATAGGCTCAAGTGGATCTTAAAAATGCTTAAAATTAGGTCCGGTGCACCCGTAAACATGTTCTGTAATTGACTGATTTTTTGGGTGCATCGAGCTATTTTCGAGTGCGTTGGGGTCCAATGCACCATGAAAATACAAGTACGAATTATTTTGGATTTTTGGGTGCGTCGAGCTATTTTTGGGTGCGCGCCCACACTTATGATTTTTTGTAATCCGGACCTGCGGTGGTATTGGTCGGAGTGATCTTCCGGCGAATGATAACGGTGATCGGAAAGGGATTCCGATGACTGGGAAAGTTTTTCCGGCGGTCGGAAAAGAATTTTGGCGAGGGTTTCCGGTGGTAAATCCCAAATACTCAGGGGATAATGGCTCTCTCTCTCTCTTTGTTAATCTGTACAAATGAACAGTGGGAGGGGGTATTTATACCCGAAAATACCGGACAACGACCAATGAGGGGCTGCCACGTATGACGCATCCCATAAAGCCTTTGACGCACCCCCAAATAGGCGCGTGGGAGCTCCGACGCACCCCAAAATGATATTATGAAATGTGCTGATTTTATGGGTGCGTCGAGCTATTTTTTGGGTGCGTTGGAGTCTAATGCATCCAAAAAATGCTATGCTGGTTCTTGGTGTTTTGATGGGTGTGTCGAGCTATTTTATGGACTCGCTGGATGATTTTGGATGCGTCAAGGTTCAATGCACCCTAAAATTGCAGTTCCGTATTTTCTGAATTTATGGACGTGTCGAAGGTATTTTTTCGGATGCGTCAAGCTATTTTTGGGTGCGTTAAAGCTGAATACATCCGGAAATACTTTTTGAATTTTCATGAATTTAAGGGTGCGTTTGGCTGAATAAATGGGTGCGCTTGATGTACTCGTGTTTTGCAAAATTGGGTTTTGTGAAACGAAGGGCTTGCGGGGCCCGCTTCTTGGTGAATCGTCATGCACTGCTTATCATAATTCATAAAGAAGGTGTTTGCTTGATTTTGGAGGGTTTTGATCACGGTGATTCGTGGAGCCCACCGGTGAAAATGGCTAAGTACTGGATCTTTTGCAAATCTGGGTATTTGTGTGCGTGGGATGGTATTTTGTGGGATTTCCTTGAAACACGTGCCCAATTGATTTGTTTTAGAGGGTACTGACTTTTGGGACCCCAACAGATGCCCCTCCGGTGTGTTGTGATGGACCGACGACCGTTCAACGCAACTCATCGGATTTTCGGGTCCACACTATAAATAGATAAGATAGCCTGATTTTCGTTCATTCCTTGTTTTTACTGTGCATTCGCTCTGCCTCTGACGCACCCAAATGTTCACCGACGCACCCAAATATTCGCCAACGCACCCTTTTATTGTCGCCAATGCACCCAAAAAAGGTTGAGCTCACCCTTTTATTTCAGATATTTGGATTTTTGGGGTGCGTCAAGCGTGACGCACCCAAATAATGATTTGGTGAAATTTTCGATTTTAAGGGTGCGTTGCGCTCAACGCACCCAAGTATTCGAACTTAGTTGAATTTCAGGATTTTAAGGGTGCGTTGGGCTTAATGCATCCCTCGTCATAAGTTGGGGAAAACCCTTAGATTGTAAGGGTGCGTCACGCTTGACACACCCAAATATTGTACTTGGGAAAATCAGCGAATTTCAAGGTGCGTCGGGCATGACGCACCTATGTATTGGACTTAGACCGATTATAATTTTTTAGGGTGCGTTGGGTCCGACGCACCCAGATATTCAGTCATAACATTTTTGGTATTTTGGGGTGCGTTGGGCCTGGCGCACCCAGACATTCGACTTTGTATCTTTTTGCGAATTTGGATTATTTTGGGGGTGCATTGGGTCCGATGCACCCAGTTTTCAGGACTTGGAATTTTCTTGTTTCTGGGGTTCTTTCATGTGTAAATTTGGCCCAACACTGCCCATCATATCCACATTTTGGGTGGGCAAAGCTATTCCCGTGGTGACATGGATCATTACTTTAAAGGATATGGGGTCCCGCACTTCCATCTTAAATTCTCATGTGCATTTGTTGTTATCCGGAAGCTGTGTAGGGTCTCATATACTTTAAATCTTGGGCTATGCCTGGCCAAAAACGGCATTTTCTGAGAATTATAATGATTAATTTAGATAGAGTTTAGACGTACCTGTGCATGCCTCCGTTGACTTTGGATCTGATGTAAATAGTCTTCACATGCTTCCTTTCTTTACTCCTTTTTATCGAATTGCCGTGGTTCTCAAATCGGGTTGTTAGTCTTGTTTTTTCCAGCAGACAATGTTTGTAACCCGTGCCTCCTTACGCGCGGCTCATGACTGCTTACAACAGCTCTTTGACTCCCTCAATCGTCTGGAAGCTTGGTCATCCCTCCATGTTCAGTATGATGAGGTGTCCGAGGCTTTATCCAGACTTGGCGTAGACTCTCGTCCCATACTACAGGCTATTCAGAATGTTTCACTTATGGCCTCCATTTTTTATGAGCACAGAGAAGCCATTCTTGATTTTATTGGCGACTCCTCCTTCCTAGAAGAGATGGCGCTCCTTGAGGCGGCGGAGCCTCCCTTGGCTGATTCTTTCTTGGCTTTGCTGAGCTGACTTCACTCCTTAAAGAAGGAGAAGAGGAAGAATCGTCGATTCCTTGTTTGGGCTGTCCCGCTGGCGGAGGCCGAGTTTCCAGATCGTTGCGCTAGAATCTGGAGGATGGTCAGAGAGGCCTTGAGGGAACATGATAGACTCGCGATCGACATCTCTATCGTGAGGAACTGGGCCAACTTTGAATATTTAAACTTCGATTTCGTGCAGCAATGCATCTCCTACTTAATGGACCTGATCTCTAAGGAAGCCCGGGTCCAGGCGAAAGTGGATGAATTGAAGGTTCGAATTCTTCCGCTGCTGCAGAATTGAGATGTTGCTCTGGCCATGGGGGAGGAACCCTTGCAATTTTGTGTCATCTTGTGACAAACTTTAATTTCAACATTTAAACAATTGATATGACAGTCCGAAAATTTTGGGCCTTTCTTAGTTAACGATGGATTAGGGTACGTGGCGGAGCATCTTCATCAGCCCGCTGTGCCGGGTACTAAGAGGTTAATGACTTCAATGAATGTGATAATTGATCACGAGAAGCCCAAGCATACCCTGGAAGGTTGGGTTGCTTACGGGGAGAGGAGTATTGTGCAGGAGGGGCCAGAGTTCCCATCCCTCGGGCCTATTGATGAGGTGCATCAGGGAGGTGATGCTCCCAGGGGTAACAACGATCAAAATGATGGGGACGGTGATGATAACAATGGCAGTGAGGGTGGTGATGGTGGTGCTGGTGGTGGAGACGACGGTGATGATGGTGGTGATGATGGTGGAGACGACGGTGATGATGGTGACGGTGGTGACAATGAGATGCCAGCTGAGCGGACTGGTCCTCGGGTGAAGACCGCTCATCGTACTTCGGTAGTTGATAGAGGAAAAAATATTGCCGAGATGCGTATGAGATATGATGAAGAGAGATTACAGAAACGGCTTTCTGAGGCTGTTGGTGGCATTCGACTGGTGACGCGAGTGTAGTCAGGGAAGAGGGCGAGCTGAGCCTTCAGGAGAATTTGAGTGGGGATCGTCATACTGGAGAAGGCAATGATGATGAACCGATATATGACAAGCTTGTCCCTGAGGCGGATGTTGGAGCGATTTTCATGGATTTGGATGACGAGGTGCCCACTGATACTGTTCTTATCTCCGATATCCCCATGGCTGAAGCCACAGATGACCAGGGTCTTGTTCATGAAACGATGACCACTGCCGCGGTGGAGGTTGTGCCTTCCCCGACCTTTTCCTGTGTTGAAGATATTGGGGTCGGGGATGTTGATTTAGCTTCTCGAGGAGCTCCGTCTTCTGTCGCTGAATAGAGCGTACCTGAACTTACCTTGGAAGTACCTCTGACTGTCGAACCACCATGAGCTGAGCTTATTGTAGAAGCTGTTCCCATTGTTGGACCATCATTAGCTGAACCTATCGGGGAGGCTTCTCATGGGGTTGACGTTTCTGGTACAGGAACAAGTGCATTGGAACGTGCCACGAAAACTCCTCTTACTGTTGTACTGTCATCAGTCGAACCCGTTGCGGAACCCCTTCCTGTTGCCATGCCAACATCTGACACCAACATTCCTGAGGTCGTAGTGTTATCTTCTCCAGAACTACCTGAGCCATCGACCTGATGGGATTGTTGAACCTGCCCTAGTATTGCCTACACCTACTGCCTCGACTAACGCGCCTTCTGTTGACATTCCCGAAGCCACCGGTATATTACTTGTCTTGATCATTTCGACTATCTTTTTCCTTACTGAGGCCTTTTCATACTGACTTTACCATTTCTTTTATCAGCAACCGTTCCTGCTCATGTTTTAGCCTCTGTCGCCTTGCCCGAGGCATTCATTTCTTCTCTCCGAGGACTGTCAAAGGTGAAGGCGGACCTTTTGAAGAGTCTTCTAACGAACATCGCCGCCTCTCTGAAGAATATGGATGAATGGTCCATTTTTTATGAAGGGCTGCAGGCGCTTGAATACAACGCTGCCTCGCTCGGGATTGACGTCTCCTTGATGATCAACCATGTAGTCTTGTTTAGGGAAGGCATGGCACAACTCGGCGAGGCGAGACACTTCAGAGTCGATCCTTCTGTTGAGGAGAGGCGCGGTCATTTGCAGTCCCTCCTACCGAAGCTTGAGTTGTGTGAGGCAGACATAGCCGTGATGAGGCAGGACTGGCAAGCTGCCACTGTTGGGCATCAGGGAGCCACGGATCGGTTGGCAGAGATAGACAATGAGATAGCATGGCTGCAAGCTGAGCGCTCCATTGTTCACCTCAATCTCTCAAAATTTGGCAATCAGAAGGCTCGTCTGCAATCGTCTGTCGAAAAGCGTGAGGCCGAACGTAATATTATACGAAATCAGGTCGCGGAATTGAGAGAGTTCCTTCAAAGCGTTCCCGATCCTGTACAGGTCTTAGCTGCAACGGAGGCAACACAGAGGGCAACCCAGGAGTCTGCAATTCATTTGCTAGAACAATGTTTAAGAAATTTGAACGGTTAAGCTTTGTGATTGTTTCATTCTGTAATTTGTGGAGATACGTTGTGACGGTAATGTTGTAATTATATGTATACTATTCATGTGATCGCGCTATGCGTTTTTATCTACTTAATATTTCTTTCGTTTGAGTTTGGATTCGAATACAACGTAGATTATTTTGGAAGGAATGTCCCCCTGTTAGGACTCAAACCTATATTTATGCGGAATGGGTGTGACCGAGCCTTGATCTTAAGGTTCATCTTTTCATTCCGATTCTTGATAACCTCGGTTCGGGCGGGGTGGCAACGCCTGACACGTCTCGGATTTTAATGACCTTCCTGGTGCCTGTGTAAACACACGGAATAAATGATTAGTATCTGTAATTGTAAGCATTGATTATCGCATGGTACCATTCCTTTTGATGTTTGTCTATTACACTTTCCCTCTAGCGGGGTGTTTATAAATCACAGTGGCATTCTCTGTTACGTATAATATCTTTTCAAAAATCTGCCATTCACCGACGAGCTGATGCCTTGCCCCTTGCAATTGATCACTCGATAAGCTCCGTTGGAATATACTTCATCGACGATGCACACTGGATCCCACTTCGGGTCAAATTTACTTTTTGGGCCGTGAGCTGGCACCGGGCGTTTCATCATTAGCACCAGGTCGCCTCTTTTGAATGACCTACCACGAATTCATTTATCGTATGAGGCTAGATCTGTTTCTGATACATTTTGAGCCTTTGTTGAGCGGCTAACCTCTTTTCATCTAAGTCATCAAGCTCGGCCATTCTGATCTTGGCGTTGTGCTCGGTTGTCAGGGAGTGTCGAAGTGCGACCCGTAATGACTCAACCTGTATTTCTATCGGGACCACTACCTCCGTGCCGTACACCAATGAGTAGGGTGTAGCTCGAGTGGCTGTGCGATGTGTGGTTCGGTATGCCCATAATACTTCGGGCAGACGCTTGTCCCAATCTTTCTTACTTTCCGCTACTGTCTTCTTTAAAATCTTCACAATAGTCTTGTTAAAGGCTTCAGCCAATCCGTTTGCAGGAGGATAGTAAGGTGTTGAATAACAGTGCTTGATTTTGAACTTTGTGCACAACTTGTCAATGGTAGCGTTCTTGAAGGGTGTTCCGTTGTCGGTGGTGATTTTCTCGGGAATACCATGTCGGTATAGTATGGTATGGCGGATAAAACTTTCGACATGTTTAGCCTTCATGCTCCTGAGCGCCACTGCCTCAGCCCACTTGGAAAAGTAATCCGTCGCAGCCAAGATGTATTGGTGCCCCTGGGAAGAGGGTGGGCTGATTGGCCCAATCATGTCCATGCCCCAGGCTGCAAAAGGCCAAGACATCACTGATTGATGCAACTCTTCCGGTGGCGAGTGTATGATATCTGCATGGATCTGGCACTGATGACATTTCTTGAGAAATTCTATCGCATCTTTCGTCATCGTGGGCCAATAATATCCCATGTGTCGAACACGGTGATGTAGATTCTTGCCTCCTTGGTGGGCACCGCATTCTCCTCCATGGGCTTCCTTCAATGTAGCATATGCTTCATTCTGGTCCAAGCAGCGTAGCAACACTCCCTCATACGAGCGTTTATAAAGGACGTCGTTCTGTAGTATAAACGACCTAGCGCGCCTCCTGACCTGCGTGCGCATCTTGGGCTCTTCTGGTAAGAATCCATATTTCAAGTAGTCGATGAATGGCCTTTTCCAGTCATTATCTTCTGTGATTTCGAAGCAACAGATAGGGTTTGCTGTTCACTTCCCTAAGTGTAGGGTTGCGATGTAGTAATAATCTCGGTAAGACCGAGGTCGATCCACAGGGACTTATGTAGGAATTCACAAACACATCCAATAGGTTCTATTAAGAAGCTAACAACCAAATTTGTAGGATATTGATGTAAGTAACAACTTTGAACTTAAACTGAAGTAAACAATTATAAAAAGGCACTAGGGGTTCAAGGATCCACTTGTAGCAATCCTTGATGCTCAAGTCGCTGTGGTTTCTCACTTTCTCAACTAGAATCGAAATTAAGATCTATCTAATCGGATGATGGAGCATTTAAACCAACAATCTGCCATATGTAAAACCAATGTACATGATTCACTTAATGCAAGCTAGGATGAGCATACTCAATTGCATAGGTCAGTCCCAATTCCAATAGACTAAGTTCACAATCATAACCATCATTAAGTCCTGTCACAAGACAAAGCTAGATCATGATTTGAACTTGATTCAAATCACATGCACAGTCCCACATACCACAGATTTTCAGAAAAAAGTAGAACTTTGGTAGGAAGTTCCCACATGAAGATCATAGTACTAGAGCGTACTCCAATTCCTCGGATTATACAGGTCTAGATTAGCACACAACCATTAAGAACTCAAGCAATTCTCCCAAACATCCATGAGTCATCATAAGACTAAGAAAAACTACTTGGAACTTGTATTAACTTCAAACCATTGTTCATAAACATGAACTCCAACTTTAAAACCAACTTAAACGAATTGAAAACATCTTAGATTGACTACAAGCTTGACCTCTTAGCCCTAGCTAAGAGGTTTAGCCGTTCGTGATCCAAGGAAACATGAAACAACTAAGAAAAGCATAAAAATGAGAAACAAACTAGAAGGAGTTGTGGAACTCCGAAATCCACTTCCGCCGCCTCCCACTTTGCTCAAACCCTT
The DNA here is from genome assembly GCA_003013855.2 of Liriodendron chinense. Lineage (NCBI taxonomy): Eukaryota > Viridiplantae > Streptophyta > Magnoliopsida > Magnoliales > Magnoliaceae > Liriodendron > Liriodendron chinense. The sequence goes on along the minus strand of ML058361.1, from coordinate 77,979 downwards.
CTAAGATACCCTAGGAACGATCCCTAGGTGTCCTTTTATAGTGGGGAGGCTCCGCACCATCATAATCTTTCAGAAATTGCGTAAGAGTACGCAGTGCGCAGAGAATTTGGAGACTTGTAGAACACGTCTCATTACGCTGACGAAAGGTCGCACGACTGGTCTGAGCTACTGGATGACCGGTCGCACGACCGGTCGCAAAAGTGTCAAAAACGTCCAGAGAGTTGTGGGATTTTTCAGCCCAGAAAATATATTCCAAGATCGGTCGCATGACCCGTCTGAGCCATGGACGACCGGTCGCACTGAACGGTCGTGGACAGTCCAGTGAGTTGTGGCCCTGTGGCCCCTCCTGTTGAGTGATGGGACCAGTCGGACGACCGGTCTTGGGCCTTGGACGACCGGTCGGACGACTGGTCGTGGGTGTCTTCTTCTTCTTTTCTTCTCTTCTTTACTTCTTTCTTCCACCTTTTCCCACTTGGTCCTTTGGTCTTCTTTGCTTCTAAATGACGTCCTTAAGTCTCTCTTTGATGATTCCTCTCTCATCCCTACAATCACATATCCATGCATTAGATTAGTCTACAAATCATGAAAACCTTGCATAATGAGTGATGAATTGGGGTTAGAATATGCACAATTAAGAGCTCAACATACCCCCCAACCAGCATTTTGCTAGTCCCGAGCAAAACATACGTGAAACCAATTTCATTTTCCAAACCCAACTCTTCTTTAGAAATCCTTCTTCTATACATTTCAGGACATATAAGTGTAAGATTCAGAGAAATTAGGTGATAGATGTTGAAACCGTAAACCCTCAAAACATAATAAGCATCCATATGAAATTCCCGCTGATTATTTGATAAATAGAAGAACTTGAACAGTTTTCAACCTAGTGTGCATAGTGAAAAATTCATCTCATGAATTTTCAGGATTATTTTCTTCATAGATCAACTAGACCATAGATCTCAAGGTGTATAGAGCGTAACAAGCCAATGACAGGAATTTGCCTTACTGTCCTTCCGATGGCTTTCACACTATGTCCCATTTCCGGCTTTGGTTACGGGTAGACCATCCCCCGGTTGGTAATAGGTAGCCCTAATCGGAATTTTCCACCGTTCTTGCCATCATTCCCAATTTCATCCTTCCTTTTTCCTTTTTCTTTTAAATAAGATAGGATTTTTAGAAATTCATATCTTTTGTTATTTTCCCATGGACAAGGATGGACAAAGTACCTCGGCTTGGTGTCTCAACACCTTAAGTCAAAATCTAGCTAATCCACAAATCACATAATCCCTTCAACCCATGAAAATCGTGTGTTGGGGTCCCAAAAGTCAGTACCCTCTAAAGTAAATCAACTGGGCACGTGCTTCGAGAAAATTCCACAAAATACTACCCGACGCACCCAAATACCCAGATTTGCAAAGGATCCGGTACTTAGCCATTTTCTCCGGTGGACCCCACGGATCACCGTGATCGAAACCGACCAGAATCAAGCGGAGGCATCCTTCATGAATTATGATAAGCAGTGCATGGTGATCCACCGAGAAACGGGCCCCACAAGCCCTCCATTTTGCAAAACCTAAATTTGCAAAACACGAGTACGTCAAGCGCACCCAATTATTCAGCTTGACGCACTCTTAAATTCATGAAAATTCAACAAGTGGTTTAGGATGTATTTCACCTCTGACGCATCCGAAAAATAGCTTGACGCATCTAAAAAATACCCTCAACGCGTCCGTAAATTCGAAAAATACGAAACTGCAATTTCAGGGTGCATTGGACCCCAACGCGTCCAAAATATCCCAACGCACCCATAAAATCACAAAGGACCAGCGTTGCATTTTTTGGATGCATTGTACCTCAATGCACCCAAAAATGGCTCGACGCACCCATAAATCAGCACATCTCAGAATCTCATTTCGGGGTGCGTCAGAGCTCCCACGCGTCAATTTTAAGATGCGTCAAGGGATATTTGGGGTGCGTCATACGTGGCAGCTCCTCATTGGTCGTTGTCCGGTATTCTCGGGTATAAATACCCCTTCCCACTATTCATTTGTACAGATTAAGAGAGAGAGAGAGAGAGAGAGAGAGAGAGAGAGTTATTACCCCTTGAGTATCTGGATTTTGTTGCCGGAAACCCTCACCGGAATCCCTTTCCGACTGCCGGAAAACTTTCCCGGTGACCTGAATCCTTTTCCGATCGTCGGCATTTTCCACCGACCAACATCACCGCAGGTCCGGATCATAAGAAATCATAAGTATGAGTGCGCACCTGAAAATAGTGCGACGCACCCGAAAATTCAATAAAAAGCGGACATGTATTTTTCGGATGCATTGTACCTCAACGCACCCAAAAATAACTCGACGCACCTGAAAATTTAGTAAAATGCGGATTTGTATTTTCAGGGTGCATTGGACCCCAACGCACCTGAAAATTACCCCACGCATCCGTAAAATCAACATAATTTAGACATGTATTTTCAAGGTGCGTTGGACTCCCACGCACCCAAAAAATCAGCCAATTCCGGAATATGTTCAGGGGTGCACCGGACTCAATTTTAAGCGTTTTCAAGTGCCGCTTGAGCCTATTTTGGGTATTTTGAGCGTTTCGGACGCAATGGAATGGTCAAATGGACATTTCAAGATCTCTAAATGAGCAGAATCGCACATCTTCAAAGTTCAATCTGATTCGACACGATGAACGAAACGACTTCTCGAAAGAGACGCCGCCAGCATCCAGAACTATGCAAATATGTCATCATTTATATTTACTGTAAAGATGTGGTCCGATTTGAGTCGAAAGCTGGACAAATGGGACTATGGTCATCACGATAAACCATACCAAAGAGTTTCAACTCACTACAAAACAATTGTTATGAACTGCCACAACACAATAGTCGATGCCCTACCCATTAAAAACGGCATCCGTCGGTTGGGCTATATAGGTATAGACAACTGCAGAATGGACTTCCCGAGGTCACCTGTCCATACATTGATAGGCGCAGGCCCAGAGTCGTCCTTCTCAGTCATAAACCCTGATAGTCTTAGCCCGGATCTCCGGCCAAAACATGGGACATAGACATTTGACTAATACAAAGATGGTTCAGTCCATAACAAAACAAATACAGGTCTCTATGACCACAAACTCTCAGACCATAGTCCCTGCTGACTAGTCTTTTGCCTTTTAATCAAGGGTCATCGATCATTCGATGTAATTAAGGGCTCGTGCCAGATCACGGCCTGGAATGTACAAGATCTCAGGATCTCTGGAATAAAATTCGCTTTGCGATGTCTCTCCTTGTGTATTTTATGAATGCTTGTGATTGTCTATGAATGTTTTCCATTATTCAGAACCCCAGAGCAACAAAACAAAACATTTCAAGGAAAATGTTTCCCCCTTTTGGAGTTCATTTTTCTAGTTCTAACATCGTGTAATGTGAACTAGGTGTAAGAGTGTTCAAATTTTCTATCAATCACAAAAATAGGGGAATTCACATATAAAACCATTATGTTGAGAGAAGTTCCAGACTTACAACTTCATACACTTCATATCTCATCCTCTTATGCTCATATCATCTTGAATGCATAGAAACATGTTTTCTAAAAGAGTTTTGAATTGTAGAAAAATAAAAAAATTTCTACATAATTGTTTAAAATGTTACAAAACGCTGGATTTATCCAAGTGATCCTACACCCTCCAACCAAATCTTGCATTGTCCTCAATGTAAAAGATGTGCAATGCGTAAAACATGAGAGCAATTCTAAAATATAAGGGAGTGAGGAATGATAGTACCTGAGAGAGTGAAAAGTGGAATTCTTCCTCCTTCTAACAAACCTATGAAAAATAAATAAAAGCAACTAAATCCTAATCCTAACTACTCTATACCTCCATCAGACTAGGAGATCAATCATCCTGATACACAGGATCAGTCAGAGGTATGGACATACCTTCTGAAGGAAACTTCTCAAAGAACGGCTTTAATCGCTGACCATTCGCCTTAAAAATGTTGCGGTTCCTTGGATTTAACAACTCGACGGTCCCATATGGATAGACAGTTTGCACAATGTAGGGACCGGTCCATCGAGATCTTAATTTTCCCGAAAATAAATGTAGGCAGGAATTATACAGAAGGACTTTTTGATTGATTGTGAATGTCTTACGAAGAATGTTTTTATCATGGAATATCTTCGTCTTGTCTTTGTAAATTCTCGCATTCTCATATGCTTCGTTCCGAATTTCTGCAAGTTCATTCAATTGTAGTTTGCGCAACGAGCTCACCTTGTCAGAATCAAAATTCATCTTCTTAATTGCCCAATATGCCCTATGTTCCAACTCCACAGGCAAGTGACAAGCCTTCCCATAGACAAGTCTATAGGGAGACTTTCAATAGGGGTCTTAAAAGCAGTACGTGTTGAGCTCTTAATTGTACATATTCTAACCCCAATTCATCACTCATTATGCACGGTTTACATATTTAAAAACTAATCTAATGCATGGATTTGTGATTATAGGAATGAGAGGGAGACTTCACTAATTCATAGTCAAAAGAGTCACTTTGTATGCATTGAAGATTAACATAACAAGTGACAAAAGGTGGTGGAAAGAAGAAGAAAGAAAGAGAAAAAAATATGGAAGACCTGTCCCAAGACCTGTCCCAAGACCGGTCGCCAGACAGGTCTAAACAGCTAGACCGGTCGCCAGACCAGTCGCCAGATCGGTCGCCAGACAGGTCGAGAGGTGTCCAGAAACACCAAACTCATTGGACTATTTTTTGAGGTTTTGAGACCGGTCGTGCGACCGGTCGTTCATGAGCTTAAATCGGTCGTGCGACCGGTCGTCCACGTAACAGATTGCATGCAAAGCTTCAAGGGGAGGAGGTCGAAGCACTCCCAGTATGAGTAATTGCCCCTACCAAAGCAGCAAGGGTCTACTGATGTTGTAGGGCATTCTGTTGTTGTTGTTGTTGCAACAAAGTAGTCTGTTGTTGTTGTTGCATGAGCAATAACATTTGTGCTATCATGTCCATACCTGGGGCTGGTTTGGCTATGGGTGGTGGTATTAACCCTTGATGATCTAGTGGTGGCAGTCCTGGAATAGTTTCGTGATCTGCCCCAGAAGTTGAATGGATATCTGTTTCGACCACCTGATCGTGTGTCATGGGTGGCTACTCATAGTTAAGTCCTTGACCCACATCAACATTTGGATTCTCTGCCCCACTAGAGGCCACTTGGCCAGGAACCTCCATCAAGCCTCCATGTGGGCGTCGAACAAAGGTGTGGCTACTTTTAGGCGGCATGTCTTGTAGTTTGGACATATAATACGCAATTAAAGGCAACTCCACATCACATATGTCACAATTACCTTCCAATAAAACAAGAGAAAGAAAGAACCTAATCCAAGTGGGTTCGGGAAGCTTAAAAAGGTATTGAAATCAAGAAAACCCCCAAACAGATAAGTTGGAAGAGAAAAAGCTTAAACAAAGCTTGACAATGTTGAGATGATGACAATAGATGGTAGGATTTGAAATAATTTGCAGAAATTTGAGAAACTAGGGATGGTGAGTGAAGAAGGAGAAGAAACAAAGAAAGAAAATCTGGAAAAACAAACAAATTACCAGAAATTTGGAAAGTTCTTCCAATCACCTTCCAAATCACACCTTTCTTAGCCAAATCCCCATTTTCTTTCAAACTTTCTCCATTAATTTGAGCTCTAACCAAAGGCTTGGAGCTAGGTCTTGAGGGTGAAAGAGAGAGGAAGAATAAAGGAATGGGTTTTGAGAAAATAGGAAAGGGGTTTATATCTCAAACCCCCTTTTTGAGAAGTCGAGCATGACCTAGCTCCAAGCATGACCTCGACCCTTTTTGAGAAAGGGGTTTATATCTCAAACCCCCTTTTTGAGAAAGGCCACCCCAAATTTCAGAAGTCGACCATGACCTCGACCCTTGAGATTTCGGGTGTCACTATGCTTATGCGGAAGCGTGATTAATGCATTTATAATTGATAGTATCAAGACGCATGTTTAAAACTAAATAAACATTAAAGTAAGGACAAAAGATAAGTGCATACCTGGTCCATCATTTACAAATTTACATTATCATCCAAAATAAGAGGGCCCACGCAACAGGAAGCCCCAAATTTACAAGTCCAAAAGAATTGGGCCATTATACATCTAGCCATCAAACAGCCCCAAAACACCAACTAAAAGATGCCATTGCATCTTATTCTCGGCCATCCGAGAATTGAAAGTAACTGACGTCTTCTACAAAGTCTTCTAACTCATCCTGAAAGACGTCATCATCCAGAGTACCTGTTTCTACATTAGAGTCTGGTTGGTGTTTTGTCAAAACACCACCCAGGATTGAGGGGGTGAGTAATCAACTCAATGCTTCTATAATTCTAAGTTCAACAATCTATCAAGCATACAAGAATCAAGCATAGGTAATGAGCAAACAAAACATACAAGAATCCTAGATTAGTTGTATTAATGCATGAATGTTATGAATTCGCACACAATGCATGTCCCAGGCAGTCACAACAGAATCCACATTGATACACTATTCCTTCCAATTATAAATCAGATACAGATAATGCAATTATGAAAGCTATCACCAATGCCCTCGCCTTTCAAACAGTCAGCTAGTCACTGAGATTGTCGATGACATGTATGCATGTTTAGTTCGGCCTTTATTAATATAAATTTCATTCAGCAAGATTGGTGATGCTGAATTACTAATGTCATACAGTAGGTCCTGAACAGGACCATCTGGCTCCCGACGGTGCGATTGTCTATCATCGCCAGTAGCCCACAAATCCCTTCTCCAACTTCTAATACATTTAGAATACAAGAACATTCTATTCAAATAAGTACCTCAACTATTTCAGATTTACCCAAAATAGGCCGGCATCCTCACAATAGCTTATGGTCACTACGGGGAGGCTCAATGCCACAGCGTAGGCCGACGGCACGAACACGGTGTCCCATACCACCAAGCCCGACCCAAGGAGATATAGTAGGGTCGTGTCGCACATACATTTATAAATTAGACAACTTCATCTAATGACATTAGTATTTCAGATTCTGGAAGAGTCATTCAATACAATCTATCTACCACACAACATTTCTTGGCTTTGGATATGTCCGTTTGATACAGGGAGAACATTGACCAAACCGGCATTGGGCACAAATGACCCGTGTAGTCCAGACTACTGTCGATCGATCAAGTTCACCCCGTCAACCAGCCAATCCTGAATATCCAATCCAACTAGGATACCCACATTAATCGATTGGCCCCTTCTCCGATGACAAACAGTACATGTGCGATAACATAAAATTATGCATATCATATACAAATTCCATCATCTCAACGAATTCCACAAATCAGTTATAACAGTTGAGTCATTTACCCATTTCATCGAACACTAAAGCAATGAAACACAAATTCCATCACCTCAACGAATTCCACAAATCAGATATAACAGTTGAGTCATTTACCCATTTCATCGAACACTAAAGCCATGAAACACAAATTCCATCACCTCAACGAATTCCACAAATCAGATATAACAGTTGAGTCATTTACCCATTTCATCGAACACTAAAGCCATGAAACACAAATTTCATCACCTCAACGAATTCCACAAATCAGATATAACATTTGAGTCATTTACCCATTTCATCGAACACTAAAGCCATGAAACACAAATTCCATCACCTCAACGAATTCCACAAATCAGATATAACAGTTGAGTCATTTACCCATTTCATCGAACACTAAAGCCATGAAACACACATGCATGTTGTATAATAATACTGAGATAAACAATCAGATATAGTAATCCAAAGTCCTACACTATGACTGCAAGAATCATTGTCTAATACCCTTTAGGAATGATAAATAGAAGATTTGAAGTATAGCCCACACCTTAAGGTCTAGGGTTCCTCGTTCGTCCAATGGTCTAGGGTTAGGGTTAAGGAGAATCAGCTATTCCTATAAGAAAACACAATTAGGATGAGATTTTCAGTCTCAAACCTAAGATAGCTTGGAGTTGAAAGGTAGGGTTCGATTCTTACCTCCAATCGCAAAAGGAACCACTCCAGCGACGGGAACGACAAGCTAGAGCAGCCTCCTACTCCAAGAGGAAAGGAAGAAGGACATCTTCAATCTCCTTTCTTCTTCTTCTCTCAATTTCTCTCTCTTTCTCTCTCTTCCTCTCCCTCAATTTCTCTCTCTTTCTCTCTCTTCCAAACCTAAATTCCCAATTCGATTTGGGGAGAAATCTCAGCAAGTGTTTTATATAAATGAGGGAAATTAGTCCAAATGGCCTTATAAGAATTAGTTGCTAGTTTCATGACCCAGGTGAAATAAATGTTTTATATCTATAGCCCTCCAGAAGGCTATTTAGAGCAAGGGCCATAAAGTTTACAGAATGTTAACAATCTAGCCCAATTTGTACTAAAATAATCTTCCTTTTTTAGATTAGGGAATCCAATCAACTAAGATGTACGGCCATCCGTATGCTATTATCTGTACGAAAATTTACGGGACGTTACACAATCTGAAATTTTAGATCAACCAATGTTAGATAATGTGCTTATCACTAAATCTGAAAATTTTTCTTTGGAAGACCTCCCCTCTATAGAGGAGGAAGTCATTGCCATTGAAACAGACTTTCCTCAATCACTTAGGGAGAACGAGGACCCTTCATCCGACTCTCTTGATTTCCTAGAGGAATGCATGACCCACCCCTATGATCTGGATGATGAGATGATTAAGGAGTTGGATAGTTTGTAAGACATGGTGTCGGTGCCTGAAGAACACCATTCCACTGATTTACACTCTTTACCATTGTTTATGGAAGCACCATGCAATTCTGAAATTGTGGAGGAGACAACCCAAACTGAAAAATATTTAATGAATGTCTCTCCACCATCATGGGTTCTTCAGCCCATTGAAAATTCTGATTGGGAGGACCCCTTTTTAATCAATTACAACCAAATTCAGAACTTGAGGAGATATCTTTTTGCTGTTCTTATCTCTTCCTTACATGCATGTGGTACACATTATGATTGGACCTTAATGAAGAAACACACCCATGTATATATTCGAGCAGGACTTTGGATGGTCCTTATGAGAAACTTATTGAAATTCATGAAGATCCTACTCAAATTTGATCATGTAGTCGATCGGACTAACCAAAGGTAGGTAGGTAGGTTAAGATTTATTTTTCTACATTTCGGATTGAATAAGTCTCATCGAGACAATGGAAGATGCTAGAATTGATCTACTTGCTACCTCAGGTACTCTCGTTCTCACTCTCCTTTATTTTATGTCATTGCTCTCATGTCATGCATATTGCATATCTTATTACATTGAGGATAATGTAAGATTTTGGTTGGGGGGGTGAGATTCCTTAGATAAATCTACTAGCTTTTGTGACATTTCGAGCAATTATGTAGAAATTTTTTCAATTTTTCTAAAAATCAAAACTCTTTTAGAAAACTTTGGTTCTATGCATTCGAGATAGCATGAGTGTAAGAAAAGGAGATACGAAGTGAGGGATGTTGCAAGCTTTGAATTTCTCTTAATATAATGGTTTTATATGTGAATTCCCCTATTTTTATGATTCATAGAAAATTTGAACACTTTTACACCTAGTTCACATTACACGATTTTCATGGGTTGAAGGGATTATGTGATTTATGGATTAGCTAGACTTTGATTTAAGGTGCTGAGAAACGAAGCCGGGGTACTTTGTCCATCCTTGTCCATGGGAAAATAACGAAAGATATGGATTTTTAAAAATCCTATCTAATGTAAAAGAAAAGGGAAAGTGCTACAATCCGAAGATTGCACACCCAAGTGCAGGTAGCGAAGTAGTAAAATACTCGGTAAGACTGAGGTCGATCCACAGGGATTGGGGTTAAGAACACTTAGAGGAATTAGTTTAGGTGAGTGAGATGAAATCTGGTTTATCCACGAGAGTGGAGCAAGTTGTGTGTGGTGAAAGACAAAAATAGAAAAGGGGCTAAGGCATCAGGGATCCACCTTTGATTCATTCACAAGATTTGATTCATTGGTCCAACTATAACTCAACTGGAGTTGAATAAAGATTCATTCCAATCGGAAGATGAAACAGTTAAACCATTGCATATTTCATAAAAGATGGTGATCTGAACCGATTGATTTGACCATGAAGCACTCGTTAGTTAATCGCAGGGAATTCCAAGCATCCACTGTGCCCGAAGTCGATAATGGATCAAGGAATTGTACAGATCAACAACTTTGCCAACAAGTTAACCGATAAGATCACAATTCATACAATCAAATGCATACTTACAAGATAGGAGGCTTTGATTGACCGATCCAACCGTTAAGATCTCGTCTATCGATCGCAGGGAATCCAAAGCATCCAATGTGCCCAGAGTCTACAATGGATCAAGGGATTTTATAGATCGATGACTTTACCTGCACTAGCTCGATGACCGTATGGAATCCAAAGCATCCAACGTGCCCGGAGTCGACGATGGATCAAGGGACTTTATCGATCATGAACTAGCTAATTGGTGTGCAAGGGATCCCAAGCATCCAACGTGCCCAGAGTCGACGATGGATCAAGGGGCTTGCACAACAATAGCATCCGTCGAGGTGGATAACCGAACCAATCAACCAAAGAGAACTCCAACATTTACACCACACAATGTTGAACCAAAAGAACCATAGCTTGCAAATTTCTTTAAAGGCTTCACCCCTAGCCTTAGCTAGAAGTTTAGCCAACCATGCTACAATGGAAGACTAAATTCTCTACAAAGGAAAAAATTCTACACTACTCTATACTACAAAAGAAAGAAAGAAAACTAAAGAAGAGAAGAGAACTCTTGAATGGGATTTGAGGGATAATTCAAATGAGGAGGAGAGGCCTCCTTTTATAGACTTATGAGAGGCTCCCAAGCCTCCTCCCAATCATAGGTGGCACACCAAAAGTTTCTTTAGGTTTGGGAATGGAGTTAGGCTTGGAGTGCCCAAAGCAAACTTTGCCTTTAGGTTTGGGCTTGGAGTTAGGCTTGGATGGACATGTGGCAAGAAAAGTACTCCAATCCTAGGTGTCACTCCAAGCCTAAAGCAACTTTTCTTTTAGGTTTGGGCTTGGAGTGAGGCTTGGATGATGAGGTGGCATTCCAAGCCTTACACATGTGTGGGGAGAGAGAGAGAGAGAGAGAGAGAGAGAGAGAGAGAGAGAGAGAGAGAGAGAGAGAGAGAGCTTCTCTCTTGTTTGCAACGTGTGGGGATGCTGATGAACGGTTGGAACGTCCATTGTTTGGACAGTGGATGAAGTTCCATGGCTGCCTTGCTCATGGACGGTGCTGGAGATCTCCAGCGTTGATGCAGATGGACGTGATGGAAGGTGATGATGGCTGGAGATGAAGCAGCTTGGACGGTCTGATAGATCTGGTGGAGGTTGGACTGGCTGCTGCCTTGCTTGGACGGCTAAGCTGGTTCAGCTGGTTGGAATGGACGCTGGTGTTGCAGCACTGCTGCTGCACGTGCAAGGTGGGATGGACGGCTGGAAGGATGGAGATTGCAGCACTGCTGGACGTTGAGCTGCTGTTGGTACGTTGGAGTGGGGCCCATTTTGATGGACGGCTGCTGTTTGAAACAGCATGATGTTTGCAGATGGACGGTTTGCTGATTGGATGATTGGAGGATGGACGGCTGGCGCTTGAGAGTGGATTGGATGGCTGCTGATCGTTGGACGGCCAGCTTGGATGTAAATCCATGGACGGCTAAAATGAAATGGACATCCATGTGATGGGTCCACTGGACGGTGGAGGATTGGATGGATGACGCTGGCCTTTGTGGGCCACTTGAGCTGGAGGATGTGATCTCTGAATGGTGGACGTTAATTACAGCTGAAGACTGGATGTTGTTGATCTCCTCCTTCTGCAACTGGATGTTAAACTAGTGGGGCCCACTGGACAGTGAAGAGGCTGCTGAAGCAGGTGGGCTGAGATGGTGTGGATGGTGATGATGGGATCCACTGAACTGGACAAATGGACGCTTTCACCTTACTGGTCGTTGATCAGCTGATCATGAACGTTGGAGATGAAGGTGAGCAGCAGTCGATGGATGGTCTTGATTGGTGGACGGTTGATCTTGGCCGACTGATGATGGAACTGTGAAGAGTCTTAAAACGTCCTTAGCTGCCAACGTGTGGTGCTGATGGATGGCCTTTGCTGGCCGTTGATGATGGACAATGAAGGATGGTCCATTTGCTGGTCATGATGCAATTGGGGTCCACTTGGATGGTTTGACGTCCACCTGCTGGTTGTAGCTTGGCACGTGAGGAAGGTGGGGACCACCTTGCTGGACTGATGGTCCGCTGAGGCTTGTTGGACGGTCCAATGACTGGATTGCTGGCCATTGATGGACGGGTCCACATCTGGACCATCTGGATGATGGGTGTTGAAGATCTGGACGGTGGAGATGACTCCCTCACTGGATGGTGGAGATGACTTCAACTGCTGCAGCTGGGATGTGCTTGCAGCACGTGTGAGGAGTGGAAGTCCATTCTTGCTGGACGATCAGAATCAGCTGGACGCTGATGGGTCCACTTTAGCTGATCTGATGCTCATGAAAGTGTGGCCCACCTTGATGCATTGTTGGTCCCTCATGTGGACATCCAATCTTGACCATCCAAGTATGATCATTCATTTTTTTGTGAAGGCCTTGATCACGATCATCATAACATGTCTTAGATGGACCTCCAAAATATGTCGATTTGATGAGGCCCTCTGAGACTTCAGATCCACCACAGAATATGGTTCACTCTTCGATCTTTATGCTCTGATTTCCCTCAGGATTGCCAGACACTTGACGTTGATTACTTTTGGGCACTAAATCGTCCTGATTGACTCGGATTTTGTCCAACCTCTCCTGATCACCTGAAGACAGAAAATTCACCTAATGAGAGATAATTAACCGGAAAACAATGATAATGCCCTTAACAACCAGGGTTAATTATACAATATTAGGTACTCATCAGAAAGGAAGGATGAAATTGGGAATGATGGAAAAATGGTGGAAAATTCCGATTAGGGCTACCTACTACCAACCGGGGGATGGTCTACCCGTAACCAAAGCCGCAAATGGGACGTAGTGTGAAAGCCGTCGGAAGGACGGTAAGGCAAATTCCTGTCATAGGCTTGTTATTGCTCTATACACCTTGAGATCTATAGTTTAGTTGATCTATGAAGAAGATAATCCCGAAAACTCATGAGATGAACTTTCACTATGCACACTAGGTTGAATTGTTCGAGTTCTTCTATTCATCAATCAATCAGTGGGAATTTCATATAAACACTTATTATGTTTTGAGAGTTTAAGGTTTCAACCTCTATCACCTATTTTTTCTGATTTTTACGCTTGTATGTCTTGGAAGGTATAGAGAATAGTTTCTGAAGGAGAGTTGGGTTTTGGAAAATGAAACTTGTATCACGCATGTTTTGCTCGGGACTAGTAAAATGCTGGTTGGGGGGGTGTGTTGAGCTCTTAATTGTGCATATTCTAACCCCAATTCTGTTAGTGCACTTTTCCGTGGCATACTAGTGCACCTTGTTTGTCAATCACTTACAGCTATGAGTCTTGTGTCGGTTGAGCCCAAAGAAGACGAAGACCGAAGACTCAAGACGTCCAGCCGCATCTAGGATGAAGTTTCAGGTATATGAGATGCCTTGATGCCTTAACCTCCACCAAAACCAATCCCCTTTGTATCTGTGATGTCCTTGACCATAATTAGAACCCATTAGGCATCATTGATAGGCCCTAGGTGTCCCATTTGATCATCCCCACCTTGGCCTAAAACTACAGCTGAAGATAGAGGTGATTCAGCTTGTTAGAGAGGGGACCCAGGCTGGTCCGACCGGTCAAGACCGGTCGGCCAGCAGCCCTGCTGGATTTACGAAGACCAGCCGACCGGTCATGACCGGTCGGCCTTCACAATAGAAGGGAATCAGCAAGGTGGGCCGACCGGTCATGACCGGTCGGCCAGTTTTTGGCTCCCACGTCCAGCAAAGGACGCCGACCGGTCATGACCGGTCGGCCTTTTTGGTTTGCAGCCTGTCCAGCAAGGGGGTCCGACCGGTCATGACCGGTCGGCCCATGTTTTTGGCTTGTACAATGGTCTTCCTTCAGCAGGGGAGTCCGACCGGTCATGACCGGTCGGGGCAGGCCGTTTTATGGCCGTTTTATGACCGTTGGAGCCTCTTTTCTATAAATATGGAGCTCCACTCTTGGGCAAATGAGAGAGAAGTTTTTGAGAGCCCATTCCACACTTATCTTGTTCATCCTTTGGGGCCTCAAAGAGGAGGTTTTCAAGTCATATCCCTTGTGTTTCAAACACAAGTATGGGCATTCAAATGCTATCAAGAGATGACTTGATTCCTCTCTCAAATCTAGAGGTGTGACACTATTCCACATAGGTATATCCTTTGTCCAAGACCTCTAGAAGACTCTCTAGGTGAATCTCCTAGTTGGAACAACCTACACATCCCATGTATGAGATTCACCCACCCTCCTAGCACCTTGGGCATTTCAAGGCATCGCATGCAAGGTGTTTGATCGAATGTGGCTGAGGCATTGGCAACGCAACGGCGGCACGATCGAGGGAGCAAAGGGAAGCTGATTGAAGCACGGGAGAGCGGAGATCAAGCTACCCAATCCGGCGCTAAACAAGGGGCTCATCCGACAAGTAAGTTGTCTCATTTGAGAGTCCATTTTAGAGTTTGTTTGTCAACTCGCCTTAGGGACGTTAGCCGTTCCTTGGCCCGTCAGCCGGGCCTAAACTAAGTCTCCAAGGGGGAGCCTCCGACACGGGAGTAAACGTGCGATAAGGTTGAGAGTTAGCCTATGTCTAAAACTCCGGATACGGTTGAGAGGTGAACCGATAAAACCTCCGTGTAAAGGTTGAGAGGTGAACCTCATTTAAAACCTCCGATAGTGAATGCCGGTGTGCTCAAAGGGGTTGAGTACTTGAACCGGGAGTGGAGTAGACACGTAGTCGAACCACTATACATCCTTGTGTTTGTGATTGTTATTGAGCACATTGATATCTTTGCATTGTTAGTTTAATTGCTTAATTATGAATGATTGATATGAATGCATGCTAGACACTTTTTAGGCATCCTTGCACAAGATGTACCTTCACTACTTGTGTAGACTTGAGCTCATTGATCCAATCTCATAAGTCTACACAAGGTGCATAGGTTAGTAGCTTAATTAGTTGAATCATTTTCTTACCTATGCATGCTTAGACTAGGGTTGGTTATTGCTTAACTCTTGCTAGTCTTGTGATTGGACCCACCAAGGCTTGGAAGCCAAGGTGTTCTTGCTTACCTAGCTTAAACTTGTTGAATTGCATAAGTAGGCGAAAAGAATTTTAAAAAGGTCCTATTCACCCCCCCCCCCCCCCCCCCCCCCCTCTAGGTCCATAGCCATATCTCCAAGTGTCTCAACTAGCGGTGAAAACCGCAATTTCAATTGGTATCAGAGAGGGTTCCTCTTTAAGGGCTTAATTGCCTAGAGGTAGATCCTAAAGAGAAACTTGAAAATATGTCTAGAGAGGACTCTTCATCCGTCACTAAGCCTCCTTTCTTTGATGGGTCAAATTATCCATATTGGAAAGCCCGAATGCGCATCTTCTTGGAATCTATTGATTCGGATGTGAGGGACATGGTTGATTTTGGATATGAACCCCCAATGGTCACTATTTCTAAGGAGGGTGAGCCGGATGTTCTCAGGCCAAAAGACAAGGCATTGTGGACTGCTCATGAAAAAGCTCAACGTATTAATAATGCCAAAGGCCTGAATGCCATATTTTGTTCAGTATCAAGAGATGAATTTGGTCGGATCCAAAACTGCACTACCAGTAAACAAGCATGGGATATTCTTGAAGTTACCCATGAAGGTACAAATGTTGTTAAAAATTCTAAACTCCAACGCCTCTCCACTCTATTTGAAAATATTATTATGGAGGAGGATGAAACGTTTACTGAATTTTATACCAAACTGAACAAAATCACAAATGATATGTGGGGCTTAGGGGATCCGGTTCCGGAACATAGGCTTTGTAGGAAAATTCTGAGATCGCTTCCGGAACGGTTCTCTTCTAAAGTCACCACCATTGAAGAGTGTAGGGATCTTAATACAATGAAAGTTGAAGAACTCATAGGTTCCCTACAAACCTTTGAGCTTGGCTTTAAAGCCCCCTCTAGAAGGAAAAACATCGCCTTCAAGTCCTCTCACAGACACAAGAAAATCAAAAGTGAGACGGAGGATGATAGCGATGATGAGGATGATGAGGAAGAACAATTGAACAAAAAATTTAAGAGATTCCTCAAATTTGATAGAGGGAATAGCCGTGACAAGAAGGACAAGAAGGGTGATAAACGTTCAGGAAAATCATCCATACCTTCATCCGTCCGTTGTTACGGTTGCGGTCGTCGTGGCCATATTGCCCCGGAATGTCCGGAAGGGCCTAAACCGAAAGGTAAAAAGGCCATGGCTGCCACTTGGGATGATACGGAAGAGTCCGAATCTGATGATGAGAGCCAACATAGTGATCTTGCTCTCTCGGCCTCCATCACGACCCCTTTACCAGATTATCTAAGAGGGGATCCCAACCGCTATCCCTTCTAAGTGAAGGTAGAGTTCTCAACCCCTCGCCTCATGCTACATTTTATGAGGGTGTTGTGGAATCTTTGCTACCCCTTGGCTTTTTTAAACTGAACATGGTTAGAGAGGGTAGCTAGTTATGCTTTTATTGGTAAATCTGAGGATTTCAGCCTCATTTCTGTGTATATGGGCAAATCAGAGGATTCAAGCCTCATTCGCCCAAAATTTTGATGATTTAGCCTTGCTTTTAATTAATTCATTTGCTTGCTAGATTGTCATCCTGCTTAGATTAGCTGATCATCTTGAGTTCTATGCTTCATGTATGCTAATCTTTGCTTAGTATTGGTCTTGATATACCAATAGGGGAGGTTGGTTGATTGGGCTATAAGCCCTTTGTGCTTCATTGCAAATGTATGTCCTTGACCAATATTACATGGTTAACTATGCTTAGAGAGTATATCTTCTTGTTAATCATGTTTCTTAGCATGCTCCATGTATTAATGATTCATACACCCTACACTCTCCGTTTTAGCATGTGCTTATAGTTATAACTGCGACACACTATCTTCTCTTACCTTAACCTTATTGGCATATCATTAAGGGGGAGAGAATAGTTTGTCAATTGCTAACAAAAAGGGGGAGAAAGATCAAATCCCACCAAAACTAGTTTGCTATGTTTTGTGATGCAGGGATTGACAGGTTGTGGGGGAGCAAACTGAAGCGGAGCAGCATAATTTAGACATGTCAAGAGTCCTGTAATTTATGCTTTATCATTGTAATATCTTGAACATGTTATTTGTTTTGGTAGGTTAAGTTTTTGTAAGTAATTGACAAAGGGGGAGATTGTTAGTGCACTTTTCCGTGGCATACTAGTGCACCTTGTTTGTCAATCACTTACAGCTATGAGTCTTGTGTCGGTTGAGCCCAAAGAAGACGAAGACCGAAGACTCAAGACGTCCAGCCGCATCTAGGATGAAGTTTCAGGTATATGAGATGCCTTGATGCCTTAACCTCCACCAAAACCAATCCCCTTTGTATCTGTGATGTCCTTGACCATAATTAGAACCCATTAGGCATCATTGATAGGCCCTAGGTGTCCCATTTGATCATCCCCACCTTGGCCTAAAACTACAGCTGAAGATAGAGGTGATTCAGCTTGTTAGAGAGGGGACCCAGGCTGGTCCGACCGGTCAAGACCGGTCGGCCAGCAGCCCTGCTGGATTTACGAAGACCAGCCGACCGGTCATGACCGGTCGGCCTTCACAATAGAAGGGAATCAGCAAGGTGGGCCGACCGGTCATGACCGGTCGGCCAGTTTTTGGCTCCCACGTCCAGCAAAGGACGCCGACCGGTCATGACCGGTCGGCCTTTTTGGTTTGCAGCCTGTCCAGCAAGGGGGTCCGACCGGTCATGACCGGTCGGCCCATGTTTTTGGCTTGTACAATGGTCTTCCTTCAGCAGGGGAGTCCGACCGGTCATGACCGGTCGGGGCAGGCCGTTTTATGGCCGTTTTATGACCGTTGGAGCCTCTTTTCTATAAATATGGAGCTCCACTCTTGGGCAAATGAGAGAGAAGTTTTTGAGAGCCCATTCCACACTTATCTTGTTCATCCTTTGGGGCCTCAAAGAGGAGGTTTTCAAGTCATATCCCTTGTGTTTCAAACACAAGTATGGGCATTCAAATGCTATCAAGAGATGACTTGATTCCTCTCTCAAATCTAGAGGTGTGACACTATTCCACATAGGTATATCCTTTGTCCAAGACCTCTAGAAGACTCTCTAGGTGAATCTCCTAGTTGGAACAACCTACACATCCCATGTATGAGATTCACCCACCCTCCTAGCACCTTGGGCATTTCAAGGCATCGCATGCAAGGTGTTTGATCGAATGTGGCTGAGGCATTGGCAACGCAACGGCGGCACGATCGAGGGAGCAAAGGGAAGCTGATTGAAGCACGGGAGAGCGGAGATCAAGCTACCCAATCCGGCGCTAAACAAGGGGCTCATCCGACAAGTAAGTTGTCTCATTTGAGAGTCCATTTTAGAGTTTGTTTGTCAACTCGCCTTAGGGACGTTAGCCGTTCCTTGGCCCGTCAGCCGGGCCTAAACTAAGTCTCCAAGGGGGAGCCTCCGACACGGGAGTAAACGTGCGATAAGGTTGAGAGTTAGCCTATGTCTAAAACTCCGGATACGGTTGAGAGGTGAACCGATAAAACCTCCGTGTAAAGGTTGAGAGGTGAACCTCATTTAAAACCTCCGATAGTGAATGCCGGTGTGCTCAAAGGGGTTGAGTACTTGAACCGGGAGTGGAGTAGACACGTAGTCGAACCACTATACATCCTTGTGTTTGTGATTGTTATTGAGCACATTGATATCTTTGCATTGTTAGTTTAATTGCTTAATTATGAATGATTGATATGAATGCATGCTAGACACTTTTTAGGCATCCTTGCACAAGATGTACCTTCACTACTTGTGTAGACTTGAGCTCATTGATCCAATCTCATAAGTCTACACAAGGTGCATAGGTTAGTAGCTTAATTAGTTGAATCATTTTCTTACCTATGCATGCTTAGACTAGGGTTGGTTATTGCTTAACTCTTGCTAGTCTTGTGATTGGACCCACCAAGGCTTGGAAGCCAAGGTGTTCTTGCTTACCTAGCTTAAACTTGTTGAATTGCATAAGTAGGCGAAAAGAATTTTAAAAAGGTCCTATTCACCCCCCCCCCTCTAGGTCCATAGCCATATCTCCAAGTGTCTCAACTAGCGGTGAAAACCGCAATTTCAAATTCATCACTCATTATGCACGGTTTACATATTTAAAGACTAATCTAATGCATGGATTTGTGATTGTAGGAATGAGAGGGAGACTTCAATAATTCATAGTCAAAAGAGTCACTTTGTATGCATTGAAGATTAACATAACAAGTGACAAAAGGTGGAGGAAAGAAGAAGAAAGAAAGAGAAGAAAATATGGAAGACCTGTCCCAAGACCTGTCTCAAGACCTATCCCAAGACCTGTATCAAGACCTGTCCCAAGACCTGTCCCAAGACCGGTCGCCAGACAGGTCTAAACAGCTAGACAGGTCGAGAGGTGTCCAAAAACACCAAACTCACTGGACTATTTTTTGAGGTTTTGAGACCGGTCGTGCGACCGGTCGTTCATGAGCTTAGACCGGTCATGCGACTGGTGGTCAGCATAACAGATTGACGCAAGCTCCGATTTTCTCTGCACAATTGCGTAATTCCTTGCTAAATCTGGAATCTTCCGCGCCAATCTATAAAAGGGACTTCTCCTCTTCATACCAAGGCATGCTAGGACGTGGGGATTGCTTGGGAGACGGATTCTACTTCAAGTTTTCTTAGTTTTATTTCTGTTTTAGTAGTTTTTATGTTTTTGAGTCTTCTAGTTCAAGGATGTTAGAGATGAACTAAAAACTCTTAGCTAGGGCTAAGAGATGAAGCTTTTGATTTGTTTTTTATGAATTGATGCAACCTAGGTTTCCTTTTATGTTTTAATTGAAGAATTTTAGTTCAATATGAGTTTGAATCAAGTACTAGTTTGGTTTTACTTTGATCTCTTGATGACTCCGGGCTCATGTGATTCTTAGTGATTCTGAGCTTGGTAGCTTACCTTCTGAGCATTGTTTATGCTTGTGTAGTTCATTGATCTATCATCGACTCCGGGCATGGTAGATCCTTTGATTGCCTTGTGTACAATGGCCCAATTTTCATGTGGGAACTCATTCAACTAAAGTTCTTATCTTTTGTTATAATCTGGAATAGCTGTTTGTTGAGTGATTTTGATTTAATTAGAGTTCTAATCAAGTCCAGTGACAGGATTTGATGAAAGCTATGGTTGTGAATCTCAACTAGATTGGAAAGAGGCTTGGCCTGCACAATTGAGTGTGCCTAAGGCCTGAGCATTGTTGTGGGAATTGAATCAATGAATGAGCAACTGTTTAGATAATTGTTGATTGAACCGCTCCATATTCCGATCGGATAGAGATGAATTCGATTCCGATTGAGTTATGAGAGACCTAGTTGTATTGATGCATTGAAACTTATCAAAAGTGAATCCTTGGCGCTCTAGTGCCTTTTTAGATTGAAATTACCTTACACATTCACTGTTTAAACCCAAATTACTATTTTCCAGCTTTAGTTTTTAATAGGATATTAATTGTTAGTTATTTTAGACAAATTCTGAGAATACCCATTCATAAATCTCTGTGGGAACAATATTCGGTCTTTCCGAATTATTACTACTTCGCAACCCTACACTTGGGGAGTGAACAGTACGGTAGGCCCAAAGCGCATTGGTGTTGAACCTCCAATTTATACATTGCATTGCCCACTATATGACATTGTATGCATGGTTTTCATGATTAAAAGGCCCATCTAACGCATGTTTTGTGATTGTAGGGATAAGAGCAGACTTCACTCAATTGGAGACCAAAAAGGGTTCATTTAGAACCTTTGAAGGAAGGTCCAAGATGGACCAAAGAAGGAAGAAGAAAGAAGGAGAAAAGAGAATGAAGAAAAGAAGAAAAGAAGAAAAGCATGTCCAACCGGTCGTCCGACCGGTCGGCCACACATCTGGACATCACTGGAAGAAGGACCAGTTGGTCCGACCGGTCTTAATCGGTCGGCCAACCGGTCGTTGCTGCTGCTGAACTCGCTGGACACATGACCAGTTTGGTCCGACCGGTCGTGACCGGTCGGCTAACAGGTCGTGGCTGCTGGGAAACTCTCTGGATAGTTGAACAGAGTGGTCCGACCGGTAGTGACTGGTCGACCAGGCCAGTCCGACCGGTCGGCCACGCAGAAAAATCAGGAACTTCTATTTCTGGTTCCGAAATTCGCTGCGCACTGCGTAACCTTACGCCGATTCTGGATGTTTCCGACGCAAGGGAGCTTTCCTACTATAAAAGGACACCTAGGGGCTCTTCTTAGATCATCATAGAAGCTAAGGGACGTGGTTCTAGAGAGAGGAAGCTGTCGTGGAGCGTCTGCAACCCTCCAATTTTTGGTTTTTCTAGTTTTTATGCTTTCTATTATGAGTTATAGTTGTAGTATGACAATGCTCGGCTAGAATCTCTCAGCTAAGGCTGAGAGGTGAAGCTTGTAGCTAATTTCATGTTTGATTCAAGTTAATTCACGCAATTTTCAATTCAAGTTTGGATTTTTCATATTCTAGTTCTTAAGTTGGTAGTTTGAGATGTTTTATGAGAGTTCATGTGCTCCGGACATGAATTCCTTGCAATTCTCTGAGATTATCATATGGTACTTGTTTAGATTCGAATTATAGTAATCCTTGAGCAGGCCATAGTCCATAGGCATGGCTGTTACTCCGAAGGCTATGATTTTGAATTCTACATTGATTGATTGGGACTAGAACTTGGAAGTTCAACTCGAATGAGATTGAATGTGTGTGAATGCTTTATTTTCCAACTAGATGAGAGATAGGACTTCAAATCTAGTTGTGTTCTCTACTTGGATTGATTGGATTGACATGGGATTGCTATAAGTGGATCCATGAATGCCTTAGTACCTTAAATCACTGATTTTCCATTAAGTTTCTGTTTTAGTTTGATTACTCACTTGAATTTTATTTCTTGCAAAACTGAGTTGCTGGAATAGTTTGAAAGTTGTTTCTAATTCCCTGTGGATCGACCTCGGTCTTACCGAGTTTTATTACTACATCGCAGCCTTACACTTGAGGCGAGCGAACAATCGGTAAGCCGAAGCGAGCAATCCTTGCGATCGGGGTTCACCGTTTTCTCTAAAATGTGTTTAATCTCCCTATTGGATATCTCAGCTTGTCCATTAGTTTATGGGTGATAGGGAGTGCTCACTTTGTGTGTTACGCCATATTTCTTCATTAAAGTTTCAAAAGGGCGATTACAAAAGTGAGACCCTCCATCACTTATGATGACTTGAGGCGTTCCAAACCGGGAAAGAATATTCTCTTTTAAGAAGCGAATGACCGTTTTATGATCATTATTCTGGCAAGGGATGGCCTCGACACATTTGGATACATAATCAACGACAAGCAAGATGTATGCGTTTCCAAAAGAAGATGGGAATGGACCCATGAAATCGATGCCCCAACAATAAAAAATTTCGATTATTAAGATAGGATTGAGTGGCATCATATTTCTACGAGAGATTCCTCCCAATTTCTGACAAGGTACACATGATTTGCAAAACTCATGTGTGTCTTTGAACATAGTGGGCCAGTAAAACCCACATTGCAGAATTTTGGCTGTGGTCTTCTTAGCCGAAAGTGGCCACCACATGCCTGAGAATGACAGAAGGAGATGATACTTTGTTGTTCATCATCTGGCATACATCTCCTTATGATTTGATCGGGACAATACTTGAATAAGTATGGGTCGTCCCATAGGAATTTTCGCACCTCAGTGAGGAATTTATCCTTATCTTGCCTTTTCCAATGTGTAGGAATTGTACCTGTAGCAAGATAGTTAGCAATGTCCGCATACCATGGCAATTGGGAAACAGCAAAAAGTTGTTCATCAGGGAACATGTCATTGATCGCGGTCGTTTCAGGGGAATCGGTGAGAACAAGTCGAGAGAGATGGTTAGCCACTACATTTTCTACTCCTTTCTTATCACGTTATCTCTATGTCAAATTCCTGGAGTAGAAGGACCCATCTTAACAACCGTGGTTTAGCATCCTTCTTAGAGAGAAGGTACTTAAGCGCGGCATGGGCAGTGAATATGATGATCTTTGATCCAATCAAGTAGGACCTAAACTTGTACAAGGAAAAAACTACGGCTAAAAGTTCTTTTTCTGTGGTAGTGTAGTTTGCTTGGGCTGAGTTTAAGGTTCTACTTGTATAGTAGATAACACATGGCTTCTTCTCTTTTCTTTGGCCTAGCATGGCCCCAATAGCATAGTCGCTTGCGTCGCACATAATTTCAAAAGGAAGGTTCCAATCAGGTGGCTGCATTATGGGAGCACATGTCAACATACTTTTAAGTGTGGTAAAGGCCTTTTGACATTCTTCATTCCACTCGAATGAGTTTTCCTTTTGAAGCAGGTTACATAAAGGACGAGAGAGTGAAGTGAAGTCCTTTGTGAACCTTCTATAAAATCCTGCGTGTCCCAAAAAGGACCGCACATCTCGTATGCTCTTGGGTGGTGGAAGGTTGGAGATAAGATCTATTTTCGCTTTGTCCACCTCGATTCCATTTTGTGAAACGATGTGACCAAGTAAAATTCCCTTTTGAACCATAAAGTGACACTTCTCCCAATTCAACATAAGGTTCTTCTCTTCATATCTTTTCAGCACAGATTTCAAGTGCTCAAGGCACTCATCAAAGCTACAACCAAATACTGAAAAATCATCCATGAAGACTTCGAGAATTCTCCCCACCATATCAGAAAAGATACTCATCATACAACGCTGAAAAGTGGCAGGGGCATTACATAGTCCAAACGGCATCCGTTGATAGGCGAAAGTGCCAAATGGACATGTGAATGTAGTCTTTTCTTGGTCTTCATGAGCGATCTCTATTTGGTTGTACCCTAAATAGCCATCAAGGAAGCAAAAATGGGAATGACCCGCCAACCTTTCTAAAATTTGATCGACAAACGGTAGGGGGAAGTGGTCTTTCCTCGTGACAGTGTTTAGCTTCCAGTATTCAATGCACATTCTCCAACCGGTAGTGACTCTGGTTGGTACGAGTTCATTATTGGCATTGGCTACGATGGTGATCTCGGATTCTTAGGCACCACTTGAGTTGGACTCACCCATTGACTATCGGATATTGGGTAGATAATACCCACATCCAATAGTTTTACCACTTCGACCTTAACCACATCCTTCATGTTTGGATTGAGTCGTCTTTGTGGTTACCTAGATGTCTTCACATTCTCCTCAAGGTGTATGCGATGAGTACAGATCAGTGGGTCTATGCCTTTGAGATCCGCAATCGACCACCCAATGGCACTCTTGTGCTCTAATAGAGTGGCCATTAGCCTACTCTCTTATTCCTCATCTAAGTGGGAAGAAATCACCATCGGATATGTCTCATCTCGACCTAAATAGACATATTTCAGCTCACTTGGTAATGGTTTTAGGTCGAGTGTTAGTGCCTTGATATTGGATGGGAGGGCTTTGTTCTCGTTTACGGGCAAAGGCTCAACTAGGGCCCTCCATCTTTTATTATCAAGCACCGGCATCATATCTAAAATGGCATCCATCTCTCGTATTGTGTCATCATTTATCTCATGAGAGTGGGCCACACATGCCTCCAAAGGGTCGGAATATAATGTTGAGAGGAAAGTATCTTCCACGAATGATTCAATCATATTTATCTCGTGGATCTCATCATCAACCTCCCGTGGTTGTTTGCACAAATCAATTATATTAAGCTCAAGAGTCATATTTCCAAAGGACATTTGTACAAGCCAGTTTCTACAATTGATAATTGCATTTGAAGTAGCTAGAAACGGTCGGCCAAGTATGACGGGAATTTGAGCACCGGTACCTATCACGGGATGTGTATCCAAGACAATAAAGTCTACTGGGTAGTAGAATTTATCAACTTGGACTAGAACATCCTCAATCATTCCTCTCGGTATACGAATGGATCTATCAGCAAATTGGAGTGTGGTTTTGGTGGGTTTCAATTCACCTAACCCAAGTTGTTCGTAAACTGAGTATGGAATGAGGTTTATACTTGCCCCCAACGTCGAGTAAGGCTTGTTTAATCCGGTAGTCTCCTATGATGCATGAGATGGTTGGACTACCCGGATCCTTGTATTTTTGGGTCACTTCTTGTTTGATGATAGCGCTCAAATTCTCAGTCAAAAGTACTTTGTTATGAACGTTGTGTTTCCTTTTGACCGTACACAATTCCTTTAGAAATTTGGCATATGATGGTATTTGTTCTATGGCATCCAACAACGGAATGTTGATCTTCACCTGCTTGAAAACCTCTAAAATTTTCAGATTTTTGTCTAAAGATTTGGGTGAAATAACCTTTGGGGAAATGGGGCAACCGGTTTGTATTGCCTTTCTGGTTCTTTCTCTTGTGGAGTGTTGTTTAAGCTATCATTCCCTTTGGAATTTTTCGGATCCTTAGGCTTTGGGGCCTTCACCGGATTAGATTTGTCAATTACTTTCCCACTTCGTAAGGTGGTGATAGCTTGAACATGCTCCGTATGTTGGGAGGCTGAGTTTGCATCTTGTATCTCAAATTGGGCTCTTGGGTTAGGAAGAGGTTGAGCAGGAAGTGTGCCTTTCTCCCTAACACTGAGATGAGATTCAACTCTAGCTATTGAAGTCTTCAATTCATTGATGGCTTGAGTTGAATTTTGATTGAATTTCAATTGCTCTTGGATGAACCCATCTATTTTCAGAGAATTAGTCTTGTTGTACTCAGCTTGGACCGAAACAAATGCACCCAACATCTCCTCTAGCGTAACTTTTGGTGTAATGACTAGAGATGGAGCTAGTATCGGTTGAGCTTGAGGGATATTGGTTGCATTCGCAGTGGGTCCATTCCTCCAACTGAAGTTGGGATGGTTCTTCCAATTAGCATTAAACGTGTTTAAGTTTGGAGCACCAAATTGCCGTTGATAACTGTTTATGGCATTTGATTGTTCTTGTAAGATGTCCTGAACCGCTGAAATTGTGGGACAATCTTGTGTTGCGTGTTGATTTCTGGCACAAATTCCACAAACAGTTTCAACGTCATTAGAGTTAATCGTCTCTCCTTTCCTTAATTCCATGGCCTCAACTTTTCTTGTGAGGCTAGCCACCCGTGCACTTATGCTATCCTCTTCTGATAAGACATACATTCCTCCTTTTTCTCTTTGTTGGCCAGTCTTGAAATTTGCTGGTTTAGATGTATCCCAGACTGTGCATTCTCAGCCACTTCCTCCAAATAGTCCCATGCTTCATCGGCTTCCTTGTTCATGAACTCCTCATTACACATCATCTCTACAAATTGGCGTATGGGTGAAGTCAGTCCGTCATAGAAAAAGCTTATAACCCGCCAAATTTCATAGCCATGATGTGGGCATGCATTTCACAAGTCCTTTAAACCTCTCCCAACATTGGAAGAAGGTCTCATCCTCCTTTTGAGCAAAGCTCATGATAAGGCGCCTCGACATGTTCGTTTTGTGAGTAGGGAAGAATTTTTTTATGAACTCCCTATGCATATCAGTCCATGCACCAATTGATCTTGGCCTTAATGCATGAAGCCAACCTTTAGCCTTATCTTTAAGAGTAAAAGGAAATAATTTAAGTCTTACCACATCATCAGTAACATTCGCAAAATGCATGCTGGTTATTACCTTATCAAACTCCTTAAGGTGTTGATAGGCACTTTCACTGTTTAATCCATGGAATTTTGGGAGGAGTTAGATCACTCCCGGTTTCAAATCTACATTCCCTGCATTTTGTGGAAAGATTATGCATGAGGGAGTGCTCGCTGTTGCTGGTTGCAAGTAATCACGTAATGTTCTTGGTCGGGGAACATTCTCAACCACATTCTCTCCCGTTTCGGTTTGGTTTTGGCCCAGATTTGGATTGGCCATCGGATTAGGTTGATTTGCAGCTATATTTTCAGACAAAATTGGAGAAGTTAGATGTCTCTTAGCACGTGGTTCTCTGTTTATTCCTTCTACTATTCCCCCTTCGCTTATGAGTCGGTTATTGGAATCCCGAGCCCAATGTGGCATGCACAATCCTAAAAGACTGAAACAAAAAGGAAAAAGAATTCTTCCTTCCTTTCTTTACTCTTCTCTAAGACCGAAGCACAAGGTGTCTTGCAATGGCTAGGCCAGAAGCAAGGATAGAGACCGATTTCTCCTGGTCAATAGGGGTTCAGAGAACTCCCCACCTACTCTTTGAATCTTTTGAGAAAAGTGCAGAAAAAGAAGAAATAGGAGTAGAGATGAGAAGAGAAATCTCTGAGTATAAGGTGATCCAAGACGGCAGAGCCTACCAATAGGAATCCAGGTGGCACAAGGCCCTACCTTGCAGAGATCCAAAAAGGAGTCTCCACCCACTCTACAAGAGATGAATGCGATAGGAACGAATATGAGAAGAAGAAGAGTAAGGTTTAGAAAGATAAAACCTGATTCGGCACTTGAGATCCTTATATCTTCTTCAGCTTCTTAGAAATCCCTGCAAAAGAAAAATCAAACAAAACAAACTAAGTTAGTCCTAGAATCCTAAAAATCCTAAATAGATACTATTTTCAGAAATTTGTGAAAAACCGTCAAAGTCCCCATCAACGGCGCCAAAAACTTGTTCGCTTCCCCAAGTGTAGGGTTGCGATGTAGTAATAATCTCGGTAAGACCGAGGTCGATCCACAGGGACTTATGTAGGAATTCACAAACACATCCAATAGGTTCTATTAAGAAGCTAACAACCAAATTTGTAGGATATTGATGTAAGTAACAACTTTGAACTTAAACTGAAGTAAACAATTATAAAAAGGCACTAGGGGTTCAAGGATCCACTTGTAGCAATCCTTGATGCTCAATTCGCTGTGGTTTCTCACTTTCTCAACTAGAATCGAAATTAAGATCTATCTAATCAGGATGATAGAGCAGTTTAAACCAACAATTTGCCATATGTAAAACCAATGTACATGATTCACTCAATGCAAGCTAGGATGAGCATACTCAATTGCATAGGTTAGTCCCAATTCCAATAGACTAAGTTCACAATCATAACCATCATTAAGTCCTATCACAAGACAAAGCTAGATCATGATTTGAACTTGATTCAAATCACATGCATAGTCCCACATACCACAGATTTTCAGAAAAAAGTAGAACTTTGGTAGGAAGTTCCCACATGAAGATCATAGTACTAGAGCGTACTCCAATTCCTCAGATCATACAGGTCTAGATTAGCACACAACCATTAAGAACTCAAGCAATTCTCCCAAACATCCATGAGTCATCATAAGACTAAGAAAAACTACTTGGAACTTGTATTAACTTTAAACCATTGTTCATAAACATGAAATCCAACTTTAAAACCAACTTAAATGAATTGAAAACATCTTAGATTGACTACAAGCTTGACCTCTTAGCCCTAGCTAAGAGGTTTAGCCGTTCATGATCCAAGGAAACATGAAACAACTAAGAAAAGCATAAAAATGAGAAACAAACTAGAAGGAGTTGTGAAACTCCAAAATCCACTTCCGTCGCCTCCCACTTTGCTCAAACCCTTCTAAGATACCCTAGGAACGATCCCTAGGTGTCCTTTAATAGTGGGGAGGCTCCGCAGCATCAGAATCTTCCAGAAATTGCGTAAGAGTATGCAGTGCGCAGAGAATTTCGGGACTTGTAGAACACGTCTCATTACGCTGACGACCGGTCGCACGACTGGTCTGAGCTAATGGATGACCGGTTGCACGACCGGTCGCAAAAGTGTCAAAAACGTCCAGAGAGTTGTTGGATTTTTCAGCCCAGAAAATATATTCAAAGACTGGTCGCACGACCGGTCTGAGCCATGGACGACCGGTCATGGACAGTCCAGTGAGTTGTGGCCCTGTGGCCCCTCCTATTGAGTGATGGGACCGGTCAGACGACCGGTCTTGGGCCTTGGACGACCGGTCGTGGGTGTCTTCTTCCTCCTTCTTTTCTTCTCTTCTTTGGTTCTTTTTTCCACCTTTTCCCACTTGCTCCTTTGGTCTTCTTTGCTTCTAAATGGCGTCCTTAAGTCTCTCTTTGATGATTCCTCTCTCTCATCCCTACAATCACATATCCATGCATTAGATTAGTCTACAAATCATGAAAACCTTGCATAATGAGTGATGAATTGGGGTTAGAATATGCACAATTAAGAGCTCAACATTTGCGCTTGCTTCACCACCACGCAGTACGGCTGTCGGTAGAATCCTTCTTTCTTCGATTGTTACTTGAAGTGGGCTTCCTCCAGGGTTAGCCAAAGCAGCAGGCCAGGCTGGCCAATGCATCGGCCTGTACGTTCTCCTGCCTTGGTATATGTGAAATGTTGCTGTTACGAAATTGGTCGAATAGTGACTGCGCTAGTTGGCAGAAAGGCGACAACTCAGGTTTGCGGACCTGATATTCTGTCAGTCAACTGTCCGATGACTAGCCTGGAGTCACCATAGATCTGTATCGCCTTGATTCGCATTTCTAATGCGAGCTGTAGCCCAATGATGAGGGCTTGATATTCTGCTTCATTGTTGGTGTAAGCTGGCACGATTGTAAACGAGTAGGGCAGCAAATCTCCCTGTGGGCTGATAAATATAACCCTCGCTCCTGCCCCTGTCGACCTGGAGACTCCGTCAAAGTACATCTGCCAGAGTTGTGGTTCTCCGACCATCATAACCTGGTCATCTGGGAGATCACATTCCATTTCTTCGCTACTCGGGACCGGATGTGCAGCGAGAAAATCTGCAATGGCCTGCCCTTTAATAGCTCAGGGCCGGGACGTATGTAATGTCGAATTCAGAGAGGAGAAGGGCCCATTTTACTAAGCGTCCGGATAACATAGGCCGGTTCATAAGGAACTTAATCGGGTCCGCCTTGGATATCAATGTTATTTGGTGCGAGAAGCAGTAATGCCTAAGCTTCTTTACGGCGAAAATGAGAGCGAGACATATCTTTTCAATTGCTGAATAGTTGAATTCGGCCCCCACTAGCGTGCGGCTCAAATAATATAGCACGTTCTCCTTCTCTTCTTCGTTCTTCTGTGCCAGGAGTGCCCCTAGTGAGTTATCACCTACTGCGATGTATATAATCAGTGGCTTTCCCTTGATTGGGGCGGCAAGGACTGGTGAATTTTCGAGCATCTCTTTTAGTGAATCGAAAGCTTTCTGACAAGCGTCGTCTCATTTAAACTTAACATCTTTCTTGTTGAGATGGGAGAACGGCTGACAACGACCAGCCAGGTTCGAAATGAATCTTCTCAGATATGCTACACAGCCTTGGAAACTCTTCAACTGCTTCAGGTTCTTCGGAGGCGGCATTTCTATGATGGCCTTGATCTTCGCGGGATCGATTTCTATGCCCTTGTGTCTGACCACGAAGCCTAAAAATTTGTCAGACGCAACTCCGAACGCGCATTTTAGTGGATTCATACGGAGACTCTTCTTGCGCAACCGTTGGAACACTTGCCTTAAGTGTTCTCTGTGCTGTTCGTGATCGGCTGACCTGACGACTAAATCATCCACATAACATTCAACGTGCTTGTGCATCATATCTTGAAATATAACGTGCATCACGCGCTGATACGTTGCCCCTACATTCTTTAGCCCAAAGGGCATCACGCGGTAACAGTAGATGCCGAGAGTTGTACGGAAGGCCGTAGCTTCTTCATCCTCAGGGGCCATGTGGATTTGATTATATCCCGAATACCCATCCATAAAGGACATTACTGCATATCCTGTTGTACTGTCAATCAATAATTCTGGGATCGACAGAGGAAAATTGTCCTTCGGACAAGCTTCTTTAAGATTACGAAAATTGACGCAAACTCGGATCTGTCCACTCTTCTTCTTGACAGGCACGATGTTTGAAATCCAGTGAGGGTACTTTACCGCTCGAACAAACCCGGCCTGAATCGCTTCTTGATTTCTTCCTCGATCTTGGGTACAATATCGGGATGGAATCGTACGTTGAGGTTGCTTCACTAGGCTTCCTTTCCTTCATGACGCTTAGCTTATGCATGGCGTTTGTCGGACTGAGCCCGGGCATTTCCGAGTATGTCCAGGCGAAGATGTCCTTGTTCTCCTTCAACAACTGTATGTATCTCTCCTTTTCATTTTCCAGAACATTTTTGCTCAAACATGTGTTCCTAGGTTCTTTTAGGGTGCCCAGATTCACCTCTTCAAGTTCATCAATCGTCGGTTGTCCGCCGTCTTCTAGTTGCACGGGTGCGACACCTGGCTGGATAACATCGATAGAATCTTGCAACTGAATTTCTTCTACCGGGCCAATGGTTACCATGTTTACGCTTGCCTTAGCTCCTAGACCTTCTCCGTTTTTATATACTTGTTCATGTTCTTCAAATGGAGCCAGTAATCTCTTCTTTGTGTCTGAGCCTTGACCGAAGAATCCCATATTCCTCATAATCTTCCGGCTGGCTCTGCTATATCTCTTCTCTTCTAGCGGTCAGGGTTGGGCAGATCCTCTTCCCTCTTCTCTCTTTTTTGATGGTATTGGCTGACTTGGCCCTGAGTGGAACTTGATATCTTTCTGGGTGATCTCTTAACGCTACGATGAATTGGATTGGAGCTTTCGAAAATGGCTTGGTTCTTCCTATCTTAGGTACCGGCATATTGAAACTGGACTTGAGTACACTCATATGTTGATCTGAGATCAGTTTTAACACAGACTGCCCTGGCTGATGCAGATGTTACGGTACCACATAGAATTTCTTCGTGATCAGCTGAGGTTGGTTTTCTGGCTGACATTGGGATCTTCCCTGAGTGACGGGTTGAGGTTTGTTCTTCTGCACGAATTTCTCGACTCGAGGTTTTGCCCCTTGCCCTTTCTTCATTGCATCGGGCTTTTGGCCAGTTTTACCGCTATCGGACAGATTGTAATATTTTGCATTGGCCAAAAATGACTCCGCTATCGTGTATGGCTTTGGGTCTGCCGCTATCCTGTATTGGACCCCATCTCTGTTATACTTGAAGCACTGGTGATACGTCGAAGGGATAATGCGGTTCTGATGGAGCCATGGCCTTCCTAAAAGGAGGTTGTATGTTGTCACCGCGTCGATCACCTGACATGTTACTTTCGTCATCAGTTCTTCGATCTCTAACATCACCGTGATTGATCCAAGTGTGCGTTGACTGTCTTGATTGAACCCTTGAATCATCATGAGACTCGGGCGTAGTGCCGATTGCCTATAACCCAGCTTCTATAATTCTTCAATGGCATAATATTCACGGCAGACCATCATTCAACATGCACCTCTTGACCTCAGTATCCCTGATTGTTCCTGTAACCATCAACGGGTGATTGTGGTCTATTAATTTGATCGTGCGGTCTTCTTCTGAGAAAGTGATTGTTGAAGGATGGTTGACATGCATAACTTGTGACACTGGCATATACCCCTCCCAAAATTTGTCTGTATTATTCATTTCTTCTTCTATCTCTATCATCATGACCTCCCTAACTTCACTGTCAAGTAAGGCATTGATTAACATTTCTTTATACACTTTCGAGAAACATAAAGCATCGTATATACTTAGACGGGCGGGAACCTTCCGTAAGTGCGACACAACATCATACGCCACTGGTCCCGGGCTTGGCTGACTAGTCGTGGCTTCACCGACCTTCTCTTTCAACTTTTGCATGCGAGGTCTCTCTTGCGGCCAGTCGGGGACATTGTCTTCTTGCATTGGGTCGTCTGGTCTTGGAGGGGTACGGTCAGGCATTTTCTTTCCTGATCGTAAGATGACCGCGTTAACTTCTCCCTCAATCGCTTGTGGGGTAGTTTCGGATGGTGCTTGTTCGACGAACGACACCATTCCATAATATGCCATGCTCGTCGCGGGTCGTCTCTGTAATATTTCTCTCCTTCCTCTCCGCCTGTTCCTTCCTCGGTTAATGAGCCTCCGTCTATTCTCAAGTCTTTTCTTGCTACTGAGTAGAGTCCATGGTTCCTTCGGCTCAGGGAATGGAGTCGTTCGGTGGGTGCCACTCTCTATTGGGATTGCTGAAATTGCCCCGGCTGTCTCCCTTGCTATTTCAGGTACCTTCATGCTGATGACTCCTTGATTGATCAACCCTTGTATTCTTCATTTCAAGGAGAAGCAATCTTCTGTCTTGTGGCTGACACATTGATGATATTTGCAATATTTGGGATTGTCTACTTGTTTAACTTCATGGGGACGGACGGGCTCTGGTAGACGCATTAAGCCTTCATTGATCAATTATTTCATGATCGAAACCAGATCGGCCATATCGAATGTATATGGGCCATTAGCCCTTTCCCTTTCGGCTATTGATACGCATTTAGGTACATAGGGTCTCTTACCCTTGTCTTGTATGACTGCTGTCTTCATCTCTAGCCTATGATCGGCAGCGGGGCATTTTCGATCTTTCTGTTCCCTGCTCTTGTCGACTTGGTGGGTTTCTACCACTCTTCCTATCTCTCTCTTCTGTCTCTCGGGTCTGAAGTTTACCCGGGAGGCTGCTTCTTCCATAAGATGGGCTTTCATCGCTAGTTCGCGAAAGGAGTTGAAGGTGTTACCTGACAGTCCATACGAGATCATAGGGTCTAGAGCCCTTAGGCACATCTTCATCTGCTTGCCTTCACTGGGTAATTCACTAATTGAGCTTGTAGTCCCCCATCGGTCGATGAATTTCTTGACTGGTTCACCATTCCTCTGTCTGACCAATGATAGGTCTGTTAACGAGATCTCCCTCTCGGTCGCAAAGAATTTCGAGACGAAAGCGTCCTGCATTTGCTCCCATGTCCTTATAGAGCTGGCCGGTAGCAACATGCACCATTGAAAGGCCTTCCCTGTCAGGGTAGATCCGAATAGCCGCATGCAATACTGCGGGACCGCGGACCAATTTCCTAACGTAGTCAAGAAGTGGGTGATGTGCTCTTCCGGCGATCCTCTGCCGTCGAACTTTCTGAAGTCTGGGCATCTGAAATTGGCTGGGAACGGTACCTCTTCCACCTCTAGTGGGTACGAGACCCGATATTTATATAGCTGCCCCTCTTCTCTTTCTCTTTTTCTTGCTGCATCATGTGGGCTATCGTCTGGGATAACTCTTCTCGCGATACGTGAGATACGGAAAGCGGTGCGCATTCTATTGGTGTGACCCTGAGTTGGACGGGCTGTTCAGGCTCAGCCGGACCTTCCGCTGCCCCTTAGGGATTCTTCTGCCGACTGACGGGTGAGCGGCGCGATACTTCTGGTGGCATTTTGCGCTATCAGGGTGGTCAAGGCTTCTTGAATAGCCCTCATCCGATCATTCGTCTCACGGTTAGCCTCGACCAGTCTGTCGATTTGATCCTGAAATGGGGGTAGTTCTTCTGCTTCATTCGGTCCTTCTTCTTCTCCTTCGGCCACCTGGACCATCACCACTTGCGCTAACGGGAATTTTCTAAGCTGATCTCTGCTTCGGTTCAAGGGTTGTCATGGGCTCGGCTTTCTTTACATGAGCGGGCCTGATAGGTTTCCGAGAGGTGCGGGTGACCTTAGACAATGGCAAAAACTGCTCGGCTGTCATTTTAGGCACTGCGAGTCTGGCTGATACGACCTGGCCATTGATAGGGCTCTCCTGCCCCTGATTTGGCTGCCACTGTCTCTTGATCACGGGGTGAGGTCTTGCGACGTTCGCCTTCCTATATGCTGCTACGATGTAAGCTTTCTTCTGTTCCTTCTTCTGCCTTCGGGTCTCAACCAATTGCCATTCTGAGCTTAGATTTGCGAATGCGGTGAAACAGGGGAAGCCGAAGCCTCCGGCAGCAAGGAAGGTGCACGAACTCGTCATTGAGCACGCCATTTCTCCTGTCTATGTTACTATCTTGCTAATTCTGCGATGGTCAGAAAATCATTAGAACAGTTCACAAATGCGGCCGGGAGCGTAAACCCATTGATTGCGATGCGTAAACCAATAGTAATAAGCAAGAAGGAGACAAATACGTGTAGTTGTGGAAGTTTGTGGGTTTGAAAACCTTTTAGTTTATTGTCTATTGCCTTAAAGATGAAGGGAAGAACGTTCCCGTTGAGAGTCGCCAGTTTGACGCCCGAAGGTGCCGAAACATTATACCTCGCGATAGATCTCCCATGTACACATTCGTGTTTGCGAATGATTGATCTTAGAGCGCTTCTATACTCAGAGCTAACCAAAGATTCTGGGTTCAATCCCCAGCAGAGTCCCCAGTTTGTTAGAACTAGAAAATGATACAATGACATTTTCTGAAAATGTGGTGTTTTATTGCTCTGGGGTTCTGAGTAATAGAAACATTCATAGACAATCACAAGCATTCACAAAAGGTACACAAGAAGAGATATCGCAAGGCGAATTTTATTCCAGAGATCTTGAGATCTTGTACATTCCAGGCCGTGATCTGGCACGAGCCCTTAATTACATCGAATGATCGATGACCCTTGATTAAAAGGCAGAATATTAGTCAGCAGGGACTATGGTCTTAGAGTTTGTGGTCGTAGAGACCTGTATTTGTTTTGTTATGTACTGAACCATCTTTGTATTAGCCAGATGTCTATGTCCCATGTTTTGACCGGAGATCTGGGCTGAGACTATCAGGGTTTATAATTGAGAAGGACGACTCTGGGCCCGCGCCTGTCATGTATGGGTAGGTGACCTCGAGAAGTCCATTCTACAGTGTGTGTACCTGCGTAGCTCAACCGACGGATGCCGTTTGAATGGGTAGGGCACTGATTGTTGTGTTGTGGTAGTTCATAACAATTACTTTGTAGTGAATTGAAACTCTTTGTATGGTTTATCATGATAACCATAGCCCCATTTGCCTAGCTTTCGACCTAAATCAGATCACCTCTTTACAGTAGATATAAATGTTAACATATTTGCATAGTTCTGGATACTGGCGACTTCTTTCCGAGGAATCATTTCGCTCATCGCGTTGAATTGAGTCAAACCTTGAAGATGCGTAATCTTGTTCATTTAGAGATCCCAGAATGTCCATTTGACTGTTCCATTGCGTCCGGAACGCTCGAAATACCCAAAATAAGCTCAAGCGGATCTTTAAAATGCTTAAAATTGAGTCCGGTGCACCCGTAAACATGTTCTGTAATTGACTGATTTTTTGGGTGCGTCGAGCTATTTTCGGGTGCGTTGGGGTCTAATGCACCCTGAAAATACAAGTACGAATTATGTTGGATTTTCGGGTGCGTCGAGCTATTTTCGGGTGCGCCCACACTTATGATTTTTTATAATCCGGACCTGCGGTGGTATTGGTCGGAGTGATCTTCCGGCGAATGATAAGGGTGATCGGAAAGGGATTCCGATGACCGGGAAAGTTTTCCAGCGGTCGAAAAAGAATTCCGGCGAGGGTTTCCGGTGGTAAATCCTAAATACTCAGGGGATAATGGCTCTCTCTCTCTGTTAATCTGTACAAATGAACAGTGGGAGGGGGTATTTATACCCCAAAATACCGGACAACGACCAATGAGGGGCTGCCACGTATGGCGCATCCCATAAAGCCGTTGACGCACCCCCAAATAGGCGCGTGGGAGCTCCGACGCACCCCAAAATGATATTCTGAAATGTGCTGATTTTATGGGTGCGTCGAGCTATTTTTTGGGTGCATTGGAGTCCAATGCATCCAAAAAATGCTATGCTGGTTCTTGGTGTTTTGATGGGTGCATCAAGCTATTTTATGGATGCGCTGGACGATTTTTGGATGCGTCAAGGTCTAATGCACCCTGAAATTGCAGTTCCGTATTTTCTGAATTTATGGACGCGTCGAAGGTATTTTTTCGGATGCGTCAAGCTATTTTTGGGTTCGTCAGAGCTGAAATACATCCGGAAATACTTTTTGAATTTTCATGAATTTAAGGGTGCGTTGGGTTGAATAAATGGGTGCGCTTGACGTACTCGTGTTTTGCAAAATTGGGTTTTGCGAAACGAAGGACTTGCGGGCCCGCTTCTTGGTGAATTGTCATGCACTGCTTATCATCATTCATAAAGAAGGTGTCTGCTTGGTTTTGGAGGGTTTTGATCATGGTGATTCGTGGGGCCCACCGGTGAAAATGGCTGAGTACTGGATCTTTTACAAATCTGGGTATTTGGGTGCGTGGGATGGTATTTTGTGGGATTTCCTCGAAACACGTGCCCAGTTAATTTGTTTTAGAGGGTACTGACTTTTGGGACCCCAACAACCGAGTTTTGAGAAGAATTAGTCGCTTACTCAGCCACTCACAGAAATGTTGTTTAATGAGATCAAACGACTGTCGGAGGTTGGGGTTATTACTCCAAAAATGGGTTGCACCTTGCCTTCTACCAGAAAGGACTTTTTCAAATGCAAGCCAAAGATAACAATGACAATCGATCGCGGAGATCAATTGTCGGACAAACAATTCTAGGACAAGAACTGATACCGACTATTGGGCGCGGAGATTGACTGTCACATAAGCAATTCTAAAAGAACTGATTATATTGAGATAATTCGTCCAGCGAGGGAGGACTACAATTACAACTAAGATAAATTCATCCAACGGAGGTGGACAACAATTACAGCTACAGATTATGGCTACTCTTAGATTACGATTTAAGCTAAGATATGTAAAGGAAAGATAAATTGGGTTTGTCTTTTGGTGTGAGGCATCCTTCTTTGTCGCTTTCTACTACTTATTTATAGATTTCCTGCTGCTAAGAGGAATCTTTTGGATGCCCTCTTTATTTTGATGTTACACTTTCCTAGTCTCTTCGTATTTCTTCGAACCTTTCTACTTCTCTAAACGATTGT
This sequence comes from Liriodendron chinense, assembly GCA_003013855.2. Lineage (NCBI taxonomy): Eukaryota > Viridiplantae > Streptophyta > Magnoliopsida > Magnoliales > Magnoliaceae > Liriodendron > Liriodendron chinense. Next base: position 39,873 of record ML058361.1, on the reverse strand, counting down.
GCTTCCTGCTTCAACCGTTCGTCTTTTCCGATGACATATTCCAATTAGCTGGCAACAACTATCGTCTTAGAAAATCTACTCCACAACATGCGCGTTTATTCTTACCATTTAGTGCCACATGTTCATTTTTGATCGGTTCTTTTAGGATCAGCCAGAATTAGGGTATAACAACCCTGACCTTATTGAATCTGCTCCGATGTTGCAGCGTGGGGAGCCTGTGCTAAAAAAAAGCTTCGTGAGGCCACAGTGATGTTTGTGTGACATCCATCCAACCATCATTGAAACCTTATTGATGCAGGTGCATCTCTACACTGGGGTGGGGTTTATATGATGCAGAATATTAGCCATGAGGTGGGGTCTGTGTGATGCAGAATGGCCACGAGGTGGGGTTTGTGTGATGTAGAATGGACATGGGGTGGGTCCCACTGTGGGACTTATGAGATGCGGGGTAGCTCACAGGGAGATCTTGGTCAGTTTTCCTGGGAGGGCCTGGGTAAAGGGATATTCCAGTGCTTCCCCAACAGCTCTAGAGCTTTTAGTAGACTAGCTGATACTCCCTGCATCAAGCGGAATCAGAGTAAGTTCGGTTCTTGAATCAGGCTTAATTTTCTATGGCAAGAGGAAGAGAAAATCAAGTTGAATGGATGACTTTAATTCAAGATGCCCACCTTCATGAGGAAATTGAAGAATTGAGGCATGCTAATAATAATCTACAATGCATGATGGAGGAGATTTTACGAAGACTTTCCGCACAAGCCTCCACAAGTATTTCAATTTATGATGAAGATGAAGATGAAGATTGATGAGTACTTAATATTGTATAATTAACCCTGGTTGTTAAGGACATTATCATTGTTTTTCCGGTTAATTATCCCACATTAGGTGATTTTTCAATGTTCAGGTGATCAGGAGAGGTTGGACAAGATCAGAGCCAATCAGGGCGTTTAAAGGTCCAAAAGAGAGCAAGATCCAGCATGAGAGTGGCCCTGAAGGAAATCAGGCCGTAAAGATCAAAGACCATACTATTTTCTACGGTGAAGATGACCTGGAAGGATGCATCTGAGCTGCTCATTTTGGAGATCCAGGTTGTGCAAGTTTGGACAATCAAGATTGGTCATCCACATGAGGGACCAACTGTGCATCAAGGCAAGCCACACTTTCATAAGAATCAGATCAATGGCCTTGATCATCGAGCACTGTGGACCACACCATCATCACCATCGTCAACTGCATCCAGCCGTTCAAAGCTAAGGCCCATCAAAATGAAGAGCTAGCCCAGCAGTCTCCACCTCATCTCCTCAGCGTCCATCATAGAGGCCCACCATCATTCTCATGCACAAGGGGTGGACGTCTATGCACGTGCAGCAGATGGTCTCCAGCGTGCAACCAGTGGACCCCACAGTTCACAAGTGCAGCAGCAGTGCTGCAACTCCAGCACCCTTCAACGTCCAGCAATGGATGTTGCCAAATCAACGTCCAGGCCATTGTCTTCATCATCCAATCCTCTCCAGTAGGTGGACCCCATCAGCTGTGCAATGATCTCCAACGACCAGCAGGGCTTGCACGTGCCTCAACAGCAGGCCCATCTTCCTCAGCTTCCACAGGTGCAGCCCTCCTACCATGATCAGCCGTCCATCAATGTGGAGCGTGTCTCCATTACAGAAAATCCCAGCCGTCCAGCAGCTGTGATGGACCCCACCTTCATCTGATGTGCAGAGCACACCGTCCATCTGCAGCAACCTTCATCCACCGCCCACCAGGGCTGGACGTCCAAAACCATCTCCAGCAGTGGACATCTGATCTCCAGCGTCCAACCTATCCAGTAGCATCCACCAGCCATCCATCAGGTCTCCATCTTCACACGTGCAGGGCTAGACGACAAGATCAACCGCCCACCAATCAAGACCACCCATCAACTGCTGCCCACCTTCATCTCCAACGTCTATGCTCAGCTGATCAACGACCAACAGGTGAAACCGTCCATCTGATCTGTTCAGTGGACCCCATCATCACCGTCCAGCAATGGACATCTCCACCTCAGCCCTCCAAAACAATGGACGTCCACTAGCAAAATGGACGATCAGCATCAACACTTGGAGAGCTTCAAGATCAGCAGCCGTCCGTCCAGCACAAGTGGTCCCCACCTTGCACGTGCAGTGCTCCAAGCACCAGCGTCCTTCAACGTCCAGCTGATCAGCAAGCTCAGCCGTCCATCGTCCATTCCAACTTCAGCCACCTCAGCCGTCAAGCAGATGGAGTAAAGATTAGATCTCCACCATCCAGAACTCCTCTGCACTGTGCATTAGCCCCACCTGAGCAGCACCAGTGTCCAAGGCCCCCATAATCAACGTCCAGCAGTGGACGTCTTCCAGTCCTACAGCTTCCATCACCATCCAGCAGCTGTTCTAAACAGCAACCAGCAACCTCACATGCCAACAATGGAGAAGCTTCCCATCTCCCAAACATGCAAGAGAGGAGCTCTCTCTCTCTCTCTAGCTCTCTCTCTTTAGCTCTCTTCCCAACACATGTGTAAGGCTTGGAAGTGCCACCTCATCATCCAAGCCTCACTCCATTCCCAAACCTAAAAAAATCTGCTTTGGGCTTGGAGTGACACCTAGGCTTGGAGTACTTTTTTGCCACATGTCATTCCAAGCTTAAATCCAAGCCCAAACCTAAAAGAAAAGTTTGCTTTGGGCACTCCAAGCCTAACCCTATTCCCGAACCTAAATAAAAATCTGCTTTGGGTTTGGAGTGCCACCTAGGCTTGGAGCCTCCCAAAAAGCTATAAAAGGAGGCCATCCCTTCTCATTTGAATCATCCCATCCCTCAAATCCCATTCTTTACAACTCCTCTCTTCTCTTCTTTAGTTTTCTTTTGTAGTGTAGAGTAGTGTAGAATTTTCTTTCTTAGTGAGTTTTAGTCTTCCATTGTAGCATGGTTGGCTAAACCTCTAGCTAAGGCTAGGGGTGAAGCCTTTGAAGAAATTTGCAAGCTTTGGTTCTTTGGATTCAACAATGGTGTGTAAATGTTGAAGTTCTCTTTGGTTGATTGGTTCGGTTATCCACCTCAGCGAACGCTATTGTTGTGCAAGCCCCTTGATCCATCGTCGACTTCGGGCACGTTGGATGCTTGGGATCCCTTGCACACTAATTAGATAGTTCATGATCGATAAAGTCCCTTGATCCATCGTCGACTCCGAGCACGTTGGATGCTTTGGATTCCCTACGGTCATCGAGCTAGTGCAGGTAAAGTCATAGATCTGTAAAATCCCTTGATCCATTGTATACTCCGGGCACATTTGATGCTTTGGATTCCCTGCAATCGATAGACGAGATCTTAACGGTTGGATCGGTCAATCAAAGCCTCCTATCTTGTAAGTATGCATTTGATCTTATGAATTGTGATCTTATCGGTTGACTTGTTGGCAAAGTTGTTGATCTGTACAATTCCTTGATCCATTGTAGACTCCGGGTACAGTGGATGCTTGGAATTCCCTGCGATCAACTAACTGGTGCTTCATGGTCAAATAAATCGGTTCATATCACCATCTTTTATGAAATATGCAATTAGTTTAACCGTTTTATCTTCCGATTGGAACGGATCTTTATTCGATTCCAGTTGAGTTATAGTTGGACCATTAAATCAAACCTTGTGGATGAAACAAAGGTGGATCTCTAATGCCTTAGCCCCTTTTCTACTTTTGTTTTTCACCACACACAACTTGCTCCACTCTTGTGGATTAAACCAGATTTCATCTCTCCCACCTAAACTAATTCCTCTAAGTATTCTTAACCCCAATCCCTGTGGATCGACCTCGGTCTTACCGAGTATTTTACTACTTCACTACCTGCACTTGGGTGTGCAATCTTCGGGTTGTAGCAAAGATGTCTATGATGTTTTTGATGAAATTATTGAATCGATTTATGGTAACAAAGACCACATAGAATTTGATGATGATGAGTTGATATATGATGAAGATGCCTATGAAGATGGCCGAATTAAATGAATGTGGAGTGAAGGAAGATCACATTGAATTTGATGATGATGAGCCGATTCATGATAAAGATGCTTATGAGGTGTTTGAAGAAATGATCGAACCAATTGAAGGTGGAGTGAATGAAGACCATATGGGATTTGATGATGATGAGCCAACTTATGACAAAGATGCTCATGAATTGACTAGACCGAATGAAGGTGAGAGCATTGTTATTTGTAAAGTTTTGGCCGTTCCTCAAGTACCTGAAGACCATTGACTACGTGTTTTGCATGAAGAGAAGCTATATACCAACTTTAAAAACTATTTATTCGTGGTTGACAATGTAGTTTCTTTGGAATATGTTCTCTCATCTCAAGACATCAAAGTAGATAAGGAGAAACTCAAAGCAAGTGTTGAGTAGCCAACTTCACAATCGGTTATCAAAATTTGATGCTTCTGTGTCCTAGCAACATTCTACCGATGGTTCATGAGTACATGACTAGATGCCTATACTAAATATCTTGTTTGGTGGAAGAACAAGTTTGAATACAAAGATACATGAATCAATGGTGAGAAATTAATTATGAGATCTCGACAAAAGAATGTGGGAAAGATTTGCCAAGCCGAATTCGAAGATGAGTTTCTTTTATAGGGAGGAGATTGATGCAGCCCATGGTACCCTAAGAAGATGGTACACCCAGAAGTACTATATCAACTCAAAATTTTCGATTGACTTGTTGGCAAAGTTGTTGATCTGTACAATTCCTTGATCCATTGTCGACTCCGGGCACAGTGGATGCTTAGAATTCCCTGCGATCACCTAAGTGGTGCTTCATGGTCAAATCAATCGATTCAGATCACCATCTTTTATGAAATATGCAATTAGTTTAACCGTTTTATCTTCCGATTGGAACGGATCTTTATTCGATTCCAGTTGAGTTATAGTTGGACCATTGAATCAAACCTTGTGGATGAATCAAAGGTGGATCTCTAATGCCTTAGCCCCTTTTCTACTTTTGTCTTTCACAACACACAACTTGCTCCACTCTTGTGGATCAAACCAGATTTCATCTCTCCCACCTAAACTAATTCCTCTAAGTATTCTTAACCCCAATCCCTGTGGATCGACCTCGGTCTTACCGAGTATTTTACTACTTCGCTACCTGCACTTGGGTGTGCAATCTTCGGGTTGTAGCAAGTTTTTGGCGCCGTTGCCGGGGATTGTAACGGTTCAAGAATATTTTCAGAATTTATTTTTTTTTGTATATATATTGTTAATAGTCTACTAACTTCTTTTATTTTGTTGCTCTCCGGAATTACTCATAGCCAAGTGTTCTTCTTTCCGGGTAACCTCTTTCCTTATCTCCTTGTTTAGTGTTTATGCGTAAGTGGACTCGTGATCACACAAGACGTCTTCTAAGCGACAGAATTTTGGTTGAAGGTCTATCCAATCATTGTGTTAGAAAACTTCCTGATACTTGTGAATTAACCATAAACATGGCCGAGAATGAAAATGAATATGATCAAGATGAGAATGAAGTACACAATGAGCCACCATTTAGGAGTTTACGTGATTACTTGCAACCTGCAAGAACGAGTACTCCTTGTATGGTTTTTTCAGTGAATGCGGGCAACATTGATTTCAAACCTGGAGTAATACAGTTACTTCCTAAATTCCATGGACTCGACTCTGAAAGTCCCTATTTACATTTGAGGGAATTTGATGAAGTAATCGCTACTTTGCATTATGACAACATTTCTGATGACGTGGTTAGGTTAAAACTATTTCCTTTTTCATTGAAGGAGAATGCCAAATCTTGGTTGCACTCCTTAAGGCCCTAGAACCATAGGGACATGGCAAGAGATGACAAGGAATTTCTTAAAAAGTTTTTCCTTATTCATAAGACCAACACCCTGAAACGAAATATAATAAATTTCTCCCAAAGGGAGAATGAAACTTTTTTTCAATGTTGGGAACGTTTCAAGGAACTCTTACTTGCCTGCCCACATCATGGCTAAGAAACATGGCGCTTGGTTAGCTCCTTCTATAATGGATTGAGCCCAGTCATGCGCCAATTCGTAGAAATGTTGTGTAATGGGGAGTTCATGAGCAAAGGTTCTGATGAGGCTATGGAATATTTTGACTTCTTAGCAGAAAATTCCCAATCTTGGGACACATCTGACAAACCTGCTAAGACCAAGCCTGGGCCCAACGAAAAAAGAGATGTTTATCTTTTAACCGAGGATGACGATGTCAATGCAAAGATAGCAGGGCTCACACGTAAAATAGAAGCCATGGAATTAAGGAAGGTCAACGCTATTAAAACCAGGGAGACTGAAAGTGTTTGTGACATTTGTAAGAGTGATGCACACTGTAGACACCCCACCTTCTGCTACATTGTTGGTAGAGGTAGCTGGATGAATGGAGGACCATAACCCCAAATCCCATGTCCAAACTCAGCTAAACTCACCCTTGTAAGCCCCAATCCATAGCCCAACTCAAGCTTGAACCTAGTCAACTTACCCCTAAACATCAGCCTGAAAAAACTCCCCATAAGAAAAACCAATAAAAAAATTCCAAAAAAGTCAAACTCGGCGAGTCAACCCGCTAAGTCAAATCACCGAGTCAACCCGCTGAGTCAACCCATCGAGTCAACTCACCGTGTCAACCCATCTCTTAAACCCAGTCAACTCACCAAGTTCCAAACCGCAGCCTCGGAGCAAGCTCGAACCCCAATGCTAAGAAAATGCTGCTTCAGGTTCGGAGGTCGTACACTCCGAACCCGAAGCAAATTGGTCGTACGGGCGGCCCCCTGAGGGCCGCCCAAACTTATTTACGGGTTCTACCACTCCCCGCTGCTATAAATACCCCCCTCCCCTTCTCATTTGATAAGCCTTCGAGCCTGAGTGCGATCCCATTCAGTCCGAGCCCTTCTCCACCTTTTTAGCCCATTTTTCCACCAAGGAGAGCCCGAGTGAGAAGAGCCTAGCCCTGGTCCAGCCCAGCCTGACCCTGGTCTAAGTCTCCCAAGCCACCCAAGTCTTGATCCAGCCACTCGAAGCCAACCCTTGCGACACCTCCGTCCATCCAGCTACTCCTTTACCAGCATCATCTCATTCGCATCTAGCATAAGTGCAACATTTACTTTTCTTCCAACCCCCCCGCTTCACTACAAGCACTTTGATCATTCAAACACAGCATGCATCTCGCATAAAGCACCTGTCAGTTTGACCGTATGCTTTGGGCTTGCCTGTTAATGGAAACCTGCCCATCAGAAACTCTTACTGTTCAGACCTGCATTCATGTACATGTCACTACAAGCACTTTGATTATTCAAAAACACAGCATGCATCTCGCATAAAGCACCTGTCAGTTCGAGCGTATGCTCTGGGCTTGCCTGTTAATGGAAACCTGCCCATCAGAAACTCTTACTGTTCAGACCTGCATTCATGCATCATGTCATCCATGAGAATGTTTGAGGATTAAAACAGACTTTCAAGTATTAGTTCGATTCTGTGAAGTAGAGACCGTACTTCGGTACGGGCAGTATGTGGGGTGCTTTACCTCTTCCCACCCTGTAACCGTGATCCCTTACCTCGAATCTCTGACCGCAGATCAAAAGGAGTCATTTTAGAGGAAGGAATCTTCGGATCCCCTTCTCTAACGTTTCTACGGGGTCTAGCCAACTGTAGATTCGAAGTAACTGGCTAGTGACGACTTTGGTCTTATACGAACTCATTCAAACACATTCAGCTTAACACAACAACCGAACAAAGCCCTCGAGAACGAGGCAAGCCAGTGGCACAAACGACCATTCGCGCGCACGCACCTCTTCTTCTTTTTCCGAAAGGAAAGGGAGAATGTCGTGGGAGCGCGGAACGGCGAGGGTCCACACACACATTACTAAGGGTTGTCCTACAATCCCAGCTCTTCAAGAAGTGTTGCATGAACAAGCCAATGCCATGAATACTTATCAAAGACCTTTTAATGCCCAAGAGTCAAACACGTATAATCCTAATTGGCGGAACCATCCAAACTTCAGTTGGAGAAACGGACCGACTGCCAATGCTGGGAATAATCCTCAGGTCCCTTCCACTAGCACTCCTTATGTGCCCCCACAGAGGAAGACTCAGGAGGACACTGTGCAAAATCAAATCAATCAGAGCATCATGAAAACCCTCCAAAAGCTTAAAACTTCAATGGAAAGATTCGAATCTCGCCTAATTGGACTCGAATCATGCGAGAATGTTAGGGAGTGAGGGACCTTTCCGGCCCAACCTCAACCTAACCCGAGGGGACAGTACGAGGTGAATGATTCGGGTTCTTCCTACCCTCATGTTGAGCACGCTAAGTCTGTCACCACCCTAAGAAGTGGTAAGGTGATTGAAAAAGATATTCCTAGGACAGTTGATAAACCTAAGGAATCATCTAAATCGAAGAGTGATGACAGATCTAGTGATGAACAGCCTGAGAAGGAGACAAAACATGTTTTCAAACCAGTGGCCCCGTTTCCCCAACGCCTACTCTCATCTAAAGCAATGGTTAAAGCTCAAGATGTCTTGGAAGTTTTTAAACAAGTGAAAATCAACATACCCTTGTTGGATGCAATCAAGCAAATACCTTCATATGCCAAGTTTCTGAAAGATCTTTGTACTATTAAGCGCAAGCTTAATGTACAAAAGAAAGCCTTTTTTACTGAACAGGTCAGTGCTATCATTAACCAGAACTCTCCCCCAAAATACAAAGATCTAGGTAGTCCTACTATTATAAAAGAAAGCCTTTTTGACTGAACAGGTCAGTGTTATCATTAACCAGAACTTTCCCCCAAAATACAAAGATCTAGGTAGTCCTACTATTACTTGCATAATAGGGAACTTCCGGGTCGAACAGGCACTTCTTGACTTAGGGGCGAGTGTCAATCTTATACCCTTCTCGGTGTACGAACAGTTGGGACTTGGTGAATTGAAACCCACTAGGACCACCTTGCAACTTGCAGATCGATCTGTACGGATATCGAGAGGAGTAGTGGAAGATGTGTTGGTACAGGTTGACAAATTCTACTTCCCAGTAGACTTCATCGTCTTGGATACCCAACCCGTGGCAAATGTTAGCACCTAGATACCTGTTATTCTTGGCCGACCATTCCTGGCAACTTCCAATGCTGTGATCAACTGCAGGAATGGGGTCGTGAAGTTTTCATTTGGTAATATGAAGATAGAGCTAAATGTTTTTAACATGTGTAAACAACAAGGGAATGATGATGAGATCCATGAAGCCAACCTGATCGATACCCTCATGGAAGAAGAATTCCTTCTAACCTCTCTGTCCGAACCCTTAGAAGCATGTCTAGCCCACTTTGCTGATTATGATAATGAGATGATTTTGGAAGTGGTGAATGGATTGTTAGAATCCACCCTTGTGCATGATACAAACCAGTGGAGGCCTCATTTTGAACAACTTCCTCTAAATGATTCATGACCTCTACCATCAAGAATTGAAGCACCAAAGCTTGACCTGAAGCCATTACCTTTGGAACTGAAATATACATACTTGGGTCAAGGCAATACTTTTCCTGTGGTTATTTCATCTCACCTTGATAAAGACCAAGAGAACAAATTGATTAATGTTCTAAAAGAAGACAAGGATGCCATAGGTTGGACAATTGCTGACATCAAGGGAATTGATCCCCTGATTTGTACCCATAGGATACACCTCGAGGAGAATGCTAAACCCTCTAGACAACCACAACGGAGATTGAATCCAAATATGACTGAAGTGGTTAGAGCCTAGGTCCTCAAGCTATTGGATGTGGGTATCATCTACCCTATTTCAGATAGCCAATGGGTAAGTCCAACCCAAGTGATACCCAAAAAATCTAGAGTTACCATAGTTGCGAATGCAGACAATGTGTTGGTGCCAACTAGAGTCACTACTGGTTGGAGAATGTGTATCGATTATAGGAAACTGAATACTGTTACTAGGAAGGACCACTTTCCTTTACCATTCATTGATAATGTTAGAGAGGTTAGCTGGTCACTCTTATTACAATTTCCTAGATGGGTACTCTGGAAACAACTAAATAGAGATTGCCCTAGAAGATCAAGAGAAAACCACATTCACTTGTCCATTTGGTACCTTTGCATACAAGAGGATGCCTTTCGGACTGTGTAATGCTCCTGCCTCTTTTCAAAGATGCATGCTCAGCATTTTCTCTGACATGGTTGGACATTTCTTGGAAGTCTTCATGGACGACTTCTCGGTATTTGGTTGTTCCTTTGATGAATGTTTGAACCATTTACAATTGGTCTTGACAAGGTGTGAAGAAAAAAATCTTGTTTTGAATTGGAAAAAGTGTCATTTTATGGTTCAAAAGGGAATTGTTCTTGGACATATTATTTCGTCCAACGGAATAGAAGTAGACAAGGCAAAGATCGACTTAATTGCCAACCTACCGGCCCCCATAAGTGTATGAAACATTCGTTCTTTTTTGGGTCATGCAGGATTCTATAGGAGATTTATAAAGGACTTCAGTCATATCTCTCGTCCATTATGCAATCTCCTGCAAAAGGATGCTCCATTCGTGTGGACCAATGACTGCTAAGAAGCTTTCACCAAGCTTAAAGGCATGTTGACCAGCGCACCGATAATGCAACCACCCGATTGGACTATACCTTTTGAAATCATGTGTGACGCAAGTGACTACGCTGTTGGGGCAGTTTTAGGGCAAAGAAAAGACAAGAAGCCCTATGTTATATACTACGCAAGTAGAATCTTGAACAGTACGCAAGTGAACTACTCTACTATGGAAAAGGAACTCCTTGCCGTAGTCTTTGCACTTGATAAGTTCAGGTCCTACTTGATTGGGTCCAAAATTGTGATTTTTACTGATCATGCGACTCTCAAGTATCTTCTTTCTAAGAAAGATGCTAAGCCTCGCTTGCTCAGGTGGATCCTTTTGCTCCAAGAATTCGACCTTGAGATCCAAGATAAAAAGGGAGTAGAAAACGTAGTGGCTGATCACTTGTCTCGCCTAGTACTCTCTGATTCCGTAGAGACGACACCGATAAAGGACACTTTCCCTGATGAACAGTTGTTTGAAGTCTCTTGCCAACCTTGGTTTGCTGACATTGTTAACTATCTTGCTGTAGGAAGAATTCCGAGTCATTGGACCCCACAAGATAAAAGGAAATTTTTCAAAGAGGTACGCAACTTTTTCTGGGATGATCCGTATTTGTTCAAATACTGCCCAGATCAGATCATAAGGAGGTGTGTTCCAGATAATGAACAAACCAGTGTCATCTCCTTTTGCCATTCTTATGCATGTGGTGGTCATTTCTCTTCTAAGAAAATCGCTGCCAAGATTCTCCAGTGCGGTTTCTACTGGCCTTCAATATTCAAGGACACCCATGTTTTTTGCAAAGCATGTGACCGTTGTCAGAAGTTGAGAGGAATCTCCCGTAGAAATATGATGCCTTTAAATCCGATATTGATCATCGAAGTTTTCGACTATTGGGTCATCGATTTCATGGGACCATTCCCTTCCTCATTTGGATATCTGTATATCCTATTGGCTGTCGATTATGTCTCCAAATGGGTTGGGCAATCCTGTGTAGAACCAATGATCACAAAACGGTTCTACGATTTCTAAAAGAGAATATTCTATCAAGATTTAGGACGCCTCGAGCCATTATCAGTGATGGGGGTACACACTTCTGTAACAGACATTTCGAGGCTTTAATGAAGAAATATGGTATCACACACAAGGTGAGTACGCCCTATCACCCACAAACAAGTGGTCAAGCAGAAGTTTCCAACAGGAAAATCAAACACATCTTGGAAAAAACTGTGAATCCAGACCGCAAGGATTGGTCTCTCAGACTAACCAATGCGTTGTGGGCTTATCGTACAACATACAAAACCCCGATTGGAATGTCTCCCTATAGACTTGTCTATGGGAAAGCCTGCCATTTGTCTTTGGAGTTGGAGCATAAAGCCTATTAGGCTATAAAGAAATTCAATTTCAATCTTGACAAGGCCAGCTCGCTTCGCACACTCCAGCTGAACGAGTTGGAGGAAATCCGGAATGAGGCTTATGATAATGCCAGAATATACAAGGAACGAATGAAGGTATTCCATGACAGGAATATCCTTCGAAGATCTTTTGAACCATCTCAGAAAGTTCTCTTGTACAATTCTAGGCTACATCTATTTTCGGGAAAGCTGAAATCTCGATGGACCGGCCCTTTTGTAGTCAAAACTATTTACCCTCACGGGGTCGTTGAGATTGAGAACCCCAAAAATGGAAATGTATTTAAAGTGAACGGGCAGCGTTTGAAGCCCTTTCTTGAGGAATTTTCCCCAGAGGAGGAATCCACACCTCTGAAAGATCCTGTTTATCAGGATTGATCTCCTAGTCTGACGGAGATCCCCTTTTGTATACTAGTAGGTTAGTTTGTTTCTTGTATTTTGTTTTGGCAACTTGGAAAATTCTAGCGCTTACGAGTATTCATCATCTCAGGTACTCTTTACCCTCTATTCTTTACCATTTTGCTCTCATGTTGCATTTGTCTATGCATTCATTTTTCAACATTGAGGACAATGTTACATTTAGGTTGGGGGGTGTGGAATTCCTGTGAAAAATCTTTCCAATTGTCTATCTCCTTGCTATTTTGCCTATCTCTTTGCTATTTTTTATTCAAAAAAAAAAGTTTTATGGGAAACATCCTGTTCGTGTTGAATGCACCGTGATAGAGGACCTTAGTTGGAAATCGCTGTTGAAACCGATAGATATTCCCTGTTCTCAGAAATCATGAAGGGGATTAAGGCAGCTGGGAGGTGAAGCACACTCTCATGGTATTATGAGCAACATAAGACCCCAAACTGAATTGATCATGGGAAATGTAAGGATGTGGCTCATCTTGTGGCCGAATGAGTTTGTCGGATGATACGTGGTCTATGTGCATTGCACAAAAGGAACAGGAAATTCTGTGGTTGTATTGACTATAAATTATTATTTCTTTAGCCTTCAAAAAAAAATTCCTATGAATTTATGTGATTTTGAAATAATTTGAATGGTAGAATAAAAAGGCATTTAGTAATGAGAATGTTAAAGAGTTTTAGTTACTTCAATAAATTTTAAAATTGAGTTCTTTCCATTAATTTTCCATTAGAAAATGATAAACATTGATTGAGTCATGAATTTTCACAGTTCACATCTAGCTTGCACTGCCAGGATTTGAGTTTGATACTATAATGTTGACTTGATGATTGTTAAGAGTGATATGAACCAAGCCTGGAAATCCTTGTCTACTTTGTTCATAAAAAAAAAGTGAAAAAAGAGAATATTCATAGTAATTTGGGGCAAGGATTTTCATCCATTGTCGTTACCATTACAAAACATTACCATAGTATGAAGTGAGCCTTTTGGAGTCTTGGCTATCGGTTATTGGTTAAAAAAAAAAGCTGAAAAAATATTGAAAAGAACAGTAGCAAGGTTCGAAATCAGTGACTTGGTTGATCTGACCATTCTCTTCAATCATCAGTGTTAATATGAAAGTAGAAGACTGACCCCCTAGTTGTGTTAAGGCTAGATTTCACCATACACCATGAAACTCAATGTTTAGAATGTTTCTACTAAATAATTAATGCTTTGAACTCGATTATGTTGTCTACTAAGTGACTGGAATCTTCTCAAAACTATATGCCTTGGAAACTCTACTGTTTAGATAGCTTGAAGGATCACATAAATACATTGAACATTTTCTTCTCTTTATCTTTGTTTTACTAGGAAATAAGAGAAACCTCGAGATGATTTCGATTGATGAAAACTGTTAAGGATAAGATTGATTGCAGGATTTTGAAAAATCATTGGATGATTTTTGCATGTTTTGCTCGAGACTCGCAAAATGCTGGTTGGGGGGTGTGATGAGTACCTAATATTGTATAATTAACCCTGGTTGTTAAGGACATTATCATTGCTTTTCCCGTTAATTATCCCTCATTAGGTGATTTTTCAATGTTCAGGTGATCAGGAGAGGTTGGACAAGATCAGAGCCAATCAGGGCGTTTAAAGGTCCAAAAGAGAGCAAGATCCAGCATGAGAGCGCCCTGAAGGAAATCAGGCCGTAAAGATCAAAGACCATACTATTTTCTACGGTGAAGATGACCTGGAAGGATGCATCTGAGCTGCTCATTTTGGAGATCCAGGTTGTGCAAGTTTGGACAATCAAGATTGGGCATCCACATGAGGGACCAACTGTGCATCAAGGCAAGCCACACTTTCATAAGAATCAGATCAATGGCCTTGATCATCGAGCACTGTGGACCACACCATCATCACCATCGTCAACTGCATCCAGCCGTTCAAAGCTAAGGCCCATCAAAATGAAGAGCTAGCCCAGCAGTCTCCACCTCATCTCCTCAGCGTCCATCATAGAGGCCCACCATCATTCTCATGCACAAGGGGTGGACGTCTATGCACGTGCAGCAGATGGTCTCCAGCGTGCAACCAGTGGACCCCACAGTTCACAAGTGCAGCAGCAGTGCTGCAACTCCAGCACCCTTCAACGTCCAGCAATGGATGTTGCCAAATCAACGTCCAGGCCATTGTCTTCATCATCCAATCCTCTCCAGTAGGTGGACCCCATCAGCTGTGCAATGATCTCCAACGACCAGCAGGGCTTGCACGTGCCTCAACAGCAGGCCCATCTTCCTCAGCTTCCACAGGTGCAGCCCTCCTACCATGATCAGCCGTCCATCAATGTGGAGCGTGTCTCCATTACAGAAAATCCCAGCCGTCCAGCAGCTGTGATGGACCCCACCTTCATCTGATGTGCAGAGCACACCGTCCATCTGCAGCAACCTTCATCCACCGCCCACCAGGGCTGGACGTCCAAAACCATCTCCAGCAGTGGACATCTGATCTCCAGCGTCCAACCTATCCAGTAGCATCCACCAGCCATCCATCAGGTCTCCATCTTCACACGTGCAGGGCTAGACGACAAGATCAACCGCCCACCAATCAAGACCACCCATCAACTGCTGCCCACCTTCATCTCCAACGTCTATGCTCAGCTGATCAACGACCAACAGGTGAAACCGTCCATCTGATCTGTTCAGTGGACCCCATCATCACCGTCCAGCAATGGACATCTCCACCTCAGCCCTCCAAAACAATGGACGTCCACTAGCAAAATGGACGATCAGCATCAACACTTGGAGAGCTTCAAGATCAGCAGCCGTCCGTCCAGCACAAGTGGTCCCCACCTTGCACGTGCAGTGCTCCAAGCACCAGCGTCCTTCAACGTCCAGCTGATCAGCAAGCTCAGCCGTCCATCGTCCATTCCAACTTCAGCCACCTCAGCCGTCAAGCAGATGGAGTAAAGATTAGATCTCCACCATCCAGAACTCCTCTGCACTGTGCATTAGCCCCACCTGAGCAGCACCAGTGTCCAAGGCCCCCATAATCAACGTCCAGCAGTGGACGTCTTCCAGTCCTACAGCTTCCATCACCATCCAGCAGCTGTTCTAAACAGCAACCAGCAACCTCACATGCCAACAATGGAGAAGCTTCCCATCTCCCAAACATGCAAGAGAGGAGCTCTCTCTCTCTCTCTCTAGCTCTCTCTCTTTAGCTCTCTTCCCAACACATGTGTAAGGCTTGGAAGTGCCACCTCATCATCCAAGCCTCACTCCATTCCCAAACCTAAAAAAATCTGCTTTGGGCTTGGAGTGACACCTAGGCTTGGAGTACTTTTTTGCCACATGTCATTCCAAGCTTAAATCCAAGCCCAAACCTAAAAGAAAAGTTTGCTTTGGGCACTCCAAGCCTAACCCTATTCCCGAACCTAAATAAAAATCTGCTTTGGGTTTGGAGTGCCACCTAGGCTTGGAGCCTCCCAAAAAGCTATAAAAGGAGGCCATCCCTTCTCATTTGAATCATCCCATCCCTCAAATCCCATTCTTTACAACTCCTCTCTTCTCTTCTTTAGTTTTCTTTTGTAGTGTAGAGTAGTGTAGAATTTTCTTTCTTAGTGAGTTTTAGTCTTCCATTGTAGCATGGTTGGCTAAACCTCTAGCTAAGGCTAGGGGTGAAGCCTTTGAAGAAATTTGCAAGCTTTGGTTCTTTGGATTCAACAATGGTGTGTAAATGTTGAAGTTCTCTTTGGTTGATTGGTTCGGTTATCCACCTCAGCGAACGCTATTGTTGTGCAAGCCCCTTGATCCATCGTCGACTTCGGGCACGTTGGATGCTTGGGATCCCTTGCACACTAATTAGATAGTTCATGATCGATAAAGTCCCTTGATCCATCGTCGACTCCGAGCACGTTGGATGCTTTGGATTCCCTACGGTCATCGAGCTAGTGCAGGTAAAGTCATAGATCTGTAAAATCCCTTGATCAATTGTATACTCCGGGCACATTTGATGCTTTGGATTCCCTGCAATCGATAGACGAGATCTTAACGGTTGGATCGGTCAATCAAAGCCTCCTATCTTGTAAGTATGCATTTGATCTTATGAATTGTGATCTTATCGGTTGACTTGTTGGCAAAGTTGTTGATCTGTACAATTCCTTGATCCATTGTAGACTCCGGGTACAGTGGATGCTTGGAATTCCCTGCGATCAACTAACTGGTGCTTCATGGTCAAATAAATCGGTTCATATCACCATCTTTTATGAAATATGCAATTAGTTTAACCGTTTTATCTTCCGATTGGAACGGATCTTTATTCGATTCCAGTTGAGTTATAGTTGGACCATTAAATCAAACCTTGTGGATGAAACAAAGGTGGATCTCTAATGCCTTAGCCCCTTTTCTACTTTTGTTTTTCACCACACACAACTTGCTCCACTCTTGTGGATTAAACCAGATTTCATCTCTCCCACCTAAACTAATTCCTCTAAGTATTCTTAACCCCAATCCCTGTGGATCGACCTCGGTCTTACCGAGTATTTTACTACTTCACTACCTGCACTTGGGTGTGCAATCTTCGGGTTGTAGCAAAGATGTCTATGATGTTTTTGATGAAATTATTGAATCGATTTATGGTAACAAAGACCACATAGAATTTGATGATGATGAGTTGATATATGATGAAGATGCCTATGAAGATGGCCGAATTAAATGAATGTGGAGTGAAGGAAGATCACATTGAATTTGATGATGATGAGCCGATTCATGATAAAGATGCTTATGAGGTGTTTGAAGAAATGATCGAACCAATTGAAGGTGGAGTGAATGAAGACCATATGGGATTTGATGATGATGAGCCAACTTATGACAAAGATGCTCATGAATTGACTAGACCGAATGAAGGTGAGAGCATTGTTATTTGTAAAGTTTTGGCCGTTCCTCAAGTACCTGAAGACCATTGACTACGTGTTTTGCATGAAGAGAAGCTATATACCAACTTTAAAAACTATTTATTCGTGGTTGACAATGTAGTTTCTTTGGAATATGTTCTCTCATCTCAAGACATCAAAGTAGATAAGGAGAAACTCAAAGCAAGTGTTGAGTAGCCAACTTCACAATCGGTTATCAAAATTTGATGCTTCTGTGTCCTAGCAACATTCTACCGATGGTTCATGAGTACATGACTAGATGCCTATACTAAATATCTTGTTTGGTGGAAGAACAAGTTTGAATACAAAGATACATGAATCAATGGTGAGAAATTAATTATGAGATCTCGACAAAAGAATGTGGGAAAGATTTGCCAAGCCGAATTCGAAGATGAGTTTCTTTTATAGGGAGGAGATTGATGCAGCCCATGGTACCCTAAGAAGATGGTACACCCAGAAGTACTATATCAACTCAAAATTTTCTCTTATATATGTAGTAGTCTTTTCATGAGAGATGACATTCTAGAGTTATTTTCTATAAGCTTTGTACTTGTGAGTGGGGTGATTCCTCTCTTGTTGGGTGAGTGAGTCCCCAAGCTATCTCTCTTCTTATTCTTATTTGGCTTGTGTAATCTTGATTCAAATTATAGTAGCAAAGTTCTTCTTTCCTTTTCTTTATTGCATTTCTTTAAAGTCTACATCAAGTGGTGCCGAAGCTACATCAACTGGTATCAGAACAAGAGACAAGTGTTCGAGTCTCCTTATCAGTGTGGGTGGATGATGTAGATGCATCTTCACACTAGGGTGGTGTGGCTCACGAGGTGGGGTTTATATGATGCAGAATGGCCACGAGGTGGGGTCTGTGTGATGTAGAATGGCCATGGGATGGGTCACACTGTGGGACTTGTGAGATGCGGGGTAGTCCACGGGGAGTTCTTGGTCGGTTTGAGATGCGGGATAGCTCATGGGAAGTTCTCAGTCGGTTTGCCTGCCAGGACATGGATAAAAGGATATTTCGATACTACCCCAATAGCATTGGAGCTTTTGGTGGACTGACCAATACTCTCTGCATTACTTATTTGAGGACGTGAACACAAAAACAGGCACAGATCAAAAACTCAAGTGGACCACAACACAAAAAGTAGTGGATAAGGATGCCACCAGTGAAACCTTCCCAGGGGCCAGCGTAATATCCCATCCAACCCGTTTATGTGACTCTCTTAGCAAGGAAGGGAGGAACTAACCCGAAAAAAAAATATAATAATAAATAAAATAAAATAAAATATTTGCTTGATCCAAAGGCTTCCGTAGGCTAGTGGCAGTCGTCCTCATCCCCTTTTTCTGTGTTGTGTCCGCTCAAGAATTGATTCTGCTTGATTTTTTAAACCACAGCTTATCACAAACTGTAGGAGACGTCGTTGATGGTACCACACACGACGGTGGGCCACAAACTTTTCGTTACAGTGGCGCCACGTGACAGGTGTTCCTGCAACGAGTTCCTATTTGCCTCTGTCGCCAGTGAGGTCCGGGCGTGCATCGCCACCTAAGATGGTCATGTGATTTCAACTGTCCAATTTTTCTTTTCTACATAAGTAATGACCATTGCATAATCATGCTCTATTAATGATTTTAACATTGAATGTGAACCGTCCAAATTCTCATTACATTGTTATAAATTTATGTATAAAAAAAAAATCAATTCGATGACTCAACGTATCTCATATAGCACTTGTTCCAAAACATGGACTGTTCCGATAATCGGAATGCTCATCAAGTGGGCCCCAATAGGAGGCGACTGACGCTTGATTTTCAGTCGCGTCAGTCGCGACAGAGGCAAATGGACTCAACTGCTGTGGCTCCCGCGTGGCATTCCCGTAATACGACATAATTATTATTGCCCCCTTTCATAACCGGATCGGAACCCTCCAACACCTGTCGAACGCGTCCCGAAAACACCCAGCCTCTGTGGGGTCCATGGCATCGTATATATAAAATCTACTCCGTCTATCTGGTTTTATCCTCGGTTATACCGTGGAAAAAAAAAAGATGGACAGATCCTTACTCATACAGTCCACACTTCATGGACTAATTGTGCTGAGATGCTAACCATAGGTTTACTTGTGGGTCCACAAATGTTTATATCATTAATCAAACTCGTTAATAATGTATAAATGACCAGGATTAAGTGAATAAAGAAAAATAATCTTGATCGAACTCACGTGGACCACACGAAAAAGAACATAGAAGTTCGATGATCAATTTACATTGTTCCTGTTTTACTGGACCATAAGAGTATTTACCTGGGATTTTTACTATATTAGCCCCGTGGTGTGGCCATTTTAACTAAAACTTCAATTTCTCATACAAAGTTTCTAAATTGACCTTTTCACGAGAATTTGAAAATTTTGTGGTCGGTTTTGCCTCTCTGACCAGCTGCTCACGTACGAAGTTGCTTTTCACACAAGACATTCGACACCTTCTACCCACGTACGGAGTGGCCCACGAAATCAACGCTTCTACCCTCCGGATGGCTAATCTGAGCCGTTCACAATAAATGGAGCATTTTCAAACCCACGTGAGAGGTGTTTACAAATCCAACAGAGGTTGTGTATGACCCAGAATAGCGTTAACGATTCTAATTACTACAAATTCTTTGCACCGGCGTGGCCCATCGGTATTGACACTTTCCTTGAAATTTTCGACAATGACTCCTAATTAAAAAAACTTTTTATATGAATGGATTTGATTTGTCTTCTCACATCCAAATTGCCCCACATAAGATCACGTTTGTAAATGGTGGGGCCATTGACGCAATGCATGGTGAAATGGGATTCACCCAACTTCCTGTGAAACATGTTGTATGGGATCCACCACATTCTTCATACGAAGAAAGCGAAAAATTTGGGTTTGGAGGTCCCACCAAGGTAATGCATGCTATCCGTTCATCAACGAAGTCAATGGACCGTTCTCCTTCCCTCTTCGTCTGACTTTGTTTGGTGGTCATAATAGTCCGCTAAATGAAAATAGGTAAACCATCTCTTTAACT
The DNA here is from genome assembly GCA_003013855.2 of Liriodendron chinense. NCBI lineage: Eukaryota > Viridiplantae > Streptophyta > Magnoliopsida > Magnoliales > Magnoliaceae > Liriodendron > Liriodendron chinense. The sequence goes on along the minus strand of ML058361.1, from coordinate 19,507 downwards.
GATTCTCTATGTAAATGTTAATGTGGATGGTAATGTGCATGGTGAAATGGAAAAGTGTAATGGGTGGAGGCTCAAATGTGGGTTGGATTTCCACTGAGTACTCAAAACTCCGTGTGCTAACTGGATTCCCACTGAGTATTGTGGAATCCCCCTGGAACTGGAGATTCTCACTGGGCATAGTGGATTCCCACTGAACACTGTGGATTTCCCCTGGCACTGCGGATTCCCACTGGCCACTGTGGATTCCCGCTGAGCACCGTTGATTCCCCTGGGCATAGTGGATTCCCACCGAACAACGTGGATTCCCCCCTGGCACTACAGATTCTTATTGGCCCCTGTGGATTCCCACTGGGTATAGTGCATTCCCATTGAACACTTTGTATTTAACCTGGCACCGCTGATTCCCACTGGCCACTCAGGATTCCTGCTGAGCACTGCAGATTCCCCTGGGCATAGTGGATTTCCACCGAACAACGTGGATTCCCACTTGGCACTGCAGATTTCTACTGGCCACTGTGGATTCCCACTGAGCACTATGGAATCGTACTGGGCATTGTGGATTCCCCCTAGGCATAGTGGATTCCCCCTGGGCTCAGTGGATTCCCACCGAGCAATGTGGATTCCCACTGAGAAAGGTAAATCCAAACGCACAAGGTCCACCACCATTTGACGTTTTACTTATGACATGCTCTTTTTGAAGCTGTCAAAACAAGGCCCTAATGGGTGTTATAACAAGAATGATACTCTACATTGGGCTATCAAAACAAATTAGCTCGTGCATCTCGACAGTGCAAATCCACATTGGCATGGGGAATCCTTTGTTTCAATTGTATAGTTCTTAGTTCTCCCAAATATGCATCTTAACACCATCTCTACAACACTCAATTCATAAATGTATCTTTTAAGGCTTACAACCAAGCTTTCTCGTTTCAGGCACAAGAATCGTTGAATATGACAGTTACGCAGCCCATATGCTGTTATTATGATGGTGAGCTAGTAAACTAACGAGGAAGGTGGAGATACAACGGTGGCGATTCTCAGTTTATCATGGTGAGCAATGAAATAAGATATGAGGATCTTGTATCTAAAATTCACAATGTTATTGGCACGACACATTCGGAATATGAGCTTAGAATAAAGTTCATCTACCCATCGCCTAACTCCATATCACTTCGTCCACAACTGATCAGATATGATGACGATATGGCAGCATATATGTTTATCTCCGCTCAGAACCCGAAAATTCATATACCTATGTTTGTGGAGAAAGTCAGACATAAATATGTATTTCATGATCCTGTGGCGGTGCATTTAAATGAGCCTATACCAACTGTTGATACGTCAGTATATAGAGAAGAATGCACTGACATCCATTCAACAGTCCGTGAAGACGTCATTGGTTCATTAAGTGGGGCACGTTCAGAACTTTCGAGGATGGGCAGTTTCGAGACACCTGAATCAAGTTGTGCAGTTATACGTACTCCATCGGGTGGGGCATATCAGGAAGATCCGAGTTTGGACAGTTTCGATGCGCTATCGTTTCGAATCATTCATAGCCAAGACAATGCGCACATTCCTTCACCGGCTAGTACAGATATTCGTCATCGACCATCGAGTGATGCGGTTCAAGAAGATCCAAGGCTGGACAGTTTCGAAGCACCATCGTTCTGACTCATTCATAGCTAAGACTACACGCACATTCCTTCAGTGGCTAGTGCAGGTATCCCTACTCCATTAAGTGATGCATATCAAGATGATCCTCCTTTCGACAGTTTCGATGCGACATCGTTCCAACATATTCATAGCCAAGATTACGCGCACATTCCTTCATCGGCTTGTGCAGATATCCCGACTCCATTGAGTGATGCACTTCGGGAAGATCCGAGTTTGAACAATTTTGATGCGCCATCGTTCCGACTCATTCATAGCAAAGACTATACGCAAGTTCCTTCCAGGGCTCATGCAGATATCCTATGTCTAACCACCGATGCCCGTAATCGCCTTTTAGAGGTTGTTAAGACTCCAATGAATGTCATGTTTGAGCAAGATGAAATAACTCCACAAGAGATACTTGACCTCGATGCGGCGTCAATGTACGTGAATTGTCCGGTATATCATGATTTTGTTGATGACCCTAGTTAGTTAGCCGTTAGACAAATGTACAGAGACAAGGCTCGGCTATAGTTAACGCTTTGTAAGTTTGCGATGCGAAATCATTTCCAATATAAGGTATTGAAATCAAACAAACAGAGGTACACGATTAAGTGTCTAATTGATAGTTGTGGTTGGAGGTTGCATGCATCATTGTTGGACAATGGTGGTGCTTTTAAAATAAAGACATCGATCAGAACACACATGTAGCCAATCCTCCAATGCAATCAGTTATCTCTATGCAAGTTTTGCGGATGGTAGTCGTAGTAAACGTAATGCAACTTATGAAGGTACAGGAAGACATTATCGTCAAGCAACGATTAAGATATGTACCAAGATTGCTGCAGAGCGTATGAGGAAGGGCATAGCATGTAGGCCACAAGATGTACAATTTGGAATAGAAAAAGAATTCAATGTTGAGGTCAGTTATATGAAAGCGTATAAAGGTATCGTAGCTGCACGTAGTATGATTATGGGGTCATTTGAAGATTCGTACAAAGTACACCCTACCTATCTTCATGAATTGACAAAGGCAAATGAGGGTACGGTAACGGATTTACAACTAGACAGCGAAACGAATTGCTTTCAGAGATGCTTCATTGCGCTAGGACAATGTATTCGAAGCTTCCGGTTGTATTTTCGAAAAGTTTTATGCTTGGATGGGGCTCACTTGAAAGAGAGGTATAAACGTGTATTGTTCACCGCATCAGCGTTGGACGGAAATAATCGCATTCTCACAGTAGCATATGGGGTTGGTGAGTCAGAGAATAACAGTAGTTGGCTTTGGTTCCTTCAAAACTTGAAGCGGGCAATTGAGCCTCTCCCGGAGGAGATAGTTATTATATCGGATCGTCATGCAGGTATAATCAACGGGGTGAAATCAGTATTCCCTAATGCAGCTCATGGTTATTGTGCACACCATCTCCTCTTAAATACGATGCATCACTACAAGGATGAGTCGTTGAAGAAGTACTTTTGAGCGGCTGCTTAGACGTGCCGAAAAATCAGTTTTAATGATCTCATGCACATCATATCAATGGCCAACCCTGCCGCATATGAATGGCTCAATAGTGTAGCTAAAGAAAGATGGGCTTCTGTATTTTTTCCGGGCAAGAGATACAACATGATAACGACAAACATCGCTGAGAGCGAAAATGCACTATGGAAAAAATCAAGAGAATACCCGATCGTGAAACTTATCGATAGTGTCAGGAGCAAGATTCAAAAATTCTTCTTGAAAAGGTGAGAAGATGCGAAAGTGTTTTTGGGAAAAGCAACACCCTGGGTGGAAACACATATGAGAGAGTTATCAGACCAGGCAGGATGACAACCTGCACAGCAATATCTATGGATGAATATGAAGTTAATGGGGGTGAGTGTACCGATGTAGTGAAACTAAGTCAAGCGAAATGTGGATGTGGCGAGTTCAGCGTGCTAATGTTACCTTGTCTACATGCAATTGCCGCATGTGACAAGTATGAGCTCGATCGTTATAATTATTGTTCCCCCTTCTACTCAACAACTGTTTACAAAGTGATGTATCGCAATTCCATATACCTAGTCCCTAATGTGAGTCAATGGGACACACCTGAAGATGTAAGGGTGATATGCGATAAAATTCGTCACCCGAATGAAAGGAAAATTGTAGGAAGACGAAAGAAAATGAGAATTACCAGCCTAGGTGAGGAGAGATCAACGGTTAAGTGTTCTAGGTGTAGACGAATGGGTCACAATCGGATGGCATGCACCTACCTTCCGGCCATTAGCTAAAATGTATTACTACGTGTTGTGCTGGTTACTTTTTGCATACGTAAAGCCTCACTTTGTATTTAATTTTGTACGTATCTTTTTGTAAATCCACACTTTGTCATATAAACATTTTGTCTACGTAATTTACTACTCGAATGGAGAAAGGCATGTGGTTGTGTATGTGTATGTATATTTAACGCATGTCGCTATCATAGTTCCCCATGCCAAAACACAAAAGCAAACAAATGCATTTACCTGCACCATTAAAAAAAAGGAAGGGATAGCGTTGAAAGAAAAAATTAGTTTTAGAGATCACGGGTTTCGCAGAATACATCTAATTGAAGTGACCTGTGAAGATGAGATGTGACCGGTGAAGATTTGATGAGCACGGTACAGGTCAGTAGAGTCACAGGTGAAGAAGATGTGTGATCACGTGGGATTCCATGTGCCATTTATCCAGTCCCTACACTTCTTTAATCCTCCCATTCACAGTCTCGAATTTGTTAAAAAAAAATGTCACGAAATGGTCATGGCCGGCATCATCCCAACCTACGTCCACCTCCTGGAGACTCCTACCGTATGCAGGAAAGGAGGACCAAGTGGGATCGTGAAATATGCAAGCTAGAACAATGGACAACTATTTGTAGGAGATACAATCTTCCAGTGCCTAGACGACAGTCATTGAACATGAGGCGTGATACGTTGGCACAAATTGATACGGCATTGGGAAGGCTGAGGAGGGAGATCGGAAGGATGGTAAGTCGTGTGTCAAGAGTGTGGATAGATGGTGCGACGACGGATCTCCAGAATGCATCCGAATCGGATATTTCAAATGAAAGTGACGGAAATTTATCGGATTTTGAAGATAAGTAGTCATTATTTTCTTATAGATAGCCTTTTTAACTCGTGTTTGTTCTTCGGTATGTTGCTATCATATGTGTTTACCGTTTTCGTTTCATATTAACTTCAGTGTTACATTTGATATGTTGGTAGCCCATGTCAAAACCATGGATTTGATGAGAAGTGAATTTCAATGGAATCGAAGAGATTACAAAAAGGCACTTCTAGGCCATTATTGAAATCCTCTAAAGAGGTGGGATATAGTGAGAAATCCTCCTCAATGTGGGACCCTTCGTGATGTGTCCCAAATTGTTGGAGCCAACAACATGTATATTTTCCATAATGCTTAGCACACCGTCTCCAACAAGCAGCATGTGCTATGGGATATGGAGGATTTCCAATATGTCTTGAGGCTAGGGTATTATATATTAGGCCATAATCGGCTTAGGCCAGGCCTAAATGGGCCCACAGCCGCCCATAATTATCAGGAATGTTTGGATCTGTGTACATGCATTCCAGATTTTAACGAACTAACAAGTAACAAGTAACAGTTGGAACTTCGCTTTGAAATCAGTTTATGCAAATTTAGTTTCTAGCTGAGTTTAGTTGAATCTTAATTCTACAGGCCAATGTGCCAGGTTGACCATGCATCAATTGCCTTTTACAAACTTGGGTTATTTGCGGACCTGATGGGGTACCTGGACACAACCCATTTAGACCCGACCAAGACCCGACCCATTTGTTAACTGGTACGGGTCTAGGTCCATTAACAAATCCAGTTGCTAAACAGGTACGTGTATGGTTTCCTTTATAATAGGCCCGACCCGACCCAAACCAATTTAGTAAGTGGACCGGTTTGCTTTATGTTTCACGAGACCCGTCCAGCCCAGACCTGTCCAAACCCGGTTTAAAGCCTGGTAAAAATGCTTGCATACTTGATCCAGACCCGGACTCATTAGACCCGACCCATTTATAAATGGGTCTGGGTGCATCTCGCTCTACCAGACCTGGACCCATTTATGAATGGGTTTGATGGGTTGACCCGGACCCGACCTGGACCCGCCCATTTAGTCAAAGGGTCTGGGTCTAACATTTGGTCCTACACCCATTTAGTCAATTGGCTGGTTTGGTTTTAGCAAAACCCGCCCCAAACCCGACCAATTATAGCCCTACACTTATTATATCATGTAAAAGGAGCTGGCTAGATCAAAGCATGGCATCTAGTCCGATCGTCGCCTATAGCAAAAAGTCAGGCCTTCGCAAAAATCAGGCGTTCCAACCCACACATGCACTCATTCATCGCTACAGAAATCAATATACGAAGATCCCAAAATGGGAACAATTCATTTAAACATTCCATCCCATGTCGTTAAATTGTTCCCGCCAGCTAAAACACATAAGTAAACAAAAGCATTTATCCAACACTTACAATAAAACAAACTAGCAAAAGAAAGAAAACTAAACTAGGATCTTAATGATCTAAGGAGACCGGGGATGGAGGTGGCGCATCCTCCTTCTGGATGCAGCAAATGATCTCCTGCATCTTCTTGTAGAGCCGCTTATTCCAACGCTCCTGACGCTCTGCCCCATCCGCCACCGCTCGCTCTAAGGCTGCAATACGTTCTTCTAAGCCGGCAGTGGGTTAATAGTCTTCATCTTCATCTTCTGTCACATCCTCTTCATCCTCTGGTTCATCTTCTTCTTCGCTCCCTGACTCATCTACAAGTCTGGCATTCGAAGGTCCTGCCCTAGGACCTTGTGGTACATTATCCTTCAAACGTCCCACATTCTTCTTATTGATCTCATTAAACTCAATTAGGTGCGAAGTAGCGGTAGCAAGTCCAAACTGCTTGGCCAACTGACATGCCAAGCACCCAAATGGCAAATTCAAGGGTCGTGATGTGGAAATGGGCTTCAGCATTTGGGTCAGAACAATAGAGGGTAGGCATACCATCTCCTGCTTACCCACTCTATACAACACCTCAACCATGTAAGGTGTTAACTCAGTGTGGTTCCCCGCTCGCGGATAAACATTGTGGACAAAAATGTGATGCAGCTTATGGAACACTGGCAACAGATTGGACGACCTCAAACAATTTCCTTTCTCCTACTCCACGTAATTGTCACATAGGAACTTCGTATGTGTGCCTCTCATATTCCTCCGGTCCGGGTCACCCTCCTTCACCACGACTCGACCACATGGCACCCCGATGGCTATAGCAATAACATTAACGTCAACTCGGTGTAATATCTCGTTAACCTCTACATCAAACATCGGAGGATCTGATCGTGGATTCCTGGCAGCGGAATAGAATTCCTCCATCGTTATGTCATTGGCAATCGAGGTGGGATGGAAGATGGGGTCCTATCCTAGGGTTGTAAGCCATTCCCCCATCGTTGAATCCTAAAAAATGCCCAGAATGTCAACCCTAACCTCAAATGTTATCTTTCTGCGTGAATACTTATTCCAACCTTTTGTACGAGGGCCACGCTCGGAAGTTGCCTCACCTCTTGGAGGCCCATGAGAGGACGACGCACCAGCGTTATGATTTTTCTTCTTACGTACAGGGCGGCTAGGGCCTGCTCTGCTCGAAGAAGCCTTTCGTTTGGCCATCATAGCAACCAAGAAAGGAAGAAGGACAAAAGATGCAACTGAAGAAAGGAAACCGGCCATAGTAGCTTTTACAAACTTCGAAACTCACCAATCTTAATGGGGAACCCAAATCGAGATCTTTCTCAAACCTCAAATCCGTGCAATGCTTCAAGTGTTTTAGCCGTCAAATGTTCTTCGGAGCCAATCTACTGGAAAAGAATGCTTGGAAGAGGTGTAGTTCATCTAGGGGAGATAGGTATTTTGAGAGGGAGAACGAAAAGCCGTTGGAAGTGGGGTCGGTTTCGTTTTTTAGCCCTTTTTTAAAAAAGCATATCGTGACCGTTGGTGGACCGAAGTCGTATTCGACGTGCCGATGGATGAAGACAGTGTACTTAGGTAAAAACCGAAGACCTTCGGCAGGAACCGAAGTACGCTGGACGTTTTGTCGGCGGACCGACGGTATCTTTTGATTAACCGAAGAAGTGAATGTAATCCCTCTTCGGCACGATCTCGTGTTGTCGGTTGTAACCGACGGACACATTCGGTGGGCCGACGTTGCATATCGGTGGACCGGCAACTTCTCCACTGGTTGCTCATAAGATTTGTGGTTTTCAGCCATTTTAACACTTGTCAATGGGATTCCATTGTGCTTAGTAGGATCACATATTGTTCAGTGGGATTCCATAGTGTTTAGTGGGTTTCCAATTCCATAGTGTTCAGTGGGATTCCAATGTGCTCTATTGGATTCTATATTACTTTGTGGGATTCCTCTGTGCTCTGTGGGATTCCATAGTACTCTGTGGGATTCCACAGTGGTATTTGGGATTACATATTTGTTTGTGGGATTCCTTGTTGTTCTGTGAGATTCCATAGTGTTCTGTGATATTCCATATTGGTCTGTGGGATTCCATACTGCTCTGTGGGATTCCACAGTGCTCTATGGGATTCCATAGTTTTCTGTGAGATTCCATAGTACTTAGTGGGATTCCATATTGCTCTGTGGGATTCCACAGTGCTCTATGGGATTCTATAGTTTTCTGTGAGATTTCATAGTACTTAGTGGGATTCCATATTGGTCTGTGGGATTCCATATTGGTTTGTGGGATTCCATGTTGGTCTATGGGATTGCATGTTGGTTTGTGGGATTCTATAGTGTTCTGTGGGATTCCGTCTTGATCCGTGGGATTCCATAGTATTATGTGGGATTCCAATTTGTATGTGGGATTCCATAGTACTCTGTGGGATTCCATATTGGTTTTAGGGATTCCACAGTGGTATGTGGGATTCCATATTGCTCTGTGGGATTCGACAGTGGTATTTAGTATTACATATTGGTCTGTGTAGGGCTGTACATCGAGCCGAGCCGAGTCGAGGTGGGCCAAGCTTGGCTTGACTCGTCTGTGCTCTCCTCGAGTTCGAGCTCAAGCTCGAGCTCACCCTCGAGCTTACCATTGGAGCTTGCCTTGTTTGCTAAAACTTTCGAGGCGAGCTAGTGGATCAAGTCGAGTCGAGCTTGCTCCCACCTCAATTTATTATATTTATTTACTGCAAAATACAAATTAGAAGTCAACGACATTAAGTTCGAGAAGTTACACATATATTAGGGGAGAATAGTATTTCTACAGGTGGGACCCCACCATTACAATGACCTAGTTCTGATCGGTTTTTTCTTTGGCCAAGTCATACATGCATTGAATGCAAACTACTAGTAATATTTTATGAACCATAATTAACACAGTACATGCATAGCTCACCACGTGAATGGACTACTTAATTATTGTGTGGACCATTGTCATGATGAGGCATAGCTGATTCATGGATCAGATGCACCACCTCCCTCATAAAATTGCAATCAATAGCTACATATGGTGTTTGGTCTAACCATAGCCCCTGTTTTGTAGATATGTATGGTGTGTGGTCTCACCATAGCACCTGTGTTTGTGTAGCATGTAAAACACACAACCACAGTGTGCTCACCATGTTTTGTATTTGAAACTACTTAATCCATCAGATATGCTCAACAAGGAATGTTCTTACCTGAACAAAATAGTAGGATTAAGAAACCCCCCAATGTGTGAGGGTTTTATATGTCCTAAGCTTGGACCCCAATGTGTGTGTGGGGGAGGGGGGAGTGGGAAGAGAGAACTAAGAAATAAGAAGATTTGGGGTTTTTTTTTTAACAAATATCTATATGAAACGAGTGGAGTCGAGCTGAGGCGAGCTTTTTCGAGTCGAGTCGATCGAGTTTCTCGAGCTGGCTTGGCTCATGACCAGCCCTAGGTCTGTGGGATTCCTTGTTGTTCTGTGGGAATCCATAGTGTTCTGTGGGATTCCATATTGCTCTGTGGGATTCCAAAGTACTCTGTGGGATTCCATAGTGTTCTGTGGGATTCCATATTGTTCTGTGGGATTGTTTATTGGTTTGTGGGATTCCATATTGGTCTGTGGGATTCCATATTGGTCTGTGGGATTCCATAGTACTCTGTGGGATTCCATATTGCTCTGTGGGATTCCATAGTGCTCTGTGGGATTCCATAGTGCTTTGTGGGATTCCATATTGGTCTGTGGGATTCCATAGTGCTCTGTGGGATTCCAAAGTGCTCTATGGGATTCCATATTGTTCTGTGGGATTGCTTATTGGTTTGTGGGATTCCATAGTGCTCTGTGGGATTCCATATTGGTCTGTGGGATTCCATAGTGCTCTGTGGGATTCCAAAGTGCTCTGTGGGATTCCATAGTGTTCTGTGGGATTCCATATTGTTCTGTGGGATTGCTTATTGGTTTGTGGGATTCCATAGTGCTTTGTGGGATTCCATATTGGTCTGTGGGATTCTATAGTACTCTGTGGGATTCCATATTGCTCTGTGGGATTCCATAGTGCTCTGTGGGATTCCATATTGGTCTGTGGGATTCCATAGTATTATGTGGGATTCCATAGTACTTTGTGGGATTCCAATTGGTATGTGGGATTCCAAAATGGATGATATACGGTCAATAAAATGCCTGTGCAGATTACAAGTAATCCAGTTTTCAGTATGTATTTATTCAAAGTACAAAGTGAATTACTTTTCTCCTGAAAACAGAGAAATAATGTATTATCCTTAATACATATGGGCCGTACAAAGTGAATTACATATGTAAATCCTCAAAATTTATTCCTACGCACGCTCTCTTCCATGGTAAGATGTTTGTGTCCGCGGCTTCTTTGGAATATCTTTCGCTGCAGGTATACCATTTTTCGTTGTTGATGGACCGCTTTCGATGACTTCTACAATATCTTCATCTAAAGATAATTGTACCGGTCTTGTCATTCCTTTCAACTTAAACCGAAGTAAGTCGAAGGCTATTGTTTGCCTGAAATTAGGGACTTCTTCATGTGGTTGAAAATACAACGTAATGAGTAAATAGCGGATGAAGGACATGATGATTAGACTTCCGAACAATGTAACCTTACTGGAGTAAACTGTACATCCAACCCGCTGCATAGGAAGTCCATAGCTTTCATGACGTATACCCCACAGTCATCACTATTTGTTTGTTTTGGGGTCCCATCGACTATATCAAAATGCCATTCAACTTCCCAGAAAGGATTCCCGTAATCACATATATGAAATAACCATCGAAGCCCATATGTGAATCCACGTGCATACGATTTGAAATTTCTCTTCCAAGTGGCGGCTATACTGTCGATCAACCATACTTGCCTCTTCATTGCATACGCTACTATTAAAGTCCAGTGCGATTAGTGAACGTGGACAGGAAAGTAGACCTACAATGTACATGAAAACTATTATAAGCACATATGTCTACTATGCGCATTCCATCAAAAGCACATATATAATCGTAGACAAACCGTCTCGTATTGCCACATGGGCTTTGCCGACCGAGCAAGGAGGGTCACAACCGATGGATTAAGTCCATTCAGCATCGCCTCCCTATTACTATGGTCACCTGCAGCATATTTACATATGCTATTGACATCTTTCTAGAACAATACTTGTTTAAGTACGATAAGAAAAAACTATAAATTTCAGGCAAAATGATTACTACATATGATCATATCAAACTGTTCTTATTACGAATATTACCCAGAACCAAGTGGATACAAATAAGCAATCCTGGGGGTACGCGGCAGGATAATGTGCTCCGCGATCCGTAAAAAAATACATGTACGCGTTAATGCACTGTGTAAAGAAATATTGACCAGTAAACATCGACAGTCAATGAAAGAGTTATCCGTAATGAAACCTGCATTGAACTGCGGCTTACCCCATCATCAACCCATACGTTATCCCATATATAATGCAACCAATTATGGTCACCGGAATCGTAAGCGGCTTTGACAATACTGTATTCATCAGGCGATAGCTGTCTCAAAGGGTTCATAAATCCAGGTACATCGGTGAAGCCGAATTCGGACTCGGTGCGAGGTTCCGTGAACGGGCTGCGTTGGAACCTTGAAGGTTGTCGGTCGCGAACGGGCTTCATATTATCAGCTCCCGCTACCCTGCACGTGAAATGAGGGGGTGTCTCAAATTTTGAATGACCCCCAGAATACACGACAAGGGTAGTGCAAACCTCTACATCATCCACGTTATGATAACCGTATACATCCGGAGTACGCTGAATTGAATGAGGCTCTACTTCCTCTCCATCCAGTTCATTCGTCGCGCTTTTTCCCTGAAGACACACGATATATACTTGGTTAGTATCTAAATCGCATTGTAAATTACCAGTGATGCACAATTAGAATTGAAAATACCTTCACTGCCTCCAATCGGCTTCAAGATGAGAAACTTTTTCACCTAATTTTTTATTTTCCTCCTTCACTTCGGCCACTTCGGTCGCATATTTAGTTACCTTATTCAATAATATCTTATACAATTTCTTCCATCTAGACTTTTCATCTGATTTTACGGGCCTCTTTGTGCTCACTCCCCCCTTTACATTTGTATTCATTACTGTCTTATTTGGACCTATAGATTTAATCTCATACTGTTCTTGTCGTCTATCCATGTTCCTCTTTGACCTCTTCTCACTTATTAACGTCGCGTTTCCAACAAGTCTTTGAACTTCTATAACAACGTCGCGTTCCTCCTCATCTGTGGTGGGAATAAGGGCCCCGGTGCTCACAAACTGCACGATGAACATGAATGCAATTATTAGAACATAAAAGTAATGTTAAAACTACAAAATTTACCGTCACACTACATTCCATGCATATTATCGATTTTTTTTCAAAGGTTTTAGAAACGCTCGTAGACCGCGCTATCATGTTCATTTTTCAGTTGAGAAATCGCGGAATATGGATAATAGTCCTTCTCGAAGCCCAGCGATGTGAGCCGGTTAGAGATGGGAAGGACTCGTACGCCCAAACCTGTTGAGTAAAGAATACAAAAGGAAATGAATAATATAAGGTAATATATCGTGTATTTGGAATGTACAAATTCATAGAATACAATACTAAATTTACCTGAAGGGCAAATGTGTTTCCGTAAAAAGCATACGTATCTGGATAGTGCGCCTTTATTGCCGTTTTGGCATGGTACTTCAAGATTTCGTAGCCAACTCGACCCCAAAGATAGTTATTAAAATCATCGATACTATTTGCTAAACTAATATATTTCTCCACACATTTATTCTTTCCAGACAATCCAACAATTAAATTCTCCACGCATAATAGTAGGGCAAATTTCACGACATGCGAATGTCTTTTCGACCCTACAAGACTTTGCAAAGTTTCCATTAAGTCTTTCTTTGTAATATGTTCGTAATTCTTAAAGTAGCGGTCTCGTAAGTCGTTCTTTACTTCTTTTGGCTTGTACGGTGCCCACTTCAATCCCATAATTAATGTATATTCCATCTCACCAAAACAGATGATGGAATCATGGATATTGAACTATAGGTCACCGAAATGCCTCTACATCAACGCATGGATGATTAGTCCATGAAATATGAATTCTCTTTCGTTAAAGTCTAACAAATATCCAAAGCAAGTTGATCGGAATAAATCTCTACAATTTTTACACCCAACAAATGCAGCCTTCAATGGAGTTAAAAATTCAACTGAATATTTTGCTCCACTTTCTTAGCAAAATAATCTGGGCAAGGACCTTGCTTTCTCTCATTCATGCCACCTGTGGATATGTGTTGAAACAATTAGTACAATGAATAATGTATAATAAGTTGAAATACATGAATTAACCATAAACATATAATAAATACACATTCGAGGGTAATTGGCGCCTAGAGGTGGGAAACGATCCGAGCCGGGCGGAGTTAGCCCTACTTTGCTTTGGCTTGTTTTTATGCCACCCCGGTTTGTGGATTGGCTTGGTTTGTGTATATGTATTATATGTATTATGTATTATGTATTATGTATTATTCATGTCATCCATGTAAGGGCCTGTTCAAAACAAAAGATCAGGAGCATAATTTTACAACTGCATGGGAACAACATGCATCCTTGTATATGTTTATGTATTATTCATGTCATCATGTATATGTATTATCCATGCCATCCATCCACTTTTACATATCATTTTAGGACATGATCTTAAAATCATAACCAAAGCTTAAGTGGATCACACCACAGGAAACAATCTACTTACAATCTACGAGCAGAATTAAGCCGAATCAAACCAAGCTGAATTGAACCGAGGTGGATCGAACCGAGCTTCGAGCCATATGGACCCGGTATTACCCGAATTTGAGCTTGGTTTTGTTTTCTTTTAAGGAGCTTGACTATGAGGCTTGGTTTAGTTTTCGAGTTGGCTTGGTTTGTGCCCACCTCTATTGGCACCATTGAAATGTTTATTTTAGAATCCAACCAAAGGTTATTGGGGCCCTTCAAATGGTGCACCTTGATAGATGTAACACATATTGCTTAGGGGGAATCCACAATGCAAGCCGAATTCCACAGTGCTCATTGGGAATCCACTATGCCAGGGGGACTCCACATTGCTCAGTGGGAATCCACAATGCCTAAGGATTCCACAGTGCTTAGTGGGAATCCACACTGCCCGGGGGATTCGACAGTGGTCACTGAGAATGCATAGTGCTTAAGGGGATTCCACAGTGCCTAAGGGATTCCACGATGATCAGTACGAATCCACAGTTATCAGGGGGATTCCACAGTGCCAGGGGGATTCCACAGTGCTCAATAGGAATCCACAATGCCAGGGGGATTCCACAGTGTTCAGTGGGAATCCACAGTGCTAAGGGGGATTCCACAGTACCTGGGGGATTCTATAGTGATTAGTGGGAATCCACAGTGCTCAGGGGGATTCCACAGTACCTGGGGGATTCCACAGTGATCAGTGGGAATCCACAGAGCTCATGGGGATTCCACATTGCCTGGGGGATTCCACACTGCTCTGTGGGAATCCACAGTGCTTAGGGGGATTCCACAGTGCTCAGGAGGATTCCACAGTACCCGAGGGATTCCAAACTGCTCAGTGGGAATCCACAGTGCCTGGGGGATTCCACACTGGTCAGTGGGAATCCACAGTGCTCGGGGGGATTCCACAGTGATAGTAGGAATCCACAGTTACCAAGGGGATTCCACAGTGCTCGGGGAATCCAAGAAGACTTTCGAAAAATACACAGGAGAAATAATTAAAATAATACATATTATTACCTCTACACGCCATATCAGTCGCAATGAGAGAAGATTTGAGGTGTCGGTGTGGGTCCCACGGAAGAAGGAGCAACGGTCTTAACCACCTTCTCCAGTTAGAGGTCGCTTTCTTAGAAAATGAGTTGACGGCGGTGGTCCCCTACGTCGATGGAGGTCGTGCCTGGTGGTGGTCCCTTGCGATGACGACGGTGGAGGTCTCTGCCTTTTGAAATTCTAAATAAATGGCTAGGAGCCAACGGCTCACCCTTTACAAACCGAAAACTGTTCGTATATGGGGCCCATTGGATGATGGCAGAAGAAATCAAATCCGTTCGTAGAAGAAGGCTTTTAAACTAGTGTATCGTCAGAAAATTTCAAGATAAAACTTCGTACGGGTGGACCACACCATTAGAAAAGAATTTAGAAAGAAGGAGAAACGTCAAGACTTTTGTGGACTACACATAGCGGAAAAATGAGTGCAAAAACACTTCCTCTGATTTTCGAAACTAATTCTCTCATATGAACGGATCAGATTGTCGAATCGATGGCCAAAATCGTTGATTTTGTGGGCCCCATAATCCCCTTAAAAAATGTCTTGTGCGAAAAGCAACTTCGTACGTGAGCAGCTGGTCAGAGGGACAAAACCGACCACAAAATTTTCAAATTCTCGTGAAAAGGCCAATTTGGAAACTTTGTATGAGAAATTGAAGTTTTAGTTAAAATGGCCACACCTCGAGGCTAATATAGTAAATTTCTCTATTTACCTAGATAATAACTTTTTTACGGATAAAACAATGACTCTCAACTTGTGCACGGAGTGGATTTACACTTACAATATGGTGGGCCTCAAAACATTTTAAGAGTTTTCCGCGTTTATAATATGGGTTGTGGACGCGGATTTCCTGCCAAAGCCAACCTAGGTGGGGCTAACCGGGATGCTTTTAAGAAATTCATCCCGTCCATCCATTTTGTGATATCATTTTTGGACATTAAACCAAAATAAGCTGGATCCAAGACTTAAGTGGGCCGAAAATGTGAGGATTAAATTTCCACAGTTGAAATATTTGTGGGGTCACAGAAGTTTTAAATCAGGATAATATTTGTGTTTTCAATTCATTCAATTAGGAATGACGTTATGAACGGTATTGATGGCATATAAACATCATTGTCGACCCTTCCTTTAGTGCGGTCCACTTGAGTCTTGGATTCGGTTAACTTTTGGTATAATGCCCTAAAATGAGATCACAAAACGGATGAACGAGGTGGATTTCTCGAAAACATCACGGTGAGCATGTAGGTTCCCATCTTTCGCAGGAAATCCGCGTACATGTGTTGGAGACTGTCCTTCGCAACCTTCTCTTCTCTGAGTCCGGATCCTCTGTTGAAACCTAATCGAGAAACCTGCTCGTCACATATCTGATTAGTCCGGCTCAGCCTTACTATGTTAGAGCTGGGCGTCTCTGACCCAGTTAGACAAGGTGGACCAATCAGAGCAGCGGAGGCAGAGGTTCTCTGTTCGGTTTCAACATAGGATACCGATTCACTTGCCAATCCCTCTTCTCAGTTTTACTTCTCTCTCTAACTTTTTCTCTCACAAAGCCTCCTCTCGTTTCTACTCTGCTCTCTAACTTTCTCAGAAAACATCCAAACAGAACCTAAACCTTTGTTTTACCTCTCCAACCATCAATGGCGAAAGCAGAAGGCGGCAAGGCCATCGGCATCGACCTCGGCACGACCTACAGCTGCGTCGGCGTCTGGCAGAACGACCACGTTGAGATCATTGCCAACGACCAGGGCAACCGTACAACGCCGTCCTACGTGGCATTCACCGACACGGAGCGGCTGATCGGCGATGCCGCCAAGAACCAGGTCGCGACGAACCCGTCGAACACCGTGTTCGACTCCAAACGCCTCATCGGCCGCTGCTTCTCCAACCCGTCGGTCCAGAGAGACATGGAACTCTGGCCGTTCAAGGTGATTGCGGGGCCCGGCGACAAGCCAATGATCGTCGTGCAGTATAAGGGCGAGGAGAAGCAGTTCTCGGCGGAAGAGATATCGTCGATGGTGCTGACCAAGATGAAGGAGATCGCTGAGGTGTATTTGGGATCGACGATCAAGAATGCTGTGATCACCGTCCCGGCCTGCTACAACCACTCGCAGCGGCAGGCTACGAAAGACGCAGGGACGATCGCGGGGCTGAACGTGATGCGGTTGATCAATGAGCCGACGGCGGCCGCGGTTGCCTATGGCCTGTATAAGAAGGCGTTGGGAACAGGGGAGAAGAACATCCTGATTTTCGACCTTGGCGGAGGGACGTTGGATGCGTCACTGCTGACGATCATGGAGGGGATCTTCGAGGTGAAGGCGAACGCAGGAGACACTCATCTCGGCGGCGAGGACTTCGACAATCGGTTGTTGAATCATTTCATCGCCGAGTTCGAGCGCAAGCACAAGAAGAACATCAGTGGCAATGTGCAGGTGCTGCGGCGATTGCGAACAGCTTGCGAACGGGCCAAGCGAACACTGTCTTCGACAACGCGGACGACGATCGAGATCGACTCCCTCTATGAGGGGATCGATTTCTACGCCACAATCACACGGGCCCGATTCGAGCAGCTGAACATGGACTTGTTCCGAAAGTGCATAGAGCCCGTAGAGAAGTGCCTGCGCGACGCCAAGATCAACAAGGATTGTGTCGATGAGGTCGTCCTCGTCGGCGGGTCGACTCGCATACCGAAAGTCCAGCAGCTGCTGCAGAATTTCTTTGATGGAAAAGAGCTCTGCAAGAGCATCAACCCCGACGAGGCCGTCGCCTACGGTGCTGCTGTCCAGGCAGCGATCCTCACCAGCGAGGGCGACGAGAAAGTCCAAAATCTCCTCCTCCTCGAGGTCACGCCACTGAGCTTAGGCATCGAGACGGCTGGTGGCGTGATGAAGGTCCTGATTCCTAAAAACACGACGATCCCCATCAAGAGAGAACTGTTCTTTTCGACGCAATACGACAACCAGCCCAGCATCCTGATACTGGTGTATGAGGGCGAGCGGACCCGGACAAGGGACAACAACCTGCTGGGGAAATTCGAGCTTTCAGGCATCCCGTCGGCCCCACGTGGAGTCCCGCAGATCAACGTCTGCTTCGACATTGATGCGAATGGGATTCTGAACGTGTCGGCGGAGGATAAGACGACTGGTGTGAAGCACAAGATCACGATCATGGACCACCCGGGACGGTTGAGCAAGGAGGAGATTGAGAAGATGGTGAAAGATGCCGAGCGGTATAAGGCAGAGGATGAGGAGGTGAAGAAGAAGGTGGAGGCGAAGAACGCTCTCGAGAATTACGCCTACAACATGCGGAATACTGTCAGGGACGAGAAGTTTACCGGGAAGTTGCCGTCTGGAGATAAGGAGAAGATCGAAAAGGCAGTGGACGGGATGATCGAGTGGTTGGATCGGAACCAGCTGGCAGAGGTGGAGGAGCTGGAGGACAAGCTGAAGGAACTGGAGGAAGTGTTTAATCCGATCATTGCAAGGATGTATCAGGGCGGTGAAGCTGGTGGGTCAGGGATGGGAGGTGGCGATATGCCGGATGGAGGGTACGGTGGAGAGGTGGAGGAGTTGGAGGACAAGCTGAAGGAACTGGATGAGGTGTGTAATCCGATAATTGCGACGATGTATCAGGGCGGTGAAGCTGGTGGGTCAGGGATGGGTGGAATGGGCGGTGGCGATATGTCGGATGGAGGGTACGGTGGAGAGGTGGAGGAGTTGGAGGACAAGCTGAAGGAACTGGATGAGGCGTGTAATCCGATAATTGCGACGATGTATCAGGGCGGTGAAGCTGGTGGGTCAGGGATGGGTGGAATGGGCGGTGGCGATATGCCGGATGGAGGGTACGGTGGAGAGGTGGAGGAGTTGGAGGACAAGTTGAAGGAACTGGATGAGGTGTGTAATCCGATAATTGCGACGATGTATCAGGGCGGCGAAGCTGGTGGGTCAGGGATGGGTGGAATGGGCGGTGGCGATATGCCGGATGGAGGTTACGGTGGATCGGTTGGGTCTGGTGCTGGGACCAACGGTCCGTTTAGGAGCTTGGATTTGAATTGCATTGAAATCCAAATCACAATTACATTGAAATTAAGGAATCGTTCCGAGTCCTAAGTTGTGTTTTGTTGAAATGCACTGGAATTCAAAATTTTTGTTTGTGAGCTTGTATTCCCAGCGTGAGTTGGGTGAGACCCCGGAACCAGCGAAGTGGGTGGGACCCTGACGTGGCCCACAATATTAGCCAGCAAGGCGGCATGTGTGCTGGACTTGCGCACGTGAGAAAGACAACTGCCGTTAGAGCCTAACGGACCGTCAACCAGGGTTTGGGATTCTCACGCTCCCTCTCATTCTCTCTCTTTTCTCTCTCCCTCTGGCTTTCTTTTACTCTCCTGAGAGATCCTGTTCTATCTCTCTCCCTCTCTTTCTCTCTCGCCAGTAGTCTCTCTCTCTCTCTCTCTCTCTCTCCTCCTCTCTCTCTCTCTCTGTTAGATTGTAAGACGAGACTGCAGTGGAGA